>CM077789.1:23788598-24988598 GCA_039737535.1 Lagodon rhomboides
TACGTACAGATACAGTATACTTCAGTTTACATTATATTAGAAAAAATGTACAAGGTAATATTAGATAGGTACAGTTTACACAACAGTTTAAGTTAAAGAGTTAAGGCTTGAACAGGACAAAAGCAACACCGTGGTTGTGTGTATATATGTGTGTGTGTGTGTGTGTGTGTGTGTGTGTAAATAAGTGCCAAGATCAAAGAGCACTATGGCTTACTTTCACTTGAGCCATTTGCAACCCCAAATTCTGTTAAACTCAACACCTACTGTAGGGATGCAAAATGGCCGCCACAGAAAGGCCACTAGAGGGAGCTGTGACATCCGGCGGGCGCCCGTGCGTGTGTGCCTCCCCCCAGTAAGCTGTTAGGCTTTAAGGTGGTTTGGTTCGTACTAGAGCCTCTTCCTCTTGAAGTAGTCGGCGTACTGCCCTCCCAGGCCTTGGGAGTGCTGGCCGATGTAGGCGCCGTCTGATGATGTCACTTCCTGCACCGCCAACTGAGGGTACTCCCTCTTATGGCCCCTTGTCTGGTTCTGAGGAGACGGGAAGAAGAAAGAGAAGGAAGATTAGTACAAATCTCAGTAAATAATTTTGTATTTTGATGTATTTCTGTTCACTTGTCATTTTCTATCTTCTGTTATTTTAATTTAGACACATCCCCACATTAATATCTTGTTATTGTTGTCATTTTAATGTTTGTTACTGTTCCAATACAGAGAGATCTTCCATTTCCATAAATGAAAGTTTGATGGATGTAAGTTTATTTAATGCTGTGAATCAAACACTGTAGTGTTGCAATGTCATGACAGAGTTTCAGTCTTGTAATTTCAACATAAGGGCCTTTCCACTGTCCTGTCGGGCACGTACTCCTGCTGTTAGCTTATGCTGACTTGGTTTGCTTTTGCTTCTTGTGTGGATGATCCTATATGAGCTTCAATACGTCTCGGTTTATTGCATGTTAGTAACAAAAAAAGGTCACCCTACACTGAAAGTTAAATGAAACTCTATGAAACACATGAGAAACTGAATGTCTACAGGATGTTTTCATCAGCACATTGATCGACAAAAAGACTAAAGATGAACTAAAACAAATGTCACTAGTCGTGGATTTTGACAACAATGCAAACGTCCCGTGTTTGTGTGTGTTTTAGGTTTAACAGTTTAAAGGTCTTCAGTGAGGCTGGGCCACAGAGGCTGCCTGCACAAACAAGTGTAAATCTTCCTGGAGACGAGGCTTTGCTCAGCGTCTGGATCCTGTCAGCTCGTGTCATCGTGCACTCAGAGTTCTTCCTCCTTCTCTTCTCTCAATTGATTTTACAGCCTTAAACTGTGCATGTCACGGAGTTGTGAGCAGTTCAATCAGAGAGTACTCTTTAGATACCTGAATAGGTCACATTACCCAGTAACATCATTTTTCTTACTGCTTTCTTATCTCACGACCTGTATGAGTACGTAGTTGTTGATAATGCTGCGGCTGTGTTCACACTGTAGGGCTCAACATACGATTAAATGTACAGGAAACACCAGACATCAGGCTTTAACTATAAAATAATAATCCACCTATTCTTCTATCTGCAGTCAGAATTTCATAACTAAAGCTTGCAGCTGGTGATGCAATGAGCACTTCCTGTTGCTGCTTTACATGAAGGCCTTTTCATTGACAGACCACTTCCTCGTAGTGCTTTGATTGTGAAGGAGCTACAGGGGCTCTTGGGAAAGGTTACACTCAGATGTTGTTGCAGCAATAGCCAGATAGTGCCGGGGCATCAGATTGTTACACCTTATTGCACACAACAGTGCTATGACTGAACACTCAAACACTACAGAGTAACACATGTGTAAGATAATCATCTGTACTAATATTTATTATATTGTCCAGGCCTTTGTAGAAGCATTATTAAACATAAAATCCATCCAATAGTGGTTCTTCTGAATTATTACTTCAAATTCAACAAGCTGAGCAGTGACCCTCTCCCTCATCTCCCCACTGTAAACACCCAACACTGCCCACTAATATCAGAAGTAATATGGGAAACACTGAAGTAGTTAGCTGCAAAATGAAATGTTTGGATTTTGTCGCCCGAGCTGAGCGCGCTCACTGGAGACAGTCACTTCAAAATGGGAAAAAAAATGGGTGAAAAAACTGTGAAAAAGGCAACCAGACACTTTCTCTCGCTTCATCCACAGATGTAGTAAAAGAGCTGGCTACACTTCATCTTACAGTGTGGACGTTTCATTGTAAGTAGGTGGTAAGTACTGAGCAACGGATTTGAAATTACCCCAAATTTACCACGATAATTACCTCTAACTTTATTGAAACCGACCCCTTTAGCATCTAATGAAACTACGCTGCTATTTTCCAAAAAGTGCTTAATAAATAGCTGGTAATTTAATGTATACATTAAGAGTTAAAAAAAAAAAATGCTTCAAAGTTGGACTGATCTGCTGAAAGTTTCCTGGAAATGTATTAAAGAAATTATCAGCTATTTATTATCTGCTTAATGGAAAATAGCAGCTGATTAACATTAAATCATGTTGGGGTAATTTGTGGTACGTCCTGAATGAGACAATGAAGCTTCTCTACTCACGTAGTAGTAGGTGTTCCAGTCAGTGGCGGCAGTGTGTGCGTGTGTGACGGGGTTCGGCGCGGCCGCCGCCGGGTGTGGCGCCCCGAGGAAGCCGGGCATTAAAGGCAGGGTGCTGTAGGCTGGGAGCACGGCAGCAGCCGGGAGGACGGCCGGTGGAGGGGCGGCGCCGTTACTGACCGCGTGCAGGGAGACTCCGAGAGGCTTACACACATCTACCTCCTAGAAGACACACACACAAACAGTGAAACAATGTTGCATTCTGGGTGGCATGCTGCTGTCATCATGATTTTACTCTTTGTTTATTCATTTATTCCTTCATGTTAATCTTTCTGCCCCCTAGTGGCTATCATGAGACCCACTGATGGCTGCAGAGGACACCCTCGGCCAGGATCACTTATTTATCCCCCCGACTGCTGTTGGACAAGCTTGTTCTTAATCCCTCAGGACAAGCAGACAAAATGTCAACATATTTTCAGGTCTGTTTCACGCCAGGAAGAAGCTCCATCATATCGTTCCCTCCAAGATATCAGTTTCTCCACCAACACTGAGCTCAGTAGACCAGAATGTAACTCTGCCACACTGCCAGATCGATGGCTGCATCTTCAAGCAAACAATTCGCTCGGCACACACACGCACACACACCCCAGCAGCAGCAGCAGCAGATAGGCCTCGACGTGGAGATGTCTGTTGTCAGCTGCTGGGTGCTGAGTGATGCGTTCTCTTTAACAGGGTGTCGGTGTCACATGGAGAGGTCACGCACTGCAAATAAACATGCGGACTAACTGCATGTAAATACCAGCATGCTGCTCTGAGGCCTGCCGCTCCGGATCGGTTACGCTACGTATGCAGGTCAGGAAGTTGTTTGACTCGAGATATTCAGGTTGGGTCTTAAAGAGCTTCTGTTTTGGACGGAGCCCGTCAGGTATCATTGATCAAATCCTGATGAAGAAATAATGAGCTATTTGTATGCTGGATTTAATCACTTCTGCCACCAGATTTGTGATTTATTGTCTTATTACTGCTATTTTTTGCGTCTTTGTGCTGTCGTGTCTGAATAAAGCCGTCAACGTTGCGCCTTCCATATCTAATGAGGGTGCAGCGTGCTTTTTGCTTCCTTGAGCCTCTTGGCTCGTCTAATGTGGGTATTAAAAAAGCACCCAGGCACATGCTTGGCTCTTTAACTGAACTGAAGCATGCAGATAACTGAAGTGAGTGCATGTAAGAACTCTTTATGAGCGAGTGTTTGTGTCTCATTTGAGTTCAGACCATAAAGGGACAGTCCACCTCATGTTATGCTGTTTATCCATCTAGATTGTTATGGAGTGAGCTGCCACTATTTTCTTTCTACTAAATTTCACATGCCAACCATTTGGCTGTGCAGAAGGAAGCGTGCATCCACTCCCATTATCCCTTGTGAGTGTGTGTGTGTGTACCTTGGTGGCGTAGGCCTGGTTGGCTGTTGCAGGCTGGGAGTAGTACTGAGTGACTGCCTGCATGTAGGAACTGTAATCCCCATAGGTCGACACTGGTGGAGCCTGGAACACAAGAATGGTATTTTATAAATGCTGTAGAGCTCCTTGATTGGTCAAGTAAACATCGTGTGTGTGTGTGTGTGTTACCTGTGTGTGCTCCTTGCTGTAGTCTGTGGCTGTGCCGTCCTGTGGAGCAGCGGTGCTGTAGGTGTGAGCTTGTGCTGCTTGGTAGTGCTGGTACCACTGCTGCATGGCCTCCTATGATGCACGCACACACACACACACACACACACACACACACAGAGACACACACACACACACACACACACACACACACACACACACAGAGACACACACACACAGAGACACACACACACACACACACACACACACACCAGGTATAAAGCAGCTGCCTGTTTGTTCTCCTTGTCTTTACTGATGTTTTCTTTCCTCCTCGAATCCTCATTCATTAACCATTGTTGGTGCCGGCGGCTCTCCCTGTTCTCCTCCTTTGTCTCGTCATTTCAGACAAATTAAACAGAGCGTTTTATTGGTTATCTAATCATGATTCATTTGTTTGGATGGGAAGATTGTAATTAACATTTAAAATTGGGTTGGTATCGCGCTGCAAATATCAGATATGTCAGCTCGCTGCCGGAGGAGGCACAACTGCAGGCGGGAGAAACGGAGAGAGAAGGAAGAGAGAGATGCAGACAAACAGCCAGCAGGGAGGATCCATGACTTGTTCAGAGTGGAGCGTTAAGACAGAGGAAGGGAATAGGGACAGATGGAAAGACACGGCGCTCTCTGCCAAATCCTCTCTCATTCTGTCTGTCCAAATATTCATACCCATCCTCATCTCCTCCACCACCCTGCCGCCCATAGTTACAGCTCACTCTGTCACTGCTGAGCTCATCCATCCACTCATTATGTATCCGTCCATCCATCATCTGTTCACACCCTCTCACATTTTAGGCTGAGTAACAGACCCACGCCCATGTCATCTATCACCATATTCCTTCACTTGTTTCGCTGCCTTGTGTGTCTGTATGCGCTGCAGTACCTGCGTGTAGGCCTGGTTGTATTGGCTGTAGTCAGTGGAGGTATCAGTGCTGTATGGAGCTGTGGTTGTAGCTGCCACGCTGTGGGTGAAGGAGCCGGAGCCCTGGGAGACGACGGGAGCGACCGTGCTGCCGTACACCCCGGAGCCAGGCTGTCCTCCCTGGGCTTTACTCCCCACTGAGCCTGAGCAGCAGAGGAGGAACAATGAGGGAGGTAACACCGATGATAATCACAGTAATACAGAAATAATCTCAAGGGAATCCTCTGACATACTGTAGTCCGTTTAGATAAACAGTTAGATAAAACACTCGTGGAGCACGATCCCCTTCTTAAAAGATCATCTTCAGTATATGCCAAGCAATCTTCACTCAGCTTGTGACAGCTTCAGAGTTTGAAGAGGCGATAGTGTGACACAGTGGCAGTGTGTTCAGCACTGCTGTAGAGAACTACAGCTGTTTAACACACTGAACATGCAGACCCATGTCAGATGAGTGATTATGCTCCAGGAGGGCTGTAAATTGGAGTGGAGGCCATGTGGCTCGGGCACCACTTGGCAATGGTTGTCCTCCTGGATCCACACACATAAACTTTATATACTTCACTTGTATCAGACATTCTATCAATGGAATTTTTTACATGTCTATTGCATGTCTGTATGTCCTGGGAGAGGGATCCCTCCTCTGTGGCTCTTCCTGAGGTTAAAAGTTTTTTTTTCTTTCAATATGGCAAGGTTTTCCTTACTGAAAGAGGGGGTCTGAGGACAGATGATGTTGTTTACTGTATGGATTGTAAAGCTTATTATTAAGTTTTATAAATAAAAATGATTTTATTGGATTTAAGGTGAGGGTAGGTCGGTAGGTAGGTGGATCTGTACATTGTAACTGTACTGTGACATCTTCACTGCTGTTCAAATTACTAAGTTACTCAGTTATTTACTTCCTTGTAAACTATCCTTGCTGTTAGGTTAAAGCATTGATTAATATGTCATGTTTGTTGTTTCTTGTACAAACAGTGAGTTAAAATCTTCAACTCAGTGAGCATCTTTACACCAGTGGAGTGAGCACTTGACTATGTATAAACAGAGAAATTGATATGGTCATTGGTACTTAAAGAACTACCGATTGCACAAATAATAGGATGAGAGAAAAAGTGCATGCCTTCATTTGTTGTGTGTTCGTGTGCTCACCTTGCAGAACCACCCCTGGCATTACACTGGCCAGGTTCAGGTAGGGATTGGAGGGCAGCCTGACTTCTTTAGGAGGATCACCCAACAGAGAGCTCTGACCACTATTGACCTGAAGACAGAGAAACAGATTCAACTGGTAGAATTCACCGTGCATTTACCAGGTGATGCAGGTCAAACGAACACAAACTTCAGTCTCCGGGAATTTTGGGAGGTTTACAGAAAATTCAAACACTGGTAAACCTGCTCCCCCACCTCTGATCCACCTCTTTAAATCATTTTATATCCTCACTCATAAGTTGGATTCGTGTTGCATCTAAGGTTGCAAAAACAACATTTTGGCCTGTGATGCAAAACAGCAACATACCAAACTCAACATTAAGGTTTTTAATGTTGAAACGCTGTACAGGCTGTGGAAACCTGAGATGACTGTACTCTCTGTTAATTACACTTCGCCTCCATTAAAGAGACTTTAGAGAAGACGGCGCTGGGACTGGAATCAGTTCCCTGAAGAACTTCGGTGCTGTGATTATCTTTGTACACTGAATCATTATGGATGATTGTGTTAGCATAGCAGTGCTTTATCTAAAGCAGTTCTAGTCACAGAGGTGTGGAGGAGCACGAAAGGAGACGGGGATTAGGAGTGTCTCCAACAGGCAGGCTGACAGAAGGCCTCACACTGGGTGAGACAGAAGTGCATCATGGGAATTTCCCAAATGAAGAGCCCTTGAGGGACTGAGGCTGTTTGTACATATGTATTTATAAGGTTGAGTACCAATAGGGCTTAATTAGGAATGAATAGCCGTCCACAAGAGTCATCTGAAAACAAAGAGGTTAAACTCATGAAACAGGCTAATAATTAGCATATTAGCTAGCTAGCTGCAGATGAAATTGCAGCCGCTGGCTAGAAATGAGGAACAGATTTTGTCTACCTCTGTCTAATAATGATGAAAATAATAAATTAACTTTATTTATATGGTACTTTTAAAAACAGTTTACAAAGTGCTCTGAAAAACTAGCAAAAGCAGAAACTCAGCAAAACAATATTACAGAATAAACACTCAACAGTCGAGCCAGACACAAGGAAGCCTCGTCTAAGGTGAGTGAAAACAAAAAGGCAGAACAGAAAATGTAAAAAACACAAAAAGACAATATGAGTCATTACAAGTAAAAGCAATGAAAGCCCTAAAACAGGCACAATCACAGAAAAAGACAGAGAGAGGAAAAGTAATGCAAAAATAGAGATAAATCAAAGAATAAAATCAATAAAGGACCCATTGTTACATAGCAACAGTAACTAAGGCGGGGAACAGTAACATTTCTGGAGCCCTCCTTATTTTGTCAGACCAAAAGTCTACATGATAGTAAATGTACTGTTTTTATTAGATGATCAACATATTCGTCATTTAATTTTCCATCAACAACAGAGTTTCAGAGACAGATGATGACACATGCAGAGAATCAAAGGTGACAATGCAGGACGCAGAAGTGAAGTGAGAGGGTGGGGTTATGTGGTTATGTGGTAATGTGTGTGTGTTGTGTTCGCTGTGCTCACCATGCTGGTCAGGGGGCAGCCATCTGAGCTGTTGTGCTGGCCTGTTGATGTATACACTCCTCCATGGGGATTGGGTGGAGGCGGGCCAAGGCCTGAGTTACTTATACCCAAGGAGTAGCTCTGTCCCTGGGGATGGGAGCTCACCATGGTCCCAGGGGGAGCTGGCTGCCTGTCGCAGACGGTGGAAGAGGAAGTAGAGGAGGAGGAAGAGGCAGAGGGGGTTGTGGAGATAGTGTGGGTGCTGTTCTGTTCTCCCCCCCCAGCTCGACCCTGGAGGTACGGCATCACACCTGCTGCTGATACCACTACTGTGGCATTGTGGGTAGACGATGGCACTGACTCCTGGCTCAACTCTGTAAGATGAGAGGAAAGGAAAGGAAAGAAGCGAAAGGAAAGGAAGCGAAAGGAAAGGAAAGGAAATAGGAAAGAAAAGGAAACAAAAAAGAAAAGGTTAAGTTAAGGAAAGGAAGATACGACATAAAGGCACAGAGAGAGAAGCAGAAGGAGAGGGAATTACAGGAAAGGTAAGGAAAGGAAATGAAGGAAGAAAATAGAAATGAAAACAACAGAAAGCAAAAGGAGGATATAAAGGAAAGGAAAATTAAGGAAAGAGCATGAAAGAGGAAAGATAAGGAAACAAAAAAGAAACAAGAAGACACAAAGTAAAGATAAGGAAAGGAGACATAAAGTACAACATAGAAGCACAGAAAGGAGGGGAAAGGAAAGGAAATTAGATTAAAAGAAAAAAGACATAGAAGGGGGAAGGGGATTAAAGACAGAGACAATGAAGGGAAAGCAAGGAACGAAAAGTAAAGGGAAGACAAGGAAAGAAAAAGGAAACGAGATGAAGTCAATGAAAACAAATATGGAGCACAGGGCACAGTGCAGAGGAGCAAAGTAAAGAAAAGGAAATGAAGGAAAGGGATATGAAAGAAAGGGGAGGAGAGATGCCAGATAAACACGAGAAATGTTTTTTACTGATGACCATCAGTGTCCCCGTCTCCTCTGGACAGAGACGAATCACTCAGACGGCTGGAGGCTGAGAGCTCAGCCTCCGTCTCTGTCTCTGTAGGACCAGTTGCAATATTTGAGAACAGCTCATACATCATCACTTATCATGTTTATTTACAGCGCGGCACTTTGCTCCACGCTCCCCATATTTCACTCACTCCAGGGTTTAATAAACACAAACATGTACACACACTCCACATACATACACACAAGCACAAAAACATACGCGGATGTGAAAACATGAGCACGCATCATTTAAATTCACACACACACAACAAAGGTGAGCACACGCACACTTACACAATCACACTTATTATAAATCCAATATTGCTGTGACAAATGGCCTCCACAGCACAATAACAGAACCCGCTCTAACAAGCCTTAAGCTAACAATCCCAGCTGACACAGGCACTGATAAAAGCCTCGCATTACAGAGACGCACACAAAATTGCAAACTCATACACACAATCAAAGAGGAACACACACACACGCACACATGAGTGCATCAGCACGCGTACGCGTTGGTGCACTTACAGTCTGTGATATATCATTTCCATTTAAAAACAGCACAGCTTCTCTCAGCTGGGGATTTGAAATGTAAATGGCTGCAGATTCCTGGAGGATGTGTTGTACAGTAATGTGACACATTCAGGAACCTGCAGAGGGGCAACCCTCTCACCTGACAACATATTTGACTGAAGGTTAATTATATGTCCTTTAATATCTTCTTCTGTGTTCGTCCACTTTTTGACACCAGTTATTATTCAGAAATACTGTTTAACATAGAGCAAGAAATTCAGACTTTCATTACGAGGACTAAGTTCTCTGTGCAGCGGTGAGAAAGTACAAAAACATAATTATCTAAAAATATGCTCATAATATCAAAAGGTGTTAAACACTTGGTTTTTATGATCTTTTAAAGATTTTTCTTGAAAAAGCACCGCAACCAAGTTAAACCTAAATTATTTTACAAGTAATGAATCATTAGCACATTCATGTTTAAGCAGCTAGCAGCCTTGATTTTGATCCCTTTACACAAAGTCTTATGTGCTGTTTTACAACAGTGTGGAAGATTCATCTACAGAACAGAAGCGGAGTGCAGCATTCATTTATCAAAAGTTGCAGATGCTCTTAAAAAAGTAGGAGAAAATAGACAGAAAAGAAGAAAACCAATTTGAAAAAGAGAGACGGGCTGTAGGTCTCGTCCGTTCGCAGTAAATACAAGTCATTTGAAAAGGGAGGATCAACTCGGCCCTGCTCACCTGTAGGCGAGTCTCCCAGGAGGCCTTTTCCGAGAGGCACCAGGCCTGGAGGTCGCAGGGACAAAGCTTTCTGCATCAGCAGCCTGGACGGGTCTCCAAGCAGGCTGGAGACCTGTGATGGAGGAGGAGGAGGAGGAGGAGGAGGAAGATGGAGGAGCATTATGTAAAGAAAGGAGAGGGATAAGAGAGAAGATGAGGCAGACTGTGGTAGAAACTCATCAGCTGTGTTTTGTAACACAGACGCACAGTTTTATGAATGCAGGTCATGAAAACGGCAGCGTCGCCTGTAGCAGCGACTGTCTAAATATCATGCATTAACATACGCAAGTGTATCTTTTTTCCTTTTTTACATTCCTCTCTGCACTTCTACAATTCTTAGTGTGTATTGTTCGGAAAGCCACAGAAAAGAAATGAAAATGCCAGGCAAATAAATAAGTTTAGGAAGTGGAGGGTCAAAAAAAGAGAGAAAGAAAATAAACCGATTATTTTCCTTCTCTGGATTCTGAATTGTTATCATCCTGTTTCTGAAACAACATCAAATACCGCAAACATCCGTCTCACTGACTTTTAACTTTCACTTCGGCAATTAAGGAAAACAACGGAGACATTTTAAAATATGCAAATCGAAACTATGGAGGGAGAATTGGACACCTCAAGGTCTGCCTTTAGAACAGCAGAGAGGCAATTAGGTTGGGGTTGTTTGGCGTCATTATGCATAAAGTGCTGAAGATGAAAATGTAAGGGCACATATGCACGGGCCCACATCTGCCACTTTAACCCTGACGGAAAACCTATGCAAATGATCAAACACACACACGCACGCACACGCGCACACACACACACACACACACACACACACACACACACACACACACACACAAACAGGTGTCTTACGGTGCTGATGCGTTTGTCTTTGATGTGAAGAAGCTGCTGCTGTGCGAGCTGCATATGCAAAAGATTCTGGAGGACTAGTCCATTGCCAAGCATTGCATTCTGAAAGGTAAAGGAAAACGGAGGTTATTGAAGCGGACACGTCAACACACAAACTACACGCAGATGTTGGTGTTGCAGCGACCTGGTGTGCTTTTCCCAGCGTGAGCAGAGCTGTGGTGAGAGGAGGTCTGAGGAACGGCAGGCTGGCGTGACGCCCGTACTTCCCTTCAAAAAAGAAATCACAGACAAACAACGAAACATCAATCAGTGCGTCACTTTGTGATTTTCTTTTATATAAATTCAGCTTCAACTAATGCACGAATCAATCATCATCTCAACAGGCAGACGCAGGCAGACGACCAATCCATCAGTCATTTACAGCACGCGGCCGTCTGGTTTATAACAAGCACAATATTGGGAGATTATGTTAGCACGAAGCAAATTGCCTCTCTCATAACTTTAACTTCTTCCAAAGTCTGGATTTCATTTTGATGTTAAAGTCGCAGTTGAAAATGAGCTCAAACAAAACAACAAAATACATTTATCAGAGAAAAAGAAAATGCAATATTCGAAATTCTTCAAACAGACTTCTTCGGGGTCAACAGTGCTGACAGTTTCTTTAGAAACAACAGGAGCACTCGAGCTTCAACACCTCACATGCTGAAAATGACTAGAGTTCTCTTTGTATTCTACCACCATCAGCTTCAGGTGGTGTTACTGATGCCGTTACATCTACCGCTGTGTCAGATCTGCCAGAAAGCATCTTTTATTCCTCAACTACCTTTGTTGGAGAATTATCTGTTTGAGTTTATGGATTTTTTTCATTTAGCTGTTTTCTGCTCAGTTTGATTGCTAACGTTATATTCCCAATCAATCAATAGCTATAGCCATTATATTAGCTGGTAGAGTCTTAAGCTACTGCTGGGCAAACTACAGTATCTCACTGTTTTTGGGAATGTGAATACTCGAGTAAAGTACAAGTCAGTACTTGAGTAAATCATTTTCAGAGTTCCTCCAGGGATTTAATGTTGCTCTTTTACCCATGATCCTGTGCTTCTTCAGACATTAGACACATTTTTACAGCACTACATAAAACCTTTGTGAATCAGTTTTTCTTGCTCCTGTTTGTATTCATTTTTACAACAACTTTGGTCAAACTCCTGTTGTTCATAGTATCTCATATTTCACTTCACTTGTAGCCTCCATTATTAAGCTTGTGGTCCAATTTTTACTTCCACTTCGAGTAAAAACCTCAAAGGCGACTGCTGTCCTGGACTTTTATTGGAAGTGTGTTTAGCTTGCTGTGGAGCTGTGATAAAGACCACCCGGCTGGTGAGAAACGTAATGAAATTGTTACTGCTGTGACTGTTTGTGCGACAATAGTTGTTGTCTTTTCTTCCAAAACACGTGACGAATAAACAACAGTTTCCTTTCGTTGGTCACGGTGATTCAGTCTAGAGGAAGAAGTGCCGCCAAATTTTGTTTTGTTACAACTTTTCCAACACCTTGTGCGGTTTTTATTTGTAGTGCTGAATAATCTGAATCGAACGCTCAATAATCAGTCCTCTTCCTCTCTGACTCACAACAAGAAGTAAACTTGTGCTGACTAACATTCCTTGATCCTCACTGGTGTGGTGCAGCTTGTTTTTACGCCACATAGTTTTATTTGATGGAGAAACTGTAAAGATTCTCAAAATGTAGCAGGGTGTGTCCACATTTACACTTGATCAGGAGGCATCTCTCACCTCCAGCTGACATCAGCACTCACCTCCCTTCTTTGGCTTTTTTATGCATGTGTGTTACTTCTCTGAATTAGGTCCCCTCATAATAAATGTAAGCGTCAGTGCTAATGGTAGCTTCCACCAGAATAGGTAGAGAAAGTTTAACATTTAATCAAGGGCCTAATTTTAGACTTTAATTGTGCGTGCTCTTCTTTAAGAGAGCTCCCCCACCTCTCCCATCTTCCCTCCTTCCTGTTCTCATTTGTTCGGCTAATGTCACACGATTTCATTTTAATACCTGATTAGCCATTCATCAAATAATGAAGCCGTCGACAAAGTGATTACAGTATATATCGGAGAGGGCCTAACAGAGGGACGGACTCGTACAGTGGATCTTTGATTATGATCCAAGCTCCTCAGGGGCGGAATGACGTTCAGAAGGATGAGACCAGGATGCTGATTTGCTTTAAAATCTCAGAGTTTATTCCGAGAAAGCATTTTAAATTTGGTGCATTAAAATTTGATATAATAGAACATTATTTGGTTGTTAGCTGCATGCTATCAGGGAACTGAGCCAGCTGCAGAACAAAGTTTGTGAACAATACACAAACACATTACTTCTGCTTCTGGATGTAAAAGTGCCGCCCGTTCTCCGTAGAGCACATTACATGACAGTTAAGCATTCATTTCTCTCTCCATTAGAAAACATCTGGCTCTTTGATAGGTACAGGCTTGTGCACACAAGACCTTCGAGGGAGAAATAAACTATGACCCCCAAGGTTAATTTTGGCAAAGAACACACCATCACAGAGAATAAAATTCTGCTGCTATCAGCCAGAGGAAAAAACTGAAAGCACGATCTGCATTTCTCTTTTGGATTGAATTTAGTTTGAATTCAATTATAGGTTTGTGTTTTCTTCGAAAAAATTCAACAATTAAGTGTTTTACATTTGCTACAGCTCTGATGTGTGCCTCTGACTGGCTCCTGAGTATAGTATATATAGTATAATGTGTCTTGGATCACACTTGTAATCATCATGTTTAATGTTAATCTGAAATCAAGGTCCATTTACCCAAGCACGTTAACCAACAGTCTTCCTCAGTGGATCATTTTCTAGCCTCTGATATAATGTCTTTGCATTCATGGTATAAGAAATGTCTATATTCTTTGCTTGTTGTTGAACATTCATTCATAATCAAGCATTTCGCAACATTTAGTTTGGATGACAACGTTGTGTTTAATTTTGAAGCATCAATTTATTCATTAAACATCCTTTATTGTTTATGTAGACCTGTATTTAATCATCTTTTTGTGGATTTTCTGGGGGGTGGTGACATCTCCAGTTGTGGCAGCTGATCTCCATCATCCCCCCTCTCATCCATTTCAGCTCTAAACACAGTATATCAGGGTGAGCTGTGAGATCACCACACTGTGCCTGTGCAAGGTCGTTGCACTTGATTACACTAACAGCCCGAGGTGTTGTACACTACATAAAATATGCTGCTGAAAGTCATTACGTATATATGAGAGAGATAAAAAGAAATGATGAAAAAATGATTGGGTATATTACACATTCAGAACGCATTAAAATAATGTCTGTATAAGATAACTTCTGGGCTTTAAAACCAAATGAAAAGTTGAACCGTGCTCCATACAGCAACGCCGCTCAGTGTCACATTCGAACCAAATTTACAAATAAATCTGCAACAGAAAATGTGATCTCATCCTCGTTTCCATCCACTATCAAGATGGGAATATTAGAAGTTAAACTCCTTCCCACTCATACCTCCTCTTTTCCCGGTGTGATACGGTCTCATGAGGATCTGCAGGGCAGCGGGGTTCGTCATACTGGTCAGCAGCTGGGCGAGGTTGGGCTCTGGTAGCAGACCTTTCCTATTACTCAGAATCTGAAGAATAACAACAAAAAAGGTACACACATACACAAGTTAGAGGAAGAAAAGTGTGTGTGTGTGTGTGTGTGTGTGTGTGTGTGTGTGTGTGTGTGTGTGTGCGGTTTACAGTATGTGTTTTGATCTCGTCATTAGGACTCCCTGATGGCTGTAGTAATCATTACACTGGTTTACATCATCAGGATGTGTCTGCAGTGTCAGCAGAGGGGAGTTGATCTGGGAGACAAAAGGGAAACGGCAAGAAAGGAAAAGACAGAGGGACAGAGCTCGCTGAGAAACAGGGAAAGGAGTGGGGGGCTGGAGAGACGCGACGCAAATGCGAAAAACAAAGCTGGAGAAATGTTGAGAGGAAAAAGTTTTCCACAAGCAACTTGTGAAAAGTGTAGGCCACCTTGCAGACAGACGCTAATACATAAGTTCTCTGCCAATTTTACAAGTCGACGCGTTTAGAAAAAACCTTGAGACATTTTTCTGTAAACGCTGTGGCAATCTGATGCAATCTGGAGGTGTGAAGAAAAGAAAATCTTACTGCGAGTAAAAGCACAAATAAAACAATCTTACATATGATATTTCAGTTGACAGTTTTCCAGTTGCTGGAGTTTCCTCTCTTGCAAATGAGACTGTAAGGGCGCACTCAGACTAGGCAACCCATATCGTGACCAAGCATGTTGGACCCCCAAAGTCCAGTTTGTTTAACTAGTGTGAGGGCTCTGTACTGTGCTCAAGCACGGTACACTTTCTTGGCCCTGGCATGGTTGGAAGAGATGCTCTTTGGCACGGTACGGTTGCTAATGCACGAGCACAAGTCTGGGTGTGCAACGTGGACATGAAGTATGATCATGTTTATTACGCTGCCTTGCATAAGAAATCCTGGAATGTGAGAGGGCTGTGTATGACACAAAATACGCCACAAAAAAGTCAGTAAAGTTAGTCATGTTCTTTCTGTTGTTCTCCATTGTGCTACGACGTGATGTTGTATGATCAAGAGGTAACCGTGCTCAGGCCCGGTTGCGGTCGGAACATTGTGAGTGCAGGCCAGCGGGGGACTGGGGAGGAGGGACAGTCATGCTTCGGCACGTACAGAGTAACTGGGCAAAGTGTGAATACGCCCCTAAAGCACCTGGTTTCAAATCTGTTACCAATTTTTCTACAATTAGAATTAGGGTAAAAAATACTTAAAATAGCTCATGTAAAATAACAAAATTGTTTGAGCTTTGGCACACAATTGTCTGTTTATTAAAGATGCCAAGAGACTCAGATAGAAATAGACACAATTTATAAGATGGATGAACCCAGAAATGTTACAGACGTCATGTTGGCTGTGCGGGAGGAAAAACAGCTCTCTGCATTGGACCAGTTTCCACTCTTACAAAAGAAAAACTGTCTCTTTTCTAAGTCAAATACAACATTTGAAGCTGATCTCTGTGATCAAGACGTAGCGTTTCACACTCTGATCTTGTCTCTTGTACGTACAGTACACATACATCATGTAGTCAATGCTGTAGTCTTGCAGGTACTTCTGATGCAAACTCACCGTTTTTATCCAAATCTTTTAAAGAATATTAATTTGGCATTTTTCGACAGCTGACGTCAAATAGAGACAAACATCGAGGCAAACAGTGGGAGATGAAAGCCGGTGTATGTTTTGTATCTTGGAGGATGTTAACGCCTGACATTACCATTTTGTGGAAGGTAAACATGTCAAATTTTACAACTGCAGTAAACAGAAACCAATATTGCCTACTTTTCTTTAATCTGTAGAAGAAGTCCCCAGAATCCCTTAAAAAATCTAACACCTTTGTGAGTTTTTGAGTTAGTTTCTGCAAATGTTCAACATTATTTAATTTCTTTCTTTGTCTGTAAAGCGTCCCTCTTGTCCCAGCAATGTATTTGTTTATCTGCATACGGAGCCGAGAAGTGATATCTGATCACAGGTGGTCATGCCAGGTGTGAACTGACAGTCTGTCCACTTGTGATCGGATGGATGTTAATGCCAGAAATAAACAGGGCGGCTGTGGCTCAGGTAGAGCCAGCGTCTTGTTATCGGAAGGTTGCTGGGTCGATTCCCCTGGTCTGCATGTCGAAGTGTCCTTGGGCAAGATACTGAACCCCAAACTGCTCCTGATGTGCTGGTCGGCACCTTGCATGGCAGCCACCGCCATCAGTGTATGAATGTATGTATGAATTACTGTCTGCGTCTGATAAATGTAAATGTAAACGGCCTCCTATGGACTTGTTTAGTAAGGCTCACTTGTTTCAGCCCTCATGTCATGTTTTTGTTAATTGTGTTTGGCATTTAATGTGTCCCAAAATGTCAACCTAAATCATTTGCAGACTAAGATTTTGAGGTTTATTGGAGCCAGAAGTGACCATGTTTTGAGAGGGTGGATCTGGATTGGATCTGACCGAGAACCCGAGGAGACAAGGTAGCCGTGCCCTGAAGCATACCTTGCTTTATCGTCTACTTGTCTCTAAATAGGACCATAATTTACAAGCTGAACATCAGGCTGTATTGAAGAAGACATGAAACTAGCGACTGAGAGCATCAGCTCATTAGGAAACAGTTTACTGAGGGAATAAATCAAGTGAGAACTAGGGTAATTGTCTCATAAGCTTACATACAGGCTTCACTTCAGACACGGAAGCTCCAGTCCATGTCTTACGCAGTCAATGACAGTCTGGATTTGCTCTGTGTGTTCCCCCTGTTACTGGCGAGGCTTAAATTTTATTTGACATGAGCAAGCTTTCCTGGAAATAAACAGATCCCTGCTGACTTGCTTTTAATCGACAGACATACTGTAATGCTCATTCCCAACTAAGAATGAATCAGCCATTACACTGAGAAATTTAATTCAAGGGACTCAAATGAAATCATATTGAATTAGGCTGCGTCAAATCGAATGGAGCAGCCCTCGTAGATCCTCCTCAGCACTGACAGTGTGCCGGCAGTGCTCGCCGGCTGGCCCAAAGACACGGCTATTTAAAACAACATTAGCAGGATGGTGATATTTCCTGCTCATGTGCCCCTGAGCTACAGCATGACTTCGGCTCGAGTCAACCTTGTTTCCTCCCTGTCACATCCTGACGAGAGAGCATTACTGACGGGGATGGAGTGGGTCTAACTCCAGCCTGACAGCGAGAGAGGAAGAGGAGAGTCTGCTGCACACATACAGTGGGCGCACGCATTTGTGTGTGGCGGTGTTGAACAAGGCCAGTCGTAGCTGACAGCGTCTTTCAAGGGAAGAGAGGAGGAGGAGGAGGAGGAGGAGGAGGAGGAGGGAGGAGGAGGAGGAGGACAGGAGGAGAAGGAGAGCTCTTTTCTTTCCTTTCTGCTGGAGAAATGTCATCATGCATCAGTCTGTTTGGCTACTGGCACAAAATCCAGCCACACGCCCACGCATCAACACACACACGCCAGGGAGGTAAGGAAGCCGCGAAGAAGGGAAGGCGAGAAGTATCGCGTAAGGAGAGGGATGGAGGGAGAAGAAAAAAGGAGGAGGGAGGAGGAGGCCATCTGGCCGTCTGCGCTCGCACTCACAGTCACCAACTGGAGAAATGAGAGAATCGCCTCGGAGGAGAAGTGTAGCCAGGAGTAGGTCTTGATCTCTTTCGTGAAGGTCTGATGTTTCTTTTACCAGCTGCTCACATTCACTGGAATGATCTTAAAGGAGCCTCGGGGTGCAGGCTCAAATGTTTCCTGTATCTCTACCTCTTCCTTCCCTTCCTCAACCATCCACTCCTTTTTCTCTCACTGTGTTATGTCTTCCTTCCTCCACACGTCTCCCTTATCTTCCTCGGCTAATTTATTCAGACACACATTTTCCCTCAAAGTCTTTTCAGCCTCTTTCGCAATTCAGGCTCCGTGACCATGATTGCTCTGCTATTCAACCTGTTATTCTCAAACCATCCATCTCAAGGCTACAACCTCTTTACCTGCACCTGAACATTCCTGCAGAGCAACAGCTAAGAATAACATCATCATTGCATGTTTGAGAAATCTGAAGTGGTAGTGAGGCAGGTTTAAATTTAAGAATGAGTCAATTATAGCTCCCCTACCAGGCTATTGGAGGTGTTGGTGAGCGTATACGGGACATTTTGCGAACATCGGATTAACAGTGTTGCAGTTTGGGGACTTTTTCCGACTTTTAATTGTTGCCCTCCGTACGCTCAATTAGTGAAATCTAAAATATTTATCATCAGCTGAGAGTAAAGCAGTAAGCTGTAATGGTTTTTCCATAGCCTCTGGGTACAGTAACCCATAATGAACCATAAACCTGCAATTCATGTGAAAATATAATTGAGGTTTTCCATGTGAAAGGAGAGTTCTGTGATTTCTGTGTCTTCAGGCTGTGCAAATGACTTCTGACATTGCGAGTGAGTTCACTGGTAGAGTCATTAAAACAAATATAAAAACCTAGTAGATGTACATTATGTGTATGTTTGTATGATTTTGCTCGTACGTGCTGTACATTAAATACACAGATTACACTGACTGATTACAAGACAGTGCTTTCACAAAACCTGCTCGCTGGGAAGAAAAAACTGAATAACATAAAAGTAGGCCAATGAGCTTTTGCATCTTTTCAATCAAATCAAGATCTAAAAATATTTAAAAACTACAAATAATCAATAATTACATATATAAAAACCCACAATATATAGCAGATTTATGCCTAAAAAAAAAAAAAAAAGATTTGGGTTAGCTACCTAAACATGTTTGCTGTTTAATCAGCCGAGACGATGATCACGTCTCTTCCAGACTCTACAGGTGGATGGTGTCGGTGGGGGCTTATGAAACGCTGCGGTAAAATAATTTCTGCAATTATAGCAACACTTTCTGGTGAGCAGTGTAGCATTTAGCATACAGAGCTAAACAGGAACAGACGGGCTGCCATCAATAAATATTGATTTGAGCAGAGTGGGGCTGGGCAGCAGATTGATATTATATTGTTACCGTGACATGAGACTGTATAAGATGTTAGATTTTGGATATAGTAATATTGTGGTAAGTGTTATAGTTTCCTTTTTTTAATGGTTTCATTACAGTACAAGTGACTGTGAAATACATTTACCATCACAAAACTGAATTGAGCAGATCGAGCTCCACTTCAGACAGAAATGTTTGGGATGATTTTATAGAATGAATCTTCTCCATCGAAACATTTCCTGAATGTTAAAATGTCTGGACACTGTTTCACCTCCCAGCCTTACATGCAAACAGCTAGATCTAATTGTGAAGCCAGCGTTCATACAGTGTGTGTCGAGGTTTGACACGGAGCACATGCCTGAACACTCTCCGGCTGAAGCAGTGTTTGTTGTACCCCTCCTACACAGCACTGTGGCAGCAGAGAGGAACTGACATGATAATTATAGTTGTAAAGACTGATTGGGCTCCTCCACTGTCTCCTGCTGCCTGGAATAAACCGAACTCTCAGCCCACAGCATAGTGCGACGCTCGTATGCATGTAGATCATAGATGCACACCAGCAGACTTACACACATTAGATTTGAAGTTCCAATCAGTTGTGGAAAAGGAACAATAGTTGTTAATGGTCATTATTTCGAAGACATCTGGACTCATAATTGACCTTCTTTGTAGTTTTAGGTGTCCATTCAACAGTTTTAAACACATCTCTTTTCAAAATGTTGCTCAATGGGGAAAATTCTTTTTGGGCCACAGGGGAATTTTTTCACTGCAACACCACTAGTGGCCACTCGGCACATTAGCGAACGATAGCGATGGGGAAAGGCGACTTGTGGACCCAAGTGCACTGACATTCAGATCTGGAGCCTGGTAAACTACAACATGTGCCTGACGGATCTGTAAATTCAAGATGAAATAGCCTGAATTGTCTAAGATCACTATTTGACATCTGAACTGTGATTCTGCATGAATGTCAGACTACCCTGTAACATTTCAGTGTGTGTGTTGGTGGGTAGAAGCAGCACATGTGTGTTTGTGCCACTCCGGTGCGCTCCATACTCACCATACCCTGGGCGGCGATGAGCGCAGCCAGGGTGCTTCTCCCTGAGGTGCCGGGGGTACAGAGTGACAGACGGACCTCCTGTCCTCCCACCAGCGTTCGGTCCATCTCGATGAGCACAGCCTCCGCCTGCTCCGCGCTCTCATACTCCACCACACCGAAGCCTCGGACTGGGCTGCCCTCATCCTGAGCAAGCTGGGAGATACACCAAAGAAAAAAAAAATCAACACTAATGAGGACAGCTTTTTAATTAAGGATACAGCTTTTTAAATCGACCCAGATATGATTTAAAAACAAGCATACTGTGAGCCTCAACGTGAAACTTTTAACAGTACAAATCCTGTGAGGAGTCGTCAGTAAGCTCAAAGCAAACAGATCAGTAAACAAAGAGGCTGGGAGTTTTTAAAGTCACAAATCTCAGCACAGAGGGAAATACATGGTACTGACTTATAGTCTCAACCCCTCGGATTTAAAAACAGTAGACACACAATGCATGGTGGCCCCTTTTATGCTGCAGGGACATGAAACTTATTGACCATTTAATTTAACCAATAAGATTATTTATGCTCCCGCAGCAGTTTAATTAAACCTCCACTGCCTGATACCTCTGAGAGATGTGTCGTCTGAGTTCTCTTGCTGGGGAATAGAACAGAATTATCTCATAATTACTTGGGTTACATTCAGATAATTATAAGGGTTATAATCACAAGCTGGAGCCTTTTGTCACCTGCTCCTCTGTTCAAGTGTCTCATAAAAAATGTAACCTTGCACCTTTATTAAAATGTTCTACACGTCGCCTCGTTGTTGATCATTTTGAAATAAAAATAGAAAATTCCAAATAAGTGATCATATGTGATGGTTTGCTAATCCTTTTGGACATATACTAAATTTAAAACAGCACAAAGACAATTAATTGAAGGCCCCCTTAGTGCACAAACGTCCCTGATTTGAATCTGACAACCAGCGGAGGGGCTCTCTGTGTGAAGGGTTGATGTTTTTCTTTGGCCCGGTTCGCTTTTTTTTCATTTCACAATCCAAGAACACAAAGGTTAAATGAATTGGAGTCTCTAAACTGCCGTTGAGAGTGAATGTGATTGTGCGTCAGTCCTGTGATTAACTGCGGATCTCCACCCCTCTCAAACCCTGAACAGGATAAGCTACCATTAGGCTGTAACAGCTCATGTATTTGTGCTGAACTGTCATGGTCTGGTGTTCGCCAGGAAACTTTTAGCCCTACACCATGTGCAACATGTGTTTATGTTAGCACTACACGCTGATTGGCAAAATGACAAGCTGGAGCTGGAACACCTGCCCGCCTCTTTTCAGTCATTAGGGGAAATCCAATCAGCTACAACAGCAACAGAGACAGAGTTGTGGATGACAGAGGTCCCTGTGACACCAAATCAGCTCTGATTCTTGAACTGGTATTATTACATTTTTTGGAACCTTGGTGCCGTCAACCAGCTTGCATTCCTGTCAGCTTTGAGCCAATCATTGTAATCAATGGTGTGTCATTAATGGAGGCAGATGCAGAAGAGACAACTCCTTCAGTTCTCACTTAGGTCTAGGTGAACTTGTTAGTTTTTGGTTGCAGTTGGGAACCAACTCTTCAGGTCTGAAACCAATTCATATTTGGTCAAATTGCTCCAAACAGTTCAAAGTTAGGGACCCAGACTGGTAGTGAACTGGTCCAATGATAGTGGAAGATGGAGATCTCACACTGAAACATGTGCGTACAGCTACATGCCTAACAGATACAGACAGCTGACCTATGGATTCTCTGAAGTGCTACTACACACCGACACAAAACACGACATGAACCACTGAATTCAACTGTTAGACTGCTGAAACTTGACAAAAGACCTTAGTTCTGATTAAGTGACACTAAAACCTAATGCCTGTGCCCATTTTCTCCTCCCAGACTTCACCAGAATGACAAACGAACACACCACTGGAGACATTAGCTGAGAGCACAGAGCGGTTTTAATGAAGTCAGTGTGTTTTATTTAGAGTGGCTTTTCTCTTCCATATGCAAGAGGAAATGTACTCACTGCTAATTCTAATCATCTGATATAAGCTGTGTGCTGCTTAATAGAAACCCTATTATCTCCTCAGAAGAGAGAACAAAATGCCTGGAAACTTTTTTTTTTTATTCCATCTTTTAATAAATCATCAAGGCGAGTAAAGAAGCTCCCTGCAAACAGCCTCTTTTCTATTTCTGCACCAGGTCCACGGCTCTGTCTAGGAAGAGTGATACCATTCATCCAGGAAGCTATAAAAATGAATTCAATGGCCAAAATGCAATCCAGCCAAAGTTACCATGGTGACACACTCGTGAGACCGCAAAGCCAGCAACAAGTCAAAAAAAGCTAGCTCATTGCTAATTCATGCTCAGCCATAATGTTTTATGAGATTTTAGGTTAACAGAAATTTTCATCAAAATCACACCAACAAGAGGTCACAGCGAGGACCAGAGCAAAACAAGTCTGACACAAGAACCTATACACTTCTACTCTTAAGTGTGTGTGTGTGTGTGTGTGTGTGTGTGTGTGTGTGTGTGTGTGTGTGTGTGTGTGTGTGTGAGTGTGTGTGTGTGTGTGAGAGAGAGAGAGAGAGAGAGACAAGACAGTAACTGACAGATAACTGTGTTGTGGCTGCGGTAGAGGAGCTTGTGTCAGCTCCTTTTGTCAAAAGAAAGATAAAAGAATGACATGATGTAAGAGATACTCTTCCAGCACTGCTCCGGGGAGTGACCACACACACACACACACACACACACACACACACACACACACACACACACACACACACACACACACACACACACACACACACACACACACACACACACACACACACACACACACACACACACACACACACCCTGCATGTTAACGTGGGTAAAATTAACAAAAATACAGACTGAACCAAAATACTATCTCCTGCTCAATTTAAAGGCCACACTGAGGGAAACCTCTGGAAACGATGACGTGACGCATTTTCTTTATGGTTCGTGGTCAATAAACGGATCTCTCCAGGCCAGACAGTCCGGCTGACCAGTATAACATTACATCCGCAGGAGACAGATGTTCCTGTCGAGAAGGTTCAGTCATTTCCACTGCATGAGGAACATCTAAATAATGCAGGCCGGCTAATAGCTTAAAGCTAATGGATGATAATGGCTAATGGTTAAAATACACCACTTGACCTATTGTTGGTCATGGCTGAAGTCGATTAAAATACTGAAATAAACATGAGGAGCGCTTGATTTTTTTTCAAAGAATGTGTCCACAGTGAGACACTGTAAGTACCTGGTGCAGAGATTAAGTGTCTCTGAGCTATTAGAAGCTATTTTTATCTGACTTGTTTTCTGATAAATTAACAGTGAACTGACTAACTGAAGCTTCTGTTAGAGACTTTGAGCATTCAGAGCAGAAATAGAGGGGAAACTAATCTGGCTAGATAGATCAGTCGATAATAGCTATATACATGTTGGAGATGATTTAGAGTGTCTATTACATCTCATCTGTTGATCTGCAACGAAGCAGCGACAAGTTTACAGTATTTTTCGCCTGCAAAATTAACTGCTTACTGCATTTTGTTAAAAAAAATCATAATAATGACTCTAAACATTAGGGATAGAAAAAGTCTGCCTGGCTGGTTATCGGCCAGTTCTTGTGTCCTTTTGCCAATAAAATATATCAGTTTAAAATTGTGCCACTTTGCCTCTGATGCATCGCTCTTCAGTTGTCTGTCACTCTGTGGCCTCAAGGACGATCTGATTGGTTACCATTACAAGTTATAGCCTATCGTCACTGATTATTCTGAATCTGCAATGTACTTAGTGACTAAAGTGAAGTAAATCGGTTTCCGCGATTACTAATAATTGGTATCCGCCACTCAAACCCTCCCCAAAAAATGTATTGCCATTTGACTTTTTAAGCATTGGTTAATATATTTTCCTAATATATATTCTATACAATATTTCAGACACAGTCAACTGCCCAGATAAAATAAATGAAACCAGAGAGCTGGAGATAAAAAGAAAGACGACATGAATCAATACGTAAATGATGAAGGTGATTTTGTGCGCTCTCTAATTAAAGTGACTGCCATTGTTGCCTTAACGATTGTCTTCTTAAGAAAGGGCCTATTTTGAAGAGTCTGAATGTCTTTATTCTCCAGACCAAACCATGTCTTTATTGCTCTGCCTGGAATGCGCGGTGGTCCACAGGCACAGCAGGAAAGGTTACAAACACACAGATAGGAAGCCCATTTCTATGGGCAACTGTTTTTTGCAATCAATGAGCTGTTGTCTTTCTGTTTTGTTACCCTGGGCATCTCTGAAAGTCATTTTCCCAGAGGCTTCATAAGTGCACCAAGTATAAAACAATTATTTTTTTACAGACTCATAGGCCCATTATTTTCTTGATTGTTTGGTCTATAAAATGTTTGTCTGCACAGTATGGTAAAAAAAATAAAAGATATATAAATTGGGAAAAAGCTATTACACGAAAATGGTTACAGGCTGAGCCTGACTGGATAAATATTAGTACTACTGATCAAGAGAAGGAGAGAAGAACTTTTTCACTACCTTAACGGGCTGATAAATTCCTGTGATACTGGAAAAAATGGACTCAGTGCGTGTCCTTGGCTGACCCTTTATTTCATGAACTGGCATTTATATCCATCAGTACAACACCTGTATAAATAAGCAGGCGCCCAACAGTTTGTTTGTTCTACTGTGTTCACCTGTATTTTAATGTTATCTTGAAGAAAGAAGAAATAATCTGGCATATATAAATCAATAATATTACAACTGCGATATGACTCATGTTTATTGGGAATGATCATTTTTGCATCACAATTTTCTTTTTCTTTCACTGAATTAACATTGTGACATTTTTTGGGGTCTGTACCAAACATGTTTTCTTGCATCTGGTGAACAAGATTTGTAAGCCAGGACATCACTGCAGCACAACGGTACCTCACTATACTGAGGTTCTGTCACACATGTTACCTTTCGTCAAATATTCTATGATCTGAGATATTGCGCTTGGCCACGTTGCAATTTATATTATATTTCGATTAATTGTGCATTTCTAACAAAATATGCGAAAACTGCTTCCCAAAGGCCAAAGTAATGTCTTCAAATTGCAGGTTTCGTCCAACCAGCAGTCTAAAGACCAAAGACATTGAGTTTATTATCAAAGACCAAGAACACTACCAAATGGTCACATATGAGAAGCTCGTACCACTGAATCTTTAGTATTTTTTTTTTCTGTCAACAATAATCAGCTTCAGTTTTAAAGTACACTGTGTGATATTAACAGCATTTACAAGTAGGACAACTGAAGCACTACATTTCGGAGGACTTGTGATTGCAATTCAAAATGCAAAATATCCTATAGTCACACTGAAATGCAATCAGACACATATTTATTCTAAAAATGGACAGATTACAATTCAGTGCGAGACAAATGTACTTTCTCAGCCTGAGCGCTGATGCATTTCACCGTCAGAGCTCAATCAAGTGGCCCTCCACTCCCTCCCTCCCTCTACCCCTCCTCTCATTCGTCTGCTGCTCCCTCCGGTCTGAACAGAGGATGGATGGATGGATGGAGGGAGGGAAGGAGAGAGGAAAATGGATGTATGTGTGGAGGAGTAGGTCGATAGGCTATTATCATCAGCATACATTAAGCAAACTGTATGGAAATGACCTGAACCACTTTACCTCTTGAGAGATGGATTGATGGATGGAAGATGATGGAGGAGAGGATGGGGAGAAAAAGAAAGAGAGAGGAGGAGGAGGAGGAGGAGGAGGAGGAGGAGAAAAACCATGAGTGATTGATGATGCTGATGGAGGATATGAACCAGAAAAGACAAAAGTGAAAACATATAAAAACTTGCTAAATCATTATTTTTGTGTGCAAACACAACAAATAAGACTGAGTGGTGAGAGTGTGTGAACTGAGACACATACATTACATATTAAATTGGTTTCAAATTGGATTGTGTGCAAATGGTATTCAAGCTGTCATCAGCTTTGCGTGTGTGTGTGTGTGTGTGTGAGTGAGTAATGATGTGAAAACTGAGCTTCTCTCGACTCAAATTGTTCCCAAACTCCACTCACACTACATAAAATATTCAATCATTACTCAGATCTGCACAAACAGTTATGTAAATCTAACGCAGGCCCGTGTCTGCTGAATGTGAGACTCGGTGCCGCTTGGTTTTCTCTCTGCCGTCTTGTATTTCATGTATGAAATTCCTCCAAAAAATACAAATACATTTAGCATTTTTGCTGTCTATTTCATCAAGGCGACAAGAAGCAGTAACAAGTGCTGGATGGAGGACACATGACAGCAAAGATTTACAAATCCAAAACGTTGAGTAGCCGGTCTAGCAAAGTAATCCCACTGACTCCTGCTCCGTGTCTATTACGGGAAAGATCTAAAATACAAAATGTATCAAAAGGTACATTTTCTGTATTATGGTTGGTTTGATCACAGCTTCCAGAATTATCTGGAGACATGAGAAACCAGCTGAATATCTGGATTTTAAAGAAAAGGTAAATGTGATGGTTGAGACTGCATCCTACGACTCGATATTTAACAGGCAACGTGGAAGACTACCTTTGGGGACCTTTCTTGGACTCATATACCGTAAAGACTGAATATGTGTGAATAACCAAGAATGTTCAGTGACTGTGGTACACTTCCTTCATTTCCCAGTGCATCGGATCTTTTTCACTTACATGTGCCTGACTTGTTTTTATTACTGCAACTAGCACTTATCTTCAATGATGATTTATCTGCCAATTATTTTCCACATTAAACTATTCGTCTTTTGGTCTATAAAAATGTCACAAAGTGGTGTTTCTCAAAGCCCGAGATGTCTTGTTTTGTCATCAACCCAAAGATATCCAGTTGACTCTTATAGAGGAAATGTTAAAGGTTGAATAAAAAAAGTAAATCGAAAGTGAAAGCTTTTAAAATGGAACCCCTTTATAGTCCTGGCCATCTTTGACTTCTTATTGTAATGTACGGTAGTTGCTCACCCTTGTCCTCAAGGTATAATTCAGAACAATCACAGAGTAATTAACTGCATAAATACTTCATTATGGTACTTCATCCTTCATCCTGTAAATTACCCTTGATGTAAATCAAAAACAGACTGGCCCAGAAGTAATTCCTCTCCTGCAAAGTTTAATTACCTTACATCGGTCTAATTAACAGCATACGCTTTTCAGGCTTTGGCCAACAGGTAGTAAAGTTGGAACAAACAGATGTAACTAGACTGTCACTCAGCAGAGTACAAACCTCTGCCAAGGCCCAACAGTCTCCCTTTTTTTTTTTTTAACATCAAATTGATACCAGCTACCTAAAAACACCTGATTTAAAAAAAATTAATTAAGATCCATGCATTATTCCTTGAGAGATTAATGACAATGTTGAAAAACAGTCTTTCTCACAATGTTAAAGTAAGTGAGAAAACATTCCTGGATTAGTTCCTTTATCCAGATCCACACAAAAGATTAATTGGATCTATTCTGGGCTGAGACCCATCCTCCATTCAAGTTTTTGTTTAACACTGCCAACCGAACTAACGACCGACTGACCGCGTAATCCTGCGACTGACTGACCGTTAAAATGTCTGACCGGCCACTGACCGTGTAATCCTACAGACCATGTAATTTTGCAAACTGATCGCCCAGCTGACCGTGTAATCCTGCCAACCACCCGCCCGCCTGGCCAACCAACCAACCTACATCACCGACCAGCCCTGTAACCCTGCCGACCGGCTAATCATTCAGTCATGGGCGACAACATAACCTCCTTCATGGAGGTAACTTACCTACGCCACCGTAAAGGTCTATGAAATAATGTGTAAATCACATCAGGTTTTTCTGTCATTGTGGGTGTGGCTAACATCTAAAGTGAGCAGTGCGAGTCTTTGTGGTTAAGTCATAGTGTGTCGTCCGGTGTAGCACTTCATGGTTTTTGTACGGATGTAAAGTTGCAACATAAAGAAATCAGTTTCGACCCATCTGTGGTATTGCTGAAATGTACTTAGCTCACGTTTATCACAGCGATAGGGTTGGATTTGGCCTGGACTGTTGAATGTGAAGCCTATAGACGAGACGGGTCGTGCAAACATTGTTTAGTTCAGTTACTGTTAGTTAGTAACATCACAACAACGCACTTTAACGATACTGGCCTCATTTTACTAGATTGGTGTAATAAGGCTGTCACTGTGTCAAATATCAACGGTGTATTGGAAATAAGAGAAAGAGAGATATCGTGTACAATTTACTGGATAATGTCGGAATATATGTGCTGGAAATGAAGCGACAGTATTTGGTTACATCATAATCTCTTGACTTGTACTGAAACATTACTTACCATCCATGCATTTGACAACATAATCAAACATCTCTGCCTGATGAGTCAAGCCAAAGTGCAGCGGCACTCAAGAGGCAACTTGAATTTTAGTATAATTACCAGCTAACAATTTACAGTTGACAAGCCACTTTTTGCTTGTGCGGTTTGACAGCCTGCCATTGAACCTCATTTTGGGTTTTAAACATAAAAAGCCATGTGTGCAGAGTCTTCTAGGAGTTTGCGGTTAATAAACCTGAGGATGGAATCACGAGACATCCTGATTGTTGTTCCCATCTCGTGTTTTATGTTGTTGGGGTTTCAATTACAGACAATATTTCTGATGATTACAAACGGCATCTTTCTGAGCAACAGAGAAAAACCTAAAATCTGATGGACAAGATGGACAGAGATGACATGTGGCGGCTCTTACATTTAGATGCAGCCGAGAATGTATCTTATATACTGTATGTGAGTAACCTGATTGGTCGTGTTCTGCTATTGAAGTTTGTTTATTTGTTATCCAACAACACAGGGTTGCACAAGGAAATACAAGTTGTGGTCCCTGGTTGCTTTTGCTTATTTCTGTGGTATAGGACGGAGGGTTTTACAGCCTTACCTCAACTAACATCAGCAAGTGTAACTGATTCAATAGGTGAAATACAGTATAAACTGAAGTCACCAAGGCCAAACAGATGAAGACTAAAGGAACAGTGTGCTGAATGTTATCAGCACAGCAACACAAAGACAGCAGCGGTTTGTAAGGAGAAAAAGAGGAATCAATAAGTCAATATCCTCTGATGTCACAGCTCTGTTTTGCAGGTATCGATTCGAACAATAGAAACTCAGTAATCAATGGTGTTTTCCCAAAGGTGCTATGTACAGTATATGTGTGTGTGTCTGTGTGTGTGAGAGTGCGTAGAAGTGAAGAAACCAAAGATGCTAAGCTAGCTATCAGTGTGTCTGACAGCTCTTGACCCTGAGTCGTGGTCCCCAGCCAAGAGATGCTGACAGAGTCACTGGCAGGTCGAAGACTGTGTAAAACCCCCCGACAGTGTGTCAGTGTGTGTGTGTATGTGTGTTGTGTATGTGTGTGTCTGGCAGAGTTTAAATGGCTACATCAGCTGTCTGAACTGAGTGATGAGGTCACGACAGCCCTGTCACAGCTGTCTGTGACAAAAGGTACAAGACACGTCATAGTGACAAGTATAAAGAGCTGCATGTGTGTGTGTGTGTGTGTTAATAAGAGTGAGGACAAAACCTGAGTGGATGAAAGTGAGAGTATTATTACAAAAGATAAGTGACGATAAAATAATCAAGGAATCATTAGTCTTAATTTGGTGATCTCAAGAAATAATGCTAATCATCGAGCTTGAAACTCACCAGACAAAAAGTGTAATTGAAGGTTTTTCATTATTTTTGTGTGCAGCACGGCACAATTAAACATGACACCCACCTTTTGCAGTTATATCGTCTTTAAATAAAACTTTGAAAACACTGCAAGTTTCACCAGAGGGGGGCAATAATTGTGTCAAGCGTCTGAAGATTTTACACGGAAAGACTAATTAGCTGTGCGACAATCAGTGCAGATGATTGTGAGGAACATGTTGTTCTGACTAAATAACATGACATATTCAAATTGAGCTTTTTTCTGTTGCTTCCGAGTGAAATTGTCTACATTTTTCTGACAGCATAATAAAGCTCACGCTAGTCACTCCAAGACCCTTTTTGGTTAATTGTTGAAAAGTGCTGATTTATAAGGTCCTTGTCTTATAAATATTTGTGTCTATCCTGTTTTATGATCTTTTCATATGATTTCCTATTCAGTCAGAGGTGGAGGAAGTATTTAGAGCCTTTACTTCAGTAAAAGTACTAATAACACAATGTAAAAACACTGCTGTCTTTGCATTGATAGTTAAAGTTAAGTTAAAGTATGTAATAAGATCATAAAGCACACTTTAAATATTACAAATTAAAGTCCTCAATGCATCAACATGTCCACTATGACTGTTATACCTTTATTATACTCTAATACCATTAGATTATTATTACTTGTACATTAATGTAAAATCAGGATTTTACTGTATAGGACTGCAACTATGATTATTTTCACTCTAGATTAACAAGCTGATTAGTTTCAATTGATTGTCTGGTTCTGAAAATAGTTACAAATTCTGTCATCATTTCCCAGAGACCAAAGAGAAAGTTTAAATGCTTATTTGGTCCGACAAATAGTTCAAAATCTTGAAAATACTAAAAATTATTAAACGGAAAAGCAGCAAATTTTCACATTTGTGAAGATGGAACAGAGATTCTATAATAAAACTAATTCTATAAGCCCGTCATGTGTTTTGTGTCCAAAAGTCTTCATTTGTAAAATAACCAGAGTAACTGTCAGACAAATGTAGTGAAAAAGGTAGAATATTTCCCTCAGAAATGTAGGGCGGTCAATCGCAATGTTATACAAAAATGTAAGACGAGGGTTGCTGCACCGCACTGTTTCAAGGCATGAAAACTGAAGCTCATCATACCTTGTACATTTGCATATCTATGCAATGGAACGCTACTGTATTAGTGTTACCTAAAAAATATCAAGTTTTAAGTCTGTCGGGACAAAATATTTTTTGTGAAATTATAATAAAGCATATGTTCAACAAAGACCCTTCTGTTTTCCTCCTATTAAAGATCTTTGGGTTGAATTAATTATTAGTTTGTGCCAGTGACATATGTCTTTACTTTTAGTTTGAAAAACATCCAAAACAGTAAAAAAACACCACACAAAAACAGACGAGTGTCTCCAATTGTGTCTCTCCTGTGCTATAAATTTTGTCGCCACACTGCAGGCACAAACTGAACGATGTGTTGAAGTGTACACACGTACAAATAACCACATGTGATGACGGAGATCATACCATCAGGTTGACTTATTTACACATTTGAAATCCTATTTACTTTGATTCTTTTATATCATGTTTGATATGTTGTATTTTACTATTTTGTGATTTTGTACAGCTGCTACTTTGACCAGGTCTTTCTTGTAAAAGAGATCTTGATCCCAATGGGACTTACTGGTATAATAAAAGTTCAATAAAATAAATAAATATGTATATTTTATTTAGTATTGTTGACTCTGGCTTTGACTGACAGGCTGGCCTGGTCACTGTACCGACATATGACATGGACAACCTTATTGAGACAGAAAAGAGTAATTGTTTCTGCTCAGTCTGCCACTGACTTGCCCTGTGGTCTTCTCATTAACCTGTCTCCATCTGTACTCCACTTCTGTAATGTCCATCCTTGAGTTCCTTGATGTGCCTCTCCATCATTTAATAGATATGACTGACACATTTGATATTTTTCTGTCTTAAAATACCAGTAAATGTGATGTTTTTCCCTTGCTCTCAGCCATCACGAATACATTTACGGTTGAAAATGTGCCAATAATCTCCTTTCCGTGACTGACACTCTACCTCTCTTCACCATTTCACTTCAGCTGTCCATCTCCACCCGCCTCCCCCTCTCTTTCTATTAGGCCTAACACTGTCAGCCCTCTCCTCCCTCGCTCCATCCTGTCTCTAATAAGTCTGGCATTCTCAGCACCGTCTTCCCTCCTCCCTTCTCTCCATCCCTCCTTACTGTCTCCATCCTGCTGTCCTTCTCTCTAATATGGTTGACATTTGTTACCCTCTCCTCCTCCCTCCATCTCTCCTGGCTGACTCAAGCTAAAGTGCTGCCTGGAGGGCTCTTTCGTGGGTAGCAGAATTATCGGGCTCAGGTCCAAGGCCACAGGTTAAGTGCACTCTGAACAGTGGCAAAGTGACAAGAGGGCTGAGTTGCACCTGAGCACAGAGGAGGATGTTTATGTAAGACAGACTGCAGTTAGGTAATGACAAAGACAAGTCAATGTGCAACCAAGTAGACAAACTTCTTTTAAGGTATCTTGACTGTTCAGTGTATTAAACACCTGGTCTCCAGGAAGCTTTATGGTGGAAAATGTTTAACCAGACAGACTGCACTAACCACAACTGAGTATGTGCCCTAAATCTGAGCTGGTACGCTGGGAGTAACGCTTTTCAACACAATGTTTCTATTTTCTTGCGTTAAAATCAGTGTTCCAGTGTTCACACTTGACTAGCTGACAAATGTGTGCAGCGTCTGCAAACAAAACATCGGCCACTGTGCATCTAATGAATGCGAACTTTCACATAACCTTCACATCCACATGTCATGCAGTAATGTGGAAATGTTCATTCATGTATAATTATACATCTATATTATAAGATGAAGTGCAGGAAGTAAAGCTGCTTAAATATATGGACATTCACATTGTGATACACGGCTACATGTCATCTGGAATTCTTCCATATGTTGGTTAAAGAAAATATGACTATCGTAGCGTACTGTAAGAAAATGTAATACTTTAAATGTGGTTATTTTGTAATAAGCTGCTCAGTTGCTTTTAAAGGTGCAATATGTAAGAATTGGCCACCTGTCAAATTCAGACTCTAAACAAACTTGGGGCAGGGTTACTGCTAACTTCTGCTAACTGTCTCTAGAGGTAAAAAGCAGTACTGTGAGAAAGGATGCTCTGGGGTTTAGCATGTGAGCTGAGAGTGAGCGAATGGGGAGCGACTGATGAAGTGTGGAGGGGCTTTTTAAAAAAGCTGCTCCAACTTCGCTCCAGTGGCGCTCACGCCGCGAGTTCGAAGCATCTCCAACCCAGGATGCATCTCTGTGTAACTTGGAAACTCGGAAAATGTGGCTTTTGCTGCTCATTTATTTTGGACACCAGGCTACAAATACAATGCATTTTCTTTTCTTTTCTGTAGCGAGCGGTGCGTGATTTGAGTGGAGCAAGGTGGAGTGCATTTACCTTTTGTCATTCCCAGTGTACCACAAATAACATAACTGTGACCCAAAACCGAAGCACACGACATACATACCTTACTATGAGCTTTGCATACCGTTTCATCCCTACTGGTGTGGTTAGCCCACGTCAACCAAGCTAAACTCAGAGGAACCCAAAGAACTCAAAAGCAGACGTCATGGTTAAAAATGACTTTGCAGAACTGTCCCACACAGGCAGGTAAGACAAATAATTTAATTGCTGCCTGCTCATTGGTGTACAGGCCTTTAAAGCTTTGTGCCTCACTCTAGTGAGTTCATGCTGAAATGCAGTAATACACAAACACATTGGCAGGCACATATTGTACAGTACATGAAAAAACGCTGAACCATAGGTCAAAGCCTGCTGGCTCTGCAACAGCGAAGCAACATGAGCTAAACACCCACAAAGCATCATGGGACCGGGATGATGTGGGTGTATTGATTTTTATGTGGGAGTGGGGCAGAGGGGTGGAGCTAAAACTGGAAATGCAGGAGATGACAGATTCGCATCGAGTGATGTCTAAATGGGCATGTGGGGGTGGAGTGGATGTACGGGGCCAGGGTGGTGTGTATGTATGAAATAAAACAAACAAACAGGGCAGATTGAGGGGGGGTGAGGAGGATGAAGGGCGGGGCTCGTGTCACAGCAGCCACACCTCACCATGGAAACGGTTGCTTGGTGATACTGCGAGGATAGCCGAGGGGATGCCGACCCCTGAATGTTATATGAGAACCTCTCACCTGCTGGTGTTCGATTGATGAATGTGTGTGTGGAGGGAGTGTGTGATACATATCATAAAGAACAGGTCCTTCAGAGGAGTTCGTGTGTCGGGATCAAAGAAAAAACATTTCCTTTACAGCTGTTGCTTCACAATGAGGCTCTGAGAAAACGAAAACTGAATAGGATCATTTATCTCAAACCTTAAGTTTCACAGCATGGACACGAGTTCAATGAGCCGTAACCTCTTGGAAACATCATTTTTGCATAAGAGATCTTGCTCGTATGGAAACTTAAAAGGCCCTGTTACATTTCTGTTGGGCTGTTTTTATCCTTGCTAAATTGCCTGTCATGATGTTTCGATGTACCATGAAATGCTACGATTTAATAACTTTTCAGTGTAATATACTTAAAATGCAAACAGCCACAGAATCTGTATGTCTTTACACACTCACCTGGCAGAAGACAGGTTTATAGGTGTCAGAGAAGAGCTGGGTCAGTTCTTCAGAGTCGCACAGGTCCAGCGGCAGCCGGTTCACACACAGACACTTGGAGTGCAGGTTCTCCTCCTGGCTCAGCTGGTTGACGTCCATCCACTGCACCATCAATGAGCGATCGCCCTGCGCAATCAAATACCGTGATACTGAATCTGTGTTTCTGGACCTTGAGCACAGTTCACACTCCTACGCTACATAAATACCCTCTGAACTCTGCATTCATTAAGACAGATATTTGTAAATATGGATATACTTGCTATTACATATTCACCCTCTTGGCTCTAAAGAGCTGTTTTGAAAGCTTGTCAGCTCTTCAGCTGCACCTCCATCGGCATGTTTTGTTTCAGAGCTGGAGCTGATCACAAATGCGAGGTCAGACTAACTGTTGTATAATCTAAAGTAAACAGATTCTGGAGCACTAAAATTAGATGATAGTTTCTCCGTTCAGCACTTCTTCCCCTGTGTTTACACTGCAATTTTTGACTTTATACTCAAATTGAAACCAAAGTCGACCGGCAGAACCCGTATTTGTGCTGATCATCTGTTTTCCCCCTTTGCAGCCGATTTCTATCAGTTGTGACTGCTGATTACAAGTTTCAGCCAAGTTTTCTGGGAGTAAACAACTCATTGTGAGGATGTGACAAAACTCAAAGGTATCATGATTCTTGTTTCTGCTCATTTTTTATTATGTTTGAATCAAAGCAGACCAGCTGATGGCAGTTTATTTGGGAGCTAAATTAAATAAAACGATAAAATATGTTACCTGCTTTGTGCTGGTTAATAGTCCAATCCGCTAGTAATAAAATCCACTGTTAAAATCACAAGAGCTGCAACGATTAATCAATTAGATGTCGACCATTAAATCAATGGCCATCTATTTTCATAATCAGTTCATCGGTTTAAGTAATAAAAAACAAAAAGAAAACAAAAAACTGATATTTCTCTGATTCCAATTCTTAAATGTGAATATTTTCTGTTTTTTGTAGCTCTCTATGACAGATAACTGAGTATCTTTAGGTTGTGGACACAACAAGACACTTGAGGACGTCATGTCAGGCTTTGGGACACACTGAACCCAATTTTCTGACATTTTATTGACGAAACTAAATGATTAATCAAGAAAAGTTCTTGGTTGTGGTAGCCGGGTTAGTACACATGAGTTATTTGCTACAAGCTGCTAAAAGGCTCCAACTTAACTCAGAGCTGGTTTTTACTCTTCTCAACACGCAGGTAACTTGACATCGCTAGATGTCGCTGAATGCTGTGTATTGCACCTTTAAGTTAAAATGTGAGGTTCGATTTTTCAAGCAGTCTCAACTAAACTAAACTGAAATGTATCTTTTGAACTCAAAGAGGCTTTAAAGAAACATGGCCCCCTCAATGAACATCCTTCTGTCTTAAAGATCAATGTAGCAACAGGACCAAATAATCAAACATGACAGGGTCGTATTTTAACAACTGCTTTAACATACCAGCGGTCGGCCCAGCAGCTCAGAACGGGCCCGTGAAGCAGAGTCCTTCTTCATGTATTCAACGAACCCATATCCTTTGGAGTGTCCCGTCAGCTCGCTGTACACCAGGAAGGAGCGCTCGATGTTTCCGTAGGCGCGTACCAGCTCCTCAAACTGCTGGGCGGTGAAGGTGTGGGGCAGGTTGGTGAGGCAGAGAAGGGAGTCGGTGGGCTGCAGGGTGACGTTGATCAGGCGCCCGCGGACAGTGCTGTGATGGAGGGAGCGGATGGCATCCTGAGCCTGGTCCCCGTTCAGCAAAGTCACAAAGGCTGGAGGAGGGGACATTATGGAGACAGCGACGCGTGGAACAGACAGAGACGAGGACAGACATGAAGAAAGAGATGCACAGACATAAATGGACGGGGACGTGTGAGGGACAAACACAAACATACATTTAAAGCAGACATTCAAAAACAGGCAGAAAGCAGTTTGTGGAGGGTGCAGAATGGACACACAGTCAGAAAAACATGCAAAAAACAACTCACGTGAAAAGCAAAAAATAAAATAAAATAAATAAATAAATTAAAGACAGGCCGAATGTGGCAGAGTGACAAAAAATGAGAGATAAAATTTGGGCACAAACAACCAAAATGACAGACAGACAGTAATATAGACAGACAGACAGATACACAGAGAGAAAGACAACACATTAGCTAGAAAGCCAATAGGGAGCCACTATGTAGGGGGAATCCACTGTGACACACACACACACACACACACACACACACTTTATCTCATTTAAAAATGACATAGTGACTGGTGTATATGTATATATTTGTATTAGGATAGTTTACATATTAAGAATACACTTTATTGCCTAAAATGATATCAGTGTATTGAAACAGTAAACTGTAAATGTATTAATTATAAATCACCTTCGCATTTTGTGGCGTTGTGTTTTTTCTTGAACCCAAAATTTTTCATATCAGTTCATATCGACAACATATACAATACGAGGACTAACAGCTAAAAAGAAAAAAGAAAGCGATTGACGGGCAAGGACAAACTCTTCCTTGGAGAGCACTCCAGGATCAGCATGGACTGATGGAAGACATGGATGTCGCGTTACTCGTCCTGAACAGGTTGCTAACATGATTTGTAAAATAATAGTAGTACATTATGTAGTTATTATATTTACATCTAGTATAATCCCCGCACTGCAGGTTTAATGTCACATTTCAAATCTGCATCTATATCCCATCTTCCAATCACTGCCTGAGTTTCATGTTAGTTTTCACTTCGCTTTCCTGAACAGCCAGATTTAATTTTTGTCCCGTAAAGCGACAGAGGTTCAATCAGTCTCAGTGTTTGTCTGTAGCCTCTCGCACTGATACAAGTCTACTGGGAAGACTTTGATATTTTATGCTTCAAGTCAGCACAGCTTCAGTAAGAATTTCCAACAGGCGATACTGAGCTCAATGATTGAAAGAAGAAAAATGACACAGTGTTTAAAGGCCCATTAATGAAACCACACACACATACACATACAACTGTTATTAAGGCTGAAGAGCAGAAACAGAGGGAATGTATAGAATATTAAAAAAAACGTATAAAGCTTCAAACAACCTCACATCAAAACAGCCAGGGACAGGCTGATAAACTCACTGTGTGTGTGTGTGTGTGTGTGTGTGTGTGTGTGTGTGTGTGTGTGTGTGTGTGTGCGTGCGTGCGTGTGCGTGTGCGTGTGGTGTGTAGTGTTACACAGGTTGGATATTTAGGAAAAACAGGGATCTCAGCTCAACACTGAGCTGTACAGGCTGAAGCTATTTACCACTCATCCTATATACAGAACATAATGTACACAATGCTGACGAAGTGATCAATCTCATAAGTCAGAAACATAGAGTCAAAGCAGATGACCCTTTGAAATATCCTGTGAAAACAGCTGTGACTCCTGACCAGAGGATCACAGATTTACAGCACAGCCAGGAAAATGTGTATAGAATGTAAACAAGACTTTCATCACCTCCCTAAACAACTTAAGCTGGAACTACGATGCAAAGCCCTGCGTCTCCACTGCCCTGCTGGACCTGCTCACGGGTCCGACTATCAATTAAACTGCACGGTGCAGCTCTCAGCACTGAGTATTTAAATCATTCAGCAGGCACTGCTGAGAAAAAGCATGAGTTCAGTTGTAGCATAATATAACTACAGCCACTTCTGGAGAAAAACTAATCATTTGAATAGTAAACATCGAACCATGCTGCCATAGCAAGAACACGCAGGCCGCGGGCAAGGCCAAGACAAGCAAGCGTACAAATACACTGCTTTGCTTTTTGATAGTGAGACATCACTTGTGAGGTCCAGTGTAACCATGGTGATGTAGTTAAAATGCTTTGAGATAAGCAACCTCTCCTGACACCAGTGTCCACATTTTTACTGCATTATTTCTTGATATCCAACCACAGGTGATAAAATAAAGTGCATCACTGATGCATTGTACAACTGCATTGTTTTTTGGAGAGGTCCATTAAAGTGCACCTTGAACAACTGAAGACAGCTGTGAGCTTTTGACCTGGAGAAAAATATCACCATCAATCAGGGCGATGACTTTTGTCAAAGCTCCAACCTCTCCCGCTGTTACCCTGACCCTGGAGTCATGCACTAAAAAGCATCTTGAGAGTTTCACAGCAGCACACGCAACGTACAGTATGAACTGGCTGCTGTTCTGAAAACCAATGAGGCCAAGAGGGAATCATGTTCTTGTCATCAGAATACTTCCATCAGTTGAGATGTGTGAAGCTGCTGTTCTTTACTTCCTCCTTGCACTCAGTGCCTGCCATGAAATTATTCCTTTCATGCAAACATATTTTGCATATATTTTGAAGCCATTTTTAACCATTCAAGCTGGAGCAACGTGCCTCAACCACCAAGTGGCAGACCCCAAAAGCCTCGACCACAGTTCCAGTTGATTAGTACCCTTGTATGTCCTTATCATTTTGAGGTATATCACACATTCAAAATGTTGGAGGGAAGAGGAGATGCTTTAAGCACCTCTGGAATTACTTAAATCCTCATACCAGACAGATAAAAAATATATATTTCAACTGAATAAGATGTTAGAAATACCTTAGATTAGATTAGATTAGATTGTATTTTCTTGTGACTGAACATACATCTTTCCACTCCAGTGGACGTTACGCACCAATGGGTGTTTTCTGCCTTTTTAGATTCCACCTTATTTTATTTATGTTTATGTTTATTTGTTAGGGGTGGAACAATTCACACATATTAATTGAAAATCGCTAGTGTTGCCTGCCAGGTAAAATCAAAGCGACATGTCTGACAACGCTCACAAGATTTAAAATGCACCGTCAAATCTGAATCAAAAGTTCTGAAGAGATTTAGCTGTATCATTAGCTGTATTCAGCTGTATTCTGTGACTGCAGGCAGTACTGCACACTGGGAACTGTCATTGTCTACTGAAAGTATGTAGTGAATTGAACTATACTGCACACTGTTTAGTGTCTACTGACAGATGCTGCACACTGTTTATCAGTTTGTTATCAGTAGTAAACATTTGTCTGATTGTTAGTCATAGGTGTGATTTTATACACTGATTATTATGAGGAAGCAGAGGATCCAGACAGTCAGGGACGTCCAGTTCAGAAGAGGTCCAATGCAGACAGATCCAGCTTAGAGAGACCCTGCTCATGGAGATCCAGACAACAGGATAGTTGGTCCTCAGATCCAGGAGGAGACAACAGGTGTGTTTTTATACACTGAGGCATAAGCAAATTAAGATAAAGATACACATAAGAGTGAGAAAATACCCTGGTATTCCCTGGTCTATATGTAAACATTTAGACCAGATATCAAGAGTGTATAATTTTGTCTATTTTATCTAAATATACTGTATTTTACCCATTATTGACGCATGGTGTCCACTGCAGTCGACATTCATGTAACTTGTTCAAAATACAATAGAAAAGAAAAAAGTTATTGGCATGACCTTTTTTTGGTTGTTTAGAGTAAAAACAATAATTAAAAATGGTAATTTGTGGTTTAATAAATAATGTATGAAAGAGTATGAATATAACTTTATTTTTGTCCAAATTTCTTGACATAATTTACAGTATTACTCATAGAATGTGATGTCGTCTCAAAATAACTTGTGGCGTTAGATAAAGATATTCAACTGAAACATCAGCCATGAAAGACATTTGAGTATTTTTACATTCCAGTGTCCTGACAATGACTGCCTCTTCGACGTATTCCATTTTTCTGTGTTTCCATAATGATGCTACATGTTGGCAGTGAACATAAAAGCCTGACAACTGGCCACTGTGGAGGACAATCTGAGTGTCACTTGTAGCTCTCGTCTTCCATTACTGGTGCTAAGATAGAGAAGCCAAATTCAGCGCAGTGTGAAAAATTCAGCATCACTCAAGCAGCCAAAACCAAAGAGGCTTCATCCTCAAATACTGAGACAACTCCAAGTACACAATTTATTACATTAATAAATAACATGATAACCAAAAGACAAATATTAGGAACATGGATAACTTGATAATGTGGAAAATATTGCAAATCAATCTGTTTTTGATCATTTTCCAGAATGAGGTGGACATTAAAACATCTTACAAGTTGTACAAGAAAGATAATAAGGGTATAAAGTGATTGAACGGGTCACTGTGAACATTTTAAGATATTACTAGTGACTGAACGCCAAGCGCAGGGTAAGCTATAATCAAAATTGTCAATACTGCAGCTCCCCACGGGGCTGCAGCACTATTTTAAGCAGATATCCATGTAGAAAATCATGGTATGCACATTTGTTTGCTTTCATACCCAGTGTTTTTTGAGCTATTCCAGACCAGCAGGTCATTTACAGCCTACACTCCTCAATCTGCATAAACGCACGCGTGGGTGTTTGTCTGCGAGCCTGCTGTGTGTCAATGTGTGCGTGTTGACATGGAAAGAACCCCGAGAAACAGGAGGGCAGGGACGAGAAGGAAGCAAGGAAATGAGCGCGTGATTTAGACTATTTAGCACCTTCAGAATGATTGAGCGACACAAATAACATCACATAATGCCACGTTTCATGCCTGATCCCGAGTGCGCGACAAACAGTCTGGCCTCACAGGAAATCCAAAAGTTGAATGCTAGAGTTTAGAATTCAGACCCACAAATCGCTGAACGATTGTTTGTTAAATTATTCAAATGAAAACACTGGCAGCTGGCGTCTCTGCCACTCATCAGAGGGAGCAAACACAGCCAAAAAAAACATCAGAGCCATGAGTGATTTTTGGTGCTAAAAAATGGTGCTTCAATCACAGGCAGCGCTAAATACGATTACCCGGTCGGAGCTGGCTGCATCGACAGTATGCGGTTTTCAGCTCAAGACAGAAGGTTCGGCACCTTCACCTTCAAAGCTTCAAAAGAAACCTCTCAAACCACCAATGAGTCAGGATTCCCTTTTACACCATCACTGCATATGTTCCCTACGTAATAATGGTGCCATAGCAACATCTGCTATTTCAAACTGAGCCAGAAAACTGTAAAATGTAAATTAAAACAGAATGCAGTCTTTTGCAAAATACCTGTGTTTTAGCTACATTGTTCCTGAGCCCATGTAGAAATATCCTTTACACAGTCCTGTGTTTCACAAAGTAGTGAACTTCCATCCTTGCTTGTGAAAGTCTGAGCCTTTCAAGGATGCCCCTTTCAGACCCAATCGTGATACTATCACCTGTTACCAGTAAACCATTTAACCTTTTGACTGTTTCGCACGTTTTAAACAGAGCTTCAGAGCTATGAGGAGGAAACAGCACAGTTATTGTCTTTAGCTCTGATTTGGAGAATGTGTCTGGAGCAAAATGAACATTTGACTCAACTGTGGAGAAGTCAATACTGTTGCAGAGCTGATTCGAACAGTTTCTGGTGGTGTTTTGGGGTTGTGACTCGGGGTCATAACTGAAATCCACTGTTACTGTCTGGAATCAATGTAAACTAGAGCAGCTGTGCTACACAGGAGAAGACAGAGCCATCTTTAAAGCCTTTAAAGTTAATATTTGATTCTCAAAAGTTTTTTTGGTATCACTCTTTCAAAGCTGCTGTAAGCGTTATTTTCTTGTTGAAATAAGTGTTAAATAGCTCTGTATTCATACCATAATCACTGATATAGAGTGTTTGGTCAGCGGCAGTGGTGGGACAGGGGAAGCTGCCAACTCCAGCGCTCCCTGTGACGGCTTATACTACCAAACAGGAACAAGTGAGGAAAAACACTTGAAGAGAAGAAAGAGGCAAAGAGCTGCCTCGAGAACAATAAAGGATCATGATGATTGTTGGGGTCTGTACCAAACAAACATGTTTCCTCACACAGGGAGATCAAGACGTGTAGGCCAGGACATCTCTGCAGCACTACAGTGCCTTCTCAAAATGATAATTTATCTTTATCAAAAAAAAGTAGCTTCTGCGATTTGAGTGTTGCACTTGATTTTTTTCGATTAATAATTGTGCAGCCTTATTTTGATTAAGTCTATAAAACGTCTCAAGACAATGTCTTCCCATTGCTAGTTTGGTCTTAAATAAAAAGATATTCAATTTACAGTGAAATAAAACAGAAGAAAAGCAGGGAATGTGGAAACAGAATATTTGTCATTTTCCCTTGATAACAGATCTCAACCATTAAGCAAATCCAAACTGCTACATCTCATTTCCATTTAAAAAGAAAAAAGACCGAGGTGGTTATGTTTTCATCCGTGTTCATTTGTGTGGTTGTTTGTTTGCTGGTTGCTTTTTCAGTAAAAATACACAAAAACGACTGAACGGATTTCCTTGAAATTTATATGGAGGATGGGTCTCGGCCCAGAATAGACCAAATTAACTATTTGCGCAGATCTTGAAAAAGTGACAAATCCATTAATCTTTTCTCACTTTCTTTAACATTGTAAGATAAAGCATTCTTCCACATTACATTTCACAGAGAACAGGCACCACATTGTTCCCTTTCAACTCTGGTGCAAGCCATCAAAACAATATGTATTAAGCAGTACAACACATGCCGAGCAGACGGAGGTCTGGAGCTGGCTTAAAAACATCTGTCATGCGGGACGCCCCCACTGACCTTTTTTATCTTTATCCAGTCCCTCAAAATAGAGATAGGCAGACACGATGTCCACACTCTTTGGTTAAAAAATACATTACAGAGACTTCAAAACCACAGTGTGAGCTGCTCCTCTATATGTACAGGCATCTATGATTGAGCGTGTGTGTGCAGATCAGGTAGGTGCTGGAGTCCTGGGTGGAAAATATTGGCTAAAAATGTTGAAATGAGCAACTATTGGTACATCTGCTCCACAGGCCTCTTAGTTTTCACAGAGAACAATCAATGTAGGCAGATCTGATGCGAGGTCAGGATCGGGCTAACACATAGAAAATCTATCTGTATCTCTGCGTCTTCAGCCTCTACTGCATCTGTATCTTTATTGATCCCTCTGCATTGTCTTCCTGTGTCGTTTCTTCCCACCACACTCCTCTCCGACTGCTATATTTCTTCATATCTGTTGGCTTTATGCCGGGTCTCTCTCACTACTTCGCTGAGCTTTTCTATCTCTATTTCCATGTGCCTCTGTCTGTCTTCAGATACCGCCTCCACCCAAATCAATTACCTCAAAGCCCATCTAATACTCTTACACTCACACTCTCACACACACACACACACACAGACACACACACACCGTGCACTCATACACTCTGTAATGGATCCCTTACACTAAGCTGAGAGCCTAATCTGGTTTAACCCGCTAAGTATGGTACCTAACATTAGGCATTACGAGGAGATGGAGAGAATATGGTTTGGCTTTTATGCTAAAGCTCTCTCTTTCTATTGCCTCTAATGACACCGTGTAGACCAACCAGCGGGGGCTGACGTCAAATCCTGCTCAATACTTTCTCCCGCAGTGAAAGGGAGAACTCCAAGAATCTTAAATAGCTCACCAAATAACCTTATAATTCACAGCCTGGCAATCACTGAGTGGGCTACCAAGTGAACTTTGTCAAAAAAAAGGAAAAACTTGAAAAAGAAAATCACACAAAAGCGCCTACGTCTTAATTATGGGTCTCTGCTTTCTGTCGATTATCCCCCATGTTCCTATGAGGAGTGCGTAGAGGCACAGGAAAAGAAAAGAAGAAATCTTCCGTTGAAATCACCTCCAAGGCTGTAATTCTGCTGCCACGTTCCCTGTTGAAGGAGCTAATTAAAAACAGGGGAGTTGCGAACGGCACGGCGGACCCCTGAAACTCCAGAGGCTAGTCCTCACGCTGTGTGGAAGGTGCTCCTGCTGTTTCATCTCAGCCCCGAGGCCTAGATGAAAGTCTCAGGTGGAGACAGGAGTCCCACGGAAATAAACAACTCAGCGGGCTGACACAGGTAATCAAGTTCAGAGTTCAGTCCGCATATGTTGCCGGTGCCATGTTGAGGACTCTAAAAATGCTTGGTAATGCTTTGAATTTCTGGATGATAACAACAAAAACAGTAAAATTTCATTTTTTCAGAAAAACAGACTGAAGAGAGGCTTTGAATAGGAAATGTATGGGATTACATGTGAAACCCATAGAAATGTCCATGTGAAACATATGGGACATCGTGTTTTTTCTGTAAGGAATATTAACAAAGCATGAGCTATGATGGTAAACATGGCAAACATCAGAGCTGCTAAATATTATCATGTTTGCGTTGCCATTATGAACATGTTAGCATGCTGACATTTTCCTCAAAGCATTGCTGAGCGCAGTCTCACAGGGCCACTATGGCTGTGGACTGATTTAAAATAACACTTTAAATTCAATTATGACTTTATTTCTTCTGATAGTCAGTAAAATGGCTAGACCCTGGCTCTTGATTTTGTGGCCATGGATCAAACTGAATCATAGCGTGTAAATGTATTACTATAAAAGACAAAATAAGCACAATAATAGACATCTTGGACCGATAAAACCCCGACTGCCAATTCCTAATATATTTTCTTTTTTTCAGATTTCTGTCTTGAAGCTTTTACCTTGGCCAAACGGGTTATTTTAAATTGGTAAAATTCAAAACTACGATCCAAGGGCAACATTACGGAACAATCTAAATGAGAAATTTCACCAACCACCGGCTCGAAAGTAATCTATTATCTTTCTGTGGTCGCTTCATCCCTTACAGGCCGTGATGTGATAAATTATAATTTTATCCATTTCACAGATCCTTCTTCTCTGCTACAGGTGAAAAGTCTCTTAAGTAGTGATGTCAAAGATTTAAATTTGCTTTAGAGATGAAGGGATAAAAGGAAACCAGGGAGCAGAGGACGGGGTTTAGAAATTACATCATCATTGTGATTTCAACCTGCACTAAGGACATAAAATCAGTACGTAAGCATGGGCTGACAGGCCGGGAAAGGACGGGCTCTCTTGGGATTTTGCTGCTCTCTTTCTTCATCAATCTCTCACACTCACACACACGCACACACACTCAGAATCCTCTGAATCACCCTAACAGTGAAGCCCCATAAGGATGTTCTTGACTGTAATCTGCAAAGCGTATAAATCCTGAGATCACAGCAAACATCGTCTTTGAGAGGATCACAGCTTTGATCTGAAAGGCTATCCAAACATTAGCATTGTCTGAATCGTGTTCATGATAAAAGAGATGTCACAGACACAAAGGTAAAAACAGGACGGGAATAGAAGAACGACAAGTGGCTCCTTTGATAGACGGTACCCGGTGGTGGAACACCATCAGCGTGTCTACAAATACAAACACTAACGGCTATTACACGGCAATGATCGTGCCTCTCAGCTGTTTAAACTCTCGTCCTCCTTCTGCATCTCTGTGGCTTTCTATCCCTCCTCTCGGCTACAGTATCTACATGAGTAAACACTTCAGACGAGCTGCATCCACCTCTCTCATCCCGTCCTCTCTCTCTTCCTCTCCCCCAGCGGTCCTCTCATCCTCCGAGCCCTTTGTCTCCTAACACGTCGGCCCTCCCACACTCTCCTCTCGCACATCAACACCCTTCCTCTTCATTCTGTTCCCTCGCTCTCGTCTCTCACTCTTTCTCTGCCGGGGCCCCACACAAGCCTCCAGCCTGCAGCACTTCCATGGCTGCCCTGGAAGCGACATTCAAAAAGATCAGAATAATTATGAAAAGTGTACGTATGATAAAAATGAGGCCAATTGTGGAACCATGTTTCAAACGCATTGTGTAAAGCACTTTAAATAACTCTTAACTTTCTTTTTTGGCTTCCCTTGCCAACAAAATGTTTAATATCAAATAAACTTGATCTGTCATTTAGAACATTAGACAATGCTGACGTTTTGCAATTGTTTTATTTTTATTTCACTAAGTGCTAGCTTTGTTGCATGAGAAGATTTCATTTCAATTTAATCTTAATATCATTTTTTATTTTTCTCACAGTTATGATTCAGCCAACTTTTGCAAAGGACTGTACTAATTTATACAAATGTGATAGGTACAACACTAAGACAACAATATAAATACTGTTTTGTTTTCAGCCCTGGCATGGTTTGGAGCCCTGTGTAGATGACCTCAACTCATTCTAAAAACGACTTTCATTTCGTTATGCAAACCTGTGTTGTAATGACAAATAAATCACTCTGAACCTTTGACCGGACAGACTCTCTGACTCTCTGTTCTCTATGGAAAACCTTCAGTGCATCGTTGCAATATTCATATTATATAGGCACTAACCCAACTAAAAGCTGCAGTAGGCTTGACCCTGGCCAGAGTTTGTAAAGCTGATGTAAATGCGTTCTTTTTGTTGAATAATCGTGGCTGTAGCAAGGTTTCATATGTCCGCACCAACAGCCACGCTCTTGTCTCATTCAGCACACACCAGTGGGACTCAAGATGCAACAAGTGTGGAACAGGATGCAATCAGAGGACCAAGAACTATCCTGATATCTGAATGCAACAGTTCCAAATGTAACAGAACATGCAACTACTTTTAGGACACAAATGGCATTCGCAAGATCTCTTATCATTGAGTCTGATGGTCTTGCTGTTATCAGTTGCAGTGTGACTATTTAAATGCAGTTCTGTATGGGGTTTGTGGGCGGTGTGCTCGGTGTATAGATGGACCGAGAGATGGAGAAATGAAGGGATTGAGATGCATAAGAGGCAGCGCTGAGTGGATCTAACACTCGGCATCTCTTCAACTAGCCGCCCACTCACCCGCCCACGGCTACATTGTTCACCCAGCCGCTCCGACCCTCTATGAAACGATTCACTCTAAAAATGGATGATCCACCAACGGAATTTTGTGCGCTTGTTTACAGTATTGTAGTATATTATATGCATTTGCATTTCGAGTGGAGACATAACCATGACAAAGGGTAAACAATAGTGCCAACCGATTCAGATTCAAATTTTCAATTCAAACCAATGATCACAATCAAGTACGGCCGCTCGAGCAGCCTGCAGATTGAGGAAAAAGTTTGTCATCAGTTGCCAGTACTTTCGGCCGGTAAATAACAGTAATAATGCTTTTAATTTGTCCATGTAATCCCTCCCCCGTCGGCCATTGTATCATCAATTCATCATCAATTGATCCTTCCAGTACAACGCTCTCATTTTTCTCTCTGTCATGCCCTCCCTCTGTCTGTCTCCCCTTTAACTATAAGTCACACAATCTGTCATTTTAAGTCAATCCTAACCTTCAACCTCCATCCATCACTTCAGTTCCTTCTCATCCTGCAACCACCCACTCTGCTGGTGGATTTCACTCCATCCTCCTCTCTCTTCCGGTCCTTGCTGCCCTATTTCTCCTCAGTCCGTATATTTGATCGGAGGATTTACTGCTTTTGTATGAGAAGTATTATTCAAAGTACTATAAGCCATTACATCACTCTTAGAGGGAAAATGGAACTGAGCTAAATGGATAACATCACCAAAGATTAAATTACTTGAGGAGATGGTTTACTCTGGACAGGTTTGAGACACCAATATTTGTAACAAACTAAATTTCTACCTTTTGCTGTTAATCTTGATTTTTGGTGACTATTACTTAACTTGTCAAGAAGTGACACCTGTCAGGGCATAAAAGTCTTAGTCTAACAATAGCAAAGCTGTCAGTGCTGAAATTCTTTAAACTGAAAATCCAGTTGAATCATGGATTTGGAGAAACGTGACACCCCTTTTCATCAGTAACGGGGGACCACAGTGTAACGCATCCAGTCCAACTACCCATGCCACTGTCACTGTGAGCAGGCAGCAGCAGCAGACACTGAGTCACTACAACTTGCCAGCACCATAATGGCAGCGCCGTTAGATGGCTGAACACGCAAATCAGTCGCCAGATTCGTTTATACGCACAAGGATAAATGGAGAAAATCACTGGCAGAATAATTGATAATGAAAATAATCGTTAGCTGCAGCCCTAATGTGATTCAGTGTGATCTTCTGCTCTCACACACATAAGTGATATCATGCACCTGTGAGGACACGAAGGCAGACAAGCAAAGCCAGAGGGTTCCTTTATCTCAAGAACTACAGGCACTACAAAAGTCCATCAATTCACAACAATTAGGACTGTTAATCACAAATTGATGATGTTTTCATCTTGAAATCAATACAATTAGATTTACAGAATGATTCAATTACAATATTATAGTTCATTTAGGCTCTCAGTCTCCCTGTTTGCTCTGTCACAGACACACAAACAACATAAACGCTCGGGGACAAAATATTCATATTCACAACAATATCCTTACAACACCTCAGGGAGGACCACAAAGTACACTGGCTCTTTTGATGCACCAGCAGTGTATGTGTGAGTTTGTGTGGTCGGCTGCTCATCACAAGCTCTTCATATCTTTAGTGTGCACTCCTGTGCTCCTTATACATAAAAAGCAAGGTTGAGGGCTCTGATAACTCTGAACATTAAGTATCAGAATGTATTTTTCTACAAACTATGGAGATTTTCAAATTTTACATTTCTTTATGTTGCAAAGCTATGTTTGTTTAGGTTTATCCTTTTTTTCTATGTTGGCTCAACGCTCATGGTCTGGTTGGGTTTAGACACAAAAACTAATGGGTAAGGGTAAGAAAAAGATCCTGGTTTGGCTTGAAATACTTCTCATCAAAAATGCTTGTTTTTCTGTTGCCACACACACGGAATGGCCGGAATTTGTCCCAAGGTCTCCTGAAAAATGTTGAAACATCTTGACTGACATAACCAACTTTGCAGCCTTCTCGCCTGTCAGCTCGCCTGTCAGGTCATAAACATGTAATGTGAAGGACAAACTTCTTTGGCATTTATACACACAATGTAACCCTCAGTATTACACCCTACTTGCATATATAAACTGAACAGAAGAGGAAAACTATGCCATTAAATCTTTTTATTTTTCGTTGGACTTTATACATTGGATACATATATTAACATTGCATTTACTAGCTTGGTATAAATACTGTAGTTACAAAGACATACATCCCTGCTGTCATCGGCGCATGACGTCAGACACCTGCTTGTTCAAGAAGTTGGATAAATGGATTTGCCCTGAGTAGGAAGTCATGTTCCACTGTAGTTTTTCTAGAAGGAGATCATCAATTTTGAGCTCCAAGTTTTCTCAAATGGCACATAAATGTGTGATGGCACTAATTATCTCTGGATTACCTACTTTAGTTAAAAATACTGTCCTGCTGTTGTGGGGATGACAGAGAGCCACACACAGACCACTCCAAGTATAGTAATTACTGCAAAAACAGCCTATGATACATCGCCTGGTAGCAGTCAGTAGCGCAGGGTGTCAGAACCACACTCATCTGCAAAACCAATCAAGAGAAAGAATAAAAGAATATCCAGACTGCGGTTGAATCAATAAATATGTAAAATATTGTGTGCACTGTGCTGAACCAAGTCTGTGTATGACTTGTTGCTCTTAGTCCAACTACTATCAACCAATACAACAATGTGTCTCTGCTGTGTCTGTCGACATTCTTCGATCGACAATGAATCATTCCGATCTCATAACATAAATGAACATTTTGTCATTCATGAACTCTGAGGCAATGAGGCGACCTGTAGCTGTAGTACCATGTGGTGGGCCCCCTTATTGACAGTCGCCTTGTAACGAGCAAACGCAGGGGACAATGACTCTGGCGGAAACCGGCAAAGGAGCGAGAACCATCACAATCATCTTCTCCCTCTCGGTGTCAAACATGAGTGGGTTTATTAACAAGCCGAGGCGTGTGCGTGGGGGCACTTATTGCTTCATTAGCTACCTACAGTGCACTCGGTCTAATGAAAGCCTTAAGAATTCAATAATGAACACACACTCACGCGGAAAGCACACACACACAAACATGAAACATGATATGACATATTCACACAGCCTGACAGCAAGAGGTGAGGGGTACCGTAACAGGGTGTGTGTGTGTGTGTGTGTGTGTGTGTGTGTGTGTGTGTGTGTGTGTGCGTGTGTGCGTGTGGCATGTGATCAAAGCTTATAGCCGAATCATATCTGCGTAGTCGGTGCTGATTTGCATTTAGTGATTCACAAGGAGACAGATGGACAGATGATGACAGAGAGGGAGAGAAAGAAAAGAAGAAGAGGGGAGGAAGAGTGGGGGAGAGGCAGAGGGAGAGAGCAGTGACAAGCTGCTGTCCAGGGAAGCAATTAGATGGACTCGGCTGCTGTCACTTAAGACGGGAAGACGGAGAAGAAAAAGAGGAAAATAGAAAAGAGCGGTGTTGAGTCTCATCATGGCTCTCTTAGCTGGTGTTGTGGAGTTCCCGGAGACCGAGCCCAAACACACATACACACAAACACACACATACACACAAACACACACGCGTTACTCCACTAAATCCTTAACTCCAATTACCGATGTACACATTAAACTATTGCTCTTAATGTGTGGTAAAGCAGATGAATAGTCACACGATCTCATAACTCTTTAGAATGCTGCCACCATTAACTGCATAAAATATTCAAATCTCCTCTTATTCTATCTGAACTAGTTTTATTTTGGTTTGTATGGCTCATTGTTCTTGAATGTTGTTCTCTCCCTGTGTACATGTAAAGCACTCTGAGTTGTCTAAGTGTTTGAAAAGTGCGACATAATAAAGCTGCCTTACATAACCATGCAGGAACATGCTACAGTATGTGTCCATTGTGTTTGCATTGTGTTTGGCTATGATCGACTGTACATCTACCAGTTTAAACAGAAGCTCCAGTTAAATGTACTTCAGTGATAACAGGAAAATAATACCTAATACTTCTTATTTCTCCATTCTCTATGAATCCTGGTTCTAATTGTCATATGATCTGATTGAAAACAAAATAAGCAGCAGAGTTGCACATCCAAAACAACAACATGGTATAAATAAACATGTCTTTTGATGCTCATTTAGGTAAAAAAAAAAAGTGAAACACCGATATTCACTTCTGCAATGCACAATTTGTATGTTTGCTGTTGAGTGGAGGAATCACATGAATCTGAATCTGCAACATTTCTAACGATTGAGACTGTGATTCCTATTCAATGCTGCAGCAAACTGCAAATTGCAGTTTCTGCGGCCTTAAATTTTGCTTACTTTTTTGAAGCACAATTTGATTACCCTGTGATTTGAGACATGCATAACCACCAATACAGAGTGAAGTGCGGTTGGACCAAAGCTCTGAAACAGACATTTTAAATGCACAAAACTTTATGTAATTTCTGCTTAAGGTCTCTCCATCAACACAGAAGACTTTTGCCAGTGTTGTGTGGGAGGGCCGGGTGGAGCAGGTGGAGCCTAGCTGCTGCAGCTGTTCAGAGGCAGCAAACACCCAGAGTCACATCAGATACTGCTCTGACCTGGAGCTGTTGACCGACAGGAGGAGAGCTCAGATGTTAATTTTTAACTTTCTGGATTTGACTTATCTAGTCTTGTCCGCTGACTTCCCCAGACGAAGTGTTGGACAACAAAATTATTACTTTGAGTAAACTTGTGGATTGAACATCGTTGGAAACATTTGTTCCGGTCATTTTTAGACATTTAAATTCTTACACATTATATCTTTAATGAATTCATGAGCAGAACTGAGACTAACTGAGGGAATATTTGTCCTTAATATATTCAAAACCTGTTCCAAACCAGAACCCACATTCAACACCGCAATGCTGCATGTAATGAGCATAATGTTTTCTCAGACATTTGCAGGAAACCCCAAGCAGTGAAGCACAGTCATTGCCTCTTAAGTTCCACGTTCCGCTTCTAAGCTAAATGCTCAAACGATTGTCCTCCCAGACATCAAAAACAACTAACAGCAAAGCTAATCAACTCTGCATTCGGTTGCATCATTACCAGAGAAAAACACAAACCAACAGCGACCCAGACACAAAGAAATGTATCGTTGTGAGGAATAGCGAAAAAAAACAGAATAGGCTATTGATGTAAACAGCAACAGAAAAAAGAGCTAAACGAGGGTTTTAATGGCAAAGTTACAAAGAAAACAGTACAAGTGATGGATGGTGTTACTTCTGTCACGATTCCATACTCATCCCTCGGCTTGTGTATTTTTGTATTTCACCCTCACCGTCACGAACACACAAAGCGACAGGCCAATGAGCTTTGTGCCAGCATGTGTTGTCTTCATTACTGGACAGTGCAGCGACAAACACAAAGGCCTCCATTGAAAGGCCAGGATTCCCAGGATAAACCCCGCCATTGTATTCCCAGATCCCTGGTTCCGCAGCGCTGCCGAATTAGTACACATACCTCTGGACTTGTGGCGTCATGTGGAAGCGGCTGGCTCACTGTGGCTGTGTGGCTGGGTGAATTGATGCCTGCAGATTTCGAACAGCCTGGCAGACAGCTTCATCTGCCCGTCTGTGGGTACATATGCAAATGTGTGCATCTGTGTGCCCGTCGAGCTGCCTGTCTGCCATTCTGACTGTCTGGCTGAGATTTCATTTGAGAGCCGAGTTAAACACGAGCCTCAGACCTCAGTATTGATAAAGTTTTCCCAAAAGTCAACTGGCTTTCTGACCTGCATTTTGAATTGTTTGTAAATGTCCTCTCGAAAGAAGAAATATTCTGAAGCTACACTCCTTCCCAGCTGCTCTGTGATCTGAATTGAGTTGTGGATATAAATAATAATTAGTTGATTAAAACTGATGACATGGATCGCTGCCTGAGGCCACTTAAATGACGGGAAGTGGAAATGGATCACACAAGATAGGATCTCAGAATGAGAAATAAATAATTAAAACTCATCAGCGAGTGAATTTGCATATAATTTTGTTTGGCCTGTTCTGAAACCATGAGAGATATCTACTGTATTAAAATTAAACATGGCCATTTAATGACCATCATTTATCAACGGCCGCTGGCAACAGGTGAGTTGAAATGCGGATGCAAAGCCCAAAATTTAAATCAAACATCAACAGAGCTGGACCAAATTTGCAGCCAACTCCTAATCTGTTCTGATAATGAGATTTTATCCAGCGGTGACAATCCCAGCACAGCCCAGTAATGTGAGCATGGAGACTGATAATGATGGATGCTTAACTTTATGAACACGGGCCATGGGCCAGCTAACAAGCTGCTGGTAGAGTGCCTCCAATTGGCGCTGAGTGAGGGGAAGCCTTAAAGGACACCCATTGTGCTTTTTTGTTTTCACCCTTCCGTTAAGTGGGTTATATATGTTCTTGTACGTGTAAAAGGTAAAAGTCTGAGATCTCCTCCTCCAAAGAAAATGCTGCTCCTGAAGTGACTGAAACGCCTCGTCAGTATTACCGCCTTTAATTCCGTGACTTCTTGACATCGCACTACGTCACCGTGTCACGCTGCTCTCTGTTGTCGGCAGAGCAGAACAGCACCGCACATTTCTAACGAGGGACCTCGGCATTTCAACATTCAGAAGCATGAAACCACAGGATATTTTTAACAAGACAAGGTCAGTACAAGGCTGGGTGCTAAACACGGGAGCGCCTCTGTTAAATCAACACAAATGCCTCCATCTACTCCCATTTGAGGACGTCAAGGCCCAAGGGATTAATTTTATCTTTGACTTAATATGATGGAAATGTCCCCATACCGTCTGGCAAAATATCGTCTGATTATGTGTGTGTGTTTTAATTTTAGACTGTCTGGTAACCTTTCATCACAAACTCAACAATGACTGGATTTTACTATGGACTAGGGACCAATCACAACTGAGGGCCAGTAACTGTTAAGGTTGTCAATTTTTCCTAAATATCAAGATGGAATAAATCTGAAATGACACACAAATGGTTCAAAGGCATTCGAACTGTCCTGGCTCAGGCGTGTGCGAGCTGGCCAATCAGACCTCTTAGGTATTCCGGAGGAGGCCTTAAAGACACAGGGGCTAAAACAGTTCCAGTAGTAACCAAAAATCAAATTATGAATCTGAAAATGAGCATTAGATGTCTCCTTTAAGGAGTGAGAGATGGAGAGATTGTGAGGCCGGACAGTAAGTAGGAAGGAGACGTAGATCAAAAGACGGCGGGAGGATTTTTAAGGAGATATTTTCGCTATAAAATGTGTTTTAGTAAAAAAAAAAAAAAAAAACCATCAGGAGTGTAGGAAGGACAGAGGAAAAGAAGGATGGATAGGAAGCAGAGGATCTCGTCCTGTGTGTGTGTTTGGGGGGTGGGTGTTTAAGAAAAAAATCATCATTAGCCAAGGAGCTGAAGCAACAGCCCGAAGCGAAGCCGCAAATGGAGACATGGAGGTATGTACACACACAGCGGGACACGCTTAAACACACACATTAAACACAGAGACGTGCACTGACACAGACACATAAACACTCTCCATCAGTATGACCTAATAAGTCCAACGGCAGAGGCTGGCTCAGTGAACTGATATGGTCATGAGGTGCAGATGCATGCCAAAGCTGTTCCGAGCAGTACGTTTCAATTAGAGCAAGCAGGGACCAGAGAGGAACCAGGAGAGGTTCTGCTGACTAGTTACCACACAAACAGTGAAGAAAACACCCCGGAGAATTATGACACGGACAGAGGACAACAGTTTATCAAGGAAATCTCTGCTGTTACATTTAAGAAATTCAATTAGAGCAAAATGTGTATAGGAAATTAGCAGGAGGTCAATTACTGATGTGTCCTCTGAAAGAATTATCTATCCCAGGAGGAGCTAGTTACACACACCGCAAGGAAAAGACTAACACTGAAATAACTTCATCACATTTACAAACACTGACACAAAGGTGAGTCTAGATGATCGTTGATTAGTATAAAGTCTGCAGTACAAACAAGGGCCATGACGTTTGAGGCAGGCAGATTGTGTCAATTAAAATGCCAGTAGTTGTTCATGTCTTGTGAATCTCCCAACAACTGGAAGGGAACTGACAAGTCCTTTAATCCCTTTAATTGTAGCTACTGCACATGACACAATGAATCAACGAGGCTGATACGCTGTCTGATACAGGGTTAGGCGATGTCTGAACTGGCATGTGCTGATTTCCCTTGTGAAACATCGCGCTGGACGATGACATGATTCTGATCTCGAGGCAGCGTTTCCCCTCAGAGTTGCTGTAAGGCAGGAGCTGGTTGTTAGCACACCACCGCAGTCACAACTGTTCCCCACTGTCCCTCTCGGCAAACTGTCTCACCCGGCGGAGAAAACAGTTTCCCATCACCAGCTAAGGGAGTCAGATCAACTCTCCCATCTCTACTTGGCAAGTGTCCCACACACGCCCCTGTGCCTGGTTTAAAGGGGTTTTCGTCTCGCGCCACATATCTGTAACCTAAGCTGTATTCTTACGGCAACTCTGAGGGACACGCCATTTAATTGTGCTGGGGGGCTTTTAAATCACAATGCTATGATGGTACAGGGCTCAGGAGTCAATGACTAGCCTATATAGTCTACAGTATATTAGCCTACTGCACATATATTTGTTTTGAGGGATTGTGTTAACATACTGTATGTTTGAGGTTGTTTCAAAACAGTGCGGCCTTATTATATATTTTGCCCAAGAGGTCACAATTTCATGCAAAACACATGACATGACAGGGATGACTTCAGAATCTTCACAAATATCAGCTGGTATATTTGTTTTCAAACACGTATGCGTATCAAAAGGTTCGTGCTTAATAATCCACAGCTGGTGGGCCTATATTTCCGCCAAAGAATGGATGAAATGACGTCAGAAGGCCAGAGGATGAATAAAAAATCATCCAAACAAACAAACAGACTGCATCAACAACATGATGGTAACGATGGCGGAAGCTATGAAAATAGACGCTAAAAGGAATAACAGAATTTTCCATTAACTAGTTCCTGTTAGAGGTCCGTCTGTGTGCAGCAATTCCAGTATCTGATATGTCAAATGATCATAAACATTGGAGAGAATCCAATCCTCTATGTCTATAATGGACTTGTTGCTAAAAGGAGTCCTGCAATCATACAAACACACACACACAAACTCCCAAGTGACAATCATCGCATTCAGAAAATGTTCGAGTCCTGTGCACGCTCGACTGTGTTTTTGTGTGATACACTCAGCTCAGGGAATATGTGCGCTTTTCACACCAATTATAAAAATCTCTCTCTGCTCGCATTAAAACCATGTATCCGTTTTCTGTTACCACAGGGGAATTATGTTATTTTTTATCCATACCAACCCGACAGCAGAGCCTGACCCTTCTGGGATTCTTAAATGCTGTTTTTTTTTGAAAGTGCTGAGACCAAAGAGAGTTTGATATTGATGAGTAATATTTTGAAATATAGACAACATTTGTATAACTCATCTATCTCTAAGTTATCAAACAACAAACAATATTTTGTTGCTGGGCCACATATTCTCTAACAAAACATAAATCCAAGAAACTTTATTACAGAAGATGAATTTATCTGATGATGCTGAGCCCTCTGTGTGAAAACCCTTAAAACTAAGTTCACAGAGCAAACTTCAATTTCCTCGGAATGATTAATATTTCATTGTGCGTTTATTACAGAGCCCAGGGGCTGATAACAACAGCAGAAAGATAAATAAAACCAATATGAAAGCAATTTCATATTTTAAGCTAATTTGACGGCTAACTGCTGTGTTCTGTTGTAGTTCAGCCTCACAGTGACAAAAAACGGTATCTTTTGATTGCTGCGGTACAAAATGTGCATCATTTTCTCTATTAACAAAAGAATAAACACATTTTGTGGAGGGTGTAAATTCTTCAAGTGTGCCCAGTTTGAAGTTAAGAAGAGATTATCAACCATGCAGCATGATTTGTATTAAAATAAGTCCACCACATAAAAAAAATTACATTTTAATGAGTCAACCTCGCAGGGAAATGTTAGTGAACCCTGTGATCTGTCGATCATCTCTCTCATTTGAGCTGAATAATGACGTCAAAGACAGCAACGTCCTGCAAGATAGTTGACCAGATTACCTAATTGGGGTGAGGTTAATTCCTGGATAATTATCTGCTGAGAGCTCAGGGATAATATGAGCTGAGATTGATGAGAAGCTCCCTCTGTTCGGCCTGGTGTCCCGCTCTCACCACCTGCTGATACAGTGAGCCAAAGTACCGCCTCACTTCTGGGTCAGCTGCTGCTGTTCACAAGGGGCCTGGACCGAACATTTTCTGCTTTGAAGCTTGCCCAAAGTCGATGTTTTACATCAAAAAGTCTCACTCTCTCTCACCACCTGCTGACAGTTCATTGAGTGGTATTTCCAGTAAGTCGTGGTTATTATTGCTAATTCCTTGTTAAATAAAACATGATACATCTCTGTCCAGATTTTGTGACCTCATAAGCAAAACATATTTAACGAAGTATTCTAATAACAGAAACACTATAATAAGGAGTAAAAAAGTAGTAAATCAATTAATATTTTTTTAGTGCTCAATGGTTATGACTTGTGGGAGGGTCATTGCTGAATGCTAACAGAATAATCAATAATAACCTCTGCCAAGTAGGTTATATTTTCGCCCGTGTCCATTTGTTGGTTGGTTTGTCAGCAGTATTACACAAAAAACTACTGAACGGATTGCTGCAAAACTTGGATGGACGATGGGTCTAGGCCAAGAATAGACCCGATTAACATTTAGTGTGGATCCTGAGAAAGGGACGAATCAGGAACTTCTATCTCACTTTCTTTAACATTGTAAGAAACCCAATGTGAAGAGATAAGAGTTCTGACATCATATCAAAGACATCTATGTACTGCATTGAGGGGAGCTCTGCTAAAGCTAGCATGCTAAGCAGCTTCGTAAATACCACTCCGAGCTCCTAGCCTGGATCACTAGCTACATGGCTAACTGAGCTAACTAGCTCACAGCATCTAACATTTGCAGCAGTAAGTAGTTTCTTGGGTAATACGCATCCGTACCATTTGTTTGTAGCATGGATTCAAGAGGTGGCCAATTCTTACATACTGCAGCTTTAAAATTCAGAGTGATACGGGGCTATGGAGTTTGATATTGATTAAGCTTGGTTGAATTAAAGGGAACTGTTGGGCCTAGGCAGAGTTATGCGCTCTATTAAGTGCCATTCTAGCTACTTTTATTAATAATTTGAATCTGCAAGGTAACTAGTCACCAAAGTACACAAATAAATGTAGTTGAGTACAATATTTGCCTCCAAAATGTGGTGGAGAATAAAGTATAAATTAACAGAAAAAGGAAAAGTTAAGCGCTACAGTAAATAGGGCGCATGAGTAAGTGTACTTACTTTCATTCCACCATTGTCTCAAGAGTGTGTGAATGTGTGTATTGTAAGAGAGAGAGAAGGAATGCTTCAACATTTTTACATTGTTTAGCTACTCTTGACTTTAAATTTACTCAAAAACTGATGCTACACAAAAGCAATTCAGACACAAGAGGCTCTGTACGTGCTTCCCAGGAGACATTTTCTGTTTCACAGGTGCAGCAGCGACACCGCTCTGTGGTTAGCATTCGCAACGATGACAGCGATAAAAAAGCGTCACAGACTGAAACAAAATTCATTGAAAAGGATGACACATAACTGCACACACACTGTGATTCACAGGTGATCCAGCACCTTGCCAAAAAATATTTAAAAAAGGTTTCATACAAAATGACATCAATAATCTCAAGGATAAAGCAGAAAGGGAGAAATGCAAGAAGGACGTCAAGACACGAAAGCTACACAAAGAGAATGAATTGAAGGAATGCAGTCATCTCTGTACTCTCTTTCTCTTTGAGAATTAAAAAAAGAAGGCGACAAAGAACATTTTCAACAAGCTGATCTTGGAACAAGCAGAAAGTCACACGCACAAACACACTGTTGATCCAAAACATACAATATCGGCATCTTTTCCCTTAGATACAGAGTGGGCACGTGTGTCGACAGTGACGAGGATCTAGGTTTCAAGAGCCTTTTAACATATTTCAGCTCATTCACTTTAAACAGTTGTATGGAGTGCTTCACCTCAAACTTTTCCAACTGTTGCACGATGCCGGTTACAAAAACAAACATAAAATCCTGTTACATTTTAAAGCAGTGAGACTGGAGAGGCAGAAAAGGTGAAAGAGATAAAGAGACAGAGGGAGAGGGGAAAGAGACGGTGAGTCAGACTGTAAACACTTGGTTGGGGTGATGTTATCCAGCTGTCATGAAAACTGATCCAAAGGCTGGCAGGTTCAAGCTGACCGCAGTGTCACACACACACACACACACTGCACACTTACACATACACACACACAGAGACACAGACACCACACACACACACACATAAACATAACGTTACATAAAAGAAACACTGCTGTAAATTTGTTATGACACACATTAAACACACAAACAGGCACGTATACATCCGCACAAACACAAAGAAGTTGAGGCTGGATAGAGGTCTGCGTTCGGGGAAAGTGAAGAGGCGACAAGCCGGGGGGTTACCGGATCAAGGCAAAATATTCACTCCTTTAGCGCACACACATCGGAACCACGCAAAGTGCAAAGCTACAGAAGCATGAAATCAATCTTCCACACCTCTAACTGAAGCAGCCCGGGATGCCCCACACACACACACACACACACACACACGCCTCTTCCAGTTTCCACTGCTCGGCTGGACTCAACTCGTTCTTTTTTTGTTTGCAAAAGGCTCAAAAACTGTGGATGGTACCTGGTTTTTAGTATCACCTCGTTCAAGCTAGCCCGCGCTAAGAGAATCGTTGCTAGAATCAACGCTTGCATGACATTGAAATGCTACACACTGGCCGCAAAAATCGCAACCATATTTTTTTATTCACTCAACCCGAACTTTAAAAAAGCACAAAATCAAGCTTTGCTCAATGATGAAGAGATAATGTTCTAAGGTTTGGTTGCAGGTGAAAGGATCTCAAAAGGAGAGGATATCATCTTGAAAATGGGTACATTTGTCAACTGTGGTCTTGTGTTTGGCGGGGGTCTTGGGATCTTGGGGCTTCCAGAGACTTGGAATATGCCGGATGAGCTGTATGGAGCTATTACATGCCTTTTCTTGCCTCATTCTTTTCTTAGGTTTTAAAACCAGTCCCCATCTACTTCAGTTGTTTGGGAGATGCTGCAACGCTGATCAGCTGTGAAGCTCAACATTTTTTTTGTAGACTATGAAATTTCACCTGACTTTCCATGGGTGTGTGTAGATAATGACTGAACGTAAATGTTTTCATTACGTGTACATATGTGTAAGCAGCAGAAAGTTACTGTTTTCTTAACTGCGTCTAGCTGCTACACGTTGGTGCCAAACCAAATCTGAGAAGATATACTTCATATTTCAGAAAGCTGTTTTCCCTGGAGGTTATCCTGCTAAATGTCCATGTCTGATCTATTCAACCCCCCTACCACAGGATGGTGGTAATGCACGATTATAAAAGAGGAGGGAGTAATTGCCCTACATTTAAATTTATCTGACGTTTCAGCATTAACAGCAAGCTTTTGGAATGTGATCTGAAAACTCACAGTACTGATGCTTCTCTCGGTGTTATTCACTCTCATCCTCTCATCAACACAAGCTATCTGCACTTTCCTGAACACTGATCAGCTTCAAACTCAAGTGTGAAGCTAACAAACTGTGAAAGCCCCCGCTCTCGCCTCGGAGCGGACAAAACCTCCTACAGCCACTCCTCTGCTGTGATGTCTATCTCAACTGGTTCCTCAATAGAATCCATGATGATATTACCTGGTGAAACCTCACTCGAGGCCCTCAACAAAACTCTTTGAAGACGGATGTAAATTTCACTTTAAACATTCTCCATCTTAATTCAAAGACCTCACATTGAGACTCCCAGCCGTTACCATATTATGCTGTCAAACTGCTGAAATAAGTCCTTGAAATGAAACAAGTGGTACTTCACTGAAGAGGAGGGATGGAAAAAGACAAAGGAGGGTTCTGTGAGAGGGAGAGACCGACAAAGACCGTGCCAGTGACAGATGGTGGTGTTAGAGAAGAACCACAGCGACTGAGAGATAAATAAAGAGCATATAAAGATAAACAAAAGAAAATGTGGAACAAATTGAACTAAACTTTTTCTTAAACAACCTCTGGTTGACAATGGACTCTCATCCCACTCCACCCAACTCAGTACATTAGAGCCCAACACCTCCATGGCGCACTAATTACTCGAGTACTGTGGCTGCTGGTCTGATGAAGGCCTGTGTTTTATCAGGCTCTGAAACCCCATTAACCTTTTGGACAGGCTGGTGCTTTGATATCTCAGCTGTTTACAGCTCCCCTCTACTTTCTAAAAGCGTTATGTTTCAGGTGCTTGGCTGACTGAACGGACTAAATATAGACACTATGTAAGATTTCCCTGGAAAGGGACACACTCCAGGGGCAGGAGGTCTGGTTTGTGTGTGTGCGTACGTGTGTGTCTTCTTGTGTTTCCAGGCTTATGAGGACCAGATGTACTCAGAAGGTGAGGATGTGGAAAAGCCTTCAAAATGAGACATCCGCTCTTATAAACAGCTAGGATTTTAGTTAATGACAAAGACTATCATTAAAACGTGTCTAAAATATGGTTCAGAGTTAATACAGGTGTTTAGTGGATAAGATTACATTTACTATGTGAGTCTGTGTTTGAGTATGTGCCATAACATTCTTTTAATGGCATTAAAAGTTATGGACCATCTTTAAAGGTGCAATATGTAAGAATTGAGCACCTGTTGAACTCAATCTCCAAACAAATAGGGGCAGCATATCACCAGAGCAGCTAACTGCTGCTAACTGTATTCTGTTTATGACTGTAGCTACTGTAAGCTTGTTAGCTCAGTTAGCCTTGCAGCTAGCCGGGAGTTGGTGTTTGCACCGCTAGCAGAGGGCCTTTTGACCAGTGGGAGAAAGAGGCTTTCAGGGCACCCAGGCTTGCTAGTTAGCATGCTAACTTCAGTAGATAATCCACAAAAACAATACAAAGACATAGAAATCAGTTATTTATGTCCATTCTGTTGTTAATTCTAGTTAATTAAAAATGTTTTTTAAACTAAAATTCTTACATATTGAAACTTAAAATGTTTTCTTTATTTTACAAACACTGGAACTGAACCCATCGCTGATTCCTCCTGCTAGTGCTCTAATATAAAAATCCTTTCTACCAGCCACCTTGCTTGTATTTAAGTGCATCTCACACCAGAAACCACCAAGCCAAAAACACTCAAATCCCTAACTTTTGGATCCCTAACTTAAGTCTGAATAGAAGTCAAGTCAATAAAGTTGGAATAAAGTTTCATTTCAACTCATTAGGGGTAGGTACGTGGATTTGCCCCGAGTTTATAAGTAAATATTTCAAAACAAAAAACTTTTAGGAGGATAAAAAATGGAGATGGAAACTTGGGAAATGGTGCACACAACATTCTGCATTCTCATGTCAATGTTACGTATAACTGGCTCAAATTAATGCAGTCTAATACAACAACTCTACTACCTTTACAAAATTAATACAACTGGTGAAGAATTGCTGTTGATTAAACTTTATGGGGATTTTGGAGGCTGCAGTTTGTGCTGCTGTTGAATTGCATTGCCTTACACTGACAGGGTTTTGTGTTATTTTGTTTGCCTCAATAATATCAATGAGAGCAAACTTAGTAGAGGAAACCCCTCTCAGTTGTTAACTGTTGTATCATATTGTATTAGTTTTAGCTAGGTCTACTTAATGTAACTTTAGGTTGAATTGCTTATTTGAGTTCCTTCAGAGTGAAATGTTTTCAAACGGTAACCAACAGCCAGAAGTCCTTTTACTGTCCTAAACCTACATAAAGCCAGTCATATAATCACCATTACTCTGCTAAGAGAACATGGAAACAGACCTTAGTAACTAGAGTCACAGGTCATCCACCAGTCTGACCTCAACACTATTTGTACAAAGTGTAAAACCATACAAAGTTCCAGTCATCCCTCCATACACACTGTGGATATCACTACTGCACTACTTTCCATGCAACTATAAATAAACACGTGATGACAGATATGACATGGATGTACTGTATGTTTAGGGTTTGGTTTACATGTTCATCTGAGCAAAGCTGCATGTGTGTGCACGTGTGTATGATCTTGTATGTCTATCTTTGTGAGGACCACAAGTTTAAAGCCTGAGATCATTTGAATGTTCCTCTGTTTTTCTGTTAAAGGATAGAGGAAGGAAGACTTAACAAGTTTTAGGTTCAGAATAAGGTCTGGAGTTGGGGTTAGGTGTTTAGATGTGGTGGTAAAGGTAAAGGTTAGGGTTAGTGAATGCATGTTGGTAGCAGTCCTCACAAGGATAGGAGTACAAGCAACTGTGTGTTTGTGTGTGTGGTAAAGTGAGAGTCTTACCTGTGCCTTTGTTGCGGTCCACAAAGCAGTACTTCAGTTCATATTCTTTGAGAATTTCATGAACTTCCTGTGAGGAGACAGAAAAGAGAGACACGGAAGACTTGAGCAGAGATCATCCAAATCCAAATGTTCACAGATGTTTCAAGCATGATCAGCATGATCACTTACTGCTGCTAACTATACTGGACTTGTCTTTGCTGGAGCCATCTTTAGCTTTAGCAACTAGTTGATGTTAGAAAGTAGCTCAGGTAGTCATGGAGCTAAGTGGCACTATTAGCTGACAGGAGTAGCCTACATCGCAATATCATGACTCAAGGGACAGGAAGACATGGAATGCGAGGACAGGAGAGGTTTTTTGCGGCGAGGAGTGGTTGTACCCTTTAGCATCACCCAGCTGAAACTGCAGTGGCTAACTAGTGGTATTAGGAGACAGGACGGCCTGGGGCTAGCTGGTTAACTTGTTAACTTCAGTAGACACCTCATACATGGACGTCTTTGACATAACGTCAGTCAGCACTGTTGTTTCTTCGTACTCTGTTGATAATGTTAGTTATATTTTGGACATTTTCAAGTAAAAATTCTGTAGTAATTTAGACTTTATAGAAATGGCTTAGATAAAGCTGTTTCATGACAGCACTTTTCTGCCAGCAAGAGTTATTATAATGAACTAGCCAACTGTTTTCGATAACAAACTCAGTATTCAAATAGTCACTGTCACTTGAATTGAGATAAATCTTATGAAAGGATTTCTCATCAATTATGAAACCTTATTTTTCCCTCACCATAAAGTCTTTGATGGCAGACTCCCCCGATAGCATTCATTTGTCTCTAAAGGGTAATTATGTTTTCCAAAAAAGGTATATTTTTAAGATGAAAAGCTTTTGGTCTCCTGACAGGTTTATAATCACAGCAGCCCACCACACAGTAATCACACACACACACACACACACATACACACACAGCTGCATTCAGACTAATACATGTACAGAGTACAGCTTTTGCACACCTTAAGGTCGACAGGTGCGTAGGAGAAGACCAAAGGCCGACTATCTTAGATAACCTGATGAAGGTCTAAGTACCGAAACATTGTTGTCAATAAACTTTATTGCAAGTGAAGTGGACAGTGTGATGGAGTCTTTTTCCTAAGTAATACATCTGAAATGTATCCTTAAATGTAGAGTGTAATTCAACCTCCTGAAAAATGTTATCTATTGTCTCAGTGACAGTATATGAAGAAGTGAGACAGGAATCGAGTACAGGAAGAGCTGCAAAACCACAGCAAAAGATCCTCGCACCCTGTCTGCATGTGTTATGAGCAGCACACTGCTAACTCAGTTAGCCTCGGTCCCTTCCCAATTCATTTTCTCTGTTACATGGCCACCCAGAGTCTCTCCTGCACACAAAGTAAGTGACAGCACAAACTGTTCCGGCAACAAGTATCTTAGATAAGCTCCTGTGATATGAGAAACCTTGTGGATCCAGTCACAGTGAAACGTCCAAGAACAGGTTCAGTTCGAACAGGAACAGAGTGTAGGCGGAACGACTAAACAGCATGCGTCAACAACAACAAAAAAACAACACCGATAAGAAACACAAAGCAACCACAGCACTAGAACATCCTGCGAGCCACGGTCAAAACTCCATGGCAGCGGAAAGATCCCCTCAGCATAAAGCAGTTATTGTTAAATGGCACCAGAGACAAAGATGTAACGGAAAGTCTACAGTGTGATGTTCATCAGGCAGGACTTTCAGGTGTTTAATCCTCAGGTGAAATCGTGAATCCACAGTGATCATGTTCGTACGATGTGCTACGGAGGAGTATGAGGGGTGAGAAAAAAAAAATGCTTTACTTGGTCTCTTCCACTACCTCCCACCCTTTCTCCTTTTCTGTTCCTGTCCAGGCCAATCACAACAACTACTTTTGTAAGACATGTTTTGCCCCAGAAATAATCACAATAAACCAGTCATGTAATGTAACTAAGTACATTTACTCAAGTATTAAAGTACAATTTTGAGCTACTTGGACTTTGCTTGAATATTTCTATTTTCTGCTACGTTATACTTCAACTCCCTTTTGGAGGCAAATATTGTAGTTTTCTCCAATACAATTATTTCATAACTTAAAGTTACTATGTTACTTTGCAGATCGCCACAGTAGCACATTTTTACTTGAATTAATTTTTTTGATTTATATTCCGATTACCAGAAAAAAATCAGGCCGTTAATCAGCCCATCTGTAGTGTACAGGATACATGTATCATTTACTTTTACTTGTACCTTTGATTACACAAAAGTACACAAGTACAAGTACATTTATTACCATAACATTACTTTTGATACTTCAGTACAGTTAATATCAGATTCATCTGTGTGACTTTCACTTTTAACAAAGTAATATTTCAACACAATAACTTGACTTTTTCTCAAGTATAACACTGAAATACTTTTTACAACACTATGACAAACTATATTGTAATTTCAATACTATTGTATGACACTGATATAACGCTAATAATATCAAATGATAATGCAGGTACACACTTTCATGGAGCAGTGTGCTTTTAATTTTTAAGATCTTAATAATTAATAATTGGAATGTTCCACAAATGTTAAAATATCGTAAATACATTACAGATAAATAAGGTAAAACCATATAACCAAGACAATAAATGAAATGTACTCTCAGGCTCTGTTAACAAAAACTGCACTTAAATATTTATTTTTTAATAGGCAACACACTTGCCAGCCGTTCCAATTTTCTCCTGAGGCTCCTGTTTTTTTATTGATCTGTCTTCCCCTTTCAGTTATCACTGCGTGAATCTGACACTTAACAGCCTGAAGTCCGATGTTCTGCTGCGCCTTGTCCTCCTTAGTGAGAGTGAGAGGGACAGATATGTGGGGAGGACAGAGAAATACTCAAGCAAATCTCAGGCATTCCAGAAAAAGAATCCTTGCTTCTTGCGGAAAATTCTACAGGAGAAGGGAGGTTTTAAGATATGCCTCGTTGATTTTTCCGTCAATAACGGGGGTCGCACCAACGTCAGTCACCATCAAGAGGCTGACAAACACAGGGCAGAGGCAGAAGACAGATGAATGAATGAAAACTAATAGATATTAGTTAATGTCAGAAAATCAATGAAGTTCATGCAAGAAGGGTGAATTATAAGTAGCCTCAATTATGTAAGTATGTAACATAAATGCTGCTGCAGTGTACTTAATATTTTTCTCATCGGCTGTGTCCAAAATAACTCACTCATTCCCTACTCCCTAGTCACTACATAGGGAGTCCAACATAGGGGACTAAATAGGGAGCTCATCGGCAGATGTCCGCCATTTTTCTCTCAGCGCAATGCATGATGGTAAATATTGCTTGGTTAGTGACCATCGGTTGTACACTACTTTTGGTGATGCATTGTGGGATACTCTGAGTCCACTGTATTTGGTATAATAATTCCCACTAGACGTTCAGACAGCGCAACAAAATGGCACACTCACTATGTAGTGCGCTATATAGGGAGTAGTGAGTGATTTCGGACACAGCCAGTATCTTATTTTAAAAGTCAGGATGCACGAAACAAGTCTCTAAGACTAAAACATTCCTGGAGAAGGACTACCTGACTCTGTTTGGTGTTGAAACTTGCCCATTTTTGAGGTCTCGATGTTGTCAGCTCACTGATAGATGTACGATAAGTCAATAACGTAATTATCGTGACAGGCCTATTCCTGTCCATCTCCATTAAAACCTTTGAAATAAAAATTAAGGTGAATTTGCATTTCCAAGAGCTTGTTTTAAGCACAAAGAGAGGCATTTTAGTAAGCCTGAATGTGAACAAAAGAAAAATAAAAGGTGGAAACAGTCTTTTAAGGCCCTGATTGGCATTTGGGAGGATGCAGCTATTCTGTTTTGTCAGCTAATGTTTCTCAAACCCTGTCAGCTAATGCTGGACATTCAAACATGACAACAAAGACACACACTGTGCATTGTTGTAACGCACCGGCTCACGGTGAAACAATAATCACCATTTACGTGAGAGTGAAAGCAGGTTTGACATTTTCAGGCAGTTCAAGTGGACAAAAGCATTTCCAGTCCCATTATCCAATCATTTCAATACAGACGGACAAACCTCCTCACTCCAGTTGCTGTGTGACCACTATGGAGGGGAAGATTTTTTAATACGCACTGTACATCCATCTCTTCTCCTATCTCTCTAACCACCTTCCAGCCCACTCATGTACAACATGAGCAGGCATGTTCCTTATCAGTGAAGGCCATGCAAGGCAGCCCACACAGAGGGTCAGCTCGCTCGCCCTTAAAATCAGAGCAGAGCGAGCTGTTATCGCTCAGGGGGAGAGAGAGGGAGTAAGAGAGAGAGAGAGAGGAGGAGTTGTTTTGGATTTTGACTTCATATCTACAGGACTTCTTGATCCTGGTGCATGAAAGGAAGCAGGATAAGTGTCTGAAGGGAGAACGAAAAGACACCACCTGAAGCCAAGACAACAAAAGCAAAATCTTCATCACTTGTCTGCAGCAGAGTTTTCGTCTTATTATCTCAGAATAAGGGAGAAATTTGCCTGAGCTGTAAGAATATTTCAACCAACTTCAAATAGAAGTCAGTTTCTCTGACGAAATAAGACAGGTTGCTGCACTTCAATCAATGAAAACTAATGAATTTGGAATTCTCAAAAGTGGCATTTTTTTTCCTGCCTTTACTTATTAAGTTAATGTTGCCTGCACAAAGTAATGGCTATGGAATACCTTTAGATCGGTTCCCGTATAAACCTCGCTTTCATGCAATTTTGTCTGCCACCTGGCACAAAATCTCCGAGCGAAATGAAGACTGACTGGCGATCTGATTTCTACTTAAAACAAGCTTATTTACTGAAAATGAGTTGAGATGCTCACTGGTACACTGGCAGATTTTATCACCTGTTGAAGAAAACACAATTCTAAGGATTCAATGAAAAGTCTGAAAAGATTGCTTACTTTGGGGGGAACAAAGTTGAAAGGGTTTTTCTAGACGTTATGATGACAAACCATTCATGCTATTATAATACAAGACTGTAGGTAATTGAACAACAAGGCAAATACAATAATAAAGTAGGATTAAACTCAAAGCATGCCTGTATGAATGTGTGTGATGATTTAGGCTAAGCAAAGCTCCTCTTCTTTATTTGTGCGCATCCTGCTGTTTCAGTGTCATGTTTCTATTCTCTTAATGTTTCTGCTCGATTGCTATTTATTTTAGTTTGTCTCACGCTCTCTTTCCCTGCCTAATGTGTGTGTGTGTGTGTGTGTGTCTGGGGGTGAAGGCTGCACTCCTGTATTAACATAAAGGTAACAGACTAAAACCTAATTTCCTAAATGCAATAATTGAAAAGAGAAGAGGACAAGTAACAACACAGGAAAAAGACATTTCAGTGACAAGAAGCTGTAAAAGTAGCTCCTGCTGCCAGGGTAGTTACTGCTGCGCTGGACAGGAAACAGACACTGACACTGCAGACTACTTAGTGACATTCAGACAAGGTTGAATCATGCCATTCCTCTCTCTGGTGGTGTTTTATCACTCGTCCCCGCTCGAGTCTGGACTTAAATCAAGCTGAATGTTTGTATCTCACAGCACTGGCACGTTACAAGACATTTAAAGTCTATTTTTAGGAGTCCAAACAGTCTTGCCTCTATTTCTCAGCCACACTATTTAGCAGTCTAGCACACCGTGCTGCACCCTTTTTCTTTCTTTTTTTACGATATTTCAGTTTGTTTCACCCTATTACCTTTTACATTCCGTGTTTTAATGATCTGTTTCATTGAGATTCCTGCTACACAGTTTCTACACAGCTCTCTAATTAACGCTGCTGTAATAAGCTAAGTGACGCTTGCAAGTGTTTTCAATTAAGGGCTCCGTGAAAAGACAGCGTGACAGACCTTCAGCTTTACATTCAGAGATAGAGCGAACAGAACACTCTTTATCTAAATCGACAAAGTCCATAAGATCCTGATTTGACATGACAGAGGTACATTTTGTGCCTCTTATCACTACAGATATTGATACAGTTGACACAAACTTTGAGAGACTTAAAGTCATTACACATTTTAAAAAGAGAACGTCATGCCAAGACAAGCTGCTGCTGTGTTTCCTATCCAAGACCATTTCACAGCATGTCCTACAGTGTCGAGCTGCTTTGCAACTTAACATGTCATTTTGTTCCGTGCTGTTCTGTGCTGTTCCCTCAGGAAGTTTCAAACAGTTTAAGAAGCTGACATTTACAGCAAGTCCAGTCAATACCCAACCACCAGCCTTAAAGCCCAGGGCAGATTTCTGTGTGCGCGCAGTATTAATGCAAACTGCCCTGAGAGGATGGACTTGATAAGGAATGTGAACGCAGCCTGCAGGGTCTGACACCTGCTAAGAGGAGCTCATGGGCTCATGAAGGAACACGAAATCAGCACCGCCCAAATCAGATAATCATCAGCTTCTCACGTCTCCACATAACGAAGCACTTCGCTCTGAACACTGCTGAGCATGTATTCACTCATGAGTGGTGTTGCGCTTTCACACAACATTTATAGGGAATTTGGGTTAAATGTGACAATCAATAATAATTAATGTTTATCAGGGATGATTATTAATTATGATAAATAATAAGATTCGATAATTCAGTCTCATAAAAAGGCCCTAGACTGTCCGTTTGTAACTCTGATGAATAATTAATTTGATTACTACAACCAATTTACCATCACGGCTGTAATGGTCGTTTCACTTTTGTACAACATCAAATAGACAGCATCTAAGTATTCTATTCAAAACAAAATGAAAAAACACAATCTCACTAATATGTACCATATACAGGTGTGAGTGTGTGTGTGTGTCTGGAAGAACAAAAGCAAAATGGTGGCTAGGGTTCAAAATGCCATGCGGCATGGACAAAGACAGACTACAAACAAAATGGCTGATGAAAGGGGACTACAAGATGGCCGACAAGGGTTGGACACAGGTCCAAGATGGTGGATCACGATTTGTTTTATTTGATAGGGGAGAAACAAAGAAACAATGGCCACAAGTTGAATCAAGGTGACAGTGCGTTTCATTCGGTCGCCTGTCGTGACTTCCAGGATAGGGAAGTTGGCAAACAATACTAAAACTTAACGTGAATGGCGCGCCGTTTAGCTCAGTGGGTAGAGCAGGCGTCCCACGTACAGAGGCTTTGTCCTCGCTGCAGCGGCCCCGGGTTTGAGTGCCAGCCTGGGGCCCTTTGCTGCATGTCACTCCCCCCTTCTCGACCTGTTTCCTGTCAAATTCTCCGAGCTGTTCTGTCAATAAAGCCAAAAAGGCCAAAAAATACACACCAAAAAAAAACTTGAATAAATCTATAAACCATTACCTCGTCTGGGAACATTTGAGTCACGTCAGCTAGATTTTTATCAGCAGTGTTGGTTGTTTAAAGAAGTAGTTAACTGCGATGCTGGTGCTAAAACTGGGATGTCTATGCAGTAGAAAGACACAGATGTTTTTGGTGGCGCTGCATGACCAGAGAGAACAGAGGAAAAGGGCTCTGTTATTTCCTTTTGCTCAAAAGGTAGAAAACCTACAACAACCAGAATGCACTGCGCCGCGCCAGACCAATAAACACTCTTGCTGATGGGTGATGTGCTGGTTGGTTTTGGCTCGCAGTCCGTTTTGAAACAGGGAAACTGCGTCTGCCAAATGAATAAATGTAAAATCAGTACAAGTCAACTTTGTGTAGAGAAGCGTTCTCATGTGTACCAATTTCTGTCTTGCCTCATGTAAATGCTCTTGAAAAGCAGCAAGTTCATCACTTTTTTGTGTCTCTTATGGGCATCAGATGACATGCCGATTTCAGGACAGCAGTTTAGGTAAACAGTCAAAGAGGCCTTTGTTCAAAGTGATGACATCCATTTAGCTCTGCACAGCAAACTGATGCAGGGTGGGTGAATCTTCAGCAGGATGTCTGCATCTAACTATTTAAAACATCCCAGGAGGGCGAAATCAGTGACAGTGGATTTCCCACTACAGATTAGTTACGTGTTACAAGTGTTGGATTACTTTAATTTCAAATGAAAGGGAAATCTCAGCTCTGCGTTTGTACCGTAGTCCTTTCTTTCACAGCTTCTACTGTCAGTCTCCTGCAAATTAAGAGCACACAGACTGCAAATTGCCTTTCTCATGGCCGGTGTTGTTCATTTTGACCTCTTCCATCTGTCATCTGGCACTGTTTGCCAGTTCAGGTGTTGTTGCACTCTATTAAGTCACTCTGTTGTGATTAAATCTTCAATAAAGTCTGAAGTGTACAAGGTAACGCAAATGTAAGGTGAGAAAGATTTTTTTTTTCTCAATAGGCAAAAAGTAAGAGAGGGGAGAAAAAATGTGTTTACTCTGACACCTGCTCATTCATTACAAACACACACAGACACACATATACACACACACTCTTCTTTTGTCCTGCAGTCATAAACGAGATGGCTAAGAAACACAAACAGAGCCACCGGGGAAAAGTGAAACACTGGGCTATCGTTTCAGTTGTGTGGGAGTGTGTAACAGTGATAGAGAGGGATGGAGGAAGAGGGGGATTAAGGGACGGACACACTTGGCATGGCCTCCTTACCGGCAGTAACTGCGTCCTTGACCTACTGATGGAGAGATATACGCTACAGAGAGTGAGAACAGAGGGACTAAGCTGAGGTCTGCCAGCAAGTTGAATGCAACTCCCACACCGAACACGACTGAATGGTTTGAAATGATTATAGCTACACAATAACAGCAGCACTACCAGCACTGTGCTAATGTGAGAGATTTTTGGGTGCATTTACACCTGTAGTTTGGTTCATTTGGTCCAGAAAAAGGGGACAAAATGATATAATGTTCCATATAAGTTCAGGTCCGGTTCCTGTTCACATGGACCTTTTACAAACGAAACAAGAAGAGGAAACAGATGACTCTTTGGTTGGACAGTTTGGGCGACTAAAACACAAGACACAACTTTATGCAGGACTTTAACCCTTTGAACTCCGCAATAGAAATGGGCTGCTAGTTCCTACATGGGTATGCTGCGCTCCATTGGAAGTTTGAGGTTGGCATTTCTGAGTCGGTATTCCCATGGATCATGTCCCAGTTTCCAACTTGAGTGACCGTCCCATTGTACTTTCCCATGTCGGAGGTAGTTTTTTCCAAGTTCAGAGCGCAATGGAATGCAGCAGTATTTTTGCTAATAGTGATGTCATTTCTTGGAGTATCTTCTAATGCTTCATGTCCCCAGAATCTGGAGAACAGTCAACAAACCATTACAACTCAAATTTCATGAGATAAAAGAGTTTGTGAGCTATTGTGAGCTTCACCATCAAAGCCCTCACTGGAGCCATCACCTGTCATGTCATCACACACGTTGAACGTGATGAGACGGGCAGAAGACAGAAGCCTTAGCTTTGCAGTACAAAAAGAATGAATGCTGTCGCTAATATGGTTTTCATTTAAGATCTATTTAAATGACCCATGGCCAGCTGAGGGACACCCATGGGAGGTCCATTTTCATAAGATTAATGCTTCTGATATGCATACTCATGGTCTTTGGTGTCACACGGAGCTCACAAATAAATAACTCATCATAAGCACTTTTAGTATGATTAGAAAATGTTATAAATGATGACAAACAGGTTAAGAAAAAAGGAGGTGTCTTGTACAGTAACGATTCACAGCTTATCACGGTGGAATCGCTGTCACACTCTTAAATCGACTTATTGACTTACAAGCACTGTAGTTTTAACAGCTTGACTATCAATTAGGAAAATACCCGCAATACACCTGACTAATGCAGATCCATTATTATAACGCTTCCTGAACAGATCCCACAGTGAGCAGATGGATGTATTAGTAGTTCAGCTTTTGAAATTATGCTAAAATCTCATAAATGCCATTATAAACTCTTGGTTGAATCATTTGGAGTCCACATGGAAGCAGACTGAGACCACCCTTTCTTGGCTATCTCGGGCTGCTTATGCCCAAACGAACTGATCTCTGGGGGGGAAACACTCCCAGTTTTGAAACAACCTCTCCAAACAAACTAGGTGTGAATACACCCGCAGTGAGCCTACACTTGTAAGAGAAGTGTCATCTCTTGTAGTCAGTGAAGTAGAACAAAATCCTGCCTAGGCGCATATATTTACAAAACCTGAATTTCGATATTTGTTGCATGGTGTGAAAATGGCGTATAAATACAAACTAAATCCGTACTGTACGTCTTGGGTGTGAAGAAAATCGAGGAATCTGTGGAGAATGAACTTTTTCCACTAATTCCATTTCCAAGTTTCCCTTCAGGTGTTAAACACACTTGGATGGAAAAAAGCTAGTGCCGTCAAAAGCATCGGGAACAGTCGCAGAACAACACGCAGTTTAACATTTTGTTACATATTCATTGGAAATTACAGCAATTCATATGTAACTGATCCAAAAGACACTGTTTTTCAATATTTTGTTTTTGAGCCAAGCTTTCTGTGTGTGTGTGTGTGTGTGTGTGTGTGTGTGTGTGTGTGTGGTGAGACAGGTGGCTCAAACCATGCACAGCACAGATCACTGCCCTATCAAATGCCTGCCAGGAGAGCTCCTCAGAAAAACATGCACAGTCACACGTCGAGAGCAGACAGGCACAAATACACACAAGTGCAGACATTTCTTTTCTGTCTCTCTAAAACACATTCTCAGAGCTCTAACACCAGGTTCTTTCATGGCTGGAGTCTGTTTATATTCTCATGCTGAGGTACCATTACCATTCTCCCTCTCTGACCTTTTTCTTTTTTCCATGTTGAAATGAGTTTCATGTGATGAGATTCTCCATCACTGCATCTTAATTTATCCCTTTAATTTCTTTTTGTCATCCTTTGCTTGCCTTCTCCAGATGTTTGCTTCACTTCCAGTAGAGTAGAGACAGATGATGCAGTAAAGCAGCGCAGCAGGAGCTGAGATTCAAACCCAAAATCAGCCTCAGCAGTCACAAGCCCACAGTCCAAGAGGAGCTTGTCGAAATGTTTGCATAGCAGTTGCCACCCTACGGTGCATCAATGTGTGCAATTGGCTGGAATGCAAATTGCTGCAAATTTTCATATAGGCTCAGGTTACATGTTTCTGTTCTACCTGTTTATATCATTTAGATGGTAGATGGAACGGATGCCAGCGGACTTGACTTATATCCTTGATTCTACAATAATCTACATGAAGACTTTCTGCAATTAGCTTTGCATTCCAGAAAAAAATGCCACGAACGTCCGTTTTCCCCTAGAGATGGGGGTTGAATGACACACATCCCATCCCTTACCCCCAAAAGCCAATCATCTGCTTTATCAGGAAACATATCAGCCAGCTTCAAAGGATTTGATGCGGCTGGAGACGCACCACTTAAAGGCATAGTTTTCAGGCTAATTCACAGGACCACCATGTTGAGGTTATCCAAACATCAGATATAAAACATTTGTTTGTTAAAGTGCTATATGTCCAGGTGACCATTAAAAGTGAAGTTCTGGCTCTCTCCTTATTCATTTAAATAGGGGTTGGTCTTGTTAGCATGCAATAACTACCCAGGGGTATTGTCAAGATGGCTGCCGAGTAGCAAGACTTGCCTAAAAGGACTTCAGGACATCAGTAGCTATACTAAGCATCCTTGAGGGTAAATTGAGGCAGGAACACTGGTGCTGGTTTGTTTTGGACTAGGGTTTGGCGATATGATAGTATACACCATGTGAAGATTTACCTGTAGAACTAGGCAATATCATTTCCACCACGGGAGAGATCATTAAAGCCCAGCTAGCGAGTGGACGTGCCTTTTCCTCCTCAAGGCTTTCGGCTTTGTGCTCTTTCCTGCTTGCCTATTATCCCTTTATCACATACCTCCTCCTGCACGCACAATCTGAGTTCAACGCATTGGTGTCATTGCAACTGACTTATCACATTCTGCAATTTCACAGCTTTGTGACTCGGGGAAAATTACCAGAAAAATGTGCACAAGGGAGAAGTTGTCCTTTCTCAGGTGTTTATCGTGAAAGGGTCTATAGGAACCAAAAACATGTTTTCCTAAACTGAACCGAGAATTTTGTTGTCTAAACCTAACCAAACAGCGACAAAAGACTGAAAAGAAGCGGGAAAAAATAAGTGCATATTAAGTGGACAGTATAATGACATGTTCCAAAGGGACAAATTAGCCTTGGTTTCTTAGGTGAGAGTCATAAATAATTCATTCAGCCACGGCTTGCTTCCTCTTGCGAGCTCTACGCAGGCACCACACCTCGCCTCAACCAAACACTCCGGAGAGAACTCGTCTTACACCGACAGACAATCTCCTGTTGCATGTGTCAAAGGGAAAATCCTGTTAATGTTTGGAACTGATTTTGTTTTAGTTTGTATGGAAGTTCCAATTAATAGAAGAAAACAATCAATCAGATGAAGTATGGGAGGATTCATTGGATTTACAGAACATTTACAATATCAGTATGTCATTTTATCATACCATGATAGAAGATTTTGGTCAAATCAACCACCTCTATTTGGGCCTGAACCAATGCTCATATAATAAGTACACAATACACTAAAATACATAACATTTATCATGCTATGAAATAAATTCATTGTTCCGTGACTGTTTAATTATTTTCCAATGGCGGACATGTGGGTGAAGCTGAAGCAACAGGCAGTCATCAACATTATGAGTGATCGACTCAAACAAAACACGTCTCAAAATAGAGACTTTTATGTCTCAAAAGAACAATATTAGTCAAAATCACCACCAAGACACCCATTAGAGGAGGTGAAATTACCTATTAAGACTCGTTGTTGGGAAAATGTGCCATTTTTCATGTGGGAAGCCTTTCCTGTCACTCCCATACTGTCAGACACTGACATGAAGAATGGCATCTTACACAAAAGCATCACTTTTGCATTCAGCCGTCGCTGCTGCTGCTTGGTCAAACCTGTCCGTTGCTTCTCTTTGTCCATTTCTCCATTTCACTTTCAAGTCATGGAGGAGCAGGTTAATCTGATCTTTGAAAGGACAGAACCAGTGGGAGCAGGTGGCTTGCCCTGAGACAGGACTGATTCTGCTGTCAGCCAGTGTGACCCCACCTCCCTCCCCCACCCACTCGTCCCTGCTTGGCTTTGGCCCTGAAGCCACAGGGCTCAGATTGGAGGTTATTTTCCCCACTGAGCGGTCACTCCTCACATATAAACAGAGTCTGGCGGACATTGGGTCAAAGCATAACTCAAGAGTATCTATTTTTGCTTGAGCTGGGTGAGGAACGCATAACATAAATTAAAATGTGTGCAAGTGAAGTTGGCGCCTCATTTAACTGCAGTCTGCACTTGTGTGAACGTGGCTGTAAATCCCAGCCTTCAGGTAAACTAAGAAGAAGAGATAAGACAACCTGAAATTATAACGGTACGCAGGTGTTAAACACTGCTCAAATCTGTCTTTCCATAATCATCCATTTTCAACATGTTACAGCACTTTGTCCACAGTGTGGCTTTGCATTAATGTCAGAAAATTACACTATAATGCAGAGATATATGGAGACTGGCAGAGAAGCTCTCAGACATAAAAAGCTAAATGGCCTATTGTAGTCATTTGTACTCCTACACCAAGGCGCCACTGAAAGCATAATGCATATCAACAGGCTGGATGTGGAAAGGCTAATGTCCTCCGCGCTCGCATAACACACTTTTTGTTTCGTGACTGACTTTAAACAATCAAAAGATGCTTCACATCACTGCATTCATAGACCACCATGTGGTCCCAAGCTTGAAAGGTGGCATAGCGTGAACACAGATTTGAAATATAATATACATATTACCTTTGTAATGGCTTTATTTAAAATATGTCATATAATATAGAAAAAATTAAGTTTTAGAACTGATTTGAATAAATAATTTTCACCTGTAACTGAAACATATAGAGCTCAGTGTGACCAAAATATGTTTAAAAGATGACTGAACATCTTGAGTAAAAACTGTAACATGACAAACATTTAACATAACATTATGTTACAGCAACACTGTCTAATTATTTTTCCCTAAAACCTTCGAAATCTCTTTCATTACATTTCCGAATGGGACTCCGCTGCCTGAACTCTCTGGGATTTACGGAGTTTCCTGAAAGCAACCTGTAACTGTTATGCTGAAACATACATTAATTATTCAGATTAAATAATACATTTTGAATGTAATCTTTTATTACATACATTTGCAAGTGAACACACACTAACGTACACAATGGCTGCTGATCAGACCAAAAAGAACGTTTATAAAAATATTGTCTCTTGAAACCTGTGATGGGCTTTTTACATAAACTAAAGCGATTAATCAGTTAATGACATGATAACTGCAGGATTAACTGAACGCATAAATAACGGCAGCCATGCATAAAGTTCACAAATGTCCCTGATAATTTGAGTCATACTGGAGATGATTTCAGCTAACAGAATGATTTTGACAGGAGGACTTGATTAATGGTTAAAAAGTTTAAAATCCTGACATTTCTGGCCCTTTTATACTTCCTATCCTGACAGAATGACAGAGCCCATTGTTCACCATGAAACAATTTATGAAAATAAAATCGTTGACCCAAGGAAGGGTTGATGGGTTCATGCTATTAACTCTGACTCTGCCGTCAGCATCTCCTAACAGAAATTGAAGTCCATCAGACAGAGCTATGAGCAGTCTTTACAGTCAGGTCATCGCTTGCTGGAATTATTGTGAGCTTTGTTGTTCCTGGGTAACAAAGTGGAACTTGGCACGGCTTTCTCTTGTCAGACCTCTCTCATTACGGAGTTGTTTACCCCCACTGAGCTGCCACAGACTCTGATGGGTGAGGTCAGGTGTTTCCAATTTGACAGAAACTGCACTTCTCACACTGATGTCCAATTGTTCAAAATCATTGTGCGTCTTTCCACCCATCAGTCCCATAACAGAGTAATCTCCCCCCCACCTTCACCTCACTGGGCGGCTGCTGAACGTCAGGGATCCAGAAATCTGGTAGACAGGGACCAGACGGATCCTGAACCCCTCCATCTGCCCTATTCCATACTAACACACACACACAATAATGGCAGCAGTTGTGAAAAGCAGGCGCATATAGCTTTAAATATAGCTTTACACTTTAAACACAGTTTAACCAGCACTATAAGAGACAGTCGGGAGGAGGAGGAGGAGGAATAACAAGGCAGTGAGTAAAGACATTCTCTTACTGGAAAATGGCTCTTAGAATGAAGCTGTACAGTGGCCACCTCACCTCAGCGCTCCCCACACACACTCATTATTAGCCTTTTATCCAATTAGTCTACACCACATTCCTTCTGTACTTGTCCAGTCGATGCATTTCACCCTCTTTCTAGGGTACTGCTGAACCTTTTATCCTATCAGCACAATTCCAGTTCACTCTCAAAGCATTTAACCAATCACAGTCTTCCTGTATGCAGTTCTTACGCTCTTTCAGTAGCTACTGTATGATGCATTTATATTTGCACAATCTAACATCACCGTGTGTTGTTCCTGGGACATCATAATTAATGTCATTGCAGGACAATCATTGAAACGGATCAATCACATTTTTGTAATGTTACAGCTTTTCTACACGGAGAAAAGGACCAGAAAATATGCACATGGGAGAAGTTACCTTTAAAAACACATGTTTACAGGTGCAATATGTAAAAACTGGCCACCTGTCAAATTCATAAGTGTACTGAACGGTAGTTGCTGTTAGCTAATTAGCTCAGTCAGCCATGCAGCTAGAAGTTCTATTAGCTGACTCTGCTCAGAAGCTCAAAACCGGAGGGGGTTGTTGGAGTTTAGATTGCTAGCAAAGGAACCTGGATCAGGAGCACCAGAAGGAGGAGGTTTTCAGGCCTGGGACAAGGGGGACCAGGCAAGGAATGCTGGTGGGAAGGAGCAACATAACGTGCACCGCAACCAGAACCGGGCAAGAGGGCAATGGAACTGGGCTCCACAAGAAACAAAGTTCTTACACATTTCACCTTTAACTTTGTGAAAGGATCTATTTCAACCCAAACCATGTTTTACCTTACCTAACCATATCAATTTGGTTCCTAAACCTCATAAAAATAAGAAAAAATAGTTCAAATAATAATTAATGAACAGTAGGCAATAATAATATGATCCAAACAGGATATGAATCCCTATATCTCAGGTGAGAGACCTATACCAAACCAACTCAGCCACAACAGCTTGCTCCAGCTGCAGATTTGTCACTGTTTCCTAAGTAGAAATGACGTTCCTGGAGCAACTTTTATTATGATGTTCCAGCGCCAACACCAACGCAGCGATTTCAGATACAACGTATACGGATTCCGAACACATGCTCTTACTAATATCGTGATTTAAACCATACCACCCAGCTCTACTTTACACCACAACTCTCTCTACCATCAGCAAGGATTTCAACTGACTGAGCATCAGCAAACATGGAGTATCGCGAGCCAAGTTCATCATCTCACCTATATAAAGTCACCTTCATGTTTGAGCCGTTGCCAAATGATGTCATGAAATGTCAAAAGTTAAATCACCTGTGTGTATTGGTCTGCCCCGGTTGTACAAACAGTAGCCAGTCAAACAGGTGTATCATGGACGCCTGCGGGATAATATCAGCACAAACATCTGCAAAACTCGGAGGCGACTAATTCCACGGTAAACAGCTAAATAAAAACAGCGCGCGTGTGTGTGTGTGTGTGTGCACGCAGGCTCGTAAGTGATGAAGGTGAGGAAGGCTGCTTACTGTCAGAGATTTCATGAACATCTGCTACTGACACACACATACACACATCACAGCATGTAAAGCGAGGGGAGGAGGTGGGTGGAACGAGAACAGCTCAGGCACACGCTGCTTTGTGACATTTACATGTATTTGTGTTTGGCCGTACATATGCAAAAACAACTGCACACACATGCTGCCCATTGTTCAAACGGAAACATCTAAACACATGCACATACACATCTTGCACACGTTTTGTGTATTTCTGCTAAACTCTGAATAATTCAAGAACTTTGCAGAAGTCCTTCGAAGCTAACCTTCTCCCCATACACACACACTACCCATATTTATTTTACCCTCCAGTGCATCTGCAAAAATGTTTTTACACTACGTGCTTGGATTTAATTAAACATCACTTTCATTCTTCTTGAAAAACCAAGTGGAGTATGGTGTGCACATTAGAGAAAGGGCCAAAGTTCTTGCTCAACTTGGGCTCAAGTCCAACAAGAGCTACTTCCAACAAAAGGTTTTTTTTTTTATTTTCAAGTATCAATTTTCCCTTGCTAAAAATGCCCGTTTGCGCTGATTTTACACATTTAAGGTCTGTTTCCAGAGGAAGCTGCAGGAAGTCTGGGTTGTCAGCGTTGGAGACACCAGTCTGAAAATGTAAAGAAGTCTAGAGTTGTGGAGTAGCCTGCTCCTCATCACTTCTTGAGGTTAACAGCTCAAAGTCAGGCTAGCTGCCACTGGCAGAACAATCTTCAACTTGAACTATCAGCAGCTGACGTGCATTGCAAGGAAGAAGAATGAATGATATGTAACTGCAATATCTCTGTTTCTTTTCAACTGTCCATTGTGGGTCCAACAATCATATAGAGGAAACAGCTAAAATAGAAGTTGTTTGGTTAACGTGCTATCTTTAGACCGATGTCCATACTGGACCAAACACCACTGTACAACCACATACGGACACTTTTTTAGGGCTGATTGATGGCATCGTCCATCAGCCCAACCCTATTTGGTATGATATATCTATTATTCTAATGCATCAGATACATATCAGCATTTCATATTTCCATCTCATTTGCAGGTTAAAGTCACAGGTGTTAAACATGAATCGGGCTGCCACACAACATTTCTGCCTTCTCAGCCAACGAAAGATCTCGACTGAATCTTTGAGTTCTTGGTTATTTAGGAAATGTCTTTCAAAAGGATTTGGCAATTCATTAAAATGCTCCTGATAGCATTTCAGCAAATCCTATTGATTTGATAAAATGCAATAGTAGAAGAGTCATTAATGTCTCCTGTGTGAGGAGTCTCACATCCCCATGGCGCTTTCATCTAAATGCCTCCACCAGCTTCTTTCTATTCTCTTTTCATCACGTCCTTCTTTCACCCCTTCATCCTTCCCTCTGCTCTCTCACCAACTCTTCAGTCTTCCCGTCTCTCCTCCGCTCACATCACTCTTCTCTCCGCTATTCCCATCCCCCAGCTCCCTCTCTGAGATGAAGACTGTCAGCAGGGCCATATATCTGACACAGTGCACCCATGGACTCCACACACACTCTCACACACACATATCCAATATGCGATATAGTGTTCACTAATGGGGCAGCGGGTATGAGGGGAATGGAAGATGGAGTCGGCTGGGCGTTGTAGAGTCCATCAGACAGGTTATATAAGACACTTGACAAGGAGTTTCCGTCGTCATAAATCTATAACCCTATGGAAGATACTGTAATGGCAACAGCAGCTCTGTGGATTCCCGTACATGCAGGAGCAAACAGGGGTAGCTATAGGTTTTAAACCCTGTGGACTAACAGGAAATACAATCGATACCACCTGTGTAGTGATTAGGATTCATTTCATGACTGATTAATAATGATTATTCTGTGGATTAACTCAAATATTCTTTTAATGTCAGATAATCGTGAAAGAAATAAATGCTCATCACAGCCTCCTTAGGTAACATTTTCAAATGGCTTTTTTTCCATTCAGCCAAACTGTGGAGAAACCAAGAACACTCAATTTGCATTTAAATAAAACAGAGAACTCCTTAGATTTGAGAGGCTGGAGAGAGAAAATGCTTTTGCATTTTCGCGCAATAAAAAGACTTCGATGAGTTATTATGAAAGTCCTGCATCTTTTTTCGAATCTTCCTTCCTTTTGTATCTTCCTGTCGACTGCGTTTAAGCACTGATGCTGATATACGGGCTTTAGCTCAGGCTACAGATCCTGTGGTTCAACATGTAATTATCTCAGCTTTTCAGAAAACAGGAAAGGACGCAGCAATGGGAGCGTTTTAAACCGCCGCACACCGTTAAAAAAAAAACTAAACACAGCAATTATTTATCTGGTTAATGACGGTTACAGTAGTTTGAGGCGCTTTGATTTGGTCTAAAAGCTTTATTTTCTGATAGATCGCCCAGATAACTCCACATGTAAGAAACGCAGCCTGAGCTAATTCAGTTCAACAGCATCGCGACCAGAACGACTTCTTTAAATGGATAAACTCATGTGTCATGTTCAGCAGACTTCAGGCTTCGTGCAGCTCTGCTCGCCGACTGCTCCGCTCAGGCTCACTAAACATATCACGCTCGTTCTGGCACAAGAATAATGTGGAAAAAAGAGGGAGAGAGAAATTCCACTTCTGTTGCTTCGCCTAATCCAAGTGACTTTACCTCTCCCTCTCTCTCTTCTCTTCTCCTTCTCATTTACACACATACACACACACCATGCAGTCGCAGTCTTTCACAGTCCCTCTGTCTCTCTCTCACACACACACACACACACACACACACACACACACACACACACACACACACACACTCGCACGCACTCCAACACCACGCAGAGTGCTGCTTCTCCTTGGCACTGTGCCTCCTTCTAAGAATGTTTGGTGCTACAACCCTGAAGGAATACACCATCAGCGCCTTCCACGCACGGCTCGTGAAGGCTTGCATGCTGACACAAGTGATGAATGACGCTTAGTCGGAGAGACCAAACGGCTCTTGAAGTTCTAAACAGTGACGTCCCCCTGTGTCTGTCTCTGACAGGAAACACGCACACAAAGTTCTTGCATGTACAATAAACATAAAAGATGAATTTAGCCTCTGCTTCAGTGAAGGAATCTGATTAAAGCAAACTGTTTACAACACGTAGAGTCAGAAATCATAAAAAAACATGACAATCTGAGCCAGATTCTCTTGATTACACCGCTCCAAACAATATTTGGGACATCAACTTTCCAATTTGGTATTTTCTACAAGGCACTGAGTTTAGAAAATGAGCTGATTACAATGTCCAATATTAAAATTTATGCTCCAAAAAGATAAGAAGGATTAAAAAAAAGAAAGGAGAATCACAACAGATGCTTCCTGACAACTGCGAACGAAATGTGCATATCAATGCACAGCTCCAGTGAAACGGTCCAGAGATGTGTTGGTGGATGTAAATGTGGATAAACTAAAATATCAACATCAACAGAAAAAAATCTGCTTTCTGACTTGAACGACCTCATAAAGGTCATATGTTTCTGATGTTAGTAGGTGCAGGGATTAGTTTACCCTACAACAATGGGGAACCTGAGTGACGGAGACATCATCTCCTCCTTTTCCGTGGAAAACAACAGACTTGAAAACCCCAGGCAGCTTTCGCAAAAACTCATGAAGACAGACAAGAACTTATTGACATGTCACCTTGTTTTGGAGTACAGAGGGACATTTTTAAGTCTCTTCAGATGAATCATATTACAGTGTTCTGATTGTGGTGTGTTTACATCACTAATTACATACGTGTATAATCATAGGCTGTTTAGTAGTTGAATGCAACTATATACAGTCTGGGAGCATTTTTGGTCAAACAGTGAGTCTCATTTAGCTTTTGAATATGTCAAACGAGTTTTTCCTCACATCATATTGACAGTATGCAAAGTTACATGGTGTTTAACAAACGACACTGTTAGCCAGCTCCCATAATACAGCTGATATGTATTCAAATAAACTATAAAACTAAAGTTCCTCATAAAAATGTTGCTTTTAGATGAGGTAGACACACTGTTCAGCTCAGTGCCGAGCATCAGACACCGGGTCTCTGTCACCAGCGGACTGGAATGTGGGGAAGTGCGACTTTTGAGCGCTTGATACGCGTAAAAGCTGAAAACTAACTTCACGGCGCTACTTTCGCTCCAGTTTCTCTCGTGGAAACTAACCTGGTTGGTGGTGTCGGGCGGCAGGTTCTTAATGAGGATTTTCCTCCTGTTGCTCAGCTCCTGGCGAGTTTTGGCCAGCCTCTTCTCGATCTCCTCCGGCTCCAGGTCCGGCAGGTCGCGGAGGCTAATCCCCGAGTCGGAGGGCTGCGCTGCCGCCGCCGCCTCCTCATCCTCCGGCTGCCGGCTCTCGGGGCTGTCCATCTCCGGGGAAAGTGCGCTCTCCCCGGCTAGAGAAGAGTGAACGCTCGGCGGCTGGATGGATGAGGCTGCCGCCATCTTGGGTAGCTGAGTGAAAAGTGTGAGGGTGAGAGAGAGAGGGAGAGAGAGAGAGAGAGAGAGGAGAGAGAGAGAGAGGGAGAGAGAGAGAGAGAGGAGAGAGAGAGCAGGTGGGAGGTGTGATAGTGGAAGAGAGATAGAGCGAGAGAAAGGTAACACATCCCGGTTAAAATGCAGAAAATAGATGATTTATTGGTTGAATCACATAATCATATTTTTTATTCTACTTATTTCTCCACATATCCGCCTTTATAATCAAATGACTTGATCTGATCTCTAACTTTGTGTGAGCATCTTTTGGTTTGGTTTAGTCTTTTTTTTTCTTCATCTTTTCCTGGTTTAAAAAGAAGCCCAGTGAAACCTCACAGAGCAGGATTTTGTCCCGTCACAGAACTCATATGTTTAGTTTGAGGTGAAGGGTGGAGGAGGCGGTGTGGAGCAGGTGAAGCGACGCGTTCAAACGGGCAGTTGGGGCTCCTCGTGTCAGGCTGCAGCTCGGACTCCTGGCGACCCCAACTGTCTGCTGGATGTATGGAAGCCAATTAAGATCGGTCAAAATCACCGTCAGACCATCAAATACAGTTTGGTGTGTGTGTGTGTGTGTGTGTGTGTGTGTGTGTGTGTGTGTGTGTGTGTGTGTGTGTGTGTGAAGGCAGCTTGCAGTCCTTGTCTGATTTTTTTGCATGGCATCAGCTTACTTAACCCACTTAAATCCTGTAATCTCCAGATTTTAGGCCAAAATGAATATATCAGGAGCCACATGTTGATTCTGGCAAGTGTCTTCTGCTCTGTAAAGATGCGCAGTTAAGTGGTAAATACACACGCAGCCTTAAGCGGATGTGTACAAAGACAAACGGCTCTTACTTAGCCCAATTAACACATGTATTCTTTTGGTCAGAGAGAGAGACAGAGAGAGGCAGTCATTGGAGAATATCTCTATATCACCACAGTTTTCCTGTTCCCCATGTGTATAATGTGACCATGAATGGCTGTGTGCCTTCCCTCCTCTCTTCCCAAGTCATCTAGTGAATGCCAAACTAGCAGCCAACCGAGCCTGCCTGCCTGCCTGCCTGCCTGCCCACCGTGGGTGGAAAGCTGCTCCTGGCAAACACAAAGGGAACAGAGCTCCCTGCCGAGTCCTCACAATGCCTATGTAGCTTCCGCAGGCTGCATGAGTCGCTGAGAGACACACTCGCTGGATACTCGCGCTCGCAAGATGCATTCACACTCATGTAGGCCCACAAACATGTCACTGAGAACACATCAACCCACTGAGGAAATATTTAGAGCACGATTATACCGAGGCCTGCAAGAGATGGTGAAATCAACCTCCATCATCCAACCTCCGTGTTCCCTCTCTCGCCATCTGTGTGAAGCGTTTCTTGGCAGATCGGGGTCCAGACAATCACAGTTGTCAGTGGGTGAAAATGATCTCACGTTGCCAACTGGCTGAACAACCAGTGTAACTGATACCCACCAACTATATGAATGCTTCAATCAAGCGTGCGCTCAAGTCCACTCCAGAGCGGAAAGGCCAGAGAAAAGGACATTTTATAGAATATAAATATAGAATATAGACACACAAATAAAATAGAGTGCACATACTTGTGCATCACTCCGATTTAATTTGGTTTTACATGTCACAAACATGTCCGACGGCAAATTCTCTCTCACCATGATGAAGCCTGTATGAAGGACACACACTCATCGGCCACTTCATTGGGTGCACTTGTACAATCTAATGTGATTGAATACAACAGCTCTGTTTTTACAAAGATAACAACATTACGTTTTGATTGACGCGGTCGTTGAACTGGACTGCATAGTATTGAGAGGTGTTCCTAATATTTTGTCCACCCTATTTACACACATGAGAGTGGCAAAATGATAGAAGAACCTTTGAACGTGATGCACTCCAGTACAACACCACCACCCACAGCTCTACGACCTCAGTAATAAACATAAAGTAGATTATTACCCTCCTGACAGTGTCGAAACAGCAAAAAACTAAAAAATTAATTTGTTAACAGTGTTTCTAATGAAGTGGTTGGTGAGTGAATTTAACCTCCAAAAGGCGATGATACCAGCTTAGAATAGGTTGATTCATTAATTAGGTAACCAATGATAGCACTGCAACTAGTGATTATTGTCGTCGATTAATCTGTCGCTTATTTTCTCAATTAATTGGTTAGTTGTTTGGCCTATAGATGTTGATCAGTGTTTCCCAAAGCCCCAGATGATGTCCTCAAATGTTTGGTCTGCTTACAATTCAAAGATATTCATCTAACCCTCAGAGGAAACAGAAAATATTCACATTTAAGAAGCTGGAATTTTGACCTTTTTCTCCAACTGATTAATCAAATACCAAAATAGTTGAGCACTAATTGATTAATTATTGCAGCTCTATTGAAAAGCAACAACTTCAGTGAATTATTTTAGATATTTTTTATGCACACCAAACAGTCTCCAGCTTTTAAAACAGGCAGGCGTGCTACCTTACTGCAAATGGACTGTATTTTGGTGAATACAGCAGTTTTCTAGTTTAAGTGACCACTCAAAGCACTTAACAACACAGGCCATGTAGACTGCAGGGGTCAGGAATTGAACCATTGACCCCTTGGATTGGTGGAGCCACAGCCACCTCACACTACTGTGTCAGACTACTGTTGGATGGACAAAACAACACATTTGAGGATGTCCTCTTAGGCTCTGGGAAAAGGGAATGGCCACTATTTTCTGAAAATGTATAGAAAAACCTATTATTTGAGTAATCAAGGAAACAAATTGTTAGATGCACCTCTTATGGACAGTCTGGGCTGAACTTCCTGCTGCAAGACTGCGAGACTCCTGAGCAGCAGGCTGATTTCTACCCTCATGTCTTCATTCATGTCACAAACTCTCCTCCTTCAAAATAATCAGTGAGAAGGGCTCCTGACAAGCATTCATCCTCAGTGCAAGACAATGTTTTATGTCCCCTATGCAATCAGCAAAAACAAAGATACACAAACTTTAATGAGAATTCACGTTTTGATCGAACTGCAGCTCATACAACAGTCCGTGCACGCTGACAGATTGGGGGACATGAATCATTGAGCAGTGGTTCACTAAAAAGACAGCAAGGACTTGCCTGTCACTTGCGCAGGCTGATTTCGTAGACGCATGAATCACTCCACTAAGTGCAAAACAACGTTTCCATGAGAGAACAATTAATTTGTTCTCTCAGTCCCCCTGGCACGAACGCATACCAGCACGGTATTACAGACACACTCCGACACAAACACGCATACAACACTTGTACACACGTGCATTAACTCATATCAGCCTACAGCCGCCTCGCACAGTTACACAAACTGTGGATTTCAAAGTGTTTTACCTATGTGCGAGTCAAACCTCATCATAATGGGCCACGCTTCACAAGCCAAGGCACAAAAAACAAAAAAGAGATGTTAGTCCCTCTCCATCTAAAACACAAGAGCCTTGCTGGTGCATCAGCGTGTCAGCCAGTGATTCACAGCCTTTTGGAGTGGGTGGGAGTAGAGAGGAGAAGAAGAAAGCGGGAAAACGTTTGCCGCCGCTCGCTGGGACTGAGAGTGTGAGGGCGTGGGTGGGCAGAGTGGCTGAACGGGCAAAGCAGGCACCTGGGATGAGCTCAGTAGGCGTGAGGACGGGAGGGGAGGAGAGGGATGAGGGATGAGGGAGTGGGGGAGGGGAGGGGTGAACCCTAAATGGCAAAGCGGTTCATTGTGCGTGGGAGTTGACGATGAGCACATACACGTGTGTTTCCTGTATGATTGTGCAGTGCGGTTATGGACTGCTCACTCTGCAATCTTGTTTCGAGCGCAGGAGGAGATGTGAAAATGGACTGTAGGCTCTCCTTACATTTATGAGCCGGTGCTGCGCGCTCGTAAATGATCTCAGATGCGGTCTGATGGCGTGGCTTCCTTCCTCTTGAGGCATAGAAGAGACTAAGGGACATGTGACCTACTAAAAACAGCTGACCTGAAGCCACAGGGACAGTATGCACAAGAGTTCCCTGTCCAATTCATGTCCTAATTACAGAAGTCATAAGCATACCAGTGCGTCAAGGAAACTACTTTCATGCGGCCAGCATGAGTCAGTGATGAGAAAGTTGTATCTATTTTAATGCAAGTACTCCCTGTGTATGTGTACTTCTTTTTTTTTATGTCTTCATCCGTCTGAAAAGACTCAATTAGATTTTTCACAATGTTCACTTTTGAGGAGAACATTTTCATCAAATCCTCTTAGCGCCACGGTTCAAGTTGTACTGTCAGTTGTTCCACATGTTCTTAGCAAAGCCCACATGATAGTACAGAAAGCACTGCCTGCCAAAGGGATTTCGAAGTCCTATAAATTGCTTGTATGCAAGACTTAAGATGATTACACTGCTAAGATGCGTTTGGGAAACTGGGACTCCGGACTGTACAAAATATGCTGCTGGTGCATGTCTGCTGTACCAGTTGGCAGAGCAAAGACTGACTGAAATGACCCGAGGGTGCTTGGACACCGAGCTCGGTGCTCTAATTCACAGCGTTTCCTTGGCAGGGAGAAGCAGGCAGCTTGAGAGAAAGAGGGAGAGGTACAATGGAAAAGCGACAGAGACAGGGCCATGTAGGGCAGGTATGAATGAATGCCGACAAACTGATAAGGTTTATGGGACATGATGACGGGCGGGCAGACAGACGTGGGGAAAGAGCTTGTCCTTCTCTCCTTCAGCTCTCAACAGTGCTGAACTACTTCTCAGCTGATGCTTTGTAAATTAGCCCAGTGTGCCCCTCTCTATTTTCACCATCCACCTCAAGGAGAAACAATTTACCTAGCTGCACTCTATGACCTTCAGAGATGTAGAGCATTTCCAGAACCCACCTATGCTTACCTGTTCTATTGTTCATTTAAATAGAATGTGTCATCTCAAAAGATGAGATTAGATTTAAGTATGAAAGAAGACTTGCCTTGCAAATTCATAGAGGCGCCGTCTGAAAATCTGCACTTAAATCTTCTTTATATGCCACAAACAGTCTATGTCTATTTCTGTGCTTGAATAACAAACGTATGCGCTGCACTGATAGCTATGACTGTGACGATCTGAGCACAGCTCTCTCCCGTCTGTTTGGAATGTTAAAGTAGGACTCGTGAAATAGAGGTTAACAACTCTTGTATAATAATGAAGTACGTTTATTTGGTGAACCTCATGTTAACAAGAGTCCACTAAAGCTCGGCACACATTCCTGCAGCACAGTTATTAATGTTTCTCAGTACTGACTTGGACAATAGAAATGTACAGCCCTTTAGTGCTTGGTCAGAATGTTAGCTGTTAATGAATTTTTTATCGCAAACAAATTATCTAAAAAGACAAACCAACAATGTGTTTGTCCCACTATTAATACTTTCAGAGCCTGTGCCCAAGATCATTTGTTCCTACTGAAGATGCCAATCTTTAAAAACTGGTCACAAATATCTACCATCTCTTCTTCTCCCCTCTCTCTCTGCTACGTGAACATCTATAAAAGGTTGACAGTGGCTGGCGTTTGTAGTTTTCATTGGAAGCAATTGTAAAACTGTGAAAAATCAGTATTGAACTAATTAAATGACAGTGATAACAAATCACTAGTTAGCTCAGTTAGCTGTGCAGCTAGGAGTAGAACCAGGGGAGTGTTGACTTATATTGTTAGCACTGGAGCTTTGAACCGGGATGGGGCAAGGCTAGCTGGTTAGCATGCTAACTCCAGGAGATATATCTGCAACACAGAATGCAACACAGTGCATTCACTGTACATCATGAAGTAAAACTGTTATTTTCTCACATTCTGTATTTAATTGTTGAATGTTTTCAGTGAAACTTCTGTTGCACCAACAACGACCAGACGGCTAATTTAGTAGCTAGCTTGGTTAATAAACAGAACTAGCAGGTTACAAATGAAGATTCACAAAACAGCTAAAATAATAAGATTTAAAAGAACATATAGAAAATGCTCTAACAAGGCATTTGGGGGAGCAGACTTAAATGAAAGCTGCCAGACAACATTTGACAAAAGGCTGAATATAAAACTGTCAGACTGCCTGAGAACATAGTCAGTAGTGGTTGCTATGAGCAACTGAATGTTAAACTGAAACCAAATGCTGGTGGTAAAACAAATCATTTCCTATAAAAGCTGGTCACTGTATTTTCAGCTTTTAGATTTGGTGCAGTCAAAAGTATTTATCACAGTATTATGGTGTGTGTGTGGAATCGACTTAAAATGAACCGCAGTGCCCATTGTGCCCCACTGCACCCAGGGGTTTAATAGTTTTTAGACAATGGCAAAAATGAAAAAAGATGTTTGTTTACTTACCTTTTAAGTGCAATATTTAAGAACTGTAGCTGCTAACTGTAGCTGACGTTAGCTAGTTAGCTCAGTTAGCCGTGCAGCTATTGGTTCTATTAGCTAACTCTGCTTGGACTCGGAGCACAGAGTTCCAGTGGAGTGTTGTTTAAACCAATAGCACGATAGCTTTGGGCGGCAGGAGGAGGTTTTGATGACGGAGTACAGTACCGAGGTGATTTACAGCGGCTCCAACCACAACTCTGACTTTGGGCATGACAAAGAGACGGTGGGTACAGGTGGGGACAGGTGAGCCAAAGGGAAACCAGGCATGAATGAGCACCTAACTCCTGGGGCCTAAACTCTACTATCGTACTCTCTTGAGGAACAAAATGGTATTATGAGACAGAAGCTAGTTGGTCAGCATGCTAACATCAGTAGACATCTTTGCAACGCAACACAGACGTCTTTGACCTAACGTTGTAACTGTTGTTTCTTCACATTCAGCTGATAATGTTCATTTTGTTTGTTCAATGTGGTAAACTCAAATTCTTACATATTGCACCTTTAACAGATGATTCCTTTCTAAAAGTAGAAAGAAATCCAAAGCAAAGCAAAGCAGTCTGTTGTCTCAGAACGATGTCATCTCTCCATCTGTGGTTGTTCCCCAGCTCCCCCAGGAAACACTGTATCTACAGAAAGGCCTCATAAATAACTGATAGGGTCTTCCCAGGCAGTATGTACCACTATTCTTCCCCCACCCACAAATGGCATGACCTACTACCACCAGCATGAAACTCATTGGAGAACACGCTCCTCTTGTGGAGCTAAGTGCAGAACGACCATTTTACTCTGAAATGCCCCCGTTTCCTGTAGTTCCAACAGGATGGACACTGGCATATATGGATCTTACTATTAAAAAATTGTCTCCTACTGCTGGGTCAGACAAATATCCCAGTTAGTTACAGAAGCAGACACTTAGACATGTAAAAATACTCCCCTCCAAACAAGGCCAAAAGCCTCTGAAGAGCAGCGTCTCAGAGTGCAGGTGTCCTAAATGTCCCTGCATGAACCAGAGAGAATAATATGGGCAAGAGACATCAGACGACATTACTCTGCTGTCAGTGAGTGTGAATAGTGGACCAGGTATTAAAAGAACACACACAAAATCCCCCACATATAATCTCCCTGGCTTACTGCGTGTGAGGCAGTTTGTGGATGACCTGTTCCATGACCTCCGACAGTGAGGACGACTGACAATAGAAAAACACAATGAGCAGCTTTAAGGCCTTTACATGTACAGTGACAATTTTGTTTGGTTTTTTTACCTATAATGATTGTATGAAGTGCTGAATCATAGAAACAACTAGTTCAAGCTTAAAAGACTTTTGTTTTTAAGAGTCTCTGCATGTGTGTGTGTTCACCTCACCTGGTTTGTAGTGCCACATAATTCTGTATTTTGTACTTGATATTGTCTTGTGTATGTCTGACAAATATTTTTGGGAATTTTTTTCAAGTCAAATGTAAATAGCTAGCCTACATCTTTTGTATTTCATGTTATCTAATAATAAGCAAAGGGGTCAAGTTGGGAATTGTGAAAACACACGGTCACTTTATGCCAACTGCACCAGAGCAAATGTCAAGTTAGCAAGACGGATGTTAGCTAGCTGGTGAACAAACCCCAACAGCTTGCGAACGCTAATTCAGAAGCTAAAGGGGAAAGACAGTATACTGTAAATGTTGTCTCTCGTGAGCTGCTTGAGCTAAAAGGAGAGTGAATATTGGACTTACATTCATCAAGTGACCAGAGACGGGAGTCCAGTTGTATAATCTCCAGGCAAATGTTGGCTAACATGTTAGCCAAACCGACCTCTGAACACATTTAGCGCCAGTATGTCGTTTTTTTCAGTTTTTGTGGAGACCATGTGCCCCAGATTTTTTTCTTTCTTTTTTTTTTTTCTGTTTTTAAAACTAAGCATAATACATAACTATAGCTTTACAGTTTAAATCAACACTGGATACCTGCACATATGTTTCACAACAGTTTGTGTCAAAGCAGGAAAAAGCACAGGTGTAGCTAATAATGCTGACGATGGCTCCATTCCATTCCAGTGTCCTTTGCAGTGCCAGTGAGAAAACACGAGTGGACCACACAAAGGAAGCTTCAGTGGGATGTTCTGATACGGTTCTTATCTCGGACACTGATTCTGATACCGATCCAATACCAGCAGATTTGAAAATAATAATAAAAGGCTATATATAAAATATTTACAAAAATATGAACATATATTTTTGCTCAAGTTTTTCACTTTCACTGGTTGTCATCATTTCGCTGTTTAAAAGTGATGGAGGGATTTTTTTTTTAATCGAGAATAAATTGATAAATAAATATAAGTTGTTTTTTGTTTGATTATATTTATCTAACTGAATAATAATAATCATACAATTTCAATTCACTGCAATAGTTTTTGAACAGGTCAGATAAATTGGCCAATAATATAATTATTAGGCAGGTAGGCTACCAATAGCCTTTCTCTTTTAAACGTCCGGGTACTGCAGGTAAGACTGCAGTATCTTAAGGGAGAGAAGTGGTGTGACTTGGGACTCAACTTGACACAACCTGTGATCTGACTTGACTCGTCTAAGAAATAATGACTTTGAACCTGCTTGAGACTTGGACCAAATGCAAGTCACATGTCTGTCTGCATGACCCAAATGCATCCCCCACTTGTTGACCTGCCTTCCCTCTTCTTTACTGCCTTGCAGCCCAGAGAGTGCAGGTACAGAGGAGTGGTTTATTTGAAAATGTTAGTATAGTGTGGCTGACTCACTGACCCTTCATCTGACTCTATTTGTTGGTTTGTGCAAATGGATTCTGTAGCCCCAACCAATAAAACCCCAAGAGCAAGTCCTGGGTAAATTAAACTGAACCGGGTCAACACCTTCTGTTAAAGTCTGACAACCTGTCTACTGGGTGTCTACAGGGTTCTGTTATGGGACTAATAAATGAGGTGGCATAGCACTTTAGGCTGTATTGGAGTTTTTTTCAGATACTGGGATTGGTGTCAGAACAACCGGAATTAAACCTGTGCCTTTAATGCTATGTCAACAAAATGTAAAGTACACCTGTCTACATTTCTGAGGTGACCTGAAGTGCACAATACTTTTAAATTTAAACCCCAATAAGCTTTGCAGCTGCAGTGTGAAGCACAGCGTCAGTGTAGATTCACCCTTCAAAAAAGAAAAGCCTAAATGACAGTGAATAAAAGGCAGACAGTTTAAGTGTAAAATGGACTTTATCACATTCACATTGCAATAAATCTCAATCTGATAACTTTATATGATACATGAGGGGGTTGATGTACACATGTTCCTTCAGTATATTAATTAATGCGATTCAGAGTGTTCTCTATACACACACACACACATACACACACGCACGCACAGACACACACACATATACCTGTTTACAACAGCTGGTAAATACTGTTTCAGAGTTCTCCAGAAAAAAAAAATGCTTTTACCAACAAACTCAACTCAAAAATCTGCCGAAACACACACGTCGAAAAAAATACTCGCAAGACTGCATTTGATTTAAAAAACTTGCCCTGAAATGCTACAAGACTGCTTCGATGAACCAAAATGATGCACCGTGTGGGGAAAAAACAGGAAACCTCTGATTTGTTTGTGCTACAGATGACTGCAGGTAAAGAAATCTTCCAGCAGAAAAAGGTCCGATTGCATAACGATGATGATAAACCTTGTTGGGATCAGATGATTTAGCGCTCCTGCAGCTTGAGCTTTGACGAGCTCACACTGGACAGTATATGAATATGGCTGACAGTCTTAAGTAGCAACAGAACCACAGCACAGCTTACAGCAACCCACTGTGAACCCTGAATCCACTACAGCGGCGCCGTTTGGTCATTACTGAAAATAATAGTTATAGTACGGTTTGTTTTAAAAATGGTTGGTGGAGAAATGAGTTTCCTTTTACATTGTGAAGACACGAGATAAAACTTAAAAAACTAGAAGTCTCTCAAAAAAATAGTGTGTATTAGTTTTTCCAAGTACTGACTTCCATCCAATATGGACCTAAAAAAAAAAAAAATAACGATGTGAACGAACGAAACATCCAAGGCATCAGAAATATAGCGAGACGCCGCGAACAGACAATTCAAAAATATCAACCCAAATATCTGAGCGTCATGTCTTAGCAACATAAAAAAATATGGAGTGTACAGGACATTAATAGCTATTTGTGATTCTGTATTTACACTTCATAAAGGATTGCTGAAAAAAACAGTACAACATTTTTTTGCACCCAGAAATAATATGGATGCCACACACCGAAGTGAACAATCAGACGCACGCAGCACGGGTCGGGTCGAGCGACTCTTCATCAGAATAAAAATAAGTGGATTTCTCGATCATAATAATTTCACCTATAATTCTCTAATACTATCTTTAAAAAAAATACAATAATGCATTCAATGAACATGTTCCAGGTGGATAGTCATTCTTTCTTCGCACACTCGCTCTCATACTCTCTCTCTCTCTCTCTCTCTCTCACACACACACACATTACAGTTAAAGGGTAACTCCACCAATTTTCACACTGAAGTGTGTTTACAGGTCTTGAGGAGTACGACTGCATATGTGGCTCCAGAGGAAGCTGCATGAGATCTGATAAATTGCCTCCCATTGATGTCAATCTGTTGCTGAATTGCATTGTGGGTAATGCAGGCACCATGTTTTGAAAAGGAAGAAGGAATGAGTGGAATAAAAAAGGCGTTATTTCTGCTTCTGCTGTTTCGATTCTGATCATTTGTTTTAAGGAGTTTGGGTGTTACAGGAGCACAGAACCTGGTGCCTGCATTACCCACAAATGCAACCTGACCGCTGAGTGCCATCACTGAAGCCAATTTATCAGATTACGCGCAGCTGCCTCTGGTGATGCAAAAAGCCTCAGACTGCTTTTTCACAGGAGCACTCCCCCCAAGACCCGTGAACACACTGTAATGGGTAAAATTGGTGGAGTTACCTTTTAAAGCAGACACATTTGTAGAAAAAGACATTTTGAGTGGTTAACCACAGAGGAGCCGACAGATGGGTGTAACCTCTGTACAACAACAGCAGCATCTCTCCCTCTTTGACTCTCTTTAATGAGAGGGAGACTCCATCTTGGGCATCGCTGGAAATTCAGCTCGTTTTGCGCCAAATCCAGCGCACAACCACAACACACACACACACAGTATCAGCTGGGCCTCAGAGGCAAATAGTTGGGGTAAAAACTTTCTTTTTTTTCCCTCAGATTACGCGGGGCAGCTTTTAGTCTTTGAGAATCTCCCAGGACCTCTGTGAGGGTCCCCAATTATCCTCATACACCAAATCCCCAGCAGGGCCTAACGCTGGGAATGTGTTGCTGGTGTTAGACTCCCTCTTCCCTCCTCCGTCCCCAGGAGGCTGCCTCCGTGTCCAGAATGAGGACGTTCTGCACAGCAATTCTTACAAGAACACACAGACCTGAGTGATCAGAACCGTGAGTGCGGAGAGAAAAATGTGCTACGCGTAAAAGACGACTTCTCGTCCGGACCGCTCTGACACAGGATGCGATTAAGGCTCGTCGTTTTTTTTTTTTTTTTACCGATATTCACCGAAAGATACCTGGATTTATTTTGAAGGAGCAGATCTGATTTTTGACGTCGATTTTTAAGGTCTCTGCTCAGCCAAAAGGGTTTCCTGCTTGAAGAAGAAACGCTGTCCACCTCACTATACAATAAAAAACTCTCTGATGGACAAGATAGCTCAGAAATATGCTTCTGGTGATGGAAAATGAAGAAAAAAGTGGAAAGAAAATGAGCCGCTGATTACGCAGCCAAGTCCTTTCTTCTTGAACTCTTAAAATTCTGAATAAACACAAGCAGTCACAGACTTTACGAAAACAAACACTGAAAATAATGAGCCGTAAATATGACGCACTAGTTACAGGAAGTTGGTCGGCACGTTTCATTAATCTTAACTACTTTCTCGTTTGTGTTAGCTGCAGCTGCTTGCCCGAAAATCTACCTCTTTTTAATAAATAGTAGAAAAATAATCTTTTCTTCTTTGAAGTGTGTCTTTCAACATTTATGCGACTGCTTTGAAGTTCACAGACACTCGTGAAAATGTCCAAATATCTTCCCAAAACCATGTTGCGTAAGGCCAGTAACAACTTTCAGAGAAAAAAAACAACTGGGGAGTCTCAGTCTGCAGAACCAGGGAGAGTAAAGCTCTAACAGAATCCATGATAGAGTCCAACATTAGGCCGCGGCCTGTGTGGAAACACAGTACAGCACTCCACATCTGAGACCTGGCAAATATAAGGAGGGCTCTCTTTCCCTCGTGCACCTCACCATGAGTGGGCTTTAAGAGGAAATGACCTGTGTGGAGGCTGGGATGAAGCCCCGGAGCTAAAAGGGGTCCAATCAGGATCTCGATTTCTATGTTAATTTGACTATCCTCCAGTCCGATAAAGTGTTTGCTCCGGCCTTCCACACTGAAATGAAGACGTTCTGTCCTCTCGCAGGGCTTTTAGGTTCCAGTTGTGTCCTCTCTTCGATGAATCGGCTCAAACAGTTTGCTCCCAAAGGTTGATGTGTGCTCTTACAAAAGTTCCTTCAGAAAACAAACAAAATAATCCCATTTGATTTTTATTATTATTATTTTTTTTTTGGCCCAGTTCTGGCTATTCTGGTAAAAACTGTGTACACCTGCCAGATTGTGGACTGGGTTTGGAAAAAAGAGGGGTTGAGATGGAGATGTTGGCACAATGAGACCGGCGAGGCTAATACCCATATTAAGCTAAACATCCATTCATGGCGGAGCTCCCAGCCATGACGCTGTGGGTCCGAGTCCAGCTGGGGCGTCTCCCTCCCTACGTCCATACTCACAGTACCTATGGCGTGCTCTCTAATCCAGCACAAATGTTTTTTTTTAAAAATAGTCTTTGATTAAAAAAAGTTCCGTCCCTGGCAGGAGGGTGAACGTCTGCGCCGGAGATCAGCACTCTGCGTCCACGCTGTGCACGGTGACGGCGGCCTGCAGGTGGTGCGAGTGCGTGTGCAGCGGGTGGTGGTGCGTGTGCGTGTGCCGGTAGGGGTGAAACTTGTGGCTGAGCAACGCGGCCGTCTGAGGAGGCGTGTCCAGGTCGAGGTCGTCGTCGTGGTTGCCGACGTCGACGCCGGCCGAGAGCGGGTCGTTGTTTCCGGGCGGATTCTCGCTGTCCTCCTGCGGACTCATGGTGCTGTAGCCTGGAGACAAGAAAACACATGCAGAGGTTGGTATCGCTGCACTTTTATTACAACTCCTTTGTCCAAGAAAAATCACTGAAGAGATTTAAATGTACAATATGTAACTTCTACAAGAAGTTTCAGCCCCCTGCTCAGCTGCTTAAAGAAAGACAGAAAGTCTGGAGACACTCTGGACGACAAACACCTGCGGCCACTTTGGGTTCTGCTCTGATCCAGAACCGTTTACCGACGGGAGGAGAGCTCAGATTACTTGTAAAGTCATGAGATTAAAAAGTGGATTTATCTTCACTCCTGTTTATCAACCTGACTGCAGCAGCCATCAGCAGAGCCGACCTACGTTTCCTGAGAAAAGAAAAATCATTTTCTATGTCCCTGTGAAGCACTTCGAATGCCTTGTGCCTGAATGGTTCAATATAAATGAAATAACCAAACGTTCCGTTGTTAATGCTGCAAGTAGGTAAAGATTATTTTAATTACCAAGCGCCAATTGAATAACCTCAAAAAAAATTTGATGACAATGTCACAATTACAAAATACAGAAAAAACGCCCTCACATCTTCATATCTAGGAGGCTGGAACCAGTGACTGTTCAGGCTTGATTACACCTTTCAGCAATTAACAGTCTATAACTTTTGCTTGAAAGTTGGATCACAATGATTATAGAAATGTCTCTATCCGAAATGAACTGAAAAATGAAAGTGCGCCATCATACAACATCATTATATACACTGTTCTACTTCTTCTGCCATTAATTGAGCTGTTAAAGCAAAGCGAAGAATGTCACCGTTATTGTGTCAGTACAGCATCGCTGCGGAACATTTTAAGGAAACGGGATGACAGCATGAAAGAAACCGCTCAGCGAACGACGCCTCCCAGCCATACACGTTCAACACAGAGACGTTCATGTGAATGCAGGGTAACACAATGTGGCTGAAAGCAGTCCAGGCTCTCTGATGGCACATCGACAACTGAATATCCCTACTGGGCATTTTTTGCTCCTCATTTTCAGCTTTCTCATAGAATTCGAGAAAAAAAAAAAAAGGAGCATGCATATTTATGACCATTTCCCTACACATCCCGCACATACGTTTAGCCTGAGGAGCCAACGCGGCAGTTTGGATACATTGGTAAGTGGAGCAGTGGGAGGGCAGTGCTGCTGGCATCGAGAAAAGGAATTACTGGGTCAGAGAATAAATCAATAACATGAAGATAAAGAGACCAAATGTTATGATATTCTACTGATGAAAGACTATTTAAATGTATACAGGGCCAGATTTCCCTTCAGGCTTGTGATGATTAAGCAACGCTGGGTTTATTCACTTTGCGGAATTTTTTCACTTGAACCCAAATTTGACCCAAACCGAGTGGGCCACCTCAGAAATCCATCTGAAACACACGGTCTTCACCATATAAAAATATTTTCTTTAATTCCTCGAGTGCCGTCTTCTTCATACTCTGAAGTAGCAACGCGCCACACGACGGGAACATCAATCTCATGTTATTACAGTTGAACAAATAAGCCTGTGAGTGCCTCAATGACTGTATTTACAGAAAAATCACTGCCATTTAGAATGATGAAACATTAAAGCTCCACGGATACTGAACCGAGTGATTTGTGAGCAGGTGTGTGTCAGCGGGGGTTCATGTGTCTGTGGCATGTAGCAAGAGGGTGTCAGGTCGAGGTGCGTATGTTTGTGTCGCCTTGTGTCAAATTGATCTCCCAACAGCCTTTCCTCAACCCAACAGTTAAACATCTAAACTTGGGCCTCAGCTATGTCCTGTCACGTCTTGAGATATAGTAGAGGGTAGAGTATAGTGCAATGCAAAAGTAGTAAATGTCCTGTATGTCTAACTGAGAAGTTTGCTCGGAAATTTCCCCTCGCTGATTCTCAGAGGATTAGCCGGGCTTTGGTATCGAATGAAATGAAGCTTACAAAGAAGAGGAGAGACAGACGAACGAGCAGAGGGGGTGACAAAGAGAGAAAAAGACAGGGGGTGGCTGGGGGATGGAGAGAGGAGGAAGGGAGGGATTAAAGGAAAAGGAGGGATGGAGACTTCAAAGAAGTTCCAGACGTGGAAGGTGCCGACTTCAGCACAGTTTATCCCTCTTTCCCCCACAGCAAGAGCCGGAGTGTGAGGCAGGACTGCAGCTCGCTGTGTCCTGCTCACAGTCTGCAGCTGCACCAGGTGAGGAGAGAAAATCCCTCTTAATGTCAAGAGATGCGGGGAGACGGGGTAAACTACCATGTTATTGCACCTCGGAGACACTCCGTCCTCATCATGATTGGACCTGTGAGATCTCTGAGACTTTTCTTTTAACAGCTGGAGACGAAAGACAGAAGTCTACATCCTGGAAGTAAATCCCAGACAGTCTATGAAGCTAAAAGACAGAGCAGTTCACTGAATGACTTGTTGACTAATATTTCTGTACTTCAAGGAATAGGTTCAACAATTTAAATACACTCATTGGCCTTCTGGTCAAGACTTAGACGAGAAGATCATGCCTTTGTACTGAGTACCACCTACAAGTCCAGAAAGAGGCTCTGTTCAAAGGTCAAAGCTCACTAATTAACATGATACATCTCATTTGTTTAACTTGAACAAAAACCTAAGTATAAAAATATCTGTTTAATGGGTGCTTTGTGCCAGATTACGGCATTTCTTGGCCGGGGGAGTAACTATATCATCTAAACTAATTGGCTGCTGGCTGTAGCTTCAGATTTTGCACTGAGACCGTGGACACGGGAACCAGGGGTGCTGAGCGGGCTGCAGCGATAAATGATAAGCTATGTGATGCAGACATGTGGACGAGCGAGACGTGTCTGTATCTTCACGGCGCTGCATTATTAAAAACTCTGAGGCCGTCTGTCCCTGACATTAACATCCGCCTTTGGTGATCCGATCACAAGGCGACTGCTCAGCAGTTCACGCCTGGCATCGGGTGTCTTGACACAATGTTTTTAACAGGAAGGAAGAAAAAACTTAATGTATAAAATACCCCGAATTCACGAGAAGGCCCACATAATTAAGAATTTGTCGTAGACTGCATTTCACAACATTTATAAAGTGTCTTCTATCTCAACAACTCACAAAATTGAGCAATTTTATAAGGAAGTCTGGGGAATTTCCCTCCCTCTTCATCTCTGTGCTGTTGTTGACTGTAGTTGACGTGGCTGCTTTGACCTATCGTGGTAAAATGTAATATCTTACTCTCACAAAAGTGAGTAAGTGTTGCTCTTACTTGTCTATACAAAGGAAAAGTTATCTCTGAGGTCTCTAACAGAGGGCCTGAATACAAAATGATACAAAATTCCCCATTAACTATCGATTTCCTTTTATATCGACATCATTTGGTGTCGAGATTAACTTGACTTGGTGTATGTGACTCCTAAACATGAATATCATTTGAGAGCATGAAAGATGAAAGATGGAAATAATTATAATCTTCATGTTCTTCTGCTAACCTTCATCTGCTGCTTCCCGTCTCTAGATATCAATTACACTGTACATAGCAGTCACAAGTGGAGGCACAAACCGTATAATGTCAGGGTCTGCGGTGATTACATGTATTCAGCGCGTACGGTGTTCATCATTAAATGGATACTTTTGGCCACTTCCTGTAATGTAACGGCGCTGCCACACAGCTCTCTGCAGTGTGTGTGCGTCACTTAACAGAAGCCCCTTCAGCAGCGGTGTGATCCGAGTGCTTTGTGGTAGTAGGAGGCCACCTCTGACCGCGCAGAGAGGAGCAGCAACTCTGAAGCCTCAGCTCGGTGATGAATTTGTTTAAATCCCTGACGTGCGAACACCCCCTCGCTCCATTATTTCAGACTCATCTTCCTCTCCCGTCCCTGTCCTCTTGGCCTCACATTTCGCTCTTATTTCCCCTCTTTCATCATTTTTGCATCTCGACATCTCTCCACTTGTTCTTGCTTTTTTCTCCTTCGCCGTCCCCAGTTACACAACGCGTGAAGCATCTTTCCTCGTCATTTATCCAGACGATGATTCACCGTGTTTTTGCGTTCGCTTTTGTTTTTTTTAAATATCACACGAGAGTGGTGTCCTTCATGACTGATGTACGGCCTGAAAAAATAACTATTCCATTTGACACTTTTCCTTGAAAAAATTCAGTTGGATAAAATTATTTCTTTGATATTAAGGATCAGTTTTAATCACTCTGGATCGTAAACTATGTTTGCAACTCAATTAGTTTCATTGTCGATTGAGCTTTTGTTTATTGTCTCGATTCACTGATTGGTTGTTGAAAATGAACAACCAATCAACTGGAAGTGATCAGTGATTCCCAAAGCCGACAACCCAAACATATTGTAAAGTAACCAGAAAAATATTCATAACTTGTAGCCTGGGTCAGAGAATTATGACTTTTCTTCTTATAAAAACATCATCACTCAAACCGACTAATTGATTATCAAAATCAGTCGGAGATTAATTTAATAGTTGCAGCTAATTGATTTATAGTCGCGACTCTGTGGTAAAAAAAAAATATGTTACGCAGGCCAGATGGATTACAGAGAACATAACACGAGAGTCATCAAAGATGAACTCTAATTAAAACTCATTTTCCACACGGCTCCATCTCATCTGCCCTGATTTAACGGCTTTACTGTACGCGGCACGCAGCTGACAAGCTCCCGCTCGTGTCTTTGTTTCACTTTAGCCCACTCTCCTCTCTTCATCCTTGTTTTCTCTGTCATCATCAGTTATGCAACTAGTATTTGAGGCACTCATTGCCAGGAAGTGGAGTGATGCCATATGTAGGTGGTAAGAGCCCGTGTGGGTGCAAACTGTCCGTCCACGCTCGTCGAGTGTCAGACGTACAAGTTCTCCATGCGGTTACAGTGAGCAATGAGCAACTCTCCCAGAGCTGGAGAGGAGAGGAAACAACGTACCGAGCTGTGATATAATGACAAGAGCGAGCCAGGAGCTGAAGTCCTGCCAAAGAACTGAGAGAGAACTGGATTGTGAAAAAAAAAAAAAAAATTAACTTTATTTCATGTCATTTCCTGGACCTGGCTCACTGAAGGAGAAGCTAACACAAAGCAAACCAGCCTTCTTTCTACATCTAGCAGTTACATCAGGTCAGATATGTACACTTTCCTGGAGGGCTTTTCCATTGGCGCCAACTGAAACCATGCTGTGGTGATCTGGGTTTCCATTACCAGCTTAAATGTGGCGAGTTGTGCCGAGTCACACCAGAGACGGACCATCTCAGGAGTGCATCAGACTCCCCCCGGGTGGGTTGAGTTGATGTTGGATAGGCTTCATCATCAATCAGAGACAAACGGTGGCCTCCTCTCCCCTTTTTTAGATCCATTTTGTCGCCATGTCTTAGTTTCTCACCAATAAGTAGCTGCAGTGGGAGCGACTGTAGTAAACGACTTCAGGCAGTAGCCTTGTTGTAATGGAGATGTAAATCCCTGCCGTGTCGGGCTGACACATCGAGTTAAACCAAGCCAACCATGTGTATGAAAGACTCTACGTTAGGGCCTCCTCCTCAGCTCGTTGCGTTATTAAAGCTTTCTGATCTGATGCTTATTGCATGTCATGTTTTCAGTTGCTATGACGCAAACGGCAGATGAAGGGCAGGATGTGTTTTGTACATATAACACACAAGGTTCCCCGGCGACACAGATGGAGAAGATCACAAACTCTCAAAATGCAGATGGTTTGTGTCGTTTCCGTTTGCCCAAACCTCTCCCTCCGACGTCTGCCATCACGGGGAGCAGAGTCTGATCATTCTTGTTTGTGCTGTCAAAGAGCAACTTGTTTTTATTCTTCCCTTCACTGGAGTTTGTACCTCTGTAACTGAACCAACAATATGTAGCAACGATAAATAACTAACTTGACGCCTCCTGTCTGAGCTCCTCACCCCGTCTGTAACAGTGAGCCCAGACGACCTGCACCTCTCTCCCTGAGCAACTTAGGAAAAGGACAGTCGATAGATTTACGTTGTCATTATTTTATTTACAGCTAAGGATCCTTATGCTGCCCGAGGCTACAGTCCAACAGATCTCATGTGGTACATACTATTGTTTTGTAGAATGCAAGATGGGGCAGTTTTGTAACCAGTGGATGATTCATTTAAAGATTATTTTAGTCTGAACTATCTGTTGTGTAAGAATGACTGGACATGGAGGCAAATAACTGGTCCCTTGTTCTCAACCTACAGAGAAACAATACCACCACTACTGAGAAAGAATCACGTTATAAATAGTTTTTGACACATCATTAGTGACATTTCCGATGCAACCCACCCACTTCCTCTTTCCGTCAGGGCTGATTGGCACATCAATTTTCAGTGTAATCACACTTGTGCTTTTTTTGGAAACGTTTCTCTTGATCTATGTTTGATTGTGAGACATAATCAACGTCATTACATCTTACCATGGTCACTCTCTGTCCCGGACCGTCCCCAGTACCTCCGTCGCCGCTCGGGAGTGTGAGTGTGCCTCTCAATCACCGCAGCAATAAATCGAGTGTTGCTGACTGAAAGGGGAGAGAACACACAGTCAGGCCTGCGTTTAGTAATTAGATACATGCACTGTCACGCTGTGAATAAAAAGACTTCAATTCAAACGCTTTATTTAAAGCTACAACAAGGAACTTTCATTTTTTGTTGATTCAGGCGGCTCCCATTGGAGAAAAGATGACGAGGGTGAAACTAAAATGTTGTTTCTGCTGCACTGTACCAACAGACTACAGAGCAGCTTAACCCAATAAGACTCAGGGTGCCCATTAAAAAGGCAATCGAAGTCATTGTTTGAAAACACCTCCTTAACCTGAGGGGTTTTCTGAAAAACTTGACAGAGTTGTCAACACTCACTGAAACCTTCCCTTTCTCGGCCTCTGGAGCAGATCGAAACTTGAAATGAAAACATTCGAGAGCTTGAGACGTTGGCTTGAATTGGAAATTATCGCCTTCGCTCTGACGTTCATTACTGAGTTACAATGCTTTTTCCTCCAGTCAGGTCATACAAAACGGGCTCCTGTCGCATCGGACTCTAAAGGGGGAACCACACAAATGTTGCATCAGGTCTTAACGGGTTGAATCATCCTCAGCACTCTACCACAGAAAACCTTTTTTGGAATCGTATGACTTATCCAACCCGAATAAGTCAGGATCTGCCCCTGTCACATGCATTAAGAGTAACTGTACAGTCACAGCCAATCATCTCGCTCAGGATCTTGCTTATTTGTGTGTCATACAGAGGCATCAGTGTTAGAGAGTGTTTCATAACCAGTTAAAAGTTCCTTGCTGTTGGTTTAAACGTTCCGTAGCGATGAGATATCAAACGACACTTACTGATTCCTCTGTCCTCGTGGCTGTCCTCATCTCTCTCGTCTCTCTCGTTATCCAGGTTGGACATTCTCACCGACATTTCTGGAGCAGCACGGAGGTAAAGGGAATGAGAGAAAGGCCAAGATGAGATCGATGCTACTCGTCTATTAGGAATGATATGTGCACGGGGTTTCTTTATCCAAAACCAGGATTTTCTTCATGGATCTGAGATCTTTATCAGGGTGACAGCTGAAATTGCCTTTTGCCCAGATAATGATAATAAGTGCTAGTGCATGTGCGTGTAAAGGTTCAGTTCGTAAAACAGTGCGGACACACATGCTGCACTACTTTTAACCTCTTTGATCGTGTGTGTGTGTGATGTTGGTACAGCAGCAGAAGAGACTGAACATGCCTCTCACACACACACACACACACACACACACACACACACACTGTAGTGACTCCTTATGAGCCAATTCCTCAGCCTAATGCCTCGTGATAACGCAGCCACACTCGCCGCCATCAATCCCAAGTTGTTTACCAAACGATCGGGCTGAAAGTGACTCGGACTCGAGAGTTTTAATGAGGTTGTAATCTTGTTTGATGTTTTTGTCAATAACGCTGAGTGATTACACAAATCACGCAGCAGAGGCGGCCGCCACGTGATGCTAATGTCAGCCGTTTAAGCTCAAGCGGCACTTGACACGCCGCTCGTTCATCACGCTGCTTTAAAAACTTGGTGTCTTCCTTTGATATTTAAAGAAATGTCAGCATGTTCAGATGTGAAGGTTAATACAGGCAGCTGGCTTTTTACAGAGTCACTCTCGTAGTTTACTTGAGGCCAACCAGTGGGGCAAGTAACTAAAGAATCCGCCACAAATGCAGAAAACAGAGCTCCCGGTTTATTTTAAACATGGAGATGATGTGTGTTAATGAAGTAATCAATTAATCAAATTAGAGTCCATCCATCAGTCCTACCCTGTGCTGCCAGTGGCGACATGTGCTGGTGCGATCGCCTGTGGATCTGGTGTCTGTATGCGTACACGGCCAGCACCAACACCATGATGCATCCCATAATGCCCCCAGCGACCGGACCCACAGGGGCGCTCTTGATCATGTTCAGAGACGCCACCTCTTCATCTGTGGAGGAAAGACAGAGGGAGAGAAAAAAAAAAAAGAGGCAAAACGATGGGCAGAAGGTCGTTTAAAGCACAAAGGATTTCAGGCCGCTCAAGATGTGACGGCGAGCTAACATGAAACAGCTCGGACTCTGATCCTAAATCATGCAGCGGCGCCGAGACATCTTCTACTTCACATCTTTTTCTTTCATCAGTGTGAAATGCCGAAGAAAAATTATTCAACGGCGGGCAGACGGCCAATTCTCCTTTTGAAAAAAGCTGATAACAGAAGCGAAGAAAAGGCAGCAGAAAAGTTTCAATCAATCTGAAATGCTGGTTATCTGTGATCTGCAAAAAAAGAGCATTTCTCCTGCCCCCCCCAAAAAAACAATCACACGTCTTTCTTCTGCTGCTGGTTTTTTTCTTTACTCTCAGACTGATGAGATCCAATAAAGTCATCAGATAAAGGTTCTAGTTGTGCCATGTCTTTACAGCGAGCACTTCTGTAGAGTTTGACTGAATCCACAGTCACTCACCGAGCAGTCCCATCCCGTCTGCGTAGGGACTCTTGGCGCCGACGATGCCCCCGAAACACTCCTTCTGCAGGGCACAGTACGGCTTGTCCAGGTGAGTCTTGCCGTCGCTGTCCACCATGCACCACTCGCAGTCCAGCACGCCGAAACAGTCGCTGCAACAGGTCACAGAATATAGAGATCACTATTAAACTGATTGCCTTTTTTTTTTTTTAAATTGTCTGCTAAATGCTATTTCTTGATAGCATTTAATTCTTGGCTATTTATCTGCTTGTTTTGGTTTTGTTGTTATTGATTTTTAATTTTTTTTATCTTAAATGGGAACCAGCTTTGTATCAGGACAATTTTGGAAGTGTGTGCAAATGAACGAGCAGGCAAAATTCAGCATAAAATTATTAATCTGGCAGATGTAGCACTCTGGTATCAACTACAGGACAGATCTCGAGACAGACCGCCGCCCCAATATTAATACAGTACTGTTTGTTACTGGCTGTTTGTACCCTTTGAGGGAATACTACAGCCCTTCTTCTGCGTCCTTCTGCTGCAGAAACATCCCAGTTTCATGCAAAGGGCCTTCGGTGAAGCACTTCTTTAATGTCTGATTTTTATGTATGGCTATGCCCTTGCAAAGAACCTTGAGCTGCCTCGTGTCTGAATGGTGCTTAATGAATAAAACCCTCCTTGGCATGTTGAACAGCAGGCTCACACTTACAGGAACTTAAACATGTGTCCCCTTTGTTACCACTGGGTGGAGCTGTGCTGTTCATAACATTCTCACGGTCGGCCCGATGGCTCATTTGTACATAAATCCCACGTACCTCATGATGGATTCATGCGTGTGTTGTAAGTGTCTGGTGGTATATGGCTCACTAAGAGTGTGTTGACATAAAATTCACACACGTGTTGATTTATTCATCACAGCCGTGTAACGTGTACTTTACAGGTGTGTAGTTAAGCGTGGTTACCTGCTGGTGTATCTCTGGCTGCAGCGAGTGTTGATGCACTGGGGCAGCGTCTCATGCAGAGCGGGATCAATCACGTTCAGACTGACTGGTTCCTGATGCACCTCGCAGCTGGGATTCCTGTACGTAACACACACACGAGGTGAAAACACAGCGCCAGTTCATTACTTTGGTCAGAAACTGTTCATCGGCGTACAGCCTCCATCCAGATGATCCGATGAAGCGCCAATACAGCGAAACTGACTTAAAAAGGAAATCAAAGCCTGAGCCCTCAAAGGAATGTCATCAGCACGTCAATTTATGCAAAGCACCTCTTAAAGGACAAACAGCAATGCTGCTTGACACAAAGCGCAGAGGAGAAATCTGACAGTGAGAAATGATAATTGCACGTCTTCCTGAAATAAAGAAGAAACTGGCATTTGAAACATTGCCGTGCTGTCAGAGGCTGCTGACGGCTGATGAAAGGAGATGGGAGAAACAAGAGAGAGAGAGATGTGAGAGACAAGATCGGGACGGAAAGGACAAAAGAGATAGTATGAAAGAAATGGAAGATATGGAAACACCCACAAACATTTACACGGCACGAAGCGTCTGCAGGAGCACGTACACATCTGCAGTTAAGATGACAACAACAGGAGTGTAAAAGTTGCTCGTCAGCCTGGACATGTGTGCATCTGAATACACTACGATCATGTTCAAGAACTAAAGAACAGAAATTTGGCAAATGTGTCATCTGACATTGAATGATTAGTGCACAATACTGCTGACAGCAAGTTTAAAAAAAACTTTTATAACTAATGTTGGAGATATTTCACATATTAACGATGCAAATAGTTAAAACATAAAGAGTGCAACGACCTAAATTACGTACTGAGAGGAACATTCTTATTCGTCTCTTTCCTTACAGCTATTCCACGTCAACCTATGGCAGGGTCGCCAAAAGTTGGCCCAACATAACCTGGGATCCTCGTACCATTTTGCATCTTAATAAGAAAATACAATGCAACACAAGAGGTGTTTGCTTTATGCCCGTGGCCTACCATTAAGTTTCAGTTATGGCCCTCCAAAGGAAAGTGTCTGTGCAATCCTGACCTCTGGAGACTGTATCTGCCTGGGCTGTGACTGATGGTGGTAAGTTATGGCATCATAATGAACTTTGTCTTTTGTAATTCAAGTTTTTCTTCTTCTTCTTCTTTTTTTTAATTTAAATCAGTTTTATAAACGGCAACATGCAATTTAATTCAGAACATTATAATAAGCAATAAGGGAACATTTGAAAATGCAGACAGAACAGGTTTGGACACTAGTAAAAAGAGAAAGGGGAAAAATAAGGTATAAAGTTCTTCTACAGATAAAAAGGGCAAAATGAGAAACACAGTGTGAATGAAATGAAATATGACATAATACAGGATAAACAGAGTAAAACATTTCCTTAAGACATCTGACATCTTTTCATTCCTTTATGTTTCCATCTTTATATAAATAATAAAAGAAAACAGACCAGACTTCTTATAACCTCCCTTGGTAATCATTAGTCTTTGTGACTGATGGTTTGAATCTGGAAAGGTCACTCATCAACTTTAACCATTCATCGAGACGGTGCTTTGTAGCACTGGTGGACAGCAGTCCTTGAGGCACCGATAAAGCCTGCCAGCACCGGTCCAACATGTTCTGTAAATACACCTGGAGGAAGCACAGACCTGTCTGCTAATAAGCTCAGGAGATTCTGGCAATCATTTAAGCAACCACTCTCCAGTGCTTTTGACTACTTCTTTACAGAGAGGAGGAAACATTATTATTAACATTTAGACAACAAGCTTAAGTCATTTTCAAATTCACGAGGAGTTTGAGCCATTTTAATTGAATGCATTTAAATCCCGGTAACACAAATGATGGATTTCCTCTGGTCTCTGTTATTATTATATGCACCGGTGCTGTGTGATGTGACTGCTCTTCACACCAACAGTCCACTCTGACTGGAGAAAAGGATCAGACATCAGCTGACTCACTTATATTCACAAGCAACGTAGACTTTGTGGATATAAATGTGATTTATTTACCGCGGCTCAGATGTGTTTTTGCACTGACCTGTTTTCAGCATTGGTGAGGTTGCCGGTGCACTCGTTGACCTCCAGGGGGCACTCACACGGACACTCGCATTCATTCTGCTCCATCCTGGAAAATAACACCAAGAGCAACGAGAGAGTGAGAAACATTCTCATGGTACTTTGCTGTGATGACACACAGTGAGCTACATTTCATTTGTTTTCTGATGAAGTAATGACTGTTTTTACACGTCCACATAATCAGTGTTTCATTAGCCGAGCTTCCGCTGGATCAGGATGTGATTGTTAATAAAGTTCACACAGCCTGTAATGACTCTGCTGCAGCAGTGTGTGATCAGAGCTTAATCTTTTCTGAACAAGTCTGTTTTTCCATTCCAGCAGGATCGTGTCATGTTAGATTGCAACACCTCAGAGTAATATCAGTGAATCCCTCATGAATGTACGTGAAGGAGAGACCTGTGGCAGTTGAGACAGAGCCGGTCCACGGTGCTGCAGGCGCAGAACGCCAGAGAGTCGCACGTCTCGTTGACGATACCGGCGAAGGCGTTGGTGCCGGGGATTCGGGTCAGACGGTACTTAGAACAATGGCTCCCATGGACCAGGTTGGTTAGGTCCCCCTGAGAGAGAGAGAGAGAGAGAGAGAGAGAGAGAGACATCATTACAAACTTTCTTTTTTTAACAGAACTTTATATCCTTAGATACAGCTAGATAAATAAATAAATGGAAAAAATTGGTAAAAGAAATCATCCTATAATTTTTTGACAGATATTAAAACTAAGATATGAGTCACAATTTTACAGTTTTATTCTTTTTGAAATGATGATGTGATTTTTTTTTCTGGATACTGTGTGAAACAAGCATGTTTCCATTATGTATAACTTTATTTATATAATATGTATGTTGTGACACATTTTATCTGTATTTATTATTTCCTGCTGTTGGATCTTGCGCATATTGCAAATGTGATAATATTTCAAGTAGCAGTGCAACGCTACTGACTAGCAAGGGACATGAAGTACTTAAACAGATTAGATTTACTGATATTATACAAAATCTGCTCCTTGTTAAACTAAAAGTAGGCACCAATTAAATAGTATTAACATGTTAAAAAATGTATCTTAATCATTTAAAAGCTACAACCTTAAATTGGGATTGTATACTCACAGACTATCTAACAATTCAAACCCACACAGCAGTTGTAATGGAATAGGAACAGCTGCAACACCAAGGATCACCACAAGGTGGCAGTGTCACACTGTCACATATTCATCATTGCTCAGGAAGGGCCTCAGGAGTGTGTTACTAAGTATAACTGTCAGAATCTGAGTGTCTGTGCAGTCATTCATAAATCCAGTTAGTCACATCACAGATCACATTGCCTCAGCGGGCTTTACAACCTGTACACTGAACAACATCCTCTAGGAAGAGCCACAGAGGAGGGATCCCTCTCCCAGGACGGACAGACATGCAATAAATATCCCGTCTACAGAACGGATGCCTCAGAGTATACAGATTACAATGACAAAATATCCGATACAAGTAGATGATAAAGACATCAGCTATCAGAGTCTTTCGGACTCACCATTATGCTGGTGTTGAACTTGTAGAAGCGCTGCACGGTGCGATCACTGAAGCTGTTGCACAGGTTCTTCTTGACAAAGTTGGGATGGTTCAGGATGTCATTGGCCACCAGTGGCTCCTGTCGTCAACAAGAAGGGGTGACGGTGTGAGAAAAAAGGAAGAATAAACATGACAAGGAGAAGACTGAAGCTAAATAAAAAGTTGTACATTCGTTCCTGGTCCTTTACCTTGTGTGTGATGTGCTGCTGCTCTGCAGGGGCGTGACCTTTGGGGTCAATCAGAGTGGGGTGAGCGACCAGGTACCCTCTGTCCTCCATGATGAAGCACCTGCAGTGTGCACACACAAGTGTATGTAAAGACAGCAGACTCAGTGACTGAATATATGGAACTTTACATTAGTCATACCAGTTATCTTTCATTGACCTTTTTTTTTTAATCCCTCTTTTTCGCACAGTGCTTAATTCAACTTCACCCTGCATAAAAAAAAGCTCCATTCTACTTCCCTCCATTCCTTAAACACTCTGCCAACTAGTGCTCCTCTCTTCCCCACACCCACTTTGGGGCTAATCCTGTTTCATATGGCTCCTGAGCACCAACAGAGAGAGCATGAAGGGAATGAGGAGAGAGAAAGAGCGAGGGAGAGCAAGGGGAGAAAGAGGGGGGACTGGGGAGGGGAAGAAAAAAACAAAAAGGGAGACAAAATAACCGGAGAAGGTATGTAGGACTGAGACAGCAGCGACGTCACATCTCCGGCAGGAATGCCGTGATAATCCGCTTATCTCTTCCTCCCCTTTCATTTTTTTCTGCATCTCCGCACAAGTTTAAGTCTCGCTCGGTAATACGGAAGTTTAGCCGCTCTCTGAATATATTCAAGAGAAAGGGCGGAGGGAAGGAAAGGAAGAAGGTGGAAGGGAGTGAGAGGGTCAGAAGATTAAAAAGAGTCAGCCAACCATCCTCTCCCTACCTGATCTTGTTGCCCTTGTCCTGGTTGCAGATGGGAAGCAGGTCCAGCAGGACCTTATAGAAGTAGCGTAAGGTGAAGTCGATGCCCATCACTGCGATGGCATAACCAGGAGCCATCTGAGAGCTACAGAGAGAGAGAGGAGAAGAGAAGGAGCAGACAAAAAAAAAAAACACATGAAGGATTATTTGAAATGAAGGAAAATGTTAAACTTTCCCGTTAAACTGTTTGCTGTGACTGTGCGCTAAGCTGTACGCAGAGACGTCACTGTCTTCGAGAGAGCATAAATATTTAGCAATGGCCGTCCAAATAAAAAAATCCCCTTTAAACACATACGCAAAATACACCAGACACACCGTCTTTGAACCCGTGTTTACACAGGATACAGCCTGCACAATGTTATGCTCACTGAGCCAGTCATCAACACGCTAATCCAGACTGATACTGACTGTTTACAGCGTACGTTTGGTAAACAGCTCCTATTGTGTTCGTGCAGGCAGCGTCGTGGGGCGAGGTTGCATTTTAAGCTCACAGAACTAGAAACATAAACACGCAGATCTCAGCCGTAGTTGCGCCGCGAAGCCTCCGACTCAAAGAGGCTGTGTCCAAAACAGTCTGCCTGAACGTCCACGACAATTAACCAAAGCGCAGGGATACAGTGGCTTGCTCAAGGGCACTTCTGACGAGCAGACACTCGAAGATAACCAACACCATTTGGTTGAGGGAGATTATGTCACTGGCGAGACGGCCCTAAAGTCTCCTTTAGCCTCCTTTCAAATTATCTCCTGCCTTCAGAGACGGCGCGCTCTCCGCTCAAATGACTTCCGGGCTGACAGCCTAACAGCCCGCAATGATGTCTTGGCTCACGACAATGAATCTGTTGATTAGCAATATCTACAGAGAGCTGATCGTTTCATTGTGTTTCTGAACGCTTGGCAAATTACTGCCCATTATTCATTCTGTGTTTTTTGGTGACTACCAGCTCGTGAGGGAAATATCTGGCTCTTCAGCCGCTCAGTGTTCCACTACGTTCACCAGCCGGCCTCCAACTGTGTCTGCCTGCTGTTTGGTGTTGAGAAGGAAGTGTCGGTGGTTTTATTTCTTTGAGCTTCCTCAAAGTCAAAAACAAAATCATGGCACAGACACTGCTCTCTTATTTCCTGGGAATCTCTTGAGTCAGCTGCTTTAAAGGCTTCATCCTTTGACAACCTGGCTGCTAATCAAAATCAGCCTTTCATCTGTGAGTGGACAATCATGTCATTTCTTCTTTTGAAAGTTAAATTGCCTCACTTTAAATTAGTACTTTTATTGAAGCAAAATTATGTAGGAGTTGGCGTTTTGTGTAATTTGTAGAACTTGATTCCTCTGGCAGTAAAATGTTAAATAGCAGAGCAGTTTAATGTGTAAAAATACACAGTCTTCTTCTTACCTGGATGCGTGGATGGTGTGGCTGATGGTGACGACGTAGCCCGCGCCGCCCACATCCAGGTAGGGTCCCGTAAAGGTGATGAGGCCAGGGTTTGCTACAGCATGCTGGTACCTGCACGAGACAACAGTCATTTCACAAAGTTAAGTTTTGATCCATAACAAAGTTAATCAGATGTTTTTAAGATGTTTTCACAGGATTTATCCAAACAGTCATTACAGAGAGAGAGAGGACATTAACAACTGTGGATTATACCGTCACAACTTATGAATGATCATGATTAAACTTTACCTTAGAAAAATGTATTGATTGGACTCATGTTCTTGGTTTTACTTGGTTACTCTATAGATTTCTTATAGATTTCATGTCTAGAAATCAAAATTTAAAAGCAAGTAGTCAAACCTTTCTGATTGGATAATATATGTGAAACAACACATTTCATTTATAGCTGAATGTACCAACAAAAACAGCTGTTTGAACACCTGTAAGCTTTACAAAGTTTACATAAAATTATGTGATGATTATCATCATTTCTTTTCTTTTATCAATCTACTCAGCCTGGCATGCTTGCAGTGTTGTGAAAAGTAAAAGTGAAAGTGAAAGTCAGCCATACCAATAATAATTGATTACAAGTCTTAAAGGTGTCTGATATTAAATCTATCGAAGTATCAAAAGTACAAGTACAATTATACACATATTTCCATGTATGTAAATATTACATGCTAATGCTAATCAGTTTTTTTCTGAAGGTTGCAATCTTTCTTTTTTAACTGTCAATTAACTAAAATAATTGAAAAATGTGCCACTTGCCGCAGTCTGCAAAATAACTAGCAACTTAAGTCATCAACTCAGTGTGCTGCAGTTAAAGTACAATATTTGCCTTGAAAATGTAGTGGAGTGAAAGTATAAAGTAGCAGGAAAAGTACTGTACTTAAGCACAGTTTTGAGATACTTGTACTGTACTCGAGTACATATACTTGGTTACATTCCATCACTGTTTGTATGCACATTTCTTATACATGTCATATGGGTCATTAATCTGTACATGTGTTTCAACAAAGTAGAAAGAAGTGATGAAATGTTGTATTTAAAGCAGGGTTTAAATCAAACACTTGCCCTGGACTGAACTGAACTGTTTATCTATGGATGTGACAACTTTTAATGGATATCACAAAAACTAGGAAAAACACAAAACCTGCCAGAAGAATATAAGACAGCTGAAAACTTTCTTTAAATGTTGCGTCATGTTGAAAAAAAAAAACTCTGATGTAAAGTTTAACCTCTGAGTAAACGGTGGGTGTTTTGCATGACATTTTATTGGCTCATTAAAATCCCCCCAAAAAGTTTGATGAGAAAATCTTCACTTGAATCAGCTCAGTGACGGCTGCTGACCAACTGAAGCACAGAAATCCACTGCAGTTCGCACATGCTCATTACCTTTAAACTCCTACCTGCCCACCACCACCTCGTACCTCCTTTTGCTCCCCTTAAGCGTGCACACAGACACACACACACGTGCACACAGACACACACACGTCTTCACTCCTGCCCCCTCCCCCCTCCCTCCTTCACACCCTCAAGCCTCACCATTGTCGGCGGGTCGGGTCGAAGGCTTTGTCCATCAGTGATCCTGGATAAATCCGGAGCACCCCACTGGGCGTTGCTATGTAACGGCGCACAATGTAGCAGTTGAGGCTACTCATTTCCATTAGTGTCATCCACTCATCCGTGACATGACTGGTCGCCATAACCTCGTTCCTGACAGAGGACTGCAGAGGGGAGAGAAGGAAGGGAGGCAGGGAGAGAGGGGAGAGGGACGTTGAGGGGTGAGGAGGTAAAAAGAGTGGAGGAAGGAGTGGAGAAGAAGGACAGAAGAGTTTTAATCTGCGGTTGGCCTGAAATGCAAGTTGGCTAAAACTTTTGGCAAGTTTGCCTCCAGTCTCCGTCAACCAAAATCCTCCCTGAAGGGTTACTATGATTCTACTGTGTTGCTGCTAAAGATAGTTATTCTTACTTTTTAAGATTTACTATGAAAGTATCATCAAGAAATCACAGATAGCCCGGCTCAGAAAACCAGTTCTTTAGGATTAAACGGGACCCGATTAGCCCTGAAGCTCTGAAAAACACCCTGAGAAATCACATCTCAGTACGATTTTTCAGAGAGGCTTCAAAGTTTGAAAGGGGTGATGAGGTCACTGGAGGGGGCCTTTAAGACTAGCCTGGGAATCAGAGCTGGGACCGAGGCTTAGAGTTCAAACTCTAACCCCCTACTCCCCCCAGGACAGGAATGCACACACACTGCCAAAACCACGTTGGGGTTTGTCCCCTTCTTAAAGATGCAGAGCTTCATTTGAAATCTGTGAATTTTAGCTGTGATGTAAAGCAGCCTGACAAGATGTTTGCCAGATATCACAATTCTTAGATTTATTTAACACTTCAACTATCTTGGGACCCATTAGAGTGTGAATATTTGTGTGGAGGAGGGCTGGATGTGTGCCATGTGTTTGTCAGGTAAACAGCATCAGCTCTGTGTGTGTCTGCAGGCTGGTCTCAGCCCTGCGTTCCCATGCTCGCGTACCTTGAGGCCAGGGTTGGCTATGAGCCTGGTGTTATCGCTCAGGTAGGCGGTGTAGTGCTCCACCATGCGCTTTGTTTCCGGCTGGCTGAGGTGCTCGTAGGGAGAGGAGAAGCTACCAGCTGCCAACATCACAGTGGGGGACTCTGGGAAAGAGACAGAAAGGGGAGAAAGGGACGGTCAGAGATGCTAATCAAAGTTTTAAAGCCGACTCTGGATGAAAATAAAAAGTTTGTGGACTCATTTATTTCTTAGATTTCTTGTCTTTTACTCCACTGCTGTGGATTTGGTGCGTGTCTTACCAACTGTGGCGAGCTGCTTGAAGTGCAGGCAGGAGCTGGGCTGACCCAGCAGGTCCAAACGATGGTACAGTAGCTTGGAGCTGGGAGCTGTGTTCAGGTTCTTCAGATGCTTCACCGGGATCTCCGGCTGCACGTACACGATGCACAGGATGAACGACGTGTCCTGAACCTGGAAGACAAGATAGGAGTGGAGGACAAGGCTCATTAATGCACTTAATTATTGCTATAACTGTTATTGTATCCCATGAAAAGAAATTAACAAAAACCAACAATCCGGGGTAAGAGTTTTTGGTTAACTATTTCTCCAATAGGAAATTCTGTGTGGCCATTTGTAGACTTTAAATCCTCCACCGACCCACTTCTCCTTTGGAGTACCTCAAGGCTCAGTCCATGGTCCCTTATTATTCTCCATATATGTGTGACTTTTAGGTAAAATCTTTATACATCCAACAATAGTTTCCATTTTCATGACGACTCCTCCTTCTCATTTGTTTCCAGTGGCACAACACCATTGCTAAAAATACATTCCTGTCTTACGGATGTTAAAATGTGGCTCTCTCAACACTTTCTTCAGTTAAACTCAGAGAAATCAGAAGCCATTATCATAGGTCCAGACCCCTCACTTAGGTTCTCTATCCTATTAAAACAAATATATAATTGAAATATACTATATGTCATGTATACACTGCTGTAAGCATTATTTTCTTATCAAAATAAGCGTTAAATAGTTCTGTATTCCAACTGTAATCACTGTCACACAGTGTTTAGTCAGTAACCCATGTTTCTCCACCCTCCGCTCACGCACTAAAAGAGAAAATTAATTTTCTGATATCCCTGTCTTACTGCAAAATGGACAGGAAGTTCGCTAAAACGACGACAAGGCTCACAGCAGCTTTAATGCTTCTTTTAATGTCAAATGTTAAAAGATTTTTCGGGTTTCCATGAGTGATTATGTTGATGAAAACACCAGAATATGCTGAAAATCAAGCCTTTTTCAGAGATTATATCTAAATTCAAGCACATTCCTGACCTTGAAAATATAGCAGTTAAATGTAAGCATTTTCCAGTCTTTGAAGACTTTGTGCAAGCCCCGTTATTAATGGAATCAATTCATGGTAGGCTGTAGTATTTTAATGGGATACTCCAGAGAATGCTGCAGGAAGCAAAGAGGGTTGCTACGAAAGATGAAAAGTGAGCTTATAAATAAAATACTGGTACTTGATTTAATTTATACACTCCGCTGCTACATACTTTTTACAAACTGGAAGCCAGAGTCACTGTGACATTACACACACTCCCCATTCCTCCCAGCCCTCTTCCTCAGTGTTTAGTGCTTTCAAGGGCTGCAGGCGTCTCCCCGAGGAGACAAATGTGTCCGGCTCAACATCTGCTTCCACACCACTGATTCTAAATAAACCATGCAGGGTTAGAGATTTTATTGTTAAATCATGTAAAGTGTCAAACAGTTTTCAGGAGGACCCAGCAGCTTCTCGTGACTCGTTTCTTACTTCTAGTCACAAGCACAAAATCAACAGTGTGCGAGGGTCATGAAGACGTCCTGGACATTATTTGGATGTACGAGAAGACAGAATGGTTCTGGGAAGCAACAGACTCTTCTCAGTTTTTCTTTCTAGGTCAATTTGCCATTTTCTCTGGCTCTGTGGAGTTCATATTAAAAAAACAGACAGCTGCCAAACTCATGGCAAAGTTGACGTGTTGGAACTCCAGCGCCTGTGTGAAGAAAAACCAACCCCAAAATGTCAAAAGCTTTTAAAAAGAGGCAAAAAGTGAAAAGCCTGAATTAAGCGGGATATTTTTGCTCCTGCCAAGAGCCTAAATGTCAGAAGGCTAAAAAGACTCAACACGGCGTGATGTTATTGCTGTTCCGCTGCCATTCGTTCCCTGAACACGACATTTCTGGGCCGCAGAGGGAAAGCAGATTCGAGGGACACGGACAGTTTCTGGGTGTGGGAGCGCTCGGTTTTTATCACACCGACTAAATTTAAGGTGGCGGAGGTTTGGTGAAGACATAGAGGCAGGGCGCATAAATCTCTATACTGCTTTCAGACAGCGGCACAGTAATGATAAAGAGGTGAAGACCGAAATGGAATAGATAAAGAGGAAGTATATGAGATGGTTATCCTCCCACCGCGACAATGGCTGGTGGGCCCGCAGCCAAAGATCATAGTGAGTCTCTGCTCTGACTCTGTGCTTTAAATACACGATGCCTTCTCTCACATTTACTCTGGACAACTGGCATCAAATGAGGGGAAAAACGAAGCTTCGCATGTTTTAATTCACAATCATTCTCTGGCAACAAATGATTGCATCCTCTTACATCATTTATTCAACTCTCATTTGGAGAACTCCGAGTTTCTCTGGGAAACTTTAAAATGATCATAAATAAATAAAGACTTTAAGTATGTATGCAATTCACTCTTGATCAGACTTTATCATTATATTCTGCTGACATGTTATTCTTTTGGTGCATGTCCTAACATATGTTTGTTCATTTTACATTCATGTCCTTTAAACGTACATTGTGCAAATACTGTGCAACTACTCTGTGCAGTTAACCAATGATGGTGAAAGGTGTATAAAGATATTTTTTCCAGATATCACTCAACCGCTCTTTTCCTCTGCTTTTGATTCTTGAGCTGCTGTAATAACACATCTGGGTTGGAATCAACAAAGTTTATCAGATGTCACTTGTGGGTGTCTGGACTGTGAAGGTGAATGTCACCTCTGAACACACGTCACCTACCAGTTTCCAGGCGTAGCTGACGTTGTACGCGTCTTTGCTGTTGTCTCGGAGTCTGTTGGTGTGCCAGGACAGAGAGGAGTTGACGGGCACAGCAATGACCTGACTGCCCAGAGGGAGGCTGCAAGAGATACACACAGTCAAACAACCAACAATAGACACATTACACTACAAGTGTATCCACGGCTGGAGGAATCCTGGTTTTAAATGCTTCTAGAAGTCAACAGTGTTCCTCGTCCTTTCTTACTTGAGGATGTTCTGTCGGACAGCAGGGAATCCTGGGATGTTCTCGTAGTGGATGATGTCAGTGTGCAGGGGAGGTTCGGTCATCAGGTAGGGCCGCGTCAGGGACGGATGCATCAGGGTGTAACCTGGGAAATCAGACAAGAGGTTGACAAAAGCAACATCATCAATCAGTGCTTGTAAATATAAAGATATACAGAGACATCGATCACGGAAAACTGAATCTGCAGAGAGCAACATTAATACAGCTGTTAGAGACCGACAGGGAGTCCCTGTGGTCTCGAAGTCATGTTGCACATTTAACTCAAGCTGTCATTATTATCGAACATCAGGTTTGTCATTGTTTTATACGAACAAGACACAAAGCTGTGAACGTTTTGAACAACAACGGTCGATAAATGCAACACAGAATAAGAGGAGGTTTGATTCCAGGGGACGTCATGAATAGGCATCATTGTACGTATGTAGCTGTACGAGGCCCCATTTACTTAAAATCCACGGCTGTGAAATCCTTGTTTTGTCACGGTTGATATATGCCCCCAATGACATCATGGCATAATGACTTACTGCTCCCAATAAGTTAATCATTGTGTCTGAATTTGGCCGAGTCTAAATGCCACTTCACATCCCATTCACCTATCCAGGCAATTCGCGCAGCAACCGCTCTGAAGTTAGTCCAACAGAAAGTCTAGCCAAGATCCAGCCGCCTCCTTATCAAACCCTGTTCGTGGAAGCATGAAGGGAAGATAAACAGATTTAAAGTTAGGAAAACACCTCCCGCCTTGTGTGCTGTTCTGCCGCGTAGAATTGCAAATTTTATCGGCTGTTTGTCAAACTTAAAACGTTCAGAGCTCCGTGCTTGTAGCCCTTCCAAAAACAGCTGAGGGTGGCAGACGCTGCTCACTATCCAAAATCTCAAAATTCCGCTGAGAAAGACGACTGCACGGACGGAGGCTCGGTATCAAACAGTATCTGGCGGTGCTGAGGAGGAGTGTGGTGCTGTGATAAACGCAGCTTCTAACAGCAGCAGAAATCATTCCAGAGAGATACTAAAAGCCCTCGGGATGCAGGATTGGGACTGAAAGCCCATCTGTTTTGAAAGGGGAAAAAAAAAGAAATCGTGTTTTTTATTTTTACATGGTTCTAAACCTCAGAGAGTGAGTGTGCTGGTTTTGTCAGAGGAGCAGCAGGTGGGAACGTCTCACACTCTTTATTAAGAATCCATCTGCTGTATTGCACAAGGCATCGCTGGCCTCGCTAAAGTGCACAGGGAGAGGACCGCAGCATTCAGATAAATCATGCATGGATCTGTACATAAATCAGTTCGGGCGCAGCCTGGCTTCCTTCTTTCCAACATACACACACATTTAAAAAGTCACAAGATGAGTGCCTCAAATATTTACACTTTGCTCATCTGTTTTTTTTAGCTGCAGGTCCAGAAGCCTCTTGTCATCGGTGTACTCACCTAATCGTATTTACCTGCACTCTCATCGGCAGCAGACGATTTAAATGCCAGCTAATAACCTTAATTGGACTCATTTGTCAATGCTGGCCGAGCCGCGGCACTCATAAGCCCGCCGCAGTAATAAGCTGTAATTTGATGGCATATTTATTACAATAACAAACATTTCGGAGGCAAGAAAGAGAGACTCATTGAGTGGCGGCGCAGAGGAGCAGAACTCGCGCAGCTGCAAAAATTCACGTGGAGTAATTACGTTTATTAGTGAAAATTCTGATGCCGAACACTTATCAAAGTAAATATCTGCCCCTGTTCTCTGTTTTGCTCCACTACGCTTCGCCTCACCTCCGTCCCTAAATGTTTCCATTCTCCTCCAGACATCACGCAGGCTTTTCATTTACACTTCATCTTGTTCCAGCTTGTTTTAATTATGCCCTCCTCTTGCCTCGTGTCAGCGTGGCACTGCCTCCCCCAATCACACACAGAGCCAGTCTGGTTATTGTGTTGTTTGTTAGCAGTCATGTTGGACACACCTGGCCTCCCCGCCTTAACAATGTTTTCAGATTTGACTTTATGTTTTAGATTAAAATACTTAAAAACTATTTTTTTTTTTTTAAGTCGATGCTGATATTTGTGTTCTTTTGTTGCAATGATCCCTCAAAGTGTTACAAAGATATGGAACAGAGGCAGGATATTCAGCTTTTTCTTTCAATAGCTTCCAGGTCATGTGACCCACTGACTCAAAATCAGTGCAGGAATGTCTTCCCATACTGGTTGAAGGAGACACACCTCTTTTTATTGGATTTCTGTGGAAGCTCTATTTTTCATGAATATTTGAAAGAAAAATCTGAATTTTTAATGAAAAGCTCAGCATTTCTTTTCAATAGCTTCCAGGTCCTTTGACCCACTGAGTCAGCTCAACGCAGAAGTGTCTTGCTATACTGGCTGAATGAGACACGTCTCTTTTTATTGGATTTTAGTGGAACATCAGAATATTCCTTTTGATACTTCGTTACATTTAACAGATACTGTAAGACTTTTACTCAAGACCCGTTCGAATGGGTGACTTTTACTTTTACCAAATTAATATGTTGAGGTGAGACCTTTACTTTGACTCAAACATGACTTTTGGGTACTTTTTACAACACCGCTCAAATGTCAGCAATAGAAAGAACCAGAAAATATTTATGTAGGAGGCAGGAATCAGAGAATTTTGAGTTCTTTTCTTAAAAAACTACTCAAACCGATAATTGATCAATACAGTCTGCGATTCATTTAATAGTAGACAACTCACGTTGCAGCTCTATTGTAGTTTTCATCTCAAGTACTGACTCAAGTTTTAAATATAGCCATATAGTGCCTTCTAGCAAAACCCAGTTGATTGAAGCAGCTGCTCTCCGGGCCTACAGAGCACAACTTACCTGCTGTACCGCACCAGCGGTTTGAGTCAAGACCCCCTCAGCTGAGGCCAAAACAAACCGAGACCGGACATGAGCACTACCGCCCTGCGCTGTGGCGACGCACTGAGGCATGGCTCGACAGAGGATGAAATGCCAAAGAAGTGCCAGTGCAACCAAGAAGATGTCAATTAAGTCTAATGTGGGATAATGGCTGTGGAGGAAGTTCGGACAGACAAAATAAAGTGGAACTCCACTTGTACGTGAAACAAGAACAGCAAAATACCCTTTCGTGCGACCGTTTGGAGTGTTGCTCCAAGGCCGTGACTAATAAAGATTGATACCCTGAATGTGCAGAGGAATGTTTTGTGGACCACCGGAGCCTGTTTGACCTGCAGCATAATTTTGATTCCTGATTGTTGCTTGTTTTGTTACTGGCTTGGAAATTCAAGCAACAGGCAACGAGCGACTGATTCGTTCTGCCGTATTTGTTGTCTTACCCAGACGACCTGTTATTACTGAACATGGATTACTCAATTCGGAGAACAGGCCGTCACGGTTTTAAGCCTCGTTTGGTTGTAGACCTGCAAACACTGCTCATGTGGCCGACCGCAAGTTGGAACAGGCACCACATCCTGCGCTGCGGTAGATGTTCCTGCCAATGCTTACGTGATGAACTTGTGGGAAAAGTCGGGAGCCCAACAGAAAACATCTGAACACCGCGCCTGTCTCTGTGTAACTGACCTTTGTTGTCAATGAGGAATGTGTACGAGGCCAGTGAGTCTTGGTAGTAGGTGACGTCCTCCAAGATGTAGGCCAGGTTCACGTCCACCCCGACCACGCCCAGGAGCAGGTTCCCGAAGTAACACGGCCGGCTCACAGTCATGATAAAGCCTGGAGACAGAAGAAATAAATACATCTAAGTTAAGTTCAAGCAACATCTCTCTAATCTTTTTGAGCTCAATGTGTTACCTTCGGTAAAAGTGTTTATTAAAAGGAATTGTTGGGAGAACTTTGGAGACACACTGATTCACGCCCTTGCAGAGAGTTAAATGAGAAGATCATTACAACTGTCATGTCATATGAGCCTAAAAGAGTCTTGGTAACTTGGTATTTTTCTCTATAAACTTGGTATTGTGTCTCTGATGGCTGCTCTTGTCAGCTTGCATTTCAATCCTATCTGTGATCTTTTCCTAAACCTAACCAAATGCGACTGGAAAATGAAGATTCTTTAAGCCTAAAGACTTGAATCAGGGGGAAACAGGTTGCCCGACTGTTCAAAGCTCATTTGGGCCCAATTTGACTCAAGATGTTCCTGAGATATCGTGTTCACCAGAATGGGACCGACAGACAACCCAAAAAACATAATGTGTCTGGCCGTAACAAACAAGGAAGGAAATATTAAAAAGCCAACATGTGCATGGATTGCCTTCTTGTTTTGAAGTACTACTTTTTCCTCGTCTGCCAACAGCACCTGACACATTTGATCTACACTGGATTACGTAGAGTAATTCATTCAGCTGAAACTTGCTCTGGTTGAGCTCCTTCGTTGCTCTGGTCAAAAATGGAAATGGAGTTTGATATCCGTCCAGACTCGCTACAGTTACGTCCAAACCACTCACCGTCTCCCATGGGGTCGGAGTAGGGCAGGCTGAAGCGGGCCAGGTCGATCATGCGGTTGGGCAGGTTGATGTAGAAGCGGCCCACTGTTGTCTCCAGGTTGCTCAGCTGGTTCAGCACCATCATGCTTCCCTTCACCACCGGCATCATGGAAGCTCCTGCGGATCCAGACGACGCCGCCGCAAAGGAGCGGTCTCGGTCGGACATTCGGTCGACGCCGTATTTCACCGAATTCTGCTCGGCAAGATCCCTCAAGAAGGCCAGCTCCTTCAGGCCCGTCACTCCCTCTGAAGAAGGAGGGGTAGGGATAGAGAGCGAGTGAGTTCAGGACATGACGGAATATGTTTGATTTAATCAAGCAGGGATATTAGGAACAAATCCACGACTGACGGCCGGGCTTAACGGCCTATTGAACAGGGTAACTGTGCAACTGGAAAGAGGAGGGAGTGGTTGAAAGGAGGTACAAAGAGTAAACAGCTCTTCAGCAAAGAGCACATGACTCAAATTCCTATTATATAAGGCAACCAACTGCTCTCTTTCCCCTCTAGCTGTAAAAGAAAAACAAAACAATTCCTTCAAGGAGCTGGAAAAAAACAAATCTGCCACCAAACAGGCTGAATTCATCAAGAGTCTCTGAAATGAGAGATGTGTTCAACCTCCTGCAGCTCACACAGTAAAGCACTAAGAGGCTTGCATTAACAGGGATCATGAATCAAAGTAAATTCTATACATTGCCACATGGATTACTCAATCTTTTATTGGCATCATCAGCAGAGATATTTCATACATGCAGGTCCTGACTTGGGATCCTGCGTCACGATGTCTATGAGCTTCACTCGTACAATCCCGAGCATCTGCCAAACCCAACTGTCATCCGCGAAGCTCAGAGATCACAACGCAAATAAATCCTTCATTACTTTAAAGAAAATATGCAGCTGAGACATTAATGCACAGCTCAGACTCTGCCTTTCCGAGCCTCATAAGGTCATTTGGAGGAGAATGGATAACCACGGCTCTGCAGCTGTCACCTGGAACATTTGGCATCCAAACGACCTATTGGGGAGGCGAGCGCACAGAACGTCTGCCAGTATCAACTCATTGACTGGATTACAGCAGAATCCTGTTTTAATGCCAGGGCCTCACTCTGCTGATCATCACGCTGGGCGACTGACGGGAGGCAGAGTCGTCATGGGTGGCAATGTCAAACGAGCACAAAGGAGAAATCCTGCCGACAGAACCGCTTCCTGTGCACTTTAATTTAGGAGGTAGAGTCAATTAGGACAGGTATGATGATCCCGGGAAATCTAACGCTCAAAAGATACAGTTAGTGTTCTCACTAAAATGTCGTATATGTAATTTACTGTCGGCTATTTTGTGGTAATTATGCTGATCTTTGAAGTCTTTCCCCAATCACAGCAGGTCATCAGCATGTGAGGCGATCAGTCCATCATCACCCACGTACTCAACCTTTGAGAGTTTGTGCAACTACCTTGCTAAGATGAATTCAATTATTATAATTACACAGATGTCTTGATGTACTCCCACCATCTGAGGAAGTGAAGACCCAGGGGATTCGCTTGATTTTAGATGGAAATGCCAATTAAATAACCAAAGTAGCGGGTGACACGTGGGTTTTTTCAGATTGCTCTTTGTGGAACTTAATACTGCAACTCAAGCTCAGCTGGCTCTGTTGTTGAAGGTCCTTCTGCTCTGTGATCCTCACCGGTATGTGTCTGTAGGTGACATATAGAAATGTACTTGATAGACAGTCTGTGCTACACTGACTATTGTACTTACTTACATAAATATACCTTGCTTTTTCTGCCAAGTAAATGCTGTCGAGGTGCCCAACCCTGCCCTTTGTCTAACTCTGACTGAGAATAAATCACATTACATTTATAAATTATCCTACACGATCAGGCAGGCTAATCCTCCCAGAACACGTGTCTATACATGTAATGAAGCCATAAATACGTTTATATATATAAAAAAATATGTAAATGTTTTTCTTTATTACATTATAGAGGCAAAATCCTGTTTGAGCAGAATATCCCTTAATTTTCTAATACTGTGATATTGATTTCAAGTCACATCACCCATACCTGGCGCCCGAGCTTTGTCTCAGCCACGCATTACAGTGCCAAGGGACTGCTGATCCCCTCCAACAATCAGCACTTCACATTTGGCAGGGGATGCAGGGACCAAGACGCACACACCATCAGTGGGCCCTTTCAGCTGTGTGCACCAGCATCCGCAACAAAACAAATGTCTTTTTGGATATGCAATGCTAATACAACTCAGAGGACGGCAGATTTCTGCATCCTTTTCATCATGGGGCTCTTTAATAATAAACAGCCAAGGTCCTCTGTCAGTCACACGCGGAGTGAGCAGTGCGGCCTTTGAAGTCTCACTCTGCCCTCTCTTAGATGTACCTCATTTCCATTCTCAGATGCAAAAATGATTTGTAATAATGGTGGACTAATGCATGCGCAGCGGGCGTGAGCGTATGTGTGTGTGTGTTGCAGCGGAGGGAGGTGGGAATTAGATGGGGCAGATGGACGGACAAGGACAATGAAAGAAGAAAAGGAAGCATACACACCACAACAACACACACACATACAGGGGAAAAAAAAAAAAAAAAAGCCTTTGAGGTTCCTGAGCACCTCTCAACCTTCAGTCTTCTCCCGAGCACATTGTGCCCAAGAACATAGAGGAGAGATATCAAAAACACAGAAACAGCTCCCAGCACAGCAAAAAAGAGAAGCTCTACATGTGTGCGAAACAAATAAAAAATTCATAATCAACATTAACATGGAGGACAAGTGACTCATAAAAGGCCAGAATGGTCCATGTTCAATGGGTTTGTACTCGATTTCTAAAAGATCGGATTATTCAGCTGGGATTCTGTTCAAATACCCAAGTGAAGTGAAACAATCACATATTCCAACTAAGTGTTGTAATACATGAAATAACCTGGAAGGCTATAGCTCTTTATTCTGTTTATTTAAAGGGTAACTCCACCAATTTTACGCATTTAAGTGTATTTAGAGGTCTTGGGGTGAAGCCTTTTGTGGCTCCAGAAGAAGCTGCATTTTATCTAATAAACTGCCACCAGTGATGTCCCTCAATGGCGAAGTTGCATTGTGGGTAATGTGGGCGTCAGGTTTTGAAAAGCAGTCCACTGGTCTACCATTGAACACTGTAACACAGTTGGACTCATTATGGACAGTTTAAAAAACAAATAGTCAAAATCCATACAGCAGAGCCAGAAATATCACCGTTTCTATTCCACGCATTCTTCTTCCTTTTCAAAACCTGGTGCCTACATTACCCACAATGCTATGCAGCCATTGAGTGGCATTACTGGAGGCAATTTGTCAGATTGCAGGCAGCTTCCTCTGGAGCCACAAAAACCCTGAACAGCTAAATGTTGGTGATAATGGCGGGAAAACACTCACGTTTAATCATTTACTTTCAGTTCACTTGCTGCAATAGTGTCTTACAGCAGAAACGGAATCATAAGGTCCAGGTGAAAATCAATAAAAAAAATAATAATAATAAACAAAGGTTTAGTCTCAGTTACTAGTGACCTACCATTCATGAGAGCGTAGGTGAGGATCATGACGGAGTTGTTGAGGTGTCGGTTCTCCTCTCTGACCACACTGAGCGTCGCTCTCTTCTCCTGCTCGGACGACTCTCGAGTCGTGATACCAGAGGACAGGTAGATGATCACCATGTCTGTGGCTGTAAGAGGACAGAAACAAACACAAGATTTATATCAACTGATATAAAGCAAAATGTCCCCATAAAACCTTTTTCATAAGAGCTGGAACTGATCACTGAGGCGGGACACATTCCTAATCTGCAGCGTTCTCTTACTGGTGCTCTGTTTGCAGAGACTGCTGGTGTTTCGGAGCAGCTGGAAGGCCTTCTGGAAGCCCGCTGCGTGCTGTGTGGCTCCATCAGACGCCTTGATGTTGGAGATGAAGGTGCTCATCTTCCTCTTGGTCTCGCTGGTGGCCGGAGAGAGCAGACTCTTGTAGCACTGGTCCAGAGAACAGGAGCGAACCGTCTCTGCCACTGACAGGATGGAGATCTGGAGGAGTGACGGTGACATTAAATGAATCTGCATTCTTCTCAATAAAGCAAAGAGAGAGGAATAATCCCTTTCACTCACCTTGTCATGTTCATCTACGGCGTTGAGGATGACCAGTGCCGAGTCCCTGGCGATCTGAAGCTGGGTGTCGGTGACAGACGCGCCGTGGTCGACCATCACCACGATGTGTTTAGACTGAGGACGCACCGCAGACACATACACAGGCCTGCAGCGACACAAACACGCGTGTCGAGATCAGACACCGGACTGCTCAGTAAAATACGTACATCCTCAACCCACTATAAACACATACTGAGAGAACATTTGTATTATGATAATAAATATAACACAGGCAAAAATAAACTGGTTAACATCAGATCTAGGTGAATTAACTGTGGAAACACATGACGTAGTTTCCTGTGAGCAAGAGAAAATGGTTACCAAAAGCCACAACGTTTCTTTTATCGTCCAGTCTGCACTCAGCTACAGTTTTCATAAGAGATCTCTGTACTTTTACTGTTATTTTTGGTGGATGTTCAACATTTTCTGCTCCTCGCGCCGTCACTGCTGAGTAATTTAGGGAAAACCATGTGCACACGGCTTCCTACAGCTGTACAGGAAACCTGTAAGTTTCCCTGTTGGTCCTGATTACTGACAAGTACAGTGTAGACGATCATGATAAGGCTATGTTGTATGCATATAGATAGAAAATTATAAATATATCGATGGTTACGCACATTAATTTTTGCCTATTTTTGCACTGTATTTTCACTGGAGGAACTAAAAAGCAACGTGTCAGTTGATGTAACCAAACCCGATCTGAACCCGGAGACCAAAGACTCACTTATTTCAAAAATGACAAAGAAAAGCAGAAAATCCTCACAGTTCAGAGGTCGGAACCAACAAATGTTTGATATTTTTGCTCAAAAAATGACTGAAACAATTCATCAGTTATCAAAAGAATTGGTGATTAATTTGAATTTGATCGACTTATCACGGCAGCTCTAGTGTTAATATACGTATACTATCAGCTGAATGGGGCGCTAAGGGGTGCAGAGGGTGGGCCGGTCAGTGCCAGTATGTGTGTGGTCTGCAGGACAAGGAGACACTAACACAAGGCGGAGAAGGGGAGTGATGTACTCACAAAGACTCATTAACACTCGAAGCGAGCCAAGAAACGTCATTTCTCTCATGGCTGTACGCTCGCTCACTGAGTTGAACGGCAAGGAGGGAAAAAAATCCCAAATACATGATTTAAAAAAAAAAAGCACCGGGGAGGCAAAAGAATATAGAAAGAGAGGACGAGACAGAAAGATGTCTTTCAGTCGTAGCCGCCAAAAAAAAAAAAAAAAACCCAGCAACACTGAAGGTGTGAAATTCCGACAGGCTTTAGTGGTACAGAGCCACATTCCTGCCACGGGCTTGTGTGGTCAGGGTGTGTGAGGGCGGCATGCCATCAGCGCCCTCTGAGCCACCCCACAGCAACTGACGGGGGGTGGGGGGGTTACAGTGAGGAGCGGGGCAGAGGGGGGAGAGTGTGAGGACAAAGTCAGTCCTATCCGTTGAGAAACTGCGCGTTTGAGCTCGATGATAAAAGAAAAACCAAAAAGCTGGTCCGTACCTGCTGCGGTGCTCGTAGCTGCCCTTGCACTGGAACTTGTGGGCGGGGAAGACGGTGAAGATGCCCTCCTCTGAGCTGAAGTACTGCCACTTTATCCCCGGGTTGGACTTCAGGTTGTCTGCCAACACTGCGGAGGGAAGAGACAGAGAGGGAACAGCAAATATGTTAAAAATGAGGGGAGGATGAAGAGAGAGGGGGAAGATCAAGGGGAGGCAGAAACAAATCGGGAAAGGCAGGAGGGAGAGAAAGGAGGTAAAATGCACGAGTACATGAGGAGTTCAGCACTTTAGAGAGATTCTCTTTGTTTAGATTCAAACTTTAATGTCATTAAGCACCGCTGGCATTTCACCCTGACCACACCCACCCCCCAACTCCCCCGTCCCGAGTTGCATCAAATCGAAAACATGTGTCATTGACAAGAATGTCTACTACTTACATTGGCGAATCACAATCAATCCTGATTGCGAGCGGCTGCACACACACTTATGTAACTTTCCTCCGCTGAACATTAGCGCATTGTTTTCTGTTACTGGCCTGTTAACACGCACTTCACTTCTGTGCAAAGCTGCCAACTCAGGCACGGCGATTACACTCCGAGTGGACGTTTACTACACACATGCAAATTCTTTACCCATTCACACCTCTCGTGGATTAAATCAAACTCAGTGAAGAAGAAGAAGAAGAAGTTGGAGCTGCTGGATGACTGCAGAGCACAGTGCTCTTTCTTTCATGTGGATGCCGGATGCAGATCGGTGTGTCACGACTGTGACTGCAGGACAAGCTGAAATAACAGCCTTTACTCCAGCCTCTGCAGAGACATTAAGTATTTGCTCAACACTAGCAGAGATTTTTTTTTTCCTTTTAAAGGGTCAACAGTATCTTCACAGAGATCCCATCACAAAGCCGGCAACTTCCTTTCCGCTCGCCGCGACACAAAACGGCCTTTCACAAAGAGGTGGGGGGAGGAGGAGGAGGAGGAGGGAGGACGGAGGGAGAGGGACACAAATAGAAAGTTTGGGCCCTTTACCAGGCGGAAAACAGAGGAAAGAAACAGAGCGTAGCCTTCAGAGTCAGCTTCATTAGGACACCATGAAGCAATACATCGATTTTCAGGAGCTCACGCTATAGGCCTCTGAAACCACACAGCCACAACTTCCTTTTGTCTTGAAATGAATCCTTATATTCAGCCCAATATCAGATTTCCTGAGAGGAAGCTTGGTTTGATGTTACCAGGTATTTCAATGTTTAAATTCTTACAGTTAATAAATATCCACTGTGGTTTCCACAGCTCATTAGCAGCTGTATACATTCACCAACTATACCGCCATTTGGCTGACTGTTTGTTATTCTTCAGAGGGAGGCTCCCATTGACTAATATCTTGTTAATTAAGTCTACAGTCCTTGCCAGACATGCTAGCTGCCATTCTTGCATGTCAGCTGGGTCTAAAAAGTCCTCAAATGTGGTTTTTGGCTTGTGATCGCGTTGAATTAATCGTCTGCTCAACAGGACCTGTTCTGAGCGTTTCCAACCCTCCAGCGATATTATGAGCCACAGACACGGTTCTTCTGTGAGAGGGGTGAAAAATACAACACAAATTAAATCAACTGTTATGTCATCCAACTGCCAAACATTATAAACAGCATCAAAATGCCTACATTTACTCGCCAAAGAACCTCGTTGAGACACGACAGGTTCCTCCATCATCCCCGACCCGTCACTCCATCCATCCCCGATGCTCATATAAACAGGAAACACTCACATGTGTTGACAGTGGGAGAAGGGCTCTATATACATCTGTCAGGCTGCAGTGCTCCACTCTGCCAGCGATGTTTAGAGCTCCCCAGAAACAGATGGACAAGCCGAGAAACAGGACCCAAATGACACCCATTTGCTCCAACTGCACTGCTGTGGACGAGTAAATGACCTGCTCTGATACATCTGCATCTACAGCCTCACATAAACAAACCATATGTACGGCCAGAAGTACCACACACTGAGACAGCATGATACAGATGATGCAAACACATCTGAAGAACTACTAGATAGTATGAATAGACTGTCATTTATAGGGAGCATAGTTTTCTTTTTGGTTTATTTCCGCTTTCTCCACGATCCTTGTCCACACAGATTTGCAAAAACGATTGAAGACGCTGTTGTGTGCAAGTCAGGCCAATTGGTGGAGGTGTAACTCGGAACTTAAACACCACAGAGTAGCACCACGCGCCTGCACACAAACGCATTCCTCCACGGAGCGGAGAGCCATCACATCACAGGAACTGCACATTGCCAGTTTAGACGACAACGATAAGGGTTTTGTTTTTAAAAAGATTACACTCTGGAACCATAGTTTGCTTTGTCAGGCCCTTGAAACGCTGGACAGCATTGCTTTGACTGAAGGCCAACATCAGCATGCTAACATGTTAACGACGGTCATGTTTACATGTTGATGTTTAGCAGTTATGTTCCTCGTCTTAGTTTAGCATGTTAGCATCCTGACTTTGAAGGTGCTGCATGAAAAGTGAAGTTGTTACCGTTAGCCTGAGGGGGCCATCGAAGTCATGGCAATCCATCCTATAGTGGTCCAGGTTTATCCACCTGGATAAATAGAGGTCTGAGCCAAATTTTGTCCCAGTTGATCCAGTAGATGAGGAGATATGTCAGGAGATTAGGGGAAAAAAATGACCTGCTGTTGGTTTCACAGCAATCAATTAAATAATAGAACACTCTAATAGAACACTTTAGCGGGGATGACAGTGGTGGGCCGAAAGCCAGAGCGACAGACCAATGGACCTCGTCATCCACAGAGTCCCGGTGCTAGCACGGCTTACGAAAAAGAAACAAAGATAAAAGTAGGCCGCACATCATGGTGAGCATCTGCATTCCATGTCTGGTGCTTGATTTGTACTTCTAATCGCGCAGTTTCTAAAGAAAAACCCGGCACAACAGGTTTGCCTTGTGCAATCGAAGGAGAGGTCTTGTGTCGGCGATACATTAACTGTCTGGACAACAAAAGATTTGGTTTGTTCTTCCAGCCATTTAATTTCAATTGTGTTGCCGAGCTTATCAAACACATAACCGGACAACCTGGCATGGTGGACGCGAGTCAGTGCATCAACGTGTTCCAACCTGAAGTTGGAGATGAACTTGTTGTTAAAAAACTGGAAAAATACATATTTACATTCTTGCATGTACATATGGTTCAGCTGCACCTTTTTGCATCCATCCAAGAAGTGAGGGTTGTAGACGACAAGGAGGGAGAGAGCATTGGAGGAACGATAGCAAACTGGAGGAGGCATGACATCAGAAAGCCAGAGAAATGGTTGAAAGTGCAGGAAAGAAGGCCGCAACTAGAATAAAATGGATGGAAGAAGGGCGATGGATCAAACTGGTCCTCCAATCACACAGCACTCCAACCAACTCCCGTCTCATCTCGTCTGTCTTTTCACTCCCACCTGCTGGCATCACGATTGAAGCCTCCCACATCCACTATCTCTCTCATACTCCCCCCCATCCTCCCAAAAAAATAAATAAAATGGAAGATGAGAGGAGCACAATACAGTCTTGATACAATTACTCCATTTCAATCAGCTCTCACCCCTCCTTTCTTCCTCTTCATTCATCATTCTCTCCCTCTCAATTATCCCTCCCTCTCTCGCCCGCTCTCCCTCCCCCTCCCTCCCCTCTGTAGCTGCTTGTTTAGACTGGGCTGAGACAAATGGGAGAGAATGAATACGCTGGGAACGCAGGGGTCAAGGAGGGCTGAGTGTGAGGGACGGGGAGAGGCGAGGGGAGGCGGTGGGGTAACTTGAACTCGCCGTGACTGGCCTGGAAGGAAAATAAAACCCGGCCGATGGTGACGTGTTATGAATGGCAGTCATTATGAATGGTTTGCAGAGAGAGGAGCAGGCTGGGAAGAGGTTTGGGGGGGGAGGCAGCAGCAATGGGACAGCAGAAGAACAAATGATGTTGGACGTTTCCTGTAAAAAAAAAAAAGAAGGAAAAAAGGGGCCTTTGCAGTATCCAGGGTGCAGTGGAAGAGTAAAGGGTTCAGTACGCTCAAAATAAATCAGTTCGTATCAAATGTCCTCTGTGCACAAGTAAAAAGTGCTTGTCTCCATTTTCGAATGGCCACGCTTAAAAAATAGGGATGAAGAAGTTGAAGTCTGAGAGAGGGACGAGATGCAATCAATCATAAGAATGGGGATAAGAACACAAACTCTGAGTCAGCATTTCCTAAAAGGCCGTCGTGGTCGTGGAGAACTTCCTTTACTTTCTTTCTTTGGCCACTCGCAGCAGGAAGGTGGGCATAACGTTTCAGGGCTCAGGGACTTTCAAGAACTTCATTGGCGCATACTGAGGTCTTCAAGCAGTCCCTCGAGGATTTCTGCAGAGTTCCTTCGTGAACATTGTTTCCAACATAATTCAATCTGGGTTAGCAGAAATGTTTCTGAACCCTGAGCTAAATTTGCAACATTCTTTTGTTTTTTTAGAACACACTGCGGTAAGTAAGCTAGTCAGATAATTGAGCATGCTTATTATTCCCTGAAATCAGTCTATAAGTCAACCTTAATGCTTTGTACCATGCCATGCCAAGACAAGTTAATGGGAAACAGCCCCCCCCCCATGTTAGAATCTGGATTTTATTTGTCTTTGGTAAACGTGGTTATGAAATTGATTTCTTTTGGGCAGAAAACTGTAGTGCTTGGCTTCTAATTTGAACTATTTGGTAGAAACATCTTACTTACAACAATCTTACTTGCAAGTCTCACAGAGTTTGGTAGAAAATTGCCCTAAAAGATTGAGTGTGCAAGATTAAGGGGGGAAAATGGATCATAATTATGTTTTCTTTAGCTCATAATCACCTTAAATGAACATTGTTATCTCATATCTTACCTTATAAATCACTAATTCCTTGAAAAACTGGTGTTTTTACAATGTGCTACTGGAACCGGAGGGTTAGAAGACACAGGGAAAGTGTTTTCAATATTCTGGGAACTGCAGCTTGTAAGTATCACAAATGCAGACGGAACAAACCATGAAGCAAGCGATGGCAACAGAACAGAAGAACCAGCAGGGGAAAGTTGGCCTTTGCCCGGTTTTTGGGCAACTTGGTCCATTTTCTTCCTAATCAAACGCAGGCCGACATATGTGGTGCAGGCACATGTGGGTTTTACATCGCAATGTTTCGCAATGTGCTGACACGATCTGGAGCCTCGGTAAATGTACTGAGGGAACAGCAGGAACACCGTCGAACTGTTCTCCAGTGTTCTCCCTCATATGACTTTTGAGGCTGAGGTCGGATGTGTGCGCCACAACAACACCGACACGCCTGATTTTTGCGACAGCTGATGCGATTTCCACTTTTAGGCAAAGCGAGGACAGAACTGACAGAGCCCTTAACAACAAGACGATAAAAACACACCCCGCCGGTTGCGGAAAAGAGTTCAAAGTCAACCGGGTGCATTTGATCTCAGGCTATAAAAATCATTTTGAAATCAAAGGGAGGAGAGGGAAAAAAAAAAACAGATGAGAGGCGGAAAGAGGGAGGGAAGAAAGCGTGAGCGAGGAAGCACAGAAGAGGCTGTAAAATCATCTCGTTTAGAAACGCACAGCTAATTATTTCTATCTCAGATCAGTGTCCCCTCCTTTTTTTAAACATTTCAGATGAGGAAGAATAGAAAAGATAACCAAACTTCTAATTAAAAACTGTTTCCATGGCAAATGCTGGTACATTTCTCAGCACTTGGCACGCAGTCCACAGATTCCAAAGTTTCAATGGTGTAAGCTTTGTGTTTGCCGTGTTACATTTGTTAAACCAGGTCAGCTTGTGCGCTTCATCTGGTGTTTTTGTGTGTGTTGTGTGTGTGTGTGTGCCTAACAAACCTGAGTTGAGGTCCCGTCCGGGGTTGAACGCTCGGCTGTTGACGGTGGGGGAAAGTCTGTCGCAGCAGATGGTCTTGGAGACGTTGGTATTGAAGTTTCCATCAAACCTACACACACACACACACACACACAAACAGGCAACATTTGAGAAATTTATAGAGCGTGTCCGGCTCATTTGTTGGTGGAGCGGCGCTGAACTCTTCTCTGAGCACTAACAGGTTTACTATTCCACTGCTTTATTTCCAATAAAAACCAAACTGAAATACCTCTGACGTCAGGTTTTAATAAGACGGCTTTTGACTGAGAGCGCGATTTGCGCTGAACAAATCTACGTGAAACCGTGAAGTTAATCCAATTACGCGAAACATCTGTTGAAGCTAATGGCCCCTGCTTGTTTCATTTGAGCTGAATTGTAATGGTGGCTGTGTCATCTGCTGCCCAGACCTCATATAAAAGTCCAAGTTATGGCAAATGAATAATATTTTCCACAGAAAACGGCTGGAATTCTGTTTTTCTCCCAAAACGAAGCTCGTACCCAGTTCCCGGAATACATCTGAATGTGATTGTAGGAAAGGCTGCCTGCTCAGTCTTTCAATCTGTGAGCACACCTATAGTCCAGCTCAGGGTGGTGTCATTGGAGGATGAAATCTGAACGCTGACGACTATGATCAGAGAAAATCATCTAAATGATCTAAAAGAGTTGCTTTAGACATTTCTATCAGTCACGTCGGCCTCAAAATGCTACAACAGAGCTGATGCAGAGTCGGATTGTTTTCCTTGCGCTTCACAACTCTCAAGCTTTGTGGCATTGTGATTTATTAAGTATTAATGAGCCATGAAATTTAAATCTTTCACCAAACCTCTTCATCAACCACACTGTCTCTGTGGTGTGATTATCATAATCCTTAATTTGATTTTGCGCTAAACACCAATACTTTCTAGCACTCTCTCTCTCTCATGTACTAAATAATGTGACTGTTAGCAGTGAGGAAACGTCTCTGATGGCTTGCAACGCTTTGACAGAAAGGGGCTCCGCATTTCTTCCCTTCATCTGCAATCTGAGTGAGCTCGTGATCAACAACCGAATTGTTCAAAAGTGTCATGTTAGTCATTATCGCAGCGGGGCTGCTGGCCTGGCCCCTCTAAAGAGCCTCCGCCGTGGTGTAAAAAGATGCTGCCCAGTAATGCACCGCTGTCCTTCAGCAAACACCCCCCCGAATGTGTTAAAGAGGTGTCGGAAGAATGAGGCGGGTGTTGCAATCAGCACATCTTAAACACATGACATCTCCACACATCTCACCTTTAAGTCATTTGTTTTAGCGTTTAAGTTATTTTTAAATGTCTTGTCTCTTGTGTGTGCGCACTGATGGTGAAGCCCAGTTTCCTGAGAGCTCATATCTCTGGAGTTAAGAGCGGACAAAAGGGGAGGTATGCAGAGGAGCAGCCCGCTCTGCACTGCACCAAGCCTGGGTGCTTTGATCCTTCCATCCCTCCATCTACAGCGCCCACCCCTCCCTTCCTCCGGCTAAGCAAAGTACAGACACACATGTGCACGTTTGAACACACACACACACACACACACACTCTCTCTTTGGCTCCCTGCGCTCGCAGACCTGGCAGTGGGCCGGTTTGATTGACAGGCGCTCTGATGTACAGGCTGCATTTGAACTTCACTCATTTGGAGTCCCATAAGGCCAAAGTCATTACCATTCTCCTTCAACCCTCTTTGCATAGAGGGGCTGGGCAGGACGCTCGGCAAAATGTGTGCCAGATAAAAAATACATTTGCAGCCGCTTTGAATTCCACATCAGAAAAAAAAAAAAAAAAAAAAACATACGAGGGAGCGAGAGGGGGAGAGGGAGACGGAGAGAGGGAGCAGGGAGGAGGCTGATCAGACATCTTAATGAGGGGGAACAAAAAAAAGACAGACACATGCAAAAACAAAAAAAAAAACAACAATACAAGCCTGATTTGATTTACAGAATAGAAACAAATAATCGTGTAAATCCAAACTCTTCTCCGTAAATGTTCCAACAGGAAAGCTCGCTGCTCTAAATAATTCTCCCAATGAACATGCATATTAATAATGCATTGTAGGCATGATTGCTTGATTACCATACCTCCCAAAAGGGATATTCCTCCATGCAGTGATTAGAAAATGATCCTGAAGACAATTGAACAGCATCATAATTAGGTCTGTGAGTGTCCTTGAGAAAGATACAAATGGCAAAGTACTGATGTTTCTTTGAATTCTGACTGAGACCTGACACTTTCTCTCTGCTTTCTGACCCAATGTGAGACTGAAAAATATACAATTCATCCATTCTTGAGAACCACAGGAGGTCCTGCAAGAATTTGGCCGTTGTGTCTTTTCTCCTGTGTCTGACTGAAGATTTGTATTTCCAAAATTGTAACAGTCTTACAGCCCTCTAAATAACCTGCTGTGTTCGGCAGTACTAGCCTTCCACTGTTTATATAAATCCATTACAGTGAGCTGTAACCTGCAGCAGGAGCCATGTATATCCGCCGAGGAGGCAATCACACGCCATTCAAAAAGCCCAGTGTGCACAATTACCTTGAAGAGGCTTGCTGTTGTGCGAGCGCCGACGTCAAGAGTAATACCCTTTCTAAATGTGTTTGCAATCCCTCAGTGGATAGCAGCGGTGCAGCAGGCAGCATGCTAGCTGCAGAACGGAGAGCGCTTAAAGAAAAGTGCTATCCAAACACATCTGACTGTCAACATGCAAAGCGGATTTTGGAATCGACAAAGGAGAAAGAGCTCCGGTTGATTCTGATCCTGACTGAACTGAACTGAACTGAACTGAGGGGGGTTCTGATATTTTGGCCTCCCTTATGTGCGTAAATGGAGGAAGGCGAAATATTAGCAACACCTTTCAGAATCATACAATCTGAAACAATGATTTTGCAAAAAAAAAAAAAGCAAAATTATGTGAATTAAGTAAGGAATATTATCAGGGACCTCCAAAAATCACTCAGCATTCTGTCAGCAGCAGGTAGTTTCAGTCGAACATACCGTTGCTATTAGCAACCTCTACTAACAGGGTCAAACGGACATTGTGACGACCATCATTTTGTCCAGATTTGCGGCTCAACAAACATTGAAAGACATATTTTATCTACTGCCCAAATGCCATTGTTGGAACATTGTAGATAGAATCTATAGCTCTACACCAAGCGAGCGTGATGAACAGCGGAGTTTGTGCCAGAGTAACTATTTATGAATGCACCTGTTGTCTTTCTGTCTTCATTTTACTGCTAACCATCCAGATACAGTTGATCTAATGTTGCACTAACTGTATTCTTCCAATTAATTTTTCATTTGGGCGGCTGTGGCTCAGGAGGTAGAGCAGGTCGTCCAGTGATCGGAGGGTCGCTGGTTTCGAATCCCTGTCTGCATGTCTTGTATCCTTTCGCAAGATACTGAACCCCAAATTGCTCCCAATGAGTGGTGCATGGCAGCCATCAGTGTATGAATCTGTGTGTGAATGTGTGAATGTGGCAAATGTTGTAAAGCACTTTGAGCGGTCAGTAGACTGGAAAAGTGCTGCAGAAATGCAACTCTATTCACCATTTATTCTTGTGCACTCTATGTGCATGTTTACTAGGCTACCTGTGTTTCTGGATACTTTTTACAGAGACTTAATAATGATGTTTAATGGTGATAGCCTGCTGGTTTTCTTCCTGGCATGGCTGAAAACGCAACTAGATTTTAAAGAGATCTTGCTGGATAACTGCATGATGTGCTGAGGGCCAATTATACGAGAGAAACTATTCAAAATGTATTTTTAAGGTAAACCAAAGAAGCTCATAAATTGAAGAAATCCCCTGACTTTTATTTGACTGTGAATCAAGGAATATTCTGTCTATTTAAGTGAAGGGATCATGCATTTGGCTGAGATATTGGACGATACGTCTGAATAGGAATGCGAGTACTGAAAACAGGCCAGATAGTGGACATCTAAAGACCTCCTCGCTGCTTAATCTGTCCTTGAATATCAAATCAGGGGAAGAAAGACGGTGAAGGATTGGAAGGCATGCGAGGAGGAAGGGAGTATTTCAAGGAGTGGAAAAGCTAGATGCAGGCTTGAAGAAATGGAGGCATGGAAGACGGGGAAAAGTTTGAGGGAGGCAAGGACGGAGCAACAAAAACGAGAAGAGCGAACAAGGTAAGAGGAAGAGGTTGACATTAACAGAGGCATGTGGGGAAAGAAAAGAAGGTCTGATCGTGGCAGGACATTTACACCTGCTAAGGTCACTTAAACAAACCCCCCCCCGGCAACCTGCCTGGTATTCTGCCATCTCCATCTCTAATGTGCAAAGAGCGGTATCATCCTCGTGCTGAATGAGCAACCAGAACATCAGCTTGATCTGAGGCTCTTAACTCTGAGAGGCTGCTCACTGGTGCCACATATACTCTTGATCTGGACTGTGAATCTGCCAGCAGCTCAGATGGTGAGAATTCCTCCGAAGAAACCGGAGCCCGTGCATTAGCACTATGTTGTCTTTAATCTTTATGTTTAATTTACACGTCAAGGTACTGGAGATTCTGCAACATCATCCCTCGTATGATATTACTGCAGAGCAATCCTGTGCACACCGGAGTAGTCGGGCATCTGGCGTTCTGTTTAGCGACCCGGACGCTCGGAAAATGTTGGTGACTCTGCTGCGTCGGGACACAGCAATTCTGCGCATCGAGCCGAGTTCCTGTTTACACAACACCCATCTCAGCCGTCTCCGATGTACACTGTAGTTTCATGAAGTTGCGTCGCTGATGTCTATGGGATTGGAACGTCAGATCCTGATTCATGGAGAGAGATCAGTATCTGCCACAAAAAGGAGCATGGTTGCGAAAAGTATTTCTTGAAACTGTTCCAGACACAGTAATCGAGGCAGTTATGGCACCGGCTGTGCGTAAAGCGGCGCCGTGCAGTTAGCTTTGAGTAAAATGTCTTAATAACTGGAGAGACTTCACTCAAATCTGGAACAAACCTTCATATTTCCTTCAGGATAATCAGTAATTGCTTTGGTGGCTTCACTTTTCATCTACATCTTGACCTCAGAATGTAAACATCTTCTCAATACTGTGGATTTGTTTGAGAATACAGGTGCTATTTGAGAATAAGTCATGGGGAAAACACTGAGGTTTAACAAACTTTGGGTCAAACGCTGTGATGAGGGCAGGCCCGCCGGCGGCTGGACAGGCCCGGTCATCTGCAGGGACACCTTGCCATGTTTTGTTTCCCCTCCACATTTCTCGTTTTCTATTTTGGTAGGTGGCTGTTTGTTTGCCTCCTCAGAGGACTCGGGATCGTTTGAATGGCATTTTCCTTGCACAGTCCATTTACAGTTTATCTCCTCTTGAACTACTGTTGAAATGAGACCGTTAAATGCCATCTGGGCTGCTCCCAAGCACACTTCTCACTTTTACAACTGCATATCAGCGGAACTGTTGAAACGAGCACCTGGAGCATGGTAAAAATATAAACATACAAACACACATGCACGGACACCAGCTCTCCGACTCGCATACATTTGCTATTTTCAGGCACAGGCTGTCGTTGAGAGCAGGCAGTGATTAAAGCATACCACCGGGCACTAAGCACTGCCCTCTGTGGCCTCCCTGTGAAATGATAGCCCGCTAGCTTGACGGCTAACAGACATAGACACCCTGTGAACCACCTGATCCCCCTCTAAACTGGCTGACCTGACTGAGACCCCCAGAAGCAGCTGATGCCCGAGACTAATGAAGGACACTGTGAAGAGGACCACAGGGAGGGAAACCCTGTCCCGATTCAGGCATGGATCCTGTTCAACCAGGAACGCGAGGCCTTCAATGTCCATTTTCCTTCGTCTTCCATTTAAACCTTTTTGTTCTGCATGTTATGCCTTTATTAAAGGAACAGATCACACAAAAGTCGTTCAGGAGAGTGCTGCAACGCTGTTTTACTGTGAAGCTCCAGAAATGTTTTGATGACCACTAAACTTCGCTCCATTTCTTGTCGCCACGGGGATGAGTAGATGAATTTTAATTTCTGGGTGAGCTGTTCTTTTATTTGCCTTGTAAGCGAGACTGGGAATGTATTCAAAAGAAATCCTTGGGACGAAATGGACCAGTTACGCTGTGGTTGATCACAGCTGTGTTGTTCTTGACCCATTTGCTGAAATGTTGTGTATATATATATATATATATATATATATATATATATATATATATATATATATATATATATATATATATATATATATATATATATATATATATATATATATATATATGTATAAATATGTATAGCACGACTAATACTGGATGTTTGAGGCTATCACCAATACTGTGCATTTGAGAGTTAAAAAAAACATCAGATCAGATCAGAAAACAGCCTTTCTCCCCCCATAAAACACATAATAGAGGATATTTGTGATAAGGATCTCCTGATTTCTGGCCGGGACATGTAAAGAGCAGGGCATCTTACGGCTGAAAGATAAACCTGTCAGTTCTCTCTGGTAGACAAAGTAAGTAGCAGATTTACTTAAAGCACATCTTTGGCATTCCTAGGCTGTCAGATCTTACTGCGTACCAGCCAGCATATTCACAGATGCTGATTGATGTGCAAAAAGCTAAAGAATCCGCTGGTAATTAATTGGTCAAGATTTACTAATAATTTTTTTAACAACAACGATTCTGTTAGCTTTTCAAAAACTCAGTTTGAGACATTCGGTCGGAATATTTCAAACCCTGTGCATGTTTCTTCAGCTAACTTTCATGACGTGCAGCACTCAGGAAGAGAGAGCTGAAATATTCTACATCCTGAAAGCATCTCCCTACCCCACATAAACCCAAAAAATGAAAGCAGGAGAGCTCCGTGTCTTTTTCCTCCCCTGAGGAAGAGCCTTTGAAGTTCAGGGATCTGTCAGACTCAGCTTCAGTTTGGTATGTCCATGATCTCCCCTCCACCACCACCACCACCACCACCACTCCCCCTGCATCTTTCCATCCTTCCTTCCACAGTCTTATATAATATTTCTCTTATGTAAACTGTCTCTCAAAGCTGTCGATCCAGGGTTTAGACTGCGTATGTCTATGCGTGTAAAGACAACATGTTTGCGCGTGAACAACTGCCGAATGCATGTACAGTATGTCGTGTGCATGATCCGGCTACAGGTGGCCGATGGCCCCGAGCCAGGCGGCCTCCTCTCTGCACGACTGGGGAAAAGGGCCGGTGACCTTGCAGCCTGTGAAGTCTGCGGCGCGAAAACTTCAGAGAGCAATAACTGGTTACATCGGCCGATAAAGGGGAGGGAGATAGACAGAAATGGAGGGGGGGGGCAGAGACAGCTGTGGCTCTGTAGATTAGAACTGAAAGCAGCTCTCTCTCTCTCCGAGCTCGGCTTTGAACTGTGTTTTTGCCTGCTGGAGTTGGTGGTTGGCTGAAAAGCTGGGTTTTCAGGACGGGGAAACTCTTAAAGCATGCGGGCAACCCTTTCCACAAAGCCCCATGGGAGAAGAAGAAGACGAAGAAAACGCGACGAGGATAACGGGCTGAAATTGAATTTTGCTCACATTGTCATTAGCAACAATGACAAGTTTCATGATGAAATAAAAAATCTGGTAAATACAAGTGGATGCAGACACAGCCGGGCATCAAAAGACCTCATTATAAACAAAGCCCCAACATCTCCCTGCCTCCCTGGGCCCCCAAGTACCGTAAAACTTTTTAATGTCAAGGTACATTGCAGCAAAGCAACAACTGGCACAACTACTGACTGCCTGAATGGGCTCTGAAGCGAAGGTAGCTGCCAAATATCGGAGCGTGCCAGTACCGCTCAAGGCTGTAAATTACGTGATGTAATCCAATGGTGATCAAAACATGTTGAGACAAAGGAGAGACGGGGATTTGTGTGTGTGTGTGTGTGCAGTGGAGGCATAAAGCGACGTATGGAGAGCTGGGTGCAGGTGCGAGCAGTGGGAGGTGGGCTTACAGAGAGCGAGCCGCCTGCAGAGACCATTGTGAGAGTGTTGTGAGAGAGACAGAGCGCGAGAGAAGTGTGTGTGTGTGTGTGTGAGAAGAGAAGGGTACTCACTCCATCATAGATGCAGGTATGGAGCAGCAGTCCTGTATGGCGGTGAGCGGAGAGGTGAGGTGGGCGGTGTACGAGGCCTCCACCACCTGTTTGTTCCTGTTCACCACGTCCAGGTAGCGGTTGAACTTTTCACGGATCTTCTTGGCCAGCTGCGCAAAAGAAACACAAACACAGACTATTATTAGTGGTGACGCCTGAGTTGACGTCTCGTTTCCTTTTTTTAGCATCTGCAAGACTGATCAAGAAACCTTTCACTCTCCAGGCGAGATGGGATGTCATCCAGCCCCCACTGAGACCTGACAAACGTCAACAGGCTTAAAGGAGACGGTGTTTTTTTTTTTTTTCCTTCCCTTCCGTGTTTTCCGTATGTTCTTGTGCAAGTAAAATATATCTACGGTTAAAAAGGTCAACGTCCGTACGAATAGAAGCCCCTCTCTCCCACAGAAAACACTGCCCCTGAAACGCCTCGTCAGTAGCCCCCCTTAAATCCCGTGACATCACACTACGCCGGTATGTGACCTCTCTTCAGGCGTGTGTGAGCTGACCAATCAGAGCAGACTGGGTATTCAGGGTGTTGAGCATTGAAGCATGTAAACCTATTCTAGTAGCAACCCAAAATAAAATCATGAACCTGGAAACGAGCAGAATGAGTCTCTAAATTATTACTGCTGTCACAAGGAGCTTTTGGAACCTTTATGCTTGTGTATTATATGTATATATGCATATATGGGCTGAAATACAAAATGTGCAGCCCTTCTGTCTGTGTTTCCGCTGGTTGCTTCTGTCTGTCTGCAGTAAAGTGGTATTTCTCTCCACCATTGACAGTAACACTGTTTTCTTTATATTGATCTAGTTTTGCCTGGACCCCCAGAAAGACTAGCCAACACTTTGTGGAAGCTAATGTGGATCAGCTTAAAGAATAAAGAATACAGCACACAAATCCAAACAAAGGCAGACGGGTCAATGTTGCTGAAACTTTAATAAGCCTCTTCAAAGACTGCTCATTTGGTATTGTCACCTCATAAAAGCAGTGATTACAAGTTAGGTTTTGTTAGCTGTGGCTGTGAGGTGTTGCACATTAATAGCACATGTTTGCGGGAATATCTTGACCCTGAAGAAGAACAGAAACCAACAGCACTCACTTCCTAACTTAAGTGTGTCATGGGGCTAAAATTCCAGATTTTGTTTTGTTTGTACTTTTTGTAATTAGGTTTAACTACATATCATTTTTAAAGGTCAAACACTACTGTCACCAATCGCTTCGATAAGTGGACATAAACTCATAAACACAAACATTTGTAGAGTTCATTTCATTTGTCCTCCCTCCTCTGTTTACTCATTTTAATTGGCTATATGCATAAAAATTGTAACTACAGCTGAATAAATAAATCTGACCTGGACCTGCTCTTCTCTTAACACATAAAAGCTTTTCTGTCGTTCCTCTTTACTGTTTCTTGTTTTCTGCTTATTCAGTTTCTGTTTTTCTCAAACATTTCGCTCAATTCATTTTCCTTGCTGCCGAGTGCCCATCCCCACCCCCTTCCATGTGTTATCCTTCCACTGTGAGCTACATTTTCTCCTCTGTATTTATGTTTTGTTTATATAAATAGTGAACTTCTAAATCTGGCCCTCTTTTGGCCACAGTGACAGCGCGGACGTTAACCCCAGGAAGACCAGCGGGGCATCAGTGTGTTTCTAAAGGGGGATCCTTAAAAAAACAGAAAACATAAACACTACACTTCTACATGGGTGCAGGCAAAGCTACCTACCACACCTTAATTATATGTATACTTATACGTTCCTGGCAGCTCTGGTTGAAAAGGTGACTGCAGACACAGGTAAACTGTGAGACGGACACACATTCACTCAGCTCTGAGCATCCAGACAAACAGACGCAACCCAATAACCACAAATGAAGCAAAACAATATCAAAGATGGCCAGACGTCGGGCTGCACTAAGTGTGAAATCAATCACTGTTAAAAAGCACGGCCGGATGATGGATGTCTGCGGCTGGAAAGACAAACAACACTCTGCATTTCCACACCGCAGCGCGGCCTTCATCGCTTGGTTAAAAGAAGAGACAATAATGGAGTATGAGGTCCCTGCTTGTTCCTGCTGGGTTCATGTTGTACTTTGCCTTCAAAATGCATGAAAACCAGAAAAACCAGATCGCAGGAAGGAGAAAGTAAGTGTGTCGTAATAAAAGGCCAAACAGCCAATTCAATCAGTGTTTACTGGGGCCCTTAATGCAGGCGCCTGGACATGCATACATTACACCCCGTCTTTCTTCCTCTGGTTCTGGTCGAGCACACGTCCCACAGTGCTCTTTCAAAACAGGGTTCCAGCTCCTTTGGGGGAATTAATAACCAGCTCTGCCTCCCAGGGGACATTAATAACCAGCGCACCACCACCGGCTCTTCACAACAGGTCCCTGTTCTTGCTTTCTTTGGCCAAAATGCCTCGAAAAAAAAGGGGGGTGACGGAGGACAGTGAGGAACTTATACACACTTAATCTTCAACATCACATGCATGTGATCTGATTCTCCTCTTAACTTGAAAACTGTCACATGATTGAACGATGATGGAAATGTAGCTTTTGTTGCAGTGATCAGTTTAGCCATGTGTCTGTGGATGTGATGTGTTGCTAATATAACCTTCTGTTTACCGTCGAGCTGTTACGAGTTATCTTTCTGTGACTCTACGTGTATTTATACTAGATTAATCTCCTTTTAAGCTTCTTTCTATGGGAACTTACTGGGAACTTTGTTACCGTACTAAATCATCGTTACAGTACCTTATTAACATTCGTTATGGACTCTCATCTTTTCCAGCTTAATGTCACCTAAAGGCCTCAGTATGCTTCACCAGGAAGTAGAGAGCTACGGCCTGACTTTTTTAAACCTTCCGAAAACAATCGTGTCCACTTCACAAAGGGGCGACCAAGTGTGCACAGGTGAGAAAGTAGATGGGGTTTGAACTCTCTTGGCAATATTGGTTATTCAGCTGGAAGTCCGGGCATTTAACACACATCACAAAATGATTTTTTAATCAGACAAAACTTTAATAAATTGTTTCTGGTGAATCTATAAAAGTAGCAGTATTTTCTCTTTGTGTGCGTTCGAGTTACACTTTGTTCTTTCATGACTTTGTCTGTTCGTTCAGCAAAACTTCCTGGTTTTATTCAACAGGTTTTTTGGGGGGAGAAACCAACACTGTTTTCATCTGTTTGACATTCTGAGCTTGCAGGCAAATCAAATTGATTTAAGTATTTACAACGAGAGCACGCAATCTAACCATTCAGGAGATTCTGACACAACTGAGGTCCAATCAAACTCCTCTTCTTTTCAGATTAGAAAACTCACAAAAATCATCGTTGTGTGTTGTGTGTGCACTGACGGCACAAACGGCACAAAGAAATGTCTATAAATGGCAGCGCTCTGAATACTTTTCGAAGCCATTGTAAGTTACCTACTGAGCCTGGTTGAATACAGAAAAAGGCTTATTTCCACAGTAACTGGACTCCCTTTGTTCTCGTCCCATAATTACCGGTGCCTGCAAAAAGGGCCGTGATTCAAGGCAGAAACAGGGAAACGTACCGCGACCCACTGACCGCCTGTACACCTAATCAGCCGGCCGCTATTCATATTAGGGGGTTTAACAGGGGCCTGAAGCACAGCCCACAATTACTCCTACTCCACCACAAGGAACACACACACACACACACACACAAACACGCCTAGACACAAACATGCGCGCTCTCACACACGGACATAAAGTTAAACACACAAACGTAGTACTCCCCCCCACACACACAGTAAAGACCATGCATTGCAGCATGGCAATTAGCTGCAGAGGACTTTGCATTAAAAAGGGGAAAATGGGCCAGTGTTCAGCTGAGGAGTGTTTCCATAGCTGGGGGAGAGAGAGAGAGAGAGAGAGAGAGAGAGAGAGAGAGAGAGAGAGAGAGAGAGAGAGAGAGAGAGGAGACAGGGGGAGAAAGTAAGCCTCGACTTTTAACAGAGTGACTTAAGAGAAACCAGAAACTTCGAGCCGCGCAAGTTAAAGCTTCAGTTACAGTGCTGCCACAGTGCAGCCAAAGCAAACCTGCGCTCTGCAGATTAACCACACTCTCCAAAACACAGGGCTCCCTCTCTCCACCCTCCGACCCATCCAGCCGCCTTTTTAGGGTTTGCAGCACCCAGTGGGATTGGTCCGACCGCATATCTGGAGTGAGTGGAACGGCTGCACCCTGAAATCTTGTGCTGGGAGTTTTGAGGTTTGCCAGTCAGCCTTCGGCCACAGCCACTGCTGGCAGTGGTGATTATGGGAAGGCCGAGGCCTACTTTAGAGTTCGGGGTTAAGGTTAGTTTGAGGATACTAGCTGAATCCTGCAGAACCGAGAAGCTGTGAGCAGAGAAGTGACTGGCACGGTAGAAACTTTCACACGACGCACTTCTCTCTCGTCTGTGAGTGATGTCGTCGGTGCAGGAGTAAATGCGGCGACTTAATAAACTGGTTAACACAACATGTCAGCAGCGTGGAGCTGAAAAGTGGTGAAACCTCATTTTTCACTTGAATGGAAGCATTTCGGGATGTCCTTTCTCCTTCCATTACTTAAATGTCACCGTGTGAGGGCTACGTCTACCTGAGCTGTAGCTGATAACCTTAACACTCTCGACACACTCTTGCACAAACCGTGTACCACTCTGTCAGCACCTAATGTGGGGACATGCTTAGGTTGAACTGGGTTTGTTTTTCAGCAATGTGTCTCGAAAAGCTTTGGCAGATGATGTCTGCTGATTGCAACAAAAAAAAAAAGGCCATTAAGCCGTGTGAATTGTGGACCAGCGTAAAAACATTGGCCGCCAGTAGTTCCACTCTGACAGCACATGTCAACGGGTAAAACAAGCAGAATAAATTTTTGGTTCTCTCTGGACTGAGGGAATACGCAGGAGCAGACTCAACACCAGAGAGAGGGAGGGCTGGTGTCATTACAAAGGGGACAGATGTCTGCGTGTCTCCTTGAATAATGTATTTCCAGAGGAGAAAGTTGTCTGAGAGGCCGGCGGCTCCTCTCTGCAGCCCCGTGCCCTCTCTTCCTCTGCAGATCCACTCCTAATTGAGCCTCGACTCTGGCTCGTGGACACAGACCCTCTGCCCAGAGAGAACACACGAGCCAACTCTGTCAGAGCTGTCATCTGCATTAGTTGGTCGTCTGCTTCAGAAGGGTCCCAGCTAGAATGTATGGGTTCTCTATGAACTGGCCATCAATATAAAATGCTTAAACTATTCCAACAAGGACCCAAAATGAGTCGAAGTCGGAGCTGCTCCGTGACCGGTGGGAATCAACATTCACTGAATCCATGTGACACTAATTGAAAACCTCAGACTCAGTAGGCCATGTCTATTGTAGACGAGGTTTCTGCCTCATTACAGAAACTGAAATCCAAACTTGTGTCTTTTTAGGGTGACATTTAGTACATTTGATATTACAGATATAATTAGGAATCCTGTCATAAGATGATATAGAGCCTTTCCTTAATTCAGTTATAACTGTCAAAAATGTCTGCACAACTGTTGTTGCATGGAAATGACTATTGCAACACTGATGTTAGCATAATTGATAAGCTAACATCAATGTAAGCCTGCTAGGAAGACCAAAACATAGGTTAGCCTTTTGGTGAAGCTAACAAGGATGCAAGACTGATGGCGAAGCAAACACTGATGTTAGCCTGTCAGAGAAGCTATCAATGACGTTAGCATGTTGGAGAAGCTAACACCAATTTTAGCCTGCTGGATAAGCTTACACCATTGCTAGCATGTTGGAGAAGAACATTTCCTGGACAATGTATTAAGGGGTATATATGCTCTTGTCCACTAGCAATATTAATTCCTCCGACTCCTCGAAGCTCAAAACACCCATCTTTTCTTGTCCATTACAGCTAGCTAGCTAGCTAGCTCAGAGACAGCTGTTGTCATGGATACAGGCAGTCTTGTGTACATTCTAAACACAGATACAGGCAGTCTTGACACAGATACAGGCGTGACAGCACGAGTGCTGATTAAAGAATCTAGTTTACAGATGTAGTTAGGATTTCTTGAGTTTAGATGCTAGGTCTTTGATAGGATAGGACACAGCTATGAATTCAGGAATGGCTTCGGTGACAGGAAAGCAGGATTTTTCAGGTCTTTGAAGGCTAAAACAAACCGTGGGGAAATGTTTTTGTACTGTGGCCCCTGGGCGAAAGGTTATAATTATCATGACTCTCCATAGCCTTAGAGAACAATAGGAGGTGAATGCATACTATTTTTTTCCATTGAGACAAAGAAACAGCAATGCCTCGGGGCCAATTTGAGCTGCCTCTGGAAGGTGAGGGATACTACACCTTCCTCACACATACAGTGGCACAGATTGATCTACTAGTGCACACACAGAAACACCGTCACAGGAGAAATGCAAACAATCATCCGCCTGTCTGTTCTCGCTTGTGGCTGTTTACCAGCCTCGTGTTTATTGTCACTCTTCCAAGCTCCCCGACGCACAAGTGCAAACACACACACTCACACACACACATATGTACACCATGCCTGCGTACAATCGTGTTTTTGACTTGACGCCGGACGCCAGAAATTATGCGCATAGTTTTCCTAAGATAGGACCAAAAGCGGCACGCAGGCATTTTGACTCGTGGTTTTAAGGTCATATGAAACAAATCTGCCCAATTCTGAAAGATGGCACTCTCTCCTTCGAGCCTCCTCGCTCTCTCCGCCTGCAGCTCTGCACTCACATTATGAGCCGAGAGAGAGAGACGGCAGACAGACAAGTGGAAAAACAGACAGAGAACTTCAAAGCCGATGAGACAGCAGCCCTAGAATTTTAATAAACCCCCTCTTTCCCTCTGATGGCGAGTGGATGTGTGAGCGCGTCTGCGGTCCTGTGTTCTATTGAGCAGACACCGTTCGCAACACATGCGTGCACAAACAGGCAGGTACACACACACACACACACACACACACACACACACACACACACACACACACACACACACACACACACACACACACACACACACACACACACACACACACACACACAGAGGAAAGGAGAAGCCTTTGTTACTCACCTGCTGCACTTCCGTCTCGCCGTTTGATGTCTTCTCGGTGTACACAAACGAGTTGAAAATCCTCTGTAGGGAGACGGAGACAGAAAGGAAGCGGAGACAGTTAGGTTGGATCAGGAGGAATGCTGAAGATTCGGATCCAATAACTGAAATCCATCACCTGAGGATAAATATTGGCAGACTTCCTTTATAGATAGATTTTGGTTTCGGGTGTTGCCGAGCGGGGACGCTTGTTATCAGCACCCCGGGGGAACATTTGCAGTAACTGTCAAAACTGCAGATTAGTGGAAAAAGATTCAGCGGCAAATGTTCTTTCCCTGTAGAATCTACAGAATTTGGCATCGTTATCGCAGGTTACCAAAAAAGTTCAAGCATTAACGCCATTTTTTTATGTTCATCGTCACAGCTGCGCTTCCTCACATTTGTAAAGAATCCAAACAGGACCCTTCATCTAGCTGCTCGCCATTCATGCTCATTACGTACACCAGCTCTGTAATGAAGCTGCCACCGGGGCTGGGGACTGAACTTTGAGTGCTGATCAAAATGTGCTCTGGTAATGGCTATCGCAAAGACCAAAAGTTAGAAATGAAAGCTTCAGCCTTCTATGCTCATTCTTTGCAGTTTTGTTTCCTGATAATTTTAGCCTGTATGTAATTAAGGGTTTATTATTTTTCAGTTCTTGTATCACATGCACTGAGGCATCTGATAAACTTGGCTTATATTATTGAACAAACTGCAGTAGAAGAAACATGTATTTATATTCATTAAATAATGCATTTAGTAAAGTAGATGCTGGTTTGATTTTAATGGGAGTTTGAGCAGTTTTGACCAGGTCTTGTCCTGTCTGTGAACATAATGCCAATCAGCCAACTTATTGAAAGGAATAACAGATGCAGTGAAGGTGAAGGTGACGTGAATAACACTGATCATCTTGTTCCAATGCAATGCTCTGCTGGGAAACCTTGGATCCTGGCAATCTTATGAATGCCACTCAACAGACACCACCCACCCAAACAACATTGGGGGCCCCATAGTGGATCGGACATGGCTCTGAACCACTGGGACATTGACTCTGATGGTGTCCTGTGGGGTCTGGCACCAGGACACTGGCAGCAGATGCTTGAGTCCTGTGGTTTGTTAGGTGGGACCTCTATGGATTGTACGTGTTCTGAAGTCCAATGGGTGCTCAATTCAATCATATGGCGGCTGGAGAATTTGGAGGCCTTAAGATCTTTGTCACATTCCTCAGGCCCTTATTCAGCTGTTTTTGCAGTGTGTTGCAGGTGCCGTACTTGGTCTACAACGGTGTTTGGGTGTGTCGTGTGTATCATGTTGCATCCACATGATTGACAGTTCCCAAGGTTTCCTGGCAGAACTAGTTGATAAATGTCATTCTCTTCACTTCTTAGTCTTTTTAATGTTGTGGCTTACGGGCACATACAAAACTGTCAGCAGGCACCTTAAACCTGTTACAGCGTCATGTAAATCCACACTTGGTTCATCGCACTTGATTGATTGCTGATGGCGTAATGTGATTTGGCACGACACAAGTGAAGGAAATTCTCGTCGCCCTTGTTTGCCTTGTTAGTGACGGTAAAACAGCTTCTCGCTCTCGCTGAATTCTTGTGAAAACATTGAATGTGCAAAATAAAGCAGATCCCGGGTTTCAAATTGTGACTATTTGTGAGCATTGACTGTCGTCAAGGTCACAGAATATCAAGAGGTGCTGCAGGCGACAGCAACTTGACTGAGGTGGCTTATAGCAACAGAGGCTGAATGTCTTCGAGGATCTGGAGAAAGGGCTGCTAATTTTAGTAAACTAGCACCATTATTCAGAGGAAAAACATCCAAAATTCACATAATCCTACTGCAGAATAATCTATACCAAGTGGTAATAAATATGTAAAGCAAACAAACCTATCAAAAACTAAGTTTTTAGTCCTTTTCTAATGCCATTGACAGGGCCTTGATTTTGTGTACTTTGACTCACTGGCACGTCTCAATGTGATGAAAGCATTAATGTTTTAAGTGACACCTGCACTCCTCCTGCTATAACAAGTCAAAATGCAGAGACATCAAACATATATTATTACAAAATACACAGGTTATTAATGCTTAATTGCTCGCTGATGTATTTACAGGTTCCCACAGCTGTGGGCGGTGCTGTATTATGATAGCCTGTCAAAATATTGCGTGACTACACTGAGTGAGGTGGGAAAGGCTCCAAGTCGCCGTCTTGATTCGAGATCCAGAGCGAGACACACGTTAGCATTTAGCATCAACATTAGCAGAGATGGATGCCTCTGCTCAGGCAGGTGCATCTGGAGCCGTTTTATTACCACTCCAGAGAGAACGATAAACTTGGTCATCCGCCAAAACAACCAAACCCTCAGACCCAGACAGCACCGTCCTGTCGTTTACATCAGCTTCTAGGCCGGGGAGGAAAATGCGTCACCTGCCGAAGTCTGGAGGTCAGCCACGAGACAAAATGAAGGGTTTCATGAGCCCGGATCACAAGGTGATGTTAAGTTTCCCCCTTCACCTTCCAGACTGAAAACATTTTAATAGTCCCTGATTTATATTGTTAGGTGAACGGGAGGCGGAGCGCTACGTTAAGGCATGGAGAAAATGAGTCCTGGTGTGACCTCAGCCTGAACGAACGCTAACAGAGCCCCGGGAAAACATTTTAACACACACACACACTTTTATTCAGAGGGTCTCCTGGGTCCCATCAGCCAAACATTCTCTTTCTCTTACTTCCTGACACACACACACACACACACACTTCCCAGACATAGGCAGCAGGTCCATGTGGCAGCTACAAACAGAGCAAAGCTAATGTTTGTGTTGCGGCGGCAGGTAGGCAGGTGTTTCACTGTAAGCCGCCACGCTGAGCACAAAGCCTCAAATTACCTGGTTCCACACCGCAACTGTTTCCTGCCGCCTTGTCCGCACCTTTTGTTCGACGCATTCCAGAGGACGCCAATTACCCAGAATGCACCACATCAAAACTAACCTGGATCTGAGTCACTATAGACTGATATTGTCTCACCGTGGCTACACCTTCACACCTTTCAACAGGTCTTTGCAAAGCGTAAGAAAGCAAAATGTCACCGGTTTCATACAGTCAAAGGGCGAGGTGAGCGGTTTCTTCAGGGTATTGTAGCCTTTGACACATCGGCACAACGTGACTTTCACCACTGGCTGCTGCAGGGAGATTAAAGACACATCCTCACTGGTTTTTCAAGGTAAAATAAAGCCTAATAGGACAGTTGTGATGGAGATATTGGCAAGTGAAAAATATGTAATGGTGGTGGGTTGTTTTATAGTTGCCAAATATGACATTCAGTAAGTGCACTGAAACTGGGAATTTAATTATCATAAATTATTTTTTCTATATTATGATCTCTTAAAAATACATTTTCATATCAGCGTCTATAGGACAACATGTGCCTACACCGACACATCTGTTAGAAGCCAATGCCAGCCAATAATACTGGCCAACTGATACGTTTTTATAATAATAAATGATAATAATATGAATGAATATGTTTATTTGTATGACACTTACTAAAACCAGCGTTACAAGGTGCTTCACAATAAACACTAACACACAATAATAAAATAAAAACTAATGAAAGAGGAAAAAAGTGACAGGAATGATGATTAAAAACTGTAAAAACACCAAAGATAAAAAGTAAAAAAAAAAGCAATGGGTGCATTCAAACAGAGCCGTGCAAGATTTAACTGCAATGACAAGAATAAAGGACCAGAGTGATTAAAAAGAAAAAAAGAAACCTAATAAGTTGCCTAATGTAAGACAAAGAACGGCAGCAAATTCTGACATTCCGACAGCCAAACCAGAAAATGTTTTCTTTTTTCTTTGCTTGGAAATTGACTTAAACACTCAGCTGATTATCAAAGAAGTTGCCAGTCAATTTTCTGTTGATAAATGAATCCATAAAGCAACTAAGTGTGTCGCTCTAATTGAAAAATACATTCGTACAGAAGAAGCAAACATACACAAACACACAGAGACAAAGTCAGGCTGAGACGGACGCAAATAAAGAGGCGCCGCTGTGCGCCAAAGTCTCCTCACAATGCCGTCTTCTGGGCCATAAATAGGCCATTCAGTCGACGCTCTTGTTGATTAAGTATCAAATGTAATTTCTGAAAATTCAATTATGCCTCATACGGCCTATAAAGCAGTCGGGCACAAACAAAATCACTGCCAACTGTCAATCCGCCTTCAACGGCACCTCGACAAAGCGCTCCGTTTTAGTCCTGATTGCCTAAATGGAGTCAGCAGCTCTTGTTACGAATGTTTTTGAGCATATTCTTTTCATTTTACAGTGCAGTGAGACTAACAGACAAGTGCTATACAAACAGTGTCGTTATGTTATTATTACACACACACACACACACACACACAAACACACACGGACACGCAGCTGCATACTTCACTACAGAGTTATTTACAAAGTGCAAAACCAAGCCCAGACAGTCTACTGTTCCACACCCTTCTTGGTGGAAAAAAAAAAGAAAAAAGAGAGAAAGTCCAAGACGTTGAACTGTCAAATAAACACGAACAAGCGCACACAAACAGAGCTGCCACTTCTGAGCAGGAAGCATGCGCTCTCAAAACACGACACCAACAGAATAGAAAGGAAAAATGGGGGGAGAAACGGGCACCGGGGCGGAGAAATACTTTGTTTCCATTAAGAAAGCAATTCAGGAAAAAAAAAAAAAAAACTGGGAACAAATCCTGCAGAGAGAGAGAGAGCAAACTCCTGTTGTTGATTAGCCCACAGGTTAGCTGTCTTTCCCCCAGTGCCTCGAGTGTTTGTTGTTAGAGCTGCTTTGCGGTTTTCACAGCTATGTAGCAGCCAGCGAGGAATGCTCCGCTCTGAAACCTGAGAGGCCTGAGGCTGCCTAGGCCACCGTGGGCCCGTGGCCTCCCCTGACCCATAATCAAACACCCAAATGTACACAGACGCATACACACCAGCGCAGAGTCACACACGGAGGCGACTGCACAGTGTCGGGGTCACACTCACACTTCACCAGACACCTTACTGGGCTGGGCAGCACAGGGAAAACAGAGCTACCAAAAGGATGGGAAAAATCAACAATAATATTATCAAGAGGACGTCCAGCACGCTGATGGGAAGTCAGATAGGGACTGTTTTGGAAGCCTAAAGATTAAAGTTCCTACATGGGTTTTATTCCAAAAAAGTGAGATTCACAGCCATCAGTGAAATCCCTTAATAGCATTGGACACCATATGATATACAGTACGTACATCCACATATTCTCCATCTGTCCAGCTGGGAAGAGCAGCAGGAAGCAGCCATATTTCCCAGAAGACACTTCATCTTAAACGGCAGCATAATGAACCGTTTTGGCCTCATTCATCAAGCTGTGGAATAATGCACATGCAGTACCAATCCATCTGAGTGACGAATGAACCAAACAAGTCGTTTCTTTTTAGAATATCCAAAACGTGTGTTTCGTCAAATGCCGAGTCACAGGTTGAGTTTTAGACTTTGATGCACTATTCCACTGATACATGAGTGTGTCTACATGCGCAACAATATCCTGGTTATGTTTAACGTACGTTATCCCGGTTTTGAGAATCCTGAATATCCCAAATGAGGCCTGAACTACGAAGCACGCTCAACACGTCCAGCTAACGTTTTGTGTCACCTGGCTTCACTAACCCCACCCATCACGCTAAGCGCGTCACATGAATGAGCTTACCGACTCGATAAGTCAACCCAGATTTCCCACACACAGCCATGAGCGTGCAGAGCGGAATATGTTACAAACAAATAAAGCCCTGAAAACCCTGAAGAGCGCTGACCCCAAATCCTGCTTTACAGCACGGGCCTGTGGAGCAACCTGATACAAACCAGAATACTGTCACATGTGAACACTTCATCCTGGTTTATGAACACACAGAGCAAAGTGGTCGAGACTTGTGAGAGATCAAGACACACCTGCAGGCGGACAATCAGAAAACTGGATATTGTTATGATCATATATACAGGGATATGTTTACACGTTCCACGTAAACTCTATATATTCATATTTATGTGTATATATGAGATCAAAACATGTATGTTGACTCAACGAGCCAACAAAGGCGGGGAGGAAGAAGACTGACAAGCTAGTAAACATGGATGTAAACACTACAGGATTTAAAATACTTTTAAAGAATCAGCTTTGGAAATGTTTTATGAGGAGTGAAACGCACTTGACGTGTTTGTTGGACCTCGAGTACGCACACACACACACACACACACAGAGTGCTTTGGTGAGTAACGCCGAATGTAAACGCAACTTTTGTTTGTTAACAGGAAAACTGAAGAGGGACATTTAACAGACCCCGGCTCCAAACAGGCAGCTCACTCGGCACTAATCTCACAAGAAATGCATTCAGACTCCTCTCTCCATTGATCACAGAGCACCGAGCGCTCTCCCATTAGGCCCGGTTTTTTAAATCCACCCACCTTGGGGATAATCCCAGCCACGGTCGACTGGTTCACATGAATGGCTCAACCTCGGTGGCAGGAGATAAACACCAGAACCTGTTTTTTTTTTTATTCCTGTAGTATGTTTGTTATAAAGGTAAAGGGTTGCTGGCCCGTTGCTGTAGAATTCGTTTCCATGTGAGACTAGGCAGATTTACAGATAACAAGAACATTTGCAATCCTGTCCGTTTTAGGGTCCACCATGAGCTTTAGTACCTGCTGTTGTTGTGTTGAGTCCTAGGCTAAACCACACAGTCTTTACCATTTTGTTTCTCTTTCTTTCTCTTTCCCCAGCCCTCCTCTCTTATAGCTGCTTAATTAAATGGTTAAACCATGGGAACCTTCCATCTATATGGCATCTATTTAATTAGGCCTGCCTCTTCAGCTCCTCTGTCAGGCTCTCTTGAGGGCGCCATAAACTTCCCCAAGAGGCTCTTCTCCCTTTAAGAGACTCTTTTGTTCTCAGCGGGGCAGACAGCCGATGATACCGGGCCAAACACTGCGACTTTGAGAGACACCCCTTTATGTTTTGGGGAGAGAGACATGCAGAGACAGGCACAGATATACAGATCGGAGGAAAAAGTAAACTGTTGTGAGAATCGATTGATCGTTTCAGTCGTTTTTCAAGCAAAAATGTCAAACATTCGATGGTTCCAGCTAGTAAAATAAAAGACTGAACTTCTTTTCCTTGTCATGTATGATAGTAAATGAAGCATCTTTGGGTTTTCAACTGTTGGTTAGACACACATTTTGTTTTTTGGCATTTTATAGACTAAATCAGACCTGGTCAACTGGTGGCCCATAGGCCGAATGTGCCCCTTTAACAACCTCAGTCTGGCCCTTTGATCGTTTTATTAGTCAGCTAATTGGCCCATCTATTATTTCTGTCTGTTGCCAAGCAAAGAAAAAACTCTTCCATCATTAAACATTTCTTACCCAGTCTGTTTAAAAGAGGGGATTTAGGAAAGTCAAACTGGCAACCAACTTCTGAGATTAACAACGTGCATTGTTTACTGCACTTTTTTAAATAATGTTTTTCCTTTGGTAGTGAAAACTAATAAATAAAATATGCTCCGTTTATGCTCACAGTTAAATGAGCTTTAGAGGTCAGACATAAGGGAAGTACATATCCAGCTCCTTGGCATAATACTCAGATTAACTGACAATAAAACGCAGCTCTAATACAGAGTTAAAGAGAGGTTAAGGAAAGATGGCACCGACTACCGAGAGGTGAAGGCAGGGGTGAGGGAGGAAAGAGGAAGCGAGGAAGTGGAGGCCAAGTGCAGAGGTAGGGCTGAACAGGGAATACACCTATTAACAATTCCCCCGTCTTCAAAGGCCGGAGTGGAGCTGTAAGCCACACTAATTTGAAATTGGACTGGTGAGCGTGCACGCGAAGAAAACGTGCACACAACACCCATTAATCCTGTCTTCAGGGCTTGTTGATCGCTGGTCCTGGGTTTAGCTGCGAACACACCGGAGGGGAAAGACGGGAGCATCGTTCGGGCGGGGCGCATCTCGAATATGTGTGAACAAGTCGAAGTGACTAAGCGCCCACACGAGTGTGTACGCACGGCATCGACCCGCCGTCACTACAGGCTTCTCATTGTGGGAAATTTCTGTGAATGCGAACGCCTCGCGCACACGCAAACGCACGCATTTCACATCCACGCATGAGGCTGCAGCGTAGATGTAGCTTTCGGGAGCTGTAGGGCCTGAGAGATTGGTTTCCATACAACTGACAGATAAAAGCCCAAAGCCCCCGGGAGAGTAACTGCTGCTTCCTTCATGCTGCTGCTATACAGCTCAGCCTCCTCCTTCCTTCAGCGCTTCATCTCCCCCCTTGGCTTTTCCTCTCTCCCTCCCTCCCTCCTTCCCTCCCTGCCCCCAGCCAACTCTCCGCTCATTGCACTACAAAGGGCTGGAGCCAGGGATGCGGCATCAGAGCTTCGCCTCTGATGTCCGTGTGTGTTGATTTGTTTTTTTTTTCCTACTTTATTCCTAGACTCTCTGCCGTGTCTCCACAACCTCGCCCTCCCCTTCTCCGTTTTTTTTTTCCGCGAACACTACAAAGCAGAGTCAGGAACCAGGCACCTGGGAGGTGGAGAAGTGAGGGAGAGAGAGCACAGTTTCTGTATTTTCCGCAATACATCACAAAAAGTCTGAAATAATTGCACCTGCAGCTTACAGCTCCACAACACACGGGCCGGAACAACAGACGAAGAGAGCATTTGTATTCATCCATTCGTCTGCGGGGAGATACCTGGTGAACTAAACTCGAAATGCTTTGAAGGGCTTCGCCGTGTTTCCTATCAATTATAACTATGCACAACACAACCTCGGCTCAGTTAGAAACCAGATAACAGAAGCAGTTCTGGTTCTGGGTGAATCTATTCACTGGTCTCAAACACAACGGTTCTACTGACTTGTCATTTCTCTAATCTACGGACACGGCAGAAGGAAGTCGGACAAATCAAGTCAATTAAAGTGGCCTGTGATTCACTTTGAATCAGTGGAACATACACACACGTGTGTGATGGGAGGCTGATCATACTTTTTAAAGGCCTGAGTGGCGTCACCATGTAACTGTTCAGTGCTTGTGAGAGGCTTCAGCATAATTTTAAACACCGATCGATATTGTATATGAACTATGGTCAAATGATTTCATGTAATAAGACATATGTTGCTGATAGTGATGAACCAAGACAGAAAAGTTAACTCCACGGAGGGTTTTAGCATCTGTCAGCTCGTCTCTCTTCTCTTGCCATTGTTGCTTCCACATGTTGCATAAAATGGCAGAGTTACAGGATTAGGCACATCTTCATTGTAAACTACGGATTTGATGGAAAATATAAGGAATCAATATCGATTCTTAACATGATTTCTGGAAATCTCATCAAAGCTTAATCGCCTGCTCGATGCTCAACACACGGTGAGCAAATCCCGCGCTGATTTCAAAGCACGCCTTAGTGACTGTGGAATGAACCTAAATCCATTAAGGTTTTGACCACGGCAAAATAAAAGGAGGAGCTCGCGCAGGAAGAGACGTGTCAAACGTGGATCTCTGAATGTCACTATAATGGCCACGGAGAAACCAAACCGTTGCTAATTAAGAGCGTCTCCATTTCAACCAAGCCGAGTGGGTTCGCTAATTAAATGACGAGCCGTCTGCCAACCGCTCGCTGCTGCGTTTAGAGGGTGCTGGGGGTCAATTAAATTTGCTTGAATCTAACTAACGGACAACCTGCGGCAATGTCTCCAAAGCCCCGGCCCACACACTGTGTTAGTTAGTGTGAGGAGTGCATGCATCACTGCAGCCCGCCGGTCAAAGGAATACCACGGATCGCTCTGATTTACTGTGCTCCATTCTTAATCAACTATGCATGTACGTGTGTGCTTTGGACGTTCATGTGCACTTGAAAAAGTGGGAAGAAAATAGGGAGGATTGCTGCCACATGAAGAAATGACTCCTAGCCTCTATATCTTCATAAAAACATAGCTTGGTTGTCACAGTAACGTGACTTTAAGCCGTAATGGATTAAACAGTCTAAGGTTCTTTCTAAGGCAGGGTCTGCATCCCAGCATGCACTGGGTGCTTCACAGGAACACTGAACGTTTAAGCTTTCCGCCCCCTCATCCTACTTTTTTTATACCGCACTCCCGTACTGCTCCTGCTGGACTACGAGTGATGTTGATTTCAGTCGTAGTCAAACTGAGAATGTTTGGATCTTCTGTAAGCAATCAAAGAATCCGGTGCAGGGATATAAACTCTGGATGTAAGTAATGCCAGATTTATAAATAAAAAATAAATCAATCAATCAAAAGACGGAGCGAAAACTCTGCACATTACAGTTCAGCGGGCCGCGGTCCAAACACGTAGGGTGTGGTGGTGATCCCAGCCTGCTGTTGTGGTATCCGACTTCGGTCTAAAAGTCTTGGACAAAGGTTCCCGGTCTTAACTCATGTCCCAATGTGTCACGCCAACCACATACATGATGGCTTTTTAATGTGTGGCAACATATAACATTTGATTTCAAACATTTTCCACCACAATCCCTTATTCCATTTCTCAAAAACAGTCATGATCCAAAGAGGTTGACGACCTCTCGCTGAGGCAATAGTTTGTACATTTAGACCTGGACAGTGCTCATATAACTATGGTCAACAATATATTGATAAGTGCTGAGCAATATAGTGATGTGCACTTGCCGTGTTTTTAAAGACACGGACAATGCAGACCATCTATATGCCCACAGCATAAGGTGACATTGTCAAATGTCTTCTGTCGTGTGACCAACAGTCCAAAATCAAAAAATACTAAGTTCAACATAATGCAAAGACCACGAAAAGAAGAAATTCTTACATTTGAGAACCTGGAACCAACAAATGTTTGATTTGATTTCTGAAATATTTTCGAGCAAAAATACAAATCAAAGGCCAAACCAATGTTCTCTTCCTTAAGATCAACTGAAGGACTGATCAATTAATCACTGCGGCCTCATTCTGTATAGCTTAGTGGTTGCATTTGTTTGACTCGGCTGAACATATTTTTTCGCCAATATAAATATTTCAGTTCTGTTTGTCAGATGTTTTGGTCTGAGAAGCTTTAAAACCCCAAAGGTGGCCGTGCTCCCAGCGTAGGTTTGAACAGAACGGATCAGGTGAGAAGTCGCAGCACGGCCACATGTGACCAGCTGTAATCAGCTCCCTAATGAGACCTACACGAGTTCTAAACTCACATCCACAGATGCTATAGGAATTATTCATGAGAAAAATACTGGAGCGCAAAGACCTCTAACTGGGCCTTTCTTTATCTCCCTCTCCGCCATTCAACCGGGGTCTTGTCCCGTCCAATGCGGTGGGAGGGTGAAGCCTGTCAGCTATCGGGTGCTGTGGTTCTGAAATAACAAGACCCCCTTTTGTCCAAACAGCATCGGGGCCAGGAGAGAGAGAGAGGAGAGAGAGAGAGAGAGAGAGAGAGAGAGAGAGAGAGAGAGAGAGTCACCGCCATGCAGTTTCCCAACTGCCTCCCCGCCGCCCCCTACACCTACCCGAGAGGCTCTCAGTGTCAGCCTGGGATGTTTGCTCTCCCTCTCCACCAGACAGGATATAATGCTTTCCACATGTGGGAGAAAAAAGGGAGGGAACGGAGGGTGGAGGAGAGAAAAAAGGGGGTAGAGGGAGGACTGTGGAAAAGCGGGCGGGGTCAGACAAGAGCCATGACGAGAAGGAAAAGATAGCAGAACTGTGGTTTGATAACAACTTCTCAAGACCAAATCCAGGCTCCTTGTTCAGTTGAAGCTACGACTGTGTACGTCTCTGAAGATCTATCGCTATCTCCACCTTTGATTTGATGGTTGGTAATAAAGAGGGGCAGTGGTAAAAATCTGAGTGGACAAAGATGTAAATAATTAATCACAACTGATATGACTACTGGCATGGATCCCATATACATCTGTTTGATGCAACCACACAGCTTTGCCTCTATAAAAAATATTTTTTACTTTCCTTTCTTTATTTATCCCCTTTTCCATACATTTGCAAAAACACTATTCTGCAGCCAACTCTTGGAGCTGGAAGTTTAAAAACTGAGTCAAATCAACATAACATGATGGAAGAGGAGGCACATTGGAGGCGTTTTACCCTCTTGCCTCTGTGAAATGAAACGTACTTCCAGCACGTCATGTATTGCCCCGTTTAGCTCCCCTGCAAGACAAAGGATGGTAATGAACCGGCAGAACTGTGGCTCAGCGACGGTCTGAAAATAAGGCGTCGGGACTCAAATGAGAGACATAATCTTGCAGCTTAGCGAGAGCAAACGAGGTTTCCGCCTTGCCCTTTCTTCTCCGGGTGTTAAGAAACAATGGCTGTTGTGGGCACTCATCATCAAACGGTCTTAACGGAGGCTAGAAAAGGAGAGCGAAGGACGGGATGACACCAATATGTGAGCTTGCATAGGATAATATAATCAATCTTAGTACCGTATATCGTGTGTGTGTGTGTGTGTGTGTGTGTGTGTGTGTGTCTCTATGAGAGCATGTAGAGGGCGTGTGGTACAGGGCAGGGGGTGCAGGTTGTTTTCTCCACACGAGGCCTCTTTGATGTCAAAGCAGTGGAGTCATTAAAACGAGGCTGCGGGCCACAGTAACCGTGCGCTAATCAGACCTGACTAATTAGAAATACTAAAACTCCGTTCTTGATGGCGGCATTCCTAATTTTTTAATGAGGATTTACACAACCTGGTTCGCGCTGTGGCACATTAATGATGGACCAGAATTTTACGTTATGGACTATACACTTCACGGGCTAATGAGACAGCAGACGCCACGTGGACTTTTCCCCCCACGTTTTGGATTGAAGCCCGAGAGCAGCAACTCGTTCAGCATGTCGCCGCAGTAGCGCCGAGCCGGCAGTGCATTATGGGAATAGCATCTTGCTGTTAAAGTGGAGCCAATGTGAAAACTTTCCAAAGACAGATCAAAGCCGCATACCTGAGCGCCTCCATTAAGCTGATAAAATCTAGTGAGCGAAGTGGGACGGAAAACAAAACCTCACACGCTGCCTTCAAATATGTTCGACGCAGGAATGCGCGATAATGAGAAAATTCTGTGCTTTACAGGCGCTTTGACTGCTTCTCTGCATATCAAGAAGTCCATAAATTATGGTGTTCGGTTCACACAACATGACGAGGAGCCAAAGGATGACTCTGGTCGAATCGTCACGCACTGTGTGCAGCCACGCACTCTAGGTCATCGATGATGTGTAGATCTTGAGAATAACTGGGGAGTACAGCAATTAGTTGAGATCCAAATGAAGAGCTGTGCTCATTTCATATGACAAGAATGCTTGTAAATTACTGTGAGGATCGAGGGGTCAGAGAGTTCAAACTAAAAAAGAACCTCTGCTACAAATCAGGATTGGCTAAAGTCTGCTATACTTGCCTTTAACTATTACTTACGGCCTACAGTGGGGTCATGTTTACAATGGATACTGACACTGACACTTCGCTTTGGGATGACTTTCAAAAAGCGCTACTCCAAGTTTGCTGCTCCTCGCTCAAAGAACATGGCCGGCATTTTATCACAAAATAAATAATAAACTCGGCTTCAAATCAGATGACAAACAACGTGACTGAAGCGAACAGGCGGCACAGCGGTGGAAACTAAACAGGCGTCTCGCAAACATTTAACCTCTGTACTGGGCTTCAGCCACCTCAGGGCCCGACGCCAGCCTGCCAGCAGCCTCTGGCACCGCAGGGCCCAGTCACGCCCTGGTGGTGCACCCTGCCAAGGCCAAAACGTCGCACCGACCCCTTAGAGAAGTCAAAAAGTTCGGAAAGAGTGCGTGAAAGACCCGAGGCTGATAAACTGCATGTAAAGGGGCAAAGGGCTCATCGCCGCGCACCAATAAATTCAGAAACCTTGATATGCGCTTCCTGCCAACAGAGGCCCGCTCTCAGCCAAGGGAGAGGATGTTCAGATGGGGCGCCTGCACTGTCTGCACAAAGTACCCTGGATTATCTTCACATTCCTGTGCTGTGGACTCATTTGTAAGGGTTTTACTTGCATCCGCACATGTACATAAGAGCCACACGATAGATAAACTGGTACAAGTCTTGTCACCACAGTAGAAAGAATAAAAGACAGAGATGATGTATTTTTCAGGATTAAAAAAATAAAACTAAAATAGGAGATGATAAATTGAAAGAAGAATACGGATGGTAAAAAAATGGCCACAACAAATATAATGTGCGTCTTCAGGTCTCGGGCAGGCGATTGTGAAGGAGCAGCAGGGGAATAAAAGCAGACAAAGAGAGTAACAGATAGGAGGGATGTGGAAGAGATAAAGAAGGGTATAGACATAGGATAGAGTGGAGGGAAAAAAAAAAAATCTCCCGGGGTGGTCTCCTTCTCAGGTTTCTGAGCACGATGTGAGATCATGTCTGGCCACTGTTATAAGGTCTCTGTACAGACAGGGCGCTTTGTTCGACTTCATGTACTCTTAGGGCAGTTACACGCACTGATTAATAGCAGCACGGGTCGCTCTGCTGAGAAGCCGAAAGCTACATGTGATACTGGTCTTGCCGTTGCCTGGCCAAACCAGTGCAGCCCGGTCCTGCTGAGCATCGCGTTTACACCTCTAACCTTGATATTAACCATTTACAGCAGACATAGGTAACATGTTGGCGGATGCATGATCGTTATCATGTGTTCAGCATGATTTGTGTGCGGTAGTTCTATTACGCCAGTTTATTTGGTGGGCCTTGCTAAAACTAATGCAGTCTCACCCTTTGGCTACACTGAACACTTAAAGGTGGGTTAAGTTGATTGTGGGGAAAGATGGTTGACTGTTGAGTCTCATTCCCAGGAGGTGGACTCCACAATCAACTATTTTCTCTGCAATCGTTCAACCCACCTTTAACATTTGCGGACCATTCATGGCGATGCTGCAACCCCACCCTACTGCTCCAATCAAGGAAGTTGGATATAACAGGCTTGAGAGCACTACTGGGTACCAAACTGTACTTTTACCATGTGAACTAAATTGGTACCACCATTCGCGCTAAATCAATCAGTGTCAAATTGCAGTACCTGTGGGAGCGACACGTCACCTGCGACAAGCCCCAGTGAGTCAGGGCAACACTCACTGCAAAACTTGTAATGCTCAATCCAAAGCTGACCAGGGCAACATGTCTAACCTGAGGAAACACCTGGCCGAATATTACATACATCTAAAAAGCCAATGAGTGCATCATGATTGATGAGCCTGAAAGCAAGAGCCCTCTACGGGCCGCAGCTGGCATTAGCAAGCCTGCAGTCAATGCTGTGCTCGTTCTTGAGTTGAAGAGTTGAACCCTCAACATGAATAATGAGGCATCAACATCTTCATCTTTATGTAATTAGCTAGTTGGATACACTGTTGTTGAGACAACTGAGCTTTTTCCATAGTTTTGGTTGACGTTATCCTCACATTTCTACCAGCTAGAACTCAGTCGCTGGCTGCATCTGAAACTCCTTACCAGCATGGTCTTTGGTCCATTTAAACAGTCTGAGACTTTTTAGTATGCCAGAAACCTTGGTACGAAACCAGTAGTTCATATATTGCATAATATTTAGGGGGACATTCTGTAGTGTAGTGACAACAACATATAAACTGTGCCGGTGTTTCTTCTTCTTCTTTGGATCAGGCCGACTAGATGCTGCAATGGCGTACTGTTTTAAATGTTCCTTCTGAAAGTTTTAAAAAATATATATATATATATTTTATGGCAGTAAAAATAGTGTCTCCAGCTGCTTCCAGATCTTCAAAAGAAGGTCATAAAGTATCTAGCATGTTTTTGGGGAAAAAAAACTACCTGATCCAAATGCTTGTGTGATTTGATTACAAGTGTCAAGAAAAAAAACGCAAAGAAACATCTTGTATTCGGGGATATTATGGGATTTACCCGGATGCCAAAAGGTGAGCTTGATGATTTTACACAACCTATCTGCAAGCTACAGTGTGTAAAAGACGTGTGCCCGTAAAGGACATGCAGATTCTGAATAATAATCTTGAGTGTAGCTCGGCGTCTAAGTAGACTAATGCATGCCACAGCTTAACACAGCACAGCACCGGCCTTTATGACACCAGATGATTAACTGGATGCAGGATTTGTGTTGGCTACTCAGTGTGCTGAGGGAGGCAACCTGGGAGCTGTGGTGAGGAAGGAAAACATCGGCCCATGCTTGGCTAAATTACGGATATACAAGCACATTTATGCGCAGTCATATTGACTCGCATAAAAATGACCCAACTCGCCAAAATGCATCATGCGTCTAGAGGCAAATAACAGCTTTTAACGTGACACTCCAAAAGCTTCTTCATTCTAATTTCACATCTGTCCCGTCCGCATGGCCAGTGCAGCTGCACACACACACACACATGCACGGACACAAGTGAATTAAAGGGAGGACAGTTTATGAGTTGTGACCCTGACTTGCGGCAGGAAACCACGATGCCAAAGTACACACATAAAATACACGCATGCACACAAATCTCCTTTTTCTCTGCGCTATCGTGACAGGGGGTAAAGCCCCAGCACAATCTGTATCAGAGAGCTGTCTCGGAAGTCAGCAGAGCATCCTTGGAGACACGAGCGGAGAAGAACGAAGCACAAAGAAACAAAGAGGAGTGAGAAAGTACATAAAGAATGAAGGAAAAGAGGATAAACAAGCAAGGGAATGATGGATAGAAGATCCTGCATGTTGGATATATTCATCTATTAAAAAATCGATGTTGATGATAAAAATGACTTCAGTAATATACTCGGAGACATGTTTGATAAAAATAGAGACGGATGATGTTTGTGTGGAGGTATTAATACAGAGGGGGGGTAGAAATACAAACAAAGACCGATTATAAATGTCCACCTGTTGGTTTTGGCTCAGGTGAGGCACGGTCAGTCAGCACTCGCACCTTGAGCTTTTGCAGACATGGACAGAAAGGCTTTCAGACAAACTTCTGTTCAATGAGTCAATCTCAGACTGCTAATTCATGCAGAAAAAGATTTGTTTGAGTAAATCATTGCTACTCTGGCTGAAAGTGGGACACACGCGCGTAAAGAAAATCCTACTTTATCCACAGTGCAGGTGTTTCCATCTGTCGCAAACAAATACAGCATCAGACAAACATCTCACAGAGTCTGCACTGAAATGGATATCTGGAAACTGCACTGGTGAGGCAGCCAGGGCCAGTTTATTCAGTCCTTTTCTCATCCAAGGATTCATTTTACTTAACCACACGGTGTGTAGAATCTGCCACCAGGGTTTTCACAATAACAACAGAGTCTGATGACATGGTGTAGCAGTGTGGGATCATGGGAGTCGTTGTCATTATTGTTTAACAACCAATGAAAATAAATAATCATGCTTCATCATAAATAAGCTATACTACGGGAGTGGCCAGCGAGCTAGTTCACGGACTTCCTTCCTCATAAAGGGGGGTAGAGGAGACGTGACGCCATTAACGGGCGACCAAATGTAACGCACTGATGCCTTGAATCGGAATTATGTCTTTATTTGGGTTTGAACGTTGTGGGAAACATTCTGGATGACGTGAGTAGGCTAGGTCAAGGTCAAGTCGTTTCTTTAGAATTTGATGTGGAATCTATGCCTTTTAATGTAGCAATAAAATCCAGGATTTACAGTCTTTTACGCTGATGAGCTTTAAAGTGACGACTGACGTTCTGGTCGGTTTTCATCATCAGAAAACAGCAGAATTAACACACCAAACGGGGGCAGATGATACAAAAGAGCAAGGCTTAGCTCTATATTATATATTGGTTGGACTGTTAATGTTATCTTAAGTTCATACAATGTGTTATTTTTGAACAAAGCCAGAGATTTTCCATCACAAGTGTTAGCCTGTGTGCACCTTCATCGCGGGAGGCCAGGAGAACGCCCGTGCTGACTCAGTACGTTTGGGTTGTGGTTTGCGAGGGGAAGCCCCAGAAAAAAATACAGTTGTATCACTTTTTCATTTTTGTGGGCTGCCACGGTTCTATACACAAGTCTGCTAGAAGGATTTCTTTAAATTTATAGGCACATTTCAGCTTAGTTCGAAAGTTACACTGGGAAGTGACATATGGCAAAACAAACCCCCGGAGGACGGGTGGAGCCGCGCGAGTGACTGCCAGCGAGGGCTACTACAGCCCGGAAGGCAAACAAGCGACCTTCCCCTGCTAGGAAAAACTTCTGCGCCCTGGCCCGGCTGAGCGAAGACAAACTAAAGCCGCTGGACGATTCTGAGGTTTCTCGTCAAGTACGAAATGTTCTCATTACGACCTAAAAACTTTTTCCAAGCGCCCTGCGCATGGTAACTTAAAGAGACGTTAATGAGGTGGTGTTTCTGGGTGCATTATGCAGCGTGCACACATCGGATTTACAGAAAAAGAAGGAGCCAGATGTTTTGATGGTTTTAGAATTCCCTGAGTAGTAAGTGTCATTCCCCCTCCCTCATTAAACCCGTGACATGAAGCGCGGGGTGTAAGAGAGCACAGAACCAGGAGCGCCGTCAGTACCGGAGCAGCTTTTGAGTGAAAACATTCCATAAAAAGGGCCCTAAATGTATGACAAATTGCAATTAATTGCCGTGTTTGCACAGGGACTCAAATCCCTGGCTTTTGATTCCCATCCACAAATCTCATATATGCAAAAATATGTAGAAAAAAATATATTGTTTACCATCATTAACGATCGCGAACACCGGGCACACACACACGCACAACAGCGTCTGTGTTCCACAAGCGTGTCAAGCCGAGCTCTTAGACAGCAGGCAGGCCTATAGGGGGTGTCGCCTGAATATGCATCAGGTTTCTTCCCTATGCTGTCTAAACATCGGAAACCTCTCCTATTCAGATTCATGAGTCGATCATCGCTGTGTGCAGACGCTCAAGTGCGAGTGCTTTCAAAAGAGAGACGGGGAGACGGGGGGAGGGAGAGAGTTCCCCAAGGACACTCACAAGTTTCTGGTATGTAAATGATGAGTGGCTCCGCTGCTGTGGATCCGGGGAGAGGGAGAGCGCCGATGCTGTTTTTAGGTATGTAGGAGACATATGACAGCGCCTGTCAAAGCAGAGTCCTCCAGAAACGGTCAAAGTGCCTGGTTTGGGACCTCATTAAATACCTGACAATACTCCTATTTTTCACGTTCTAAATGTGTCTCATTTCATATATTGATAAGGTCTGAAGATTTGATGGTGAAAGCTAAATGTGGTTTTCCATTTTTTGGACTTTTAATGGTGTCGTTTGAGAGAGCGCTCTGGTTCGTGCTTCAATGAACTGAGGATGAGCTTACTACCAAACATGGCAACAATAAGAAATACCTACTAATTAATACATTTGTTTATTGTTACATAGTCAATTCTGTGGCTGCACAATATGGTCAGAAAATCATATTGCTATTATTTTGACAGATATTGCAACTGACATAGGATTGTGATGAGTGTGGATGATCCTTTTCGCATCACAATTATCATTTTCACAGAAAGAAGCTATTAAAAATCATGATGATGTGACATTTCTCAGGCTCTGTACCAAATTTACATCCGGAGAACAAGATTTGTGGGCCCGGACATCTCTGCAGCGATTGCGATTTGATTATATTTCAATTAATTGTGCAGCCCAAATCAATTCTGATGGATTTCAACAGAGAAACCATTCAGTGATTCAATCAGAATGGCTAATCCAGTTAAGTAAATAGTAAATAAATGAATGCACTCATACGACCAGGCCTGATATTTGACCCATTTCTATCATCTCATGATCTCCAGTACGTCATCATATCACTCAGCCTTATTAAAAGGAATGAAAAACATTTCACTACTACCTGTACACACACCGACGAGCGCAACACAAAACACAAACACACACAGGTCCGTGTTCCCACAGAGCTCAGTATCAGTCCGAGGGCCCTTTCACACACAGACCGTGTAACAGTGAAGGATTAGCGTTCCTGGAAAGGGAAAGAGATCTGGCTTGTTCACCACCAACTGAACCTCTCTATCAGACAGAGCAGGTCTGAGGCTGCTGGACGCTTCGCTTAAAGGATTGTTCAGAGAGCAGGACGGTCTCAGATAACACCAGATACAATCGTACATTTATGCTGAAATATTATAAAAACTGGTTGCCGTTGATTATCTTTTCTTGTCACCGTTTCAATTTTAGCACCTCTTCGTCAAGCGACTAATGCTCGGTGTGCTTTTGTGATCATTAGAGAATTATTGACTGAACACATGCAGCTCACCTAGGATTTCCTCCCTGAGCGACTCACAGTTTTTACTTTGCGATGCAGCAGTGAAATAAAAGGATGACGTCTGATGGGATGTTTTTTTTGTTTTTTGTGTTCAAAAATGTCTGTAAATAGCGCGGATGTAACGGTTATCTAACCAAAGTAGTGACGTCTTCAGCGATGTGCCTCTACCTTCACTCACAAGACCAAAAAAAAAAAAGAAAAACCCCACTGTTGAAGTTTTAATGCAGTTGACTGCCAGAGCACATTGTCTGCATTTCTTCGCTGTAACATTTATCCGCATATGAATTAGCGAGTTCCACAAAATGTAAAAACGGGAAGACGGGATTTGTTCCTCCTGTTCGGCTGCCAAGAGATACCAGCAGAAACCCCAGCTGGCTGACAGCGCTAACACCAGGACTACACAGACCGAGGAAAGCTGGCGTGGCACCAGGCGGCCAAACCTGGCAACGAGCAGGGCTTCTGGAGAGAGAGAGAGAAGAAAAAAAAGTTTGGAAGGAGAGGAGAGGATGGATGAGACTGGATAAAGTGAGGAATCTAGTTTTCTTGTAGAAAAAGTTAACTGTGCAAATAAATGCCTATGTAGTGAGACGGACCAGCTTGCTATACAATTGGCTGAACATGAGACCTCTCAGCTGGACCACCAGTGCTGATTTCAGTCTGCACGGGCACACTACGTACTGACAGTGGGGTTTCTTTTGGACCGGAGACAAGGAGGATGAAACCGGTGCCGCTGCCAGAAACATAAGAAACACAGGACGTCCGCGGCGTTAGAGAATTTTCGGCGCAAAATCTGCAATTAAATAATTTGATTTAAGGGACAGACACAAAGGATTAATTGCCGTCGGTCTCCGCAGGGAGCCCAGCTTGTGAACAAACACAGAGACGAGACGATCCTATCTGCCCGTTCGACCGAACACTCAGTTGTCTTAACTTAGCAGTGAAGCCAAACCAGAACCAGAACCTGCACACTCAGAGAGGAAAAACATCATGAGAGTGCTGGCAGAGGACGGAAACCAGAGGACAAGAGCTGAAATGTGCAGCGAGATGATTTCAAGACGGTCCCTGCACAACAAGAGCAATATGTTTTTATGAGGCTGGGACCCAGCGTGACACATTATGGTTATCATTTGGGCACTGAGCTGAGCGCATTAAAGAACTAAGGACTCGGCTATCACGTCTAACCTAAATGAGCTCCCTCCTCTGCCGGGCTGACATTCCGATGGGGAGGAACTGTCTCGAGGGAGAAACCGCCGTGCTCACACACTTGAGGGTGACGCAGTGCAACAGTTTGCTTGTTTCTCTGCGTTGAAATAATTACGTTCAAACCATGCCAAAGTTCAAGTTCAAAAGCAGGGCGCCTGAGAGGGGACGCTTTCCTTCTTCGCAGCTCATTTTTCCCGGCCGTGTTCTTTTTGTGATTCGGGAGTCACGTCGGCATGCCGGCAGGAGAAAATCATCCATTCCAGCGTTAAAGCACCAAAAACCTGTTGGGCTCTCCCTAATGCTCGTCTTCCATTACCTGTGAGTCAGTCCAGATCAAATAAGCCAGTCGTTTGGCAAACACATAACTGAGCTCGGAGACACCGATAGCTAAACACAGCTGCAGCCGCTCCGAACACGAAGCTTCAAACGAGTCTTGTTTATGTGTGAGGTGTGTGTGTGTGTGTGTGTGTGCGCCGGTCGAGGTACAGATAGTGTTAGACCGTGACTTCAGGTGTTTACATGTGTTTGGAACGCTGGAAGTGTCTGACGCAGTCTGCCCGTTTTTCATCTCACACTCAAAAGCCCTGAAACTCTTCCCTGCCTCCTAATTAGCGAGCGACATCACATTTTCCACCTCGCCATTTTCTGTGCAAGAATTAAAGAAAAAAACACACACACACACAAAAAAAAACCACTGCACTTCTTTTCATCTTCCGCCCAGCCTTGTCTTATGGAGACGGGAGCAGGAAAGTTCAACTCATTAGCCCAGGTCACTTCCTGACTTTTCTTCAAAGGCGGCGAAGACAAAAGGCACAGGACGGCCTCACACGCCGACACCCACGGACGCAATTACACCGAGAGGCAGGAACGGCGGAGCAGAGCAGATGAGGAGATGGTGGAGAAGATAAAAAAAGGATAGAGTAGGAAGCGTGGTGCAGACAGCGTCTCGTCAGGCTGCAGAGAAGACCTCGAGCTACAAAGGAAAACCAGAAGAAACGCAGGAAAAGGGCGACAAAAAGGGTTCAATTATCTCCGTTCTTTTAATATTATATCGCATAATGTTCAGTCGAAAAGATATGAAGGATGGAACTTGCAACGCCAGGCTAGCTGTCTCCCGCTGCTCACAGTCTCTACGCTAATCTATGCTAATCACCTCCAGGCTTCAGCTCCATGTTTTACCCTTTCACAGTTGACAAAAACCCCATTAGCAGCAGAGATCAGGCTTTTGTCTTCAGCAGGGTAAATACCTGGGTAAAATGACTCTGTAACAGTCACAGGTATTTATTGGCTTCAGCTCAGACTGGCAGTGATGGGACATGGCACCCGGGTGGACATGCCAATGTGTGCCCTTTCTCTGGACGCCACGCTATGATGTGTTGTGTTAAAGTTCAAGGCGGTGCAAACAAATTTCCGTCTTTTTTCAGCTCGATACCAATAACGGAACATGACCTCGTTTTGGTGGCAGCTAACAGTAAGATACCCCATAATTTCACATTTTTATGACCAGTAGTTTATTTACACCTGAGGGTAGAACAGGCACAGATGAAATGAGCGAGACAGGTTCTTCTTCTTCTTTGTATTTATTGGCTCACCAACTTAAAAGTGCACTCCACCACCCACTGTATCGGAATGTGTAGACGCTGCAGTTGTCAAGTTTGGCTTGTACCATTGTCTCCATTTATAGGCTATACTTTCACTGAAACCAATCCATAACTGATCATATAATATCCCAACTATATCTTTCATGCATTGCATCCCTATTTGACAGAAAGGCTGAGGTAAAGGACATAAAAACAAGTCATCACTGTCATTTTTGCTGGCGGCCGTGCTGTTTACTAATGTTCCCTGTTTTCTTGCGTCGTCAGAGGTCACACACATCATTCAGTGGGAAAACAGTCAATTCCCGGCGTTTAAAAAAAACCCTGCGTTTACAGGGCAATTTTGGTGTAATAATGAGGAGACATGTGTTGTCAATCTTCCCATCTCACTGTTAGAAGGGAAGCAAATGACAAACAGCTCTTCACCGTCATTATTTTTAACATCCTTCGTCCACATACAATAAAAGCGAATCCACAATTACTAATGTACCCATTAGTAAGGATTTACGTGTTTAACCCAAGCGCCCTCGAATGTTTTTAATAAACATTTGCAAACCTACGCTTCCTAGCCTATAAGACTGATGTTGACTTGACATCGCGGGCTGCAGCTCTACATCTGTATTCAAGTCTGCCGAGTTCAAAGCTCGCCTGCTTCTAATTTGGTGTACCGATGTTCTCCCTGGGTTTTGAGACAATAATCCACAATTCAGAGTGCGTGTAAAGTACTACAAAGCATCAGGGGACGTTTCCCAGCAAATAAGCCTGTTGATTAAAGGCACACTATGAAGTTTTGGGGAAGAAATCTTAACCAGAGGAGAAAGATCTTCACTTACTGAATAAACAAACTGACCTTAAAGGACAACACTGTTTCATACTGTTTTACTTTGTTGATATGTGGCGGACCCTGCCACCTTTCCAGCTTCAAACAGTGTTCTGGGGACCTTATTTCCCTCTGAGAACAGCTTGTTTATTCACTTATGGAAAAGATAAATATAAGTTTGTATTATCACCTCATTAATATTGTAAATATTACAAACCCAAGTTTGAATTTATCCTGCAAAAACTACATAGTGCACCTTTAAACTCGAAATCTCAGCAGCTACTGAAGTGTATGTATGTTGTGTTAGTCATCACTGACTGCACCTTTAACTCGCAGAAGTCATAATGTGTATGAACGGCCGCGAGGAGAGAAGTTAGACTAACTGAGCCGACCTCCACGACCCCCGCGACCCCGAGTCACACAATTCCTCCCCATCAGAGAGAGCGATGCAAACGGCAGCGACGGTGTCTGTGTGACAGCGAGACATTTCTTGGCTGCCATCGCTGCACCATTTCTCTTCAAGTCTTCTTTTGTGCCCACCCTCAGCATCTATTTTAGCATTTTGCACTCTTAGCAGCGCTCTGCCTCGAGGACGAACCCCAAAGCCCGCCATTTCATATTCACAGTCGGATAAGAAATGCGCCCATTAAAAACACAAAAACTCTGCAGACAGGCGTACAGAAATGGATGGAATCTGAGACAACTTGGGAAACACGGCTTCTCCACAACTGTGAAGTTTGGGTTTACGGCGAGTTTGTGTATGCAGCACAGAGCCCTGAGAGAGAGAGGCATCGACAGAGAGAGAGAGAGAGAGAGAGAGGCATCGACAGAGAGAGAGAGAGAGAGAGAGAGAGAAAGAGAGAGAGAGAGAAAGAGGCATGAAAAACAGTCTGATCTGCTTCTCCACAGTAGAAGCTCCAACTCTCTCCTCATCGAGAATGCAAAGCCTCTTCTGCAGGAGTGGATGTGTGTGTGTGTGTGTGTGTGTGTGTGTGTGTGTGTGTGTGTGTGTGTGTGTGTGTGTGTGTGTGTGTGTGCGTGCATTGTGAGGGGGGATGGGGGCCTCACAGATGCGTGTTGTCTGGGGGGAGGGAACCGGTCCCTCTGCTCTCCTTGCCCTCCCAATTGGGTATTTTGCTGGCTGCCCCCTTGCCTTCACCAGGAGCCCCCGCCCCCTTCCTTTTCCCCTCTTTCTCTCTTTCAGGGAGAGTTCATTTTGAGTCTTGCCCATTGTGGCGAGTGAAGGGACTGACTTGCTAAGGGGTGGCCCGGGGTCCCTCGGCTCACACTGCCAGGTCAGCCCTGTTGGAGCTAACTAAGTAACACTGGCAGGAATCTGGGGAAGAAAAACACAAAGCCTGGATCACCAGTGAAGATCCTTTTTTCTCTCTCTCTCATGGAGTGCATTTGTTATCGCTCTGTGTGTGTGTGTGAGCGAAGGCTGGGCGGCCGGGGTGACAGTGTATGGGAGATAAAGAGTGACGGAGGCACTAAAGAAAGGGGGAATCATTAAAAAAGTGAGAATGAGCTGATTAAACACAGCCAGTTAATTAGCGCTCCTGTTTAATAAGCAGAGGAACGCGTTAGCTGCTTTCACTGAAAACCTGGAGGGCCCGGCTGCACACAACTCGGTCCAATACACAGGAAACTGGCGTTGTTCAGCAGAGAGGAAATTAATCGAAAACTGTTTTGATAACAGATTTCTCACAGAGCCCATTATTATTATACTCAAAATATCTGCAGTAAGAATGATCTGCTTTCTCTCTTTTTAATGACGTAAAAGTAAATTTAATGGCAATATGTGATGGCATGTTTCACTATTTTCTCGACATTTTAGTAATTGTAATAAATCATTTGTGGGAATCAAAACCTGCATCTGTGAGTCGAGAGTGAACCGGTCTGGATTCAGGTACCAGTTGTGTTACATGATACAGGCTGCAAGAAAGTAGGGACAGACCGATTGAGAATTTTTCTGATTATCGGCATCTGTGTTTTTTGTGTCTGATTGCTGATAAAGAATCAATTTTTTAAAGTGTTGCTCTGGCTCTGATGCAGCATCCTTTGTCTGTTCTTTATCTGTAGTCACTCAACGTCCAGCCCACAACACTGTCTGATCACAAGCCAATCAACACTTAATTATTCTGAATCTGCAAAATGACTTGTGGAAAAATGAATCAATAAATGTAGTGGCGTGGAAGCATGAGGTAGCAGGAAAGAAAAAATCAAAATTGTAAATATGTAGTTACATTCCATCACTGTTTGTTCTAAATTTCGACACAAAGATTTGCATTTCTATTGCAAATGTGTATCGGTTCCAAATATTATTCGTCTCCTTCATTACTAATAATCGGAATCAGCCCTGTGGTCCGTCCCTACAACAAACCATTATGTTAACTTTCCAAGACATTCAGCTTACTTTAATTCTAACAATTGATATTATGACAATTTCTTGTTGCATGTGATTTAATTGAAGAAAAACACGCCAGTATTTCCACCTTCTCTCCTGTTTACAACCGTTAACATAATGTGATAAGAAGTTAAGTTAAAATGTGTTATTGGCTGCTCCTCAATTATGTGCCGGTGCTATTAAATGAAAAAGGTGGGCGCGCCAGTCAAACCAGATGTGAAACAGCAGCCTTGTTCTGGCTCGGCTTGATTCATCTAATTAAATAACCTTTTCAGCTCTGTAATTAAGTACGACACAATACACAGACACGCGAACGTACGCGTGCACGCCCGGCATCCTGATGTTCATCTCAGGTCAAACTGATAACCAAAGGATGTCTGCAGCCGCAAAATATGTTATTTCTCTCTGATCTGACCGTGTTTAATGACACCGCCTTTAGATAGCAGCCACGGAAATCACGGTCTAGATTCTTAACGGGAGCTTAGCATCACAGGGCATGTCAAAACTGGATACAAGTGAGGGGAGAGCAAGAGAAGGCAGACACAAAAAAAAGGCCAAGGCCGAGGACGCTGCAAATCACTGCAGAACCAATTTTCAGCCAAGGCCAAAGAGAGAGAAAGAGAGAGGCCTCCTTCAACTGGGAGATGCGGGAAACAGATCAAAAAGCGGTCAGATAAATGATCTGGCCGCGACAGTACAGACAGATTTAAACCACAACAGCTGGTGCAGAGGGGGAAGAACATCAGTTTTCTGCTCCGTCCTGACCGCAGTCCAGCGGGAGCCAAGAGACGGTGCACTAGGCTGTACTTACACAGGCAAGGAAAAAAATTAAAGGGATCTGATTGAAATGAATGGGAGTCGTGCCGTCCAAAATCTCAAGGGGGGGGGGGGCACGTCCCTGAGAATGTTTTCCTCTCCGTATCTCTCCTCCAGCGGGCTTCAAAGCACGGAGTCAGATATGGAAGTGGGCTGCAGGTAGATTCAGATCGAGATGAAGCCAGACTCCGAATGATACATGATGTCTGTCTCCGTCTCTGTGGAGGCAGTTTGGCAGCTGTTCAACGTGCTCATGGCCGGGTCGAAAGACGGAATGGGACATTTTACAAAATGAACTGTGACTTGTGACCAGAAAACCAGACAATTGACACATGATATGAAAAAAAAAAGTCCTGATGTCTTAAAATTAACTTTTGTTGTTGTCAATTAGGGGCTGGGTGATGTGGCCAAATGTTAAAACAGCAACTTGGGGTTGATTTGTGAACTTGTTGGATGAAGAAACTGCAACACCGAGACATCTTCGTGCGTCTCCTTGGATGAATTCAAATATATCCAAGATTGACAACTACACGAGGTTGTTTTTCTTGAATCCAGAAGCGACACGGTTGTCCGCCTAACAGCCGAACTTAAATCCCAGTTTTGTCCAACATGTCTGGGGACTTCATGGTCTCTGATATGTGTTCAGTGTGGAGGTTGGAGACAGTTTGAAGCGGAGCAGTTGGAAACGAGGGGCGCCAGAGCCTCTCGGTGCTTGGACTCGGGCCAAAACACACAACGGCTCCGCGTTTAATGAAAACGTGGCCGTCTGCTCTGTTCTCTCCTGCATTGTGACGGGATGATAACGGTAAAAGTTGACAGAACTAGGTTGTTTCCCCGGTTTTGGACAGGCCAAGAATTTTGAAGACTGATGTCCAAGTCATTCCAAGTTTTAAAACACTGCAGATGTCCCTGTGGGGCTTTGCAGCTGCTGGCAGAGAGCCTCGTTTCTCCATGAAAAATGGACCCAAGAAATACAATTCCTCATTTTAATGAATCAGTTTTAAATTCTGAATGATAGAAACATTTAGTTGGGAATAAGGTCATGTATACCCAACAGCTTATCACACCAGTTACCATGTTCATTTCCAATTTGGATACAGCCACATCACACTAAAGCACACACAAACAGAACAGAATAACTAACTATCAGCATTAAATTGGGACCATGACTCAAAAAAGAGAAAGAAACACTCCCTGCAATAACAGTTTGGAAAAAAAAAAAAGCGACAGTCAAAATGGAAAAAGAAGACAGGAGCAGCAGATAGTTCAGCCGAGCCTCGAAGGCTCATAAACCGCAGAGGCACATCGCGATTTATGGTCGGAGTAAAAGACGAGGAATCGTGCCGTGCAGTGCAATGCAAGTCTGACTAATGCAAAGCACCTGTTGCTCCGACAACCTGAACATCCCACACGAGAGAGAGAGGGGGGTCAGACGAATGGCGACACAGGAAGAGAAGAAAATTCCTGCAGCTTTCAAAAACCTGGCAGACGTTTATGCGAGTGTGGCGAGACAACACGAGAGCTGGAGGTAAATCACATCGACCGGTCTGACCACGCTTGTCTTTGGTATGACAATGCGAAAACCATTTACAAAGTGATGCAGAAACTCTACAATACATGCTGCAGACTTTTAGCCTTTTTAGCAAACATCAGACATGAAATGTTAGCAATTAGCTGATGAACACAGAATGTTCACGTTTGTATTTTCAACTTCTGAGCAAAACCAAGAGTGTAGATGAGGCACATACTTCCACCAAGGCCCAACAGTCCCCTTTAATTCGATCAAGCCTAATCCAATATCAAACTCCATAGCCCCGAATCCTTCTTAATTTTAAACCGCCCACAACTGCTTAACCATAATTTAAGATCACCAGATCTAAAATCTGTGACAGTCATGCAACGAATGTGCGAAAAAAAAGCTTGATCTGTCCCTTTATCTGGATCCACGCCAAAACTAAATGGGGTCTATTCTGGGCCGAGACCAGAGCTCCATCCAAGTGTTGTGGAAATCTGTTCAGTAATTTTTGTGTAGTCCTGGATGGTACGGAGCTACAGCTCGCACCCAAGTCTTGACTGATGCTGTGATAATCATAACACCCATCCAGGAACCCAGAGGTCAGTTCAATACCCGGCAAAAAACTAAATTTTCGTGTGAAAGCTGTAGTTTAACACGTGACAAAGGGGGGCCAAAACCAGAGACGATATCTATCCATCCGTGTTGCGTTTCCATTATTCTGTGATTTGGTACTAACTTGGCAGGGAGCAGTTGGTTATCTTATGGAACCTGGGTGCCCTGAGGGGTGGGCAACCAAAAGAGCCCCATCACATCCCCAACGAGACAAGTGCAGGAATGTGCTTAGAGATATATTTGACAGCCGAGTGTCTGTTTGCCCTTTCAAATGAGTGTTATTGTGAAGAAGAATGTTCTGCACGCGGTCTCCTTTAAAAGATCCTGGCTCGCGCACGCGCTTCAAACTCTCGCGCAGTTTAACATGCAGTCGACACCTCCGAGCCGAGCGCGGAGCGCAACAGTCGGTCATACAAAATTCAGCTTCATATCATTAATTGAAGGTGGAACACGGCTGGATAAGCGTGATGCCGGACTGCAAAACAGAGAGAAATGCGGACTCAAAGTCAAAAGAGAGAATGGGTGAGGGGTAGTAATAGTCCCACGTGAAGCAGAGGGCCTGTGAGGCTCTCAGTAACCTTGACTGTTTGAGCACACAGCCAGGCAGGCGAGGCAGTAAGAGGCGAGAAGGCTTTGAAGCTTTACTGCAGAGAGCCTAGCAGGAATTCTGATGTCCTGCTGTATATCCTCTAACCCTCCTCCTCCTCCTCCTCCTCCTCATCCTCATCCCTGCAACTCATCCAATATAAAGTGAGGAGGAACACGGCATAAGCTAGAGAGAGACAAGAGTTGAGAAATCAGCTTTAAAAAAAAATACAGGTGGAAACAGCGAGTGAGAGGAGAGAGAAGATATTTATAAATGTGAAAGAGGCCTAAATAAAAAAAAGTTCTAGTCCACGTGAAGAAACACAACAAAGCAGGGATTGGGGCTGGTGTTGCTCTTGGACCAAACCCAACCCAGAAAATCACAACTTAATGACAGCGGTGGAGCTACCCCAGTTTCTCTGTTTTCCTGCGCAAACCTCCACCGCCCTCAAATTACTATCAATATTCAATTAGGGGGTCGGGGATACTGGACGAGCCGGCCTCAATAACAAACCACACTTCTCTGTGGATTAAGGCCCTTAAAACTAACACAGTGAAATGTCTTTTGTAAATAATCACCCGATACCCTCCGAGCAACACCGAGTGAACTGGACCGCTCACACAGCGATGACTGATCTCTTTTTAGCTTCGCCACCAGCAACAAACCTGCACACGGCGGTTCAGCCCACCTTTAGGTTTCCTATAGCGATCAGGTGTGTGTTTCTATATCTGTGGCTGGAAACGTGCTGCGGTCCTGGCTCGAGCAGGCGGCCACATGACAAGAGCGGCACCAGGCCCGTGTTTTAATAACGTGGAGATCAGATTTCATATTTACATCCAGAGGCAAAGTCCAAACAGTCGTGTAAAACCCGCTGCTGTGACGCGGAGCGCTCATTAGTTACCTGGATCAGAGGAGGCTGTCCGCTTTCCCAAAAAACACAGAGCGTCACATGGCAGAGGCCAGAGTCGTTAATCATTTTAAAAACATGTGAAATATATTTTCCTTGAATGTGGAAGACTATTGTAAATGTTCTGTTTCAGACACTGAGAACCTGCAGGTCTGAGAGACAGAGCCAGATGGACATGAATCAACAGGGTCTGCTCAGCATTTCAGTCAAATTCAAGCACCTTAACCAACAATGTCCAGATTCATGAGAAATGTTTCTGCGAAAATGATTGTTTACATTATTCCTTTACACCCACAGCAATCAATGTCAGTGATTGGGGGATCAATGCGAATGAACAGAATGTGTGTATGTTGGCCGATATATCGATATCAGAACATTTCACTCACTAATGTTGGTATCTGTACCAGTGCGAAACAAAAATGGTGCATCAGTTGGGCTCTAGTAATAGCAACAACTCAGCAAGAGCCACAGAACAGCTGTTTTAAATAATTAACACACCAGGTACAGGGACATGCAGCAGGTATATGATGTCAAAATGACTAACCGGGCCACCTCACATGGAGGGAAGACTGAAATATGACTCAAACGCTGATGCTAATACTCTCATCATAATCATCATAATTACCCTGTTATTAAACCTGTCAGAGAACCAGAGCTAATAAAATGAGTTGTTAAGCAACTGAGAAGACGGGGAAGATTTACTGGCAACAATTCTGACACTTGATTAATTGTTTCAATCAACTTCCTCCCTCACAGAGCAGAACTTCTGAGCAGCTGCCAACAGGTAAGTAAGAGAAGACCGAAGGCAGACAAACACTCCTGCACATTGTTCACCTCAGCGGAGGTGAGGAATATTGTTTGATAACAATGACTCGGCACAAAGACCTTCATCACGCTGTTTCCTGGTTCTGGCTTCTCAAATTTGAAGATTTGTTTTCCTTTGTGTCATAAATGACAGTAAAATAAATCCACTTCAGTTTATGACTGTGTAATTTATGATAATAACTAATAAAGCATTTCAAGACATCATCTTTGGATCTAAGGAATTACTGATGGGCACAACTGATATTCCACAGACTAAAGCAATGATCAAATAATCAAGGGAATGGTAAATGAATCCATAAAGACACTGAACTGCAGCCCAACATCAAACTTTACAGTTCTTAGTTACGATAATCAGACTGAATTGAACTGATTTCATTAAAATAAACTTAATGTAGTATATTGCGACAGAATGGCTCAAAAAAAACATATCAAACTTCACAGGGCATTGCTTTAACAATATCAATCCAACAAAACATCCAGTGAAAAGTTGACCTATCAACTTCAAGCGACGACTGTACGCCCTCGCGTCCCCTGACAATTGAGTCACTCAATGACAGATTGAACAAGGTTGACCCAGTGACTCAGGCGCACTGACAAGGGGGGGCCTCAAATTACACATCTGCCGGAGAATGAGGGGTGGAGCGGAGAGGGCTAGAATTACGCTTTAAATGGAGATGCCGGGGACGCTCGCTAGATAAGAAAGCCTTCAGATCTTCTCCCAAATAGCACGGCGAGAACTTTGCGGGTCGACGTCCCTGGGGCCAAAAAAAGGGAAACACACAAACGAATGTCGGCTACGACTCCAGACATCAGATCTGGTGTTAGCGTCAATACAAACTAATATTAGGGAGGGAAAAACGACTGCCTCCTTCACTGCACAGGGAGAAGAGGCAGAAAGGTGAAGTGAATGTGGTTCAACAGACACACCTGCAGGCTGAGAGTCAGGCCACACCTGAGCATCAGAGCAGGTGTCCGCGCAGACAGCAGGGCCGACAGACTCCTGCAGTCGTTTTCACAGGCAGATGCAGGCTGTTCGTACTGGATTCACATCTCTTACACCCGTTGAGAAAACCGCTCTGACAAATCCACGAAACGTGCCGCTTCAATCGAGCTCACATTCGCGCCGTGCCAAGTCGGATTTTCACAGCTTGCACAACAACGCGATGGCCTCAAAACTGTTTTCCCACGACACATGGGGATGACGCCGGGCACGTATTTTTCATAAATAATCTGAACAGGCTATAAGAAATCAGAATCAGTCATAAAAAAATGACAAGTACTCTGCTGTGGGAGACGAACCGAACTAAAGACAGAGGGAGGTTCATTTGAAATGTATGCACCAGCATGAGCAGAGAACAAGACTAATGCACTGTTTAAAAAATAATAAAGGACCGAGTGCACAGACAGCAGAGACGATGACGTAAAGAGCAGGAAGAGACGGACACCGAGCACAAACTGGAGCTCAGGGAGGGATGAGCGGCGACAAAGGCGGATCCAGAGGGATCAGAGGAAGCCCTCAAAGCCGACTCCCAGAGCCGGGATGAAGGCGGCTCAGTGTGGAAGCAGAGAAGATGAAACACCATTTGGGGTCAGGGCCCCCCCGCTGCCTCGCCTCTGTGTTCAGGGCCTGTGAGCGCCTCTGCCTCTGAAGTGCTAAACACCCCCCCTACACACACGCACGCACACACACACACACACACACCCTGCAGCACCAGGCGCTGCACCCTGCACCTCCTGCCATTTGGTGACTCAACACAGCCCCGCACAGACGGATACGGCAAACCGGTGATTCTGCCGTGGTCACCGTGTGCTTGAACTCATTTAGGGCTGCAACAAACGTCACGATTGATTCATCTGCTGATTATTTTCTCGATCAATCAGCTCCGATTGATCAGATTTGGTCTATGAAACAGCAGAAAATAGTGAGAAGTGCTCGTTACGGTTTCCTAAAGCTCAAGGTGACGGGTTCAAATTTCTTGACCTCCAGTCCAAAAGACAAAGTGTGTGATTTATCAACTCAAAATACAAATAATTACCCTCAGAATTAAGAAGGTGGAACTAATTAGCTGTTCTCATTTTTGCTTGAAAATGTACTTTAAATTTCAAAAATAGGTGTCAGTTCATTGTCAGTTGACTGACTAAATGACTCACTGACAGCTCCGTTTAATTACACTGTGTCAAACACCTAAACGATGAAGCTTGTAGCAGCTACAGCTCAAGAATAAAGGATCAATCGAGGTTTGTATAGTTTAACATGGGCACACACTCATCAGCAATGGGATTTTAAGTCTCCAATGGGGATCGAAAAAAGGACTCAAAAGCAAAAAAAAAACAAAAAAAAACACAAAGATCATGTCAGTCAGACTATTTTTTCAGTCATTTTTCAAGCAGAAATATCTCAGACATCTGCTGGTTCCAGCTTCTTAAAAGGAAACATTTGCTGCTTTTCTTTGTCACTTCTGACAGTCAATGAAGTGACCTTTTCTGGATCATTTTGGACTGTTGGTCGGACAACAGGAGCAAAATTCCCCAAATTCCTCCCTGTCTATAAACTAAAGGATTAATCGATGTATCATGAAGATACCCTGGATTAATCTATAGTGACTACAACTGATAATTGAAGCCCTGATTCAGTTAGTCCAGGGCAGAAAATTAATCAGAGGATATTTCTGATAACAGGGTCATCATTCCCCTCGGCTCTGGGGACATGTGATGTGATGTGATGGGCATTTAATGAACCATCACTGAACTAATGCTACAACAACATCACACCAGATTAACTGACCATGAAAACACTGATTGGTTGCAGCCCTGATTGAAACTGCTGCTGACGGACACATGGTCTGAGAATTAAAATCTGATATCTTGTATTTCATCAGGAGCAGATCTTCAGATCAGGCCTGTGGGCTGCAGCCAGCTCAGACTGATTGGATTCATTCTTGTGATCTGCGGACCTGAAGGCATCGTATCAACTGGCTTCTCATGTGCACGATGGCGTGTGTCCATCTTCATATCCAGTCTCATGACCTTGCACATGTCACGGTTTAAATGCATTAAGCTGATCTCGTTCACTATGAGGATGAATCAGGTCAACCTCACACGATGAGATGCTGCTTCAGGGCTTCATCGTTGCGGGTGTCAGGAACTATTCTCCTGTTTATTTGGATTTTTCAGCACATGTGTTCAAATGACTGAAACAAAAAAGATATGGGGATAAAGAGGTGAAACAAAAGCCAGAGCTCCGGCGTGCTGGTGTCCCACATGAACGCGTCCCAACTTCAAAGCGCCTGTTGTTGAGCGACCACACGTCCGACCGAGCAGAGGACTGTCCCCCCCAACAACTCTGTCCGCTAAAGTTGTCCTCTGTGGACATTACTAACGTTACAACAACTTCAACTATCCCGTCAACGCCACTTTGGCTCTTTAAACCAGATTTTTATGCAAAGACACGACGCGGACCACAGTTCCAGAAGCCCTCCTCCTCCTCCCTCCTCCACGTTTACCTGCATGGTGAAGACTCCCAGCTCCTGCGAGGACAGCTTCTTCATCTGGTCGGCCAGAACTTGCGCCTCTTCCAGGATGGAAAACTCCGTCTCGGCTCCGCAATATCCACAAGAGAGAGCCGCGCACATTAGAACGAAGCTCCACGAAAAAGCCGAGAAGCCCCCGTGAACGCGGCGGTGTGTATCCCCGCGAGCCGCGCGCGGATTCGGCGTGAAAGGCGGAGGTTTGTCCCCCGTCCGCCTCGCCATGATGGCCGTGGGTCCTGCAGGCTGGAGAAACACGGAGTCTGAGCTGGTGGCGGAAAGGAGGAAAAAAAAAACTTCAAGGGAAACTACTTTTACAACTTTGCAGCTCGGAGTACGTGTGCCCCTGCTCTCCCGTACGAGTCTCCACTATTTCCAGCGGCGCAAAGCATCGCAGCTCCGTGAAATCCCCCGAGAGAACAAAGTAGATCCATGCGCGACACGGCAGAGTTTCTCTGGTTCAGGAAAAAAGCTCGTCGCTGTTCCGTCTTCGGTCAGTCGCTCCAACTCCTGGAAGTCTGGCAAAGTGTGTGTGCGAGCCGGAGATTCACCACAATGGGGGTGAAAGTGGGAGGCGTGGAAACACAGGAGTCCTACCGGCGCCTGGATCTCCGGATCCGTGGATCAGGGTTTCATGATGCGTTCAACTGCTGCTGGGAAAAAAGCAAGGCCGGCGTAGAGTGGCCCTCTAAATAGACAAAAACGTCAAGGATTGTTTTTAATTTTTTATCCAACTACCCGTTAAGTCATCGCTGGTATATCAAGCACATGTATGCATGGAGCAGTTCACAGGACTGTAGCAAGGATTTAAGAAATGCCCCAAAAATGTCCAGGTTCCCACAATGCACCCACTCACTAGGTTGCAAAAACGATTATATTCATTATTGATTATTCTGACGATTATTTTCACAATTAATCGATTAATGACATCTTCAAATTGCTTCTTTTGTCCGACCAACAGTTCAAAACCCAAAGTCATGTCGTTTACTGTCATAAATGACAAAAAAAAGCAGGAAATCTTCACATTTAAGAAGCTGGAACCAGAAAATGCAGATGTCAACTATCTTGAACATCAAGTTATTGGTTTGTGTACATTTTTAAGGAATAAAGTCAAAGCTCTCTGATTCCAGCTTCTTTGTGCATACTCTCTGCTCTCTTTACTCCACTTTATGACAGTAAACTGAATATCTTTGGGTTGTGGACAAAACAAGACCCTTGAGGATGTCATCTTGGGCTTTGGGAAACACTGATTGACATTTTCTGACATTTTCCTGACCAAACAACTTATTGACTAATCAAGAAGATAATCACCAAAATGAAATGAGATTAATTGACAATGACACCTTTTAACGATCCAAGAAAGAAAACCTCCACAAAAAATGCCTCTGATGGGGGAAACGGAGGCAAACCTCAACAGAGGAGAGATTTCTCTCAGGTTACTATTAAACCTTCACTTCCCACAGGACATGACCTCTGTCCATTATCAGTGACTAATGATAAAAGTCCACCAATGACTTCCATTTGTTCAGCCTCACCTGCAATATAAGACCATGTCGACTCCACTTGTCATTTATTTTAACTGACTGCCAGGTGAGTTCTGTTCTTTTTTTGTTTCTAAACACCAACTTCAAGCCCTTACTCACGTCTCTTCCTTTCTCACAGGCTCCATGATGTGATGATTTATTGAACAAAGCTACCTTGGAGGCCAGTAGAGAAGTGGCTCACTGACCAATGCAGCGGCCTCAAAGTATTCCATTAATTCCAGTCACTCTATGCTGTCTGTGTTTTCTGTTATCTTGAAGTGTTTTTAACGTGCAATTACATTTTTATGAGGTGAAAGGATCATTATAGATCTTTTCTGCAAGCAACACTGTCAGTGTGTGGGATTCAGTCTTAGATAACAGCAAAGTAATTAAAGAAGACAGAGAATGGAGGTTAAAGAAACGAGTAAACTGCCGACATATGTGACATTGTGAAATCACATCTCGGTCAAAACCATGTCTCTTGCAGGTTTGACCGTGGTGAGTAAACCTGTATCATCTGGATGAAGATGAATGAGAGCAGCACTCAGAGACTCCGCTCCTGTCAGATCCACTTCTTGTTTTCGTTGCAGCTTCGATTTCACTTTGCTTTGACAGAGATCAGAGGCTGGTGCATTTGGGCAAATCACATCTTGATTGCAACATTAAAAGAAAAGCCCTGACAGAGAACTCATTTATTAAAGAATCTTGTCATCAAGGCCGATGATGTGAGGCTTTGAAGTATAACAGCACTTCAACCCATCCAACAGCTGACCTCCAATCAGTGCTCTCTCTCCATCTCTCTCCATACAGCCTATTTCACTGCAGAGTGAATCTGATTTGCAGCTGCGCAACCAGCCACCTCACCTATTGTCACTTTTTTGGAGATGTTCTGGTTAACCAGCGTCGCGTTCAGGCACGAAATATCTGTCGGCTGTTTGTTTGGAGGGAATAAACAGCTCACTTGTTTGTTTGGTTTTCTAACTTTACAGAGATCCAGATTCACTTAGTGGGCTTATTTCAAAGATTAGGTCTTTTTTATTTATTTTAAATTTGGATTTAATTTATCTGAAGACATCCTGTAGACATACAAACTTTCTGCCCATATTAAAACTCCCAGAGGAGAGAGTTAGCTAACACTTGTGTAACGTGTCCATGGACAGTCGGGCTGGTAACTTTAAAAAAATATGCCTTGCACACACACAGACACACACTCTGTGGTCTCTGCAGTGTTGTCAGAAATGCCTTAAAGTCGTACTTCAGCAAAAGTAAAGATAAGGTGTTAAAATATTACTTTGGTAAAAGTGAAAGTCATCCAAAAAAATAGTGCTAGAGTGAAAGTCTTACAGTATCGGATATTAAATGTAGAATCAAAAGTAATATTTCTTGCAATACATGCACTATGTAAGTAAAAGTAAATTACTTATCAGTGACCGCGGTTTGAGTCTACGTTTCAACATTTGGAAGTGTGAAACAAACCACCAGATATTTCACACCTCAGGACAACCTAACCCTTACTAAGTGGGTTTTTGTGCTTACATGTAACCATAATGTAAAGTTTCAACATAAGAAGAAAGAAAGAAACGTAAATTTCTAACTAATCTGTGGTTTTGCAGAAAAGTAATTTGCCATGCTTTATCCTGGCAATAGGGTTGACTACTGGCTCTGATACTGAACCAAGTGGTAACTAGAGTTATAAAATAAATGTAGTGGACTGATAAGCACAGTATTTGCTTCCGAAATGTAGTTTAGTGGAAGTATGAAATGGCAGCAAATAGAAAGTAAATGCACCTCTAATTTGTACTTAAATACGAGTGAATGTACTTAGTTACATTCCATCACTGGTGAAAAAAACTGTAGGGATCAGGAAAGACTGAATGAATTGGAGAGGCCCCAGGTGGAGGTGTATTGCTTCTCATTTACAATACAACTAACAGTCTTTAAGGAGTCTTTAACCCCTAAACTCGCATCTAATTATCACAGACTATGGGAGGCTATAGAAGTGACTTTTCATATGTTTATCACTGATGTCGTCGTGCTTGTGCTGGAATAACCAACCTCACCTCTGTCAGTGAGTCACTTTCGCATTAGCTGTGTGATGATCCCTTTTCTTTTTCTTGTGGTCGTGATGCGTCACGTGCTGGAGCATCAGAACACTGGATATAAATATATAATTTTCATGTTTTAGTCAGTCAGTCAACCTTGTTTAGTTACGGTCTTGATCACAGTGAGTACAGAGCAGCCTGCTCACCATGATAGTCTCAAATCGGAGCCAAAGTAACTTCAGTGCCTTTTAACTGAAGTCGCATCTGTCAAATGAAGAGGTATTTTGGTTTTATGGTATTTAGAGAGTGAAGTCCAACCTGCCATTGTGACGTGGGCTGACAGATGTGGATTTTATAGCTACTGAACACTCCTAATTTGGACCTCTTCTTTCTTTTACCAGACTTCTCATTTGTTTCCTATTGTCCTCTCGTGATTTTAATCCACATGGATGGCTCTGTTTGTGAAACACAAGTGTGATTGATGCAGCTGGGAGGCACTTTGCAAACCATGGATCTGCAGCAGGAGCCTGTTTCCGACTCCAGACTCCGCCACGCTCCTGAATGGGTCGTCTGTCCGTGCCTCCGGCTGCAGACGCCATCAGATGTTTGCATGGCCGTCAGATTCTTTTAGACACTTACAAACACAAGGATGTTTGTCGAGCGGTTACATGCAGTGTGTGCACAGCATACATTATCAGAAAATGCCTGTTTTCTCGAGGTTGTTTCACCTTCAGCTGTCACATCCACAGGCAAAAGTGACGTTTATTTGCAGGCCATTCTTTTTTTATATATAACGGCACAAAATGTAACTGTTTGTGAAGGGAAATAATTTCCTGAATTGGTTACAATATTTGCACAGGAGAATATATATAAGGATCTTTGTGCAAACGTTTGAAAGAATGAATACATTTGCATAATTTGAAGCAGACTAAAATAACACAAAGTGAAATTTCAATGCCACAACTTTTTGAAATCATGTGGTCGACGTCTCCTCTCCACTCAGCCACAGAGGCAGAGCTGACCTCATCAAAGCTCTCGTGTCGGTGAGAGAAGTGTTTGTGAGCTTGGAGGATTTTTTAAAAAACCTACTCAACTCTCTCTGCTCCACACCTGTGAGTGTGTGTGTGTGTGTGTGTGTGTGTGTGTGTGTGTGTGTGTGTGTGTTCAGTGCTACCACAGGTGTATTCTGTTCGCAGCACCGATGCACAGATGTTCAGAGGAAGAGGTCAGGGACAGAAGAGGACTCAACATGTGGTCTTTTTGCATCCTAAATTTCCATGAAGAAGAGGGACTGTTTGTTTAAGGACTTGGTTTGTGATGCGATTAAAATGCAGATCGTTGACTTTCCAAAGATTCACCGAATATTTTTAAAGGTACAGTCACATTATGTTTCTGTTCAAGGAAATATATATTTCAACGTGAGTGAATGGAGGAACACACGCCAATGTTGGAGAGGTGCTGCCCACGATTAAAGTGAAGGTGTAAAAAAAGATCACACACACACAAGAAAATAAATAAAAAAGATTACCAATGTTTCAACATGAGAGTCTTCAGGACATTGACACTGACTCAGTTCCCCAAAGAAGACTGTCTGTGTAGAAATGTTGTTAATCTGATACAAGCTTGCAACCACTTCCTTTACACCTGTTCAAAGTGATGTCATAAATGACCCTAGACTGCAAATGGTGTGTGATGCTTCAGCCAAACAGGAAACACAGGTTTGAACTCATCCATCAAACTTCAACAGATGAAGATAAGAAAAAAAAAATGAAAAGATAAGATAATGAAGATAAGACTGTGACCATAAAACTGATCTGTGGTGCCAATTTATTGTCACCCTGTCCCAATGTCAAACGCTGCTTGCATCCAGAGCAACCAGTTACATTTGGTAGTGCAGCGACAGGTGCCTGATCCCTCACCGGCTTCCCACCAGCAAGACAAACTGTGTGCTGCGAGAAGCACAACCAAGCTGCACCACCCGTGTGCCATGTTTGAAATATTGTCTAATCACTTACCAAGATTGAAATGACAATACAGAAGTTTTTTTATTTTTACTGTATTATTCCTATGCAGTTTTGTTTGTTACCAGGCAAAACTGATTTGGTGATCCCGATCCAGACACTTTCACGTCTCCATTGTAGACTAAATGACTGGATCAACTCAGTTAATCAATGTTTTGTCCGATGTAGTTGTTATTTCTGACTCAGGAAAACAGAGAACGATCCAGCTGTTTTTTTCGTGCCAGCAGCACCAACAATACCACTTGGAAATGCTACAGGAGGGAAACGTTGTCTGTTACCAATTTATTTTCTGTTAAAGAAGGCACACAACAGTACTGGTAGGTTTGTTTAGTAAATAACTAGTTTAATTTAACAGCGTCACAAACTACAGCCTCCAAAATTACAATTAAGTTCAATCAAACAGTCTCAGGGACAGTCTGAAGAACCTGAACATAATACGCTTCATCAGCGTAGGAATTATTGCAGGGCTGTTGTACTGTATTGTGTCAACTACAAGTACATAATAAAGTGGGAACTCAGTGTTGGAATGAGACGACAGAGGGGGCGGTCATTAACAATAAATCTGTGGTTGTATTTTAACCTGGATATTTCATTGAAGCCTTTACTGCTGCATCCAGTGACCACAACAACGGTGATGACTGCAGCTCATGAAAGAACTCTTTGTTTGATATCTACAACAACAGGTATATAGATCACTCCTGCATGACACACATTGTCGGCTTGTCGAGCCATAAAAATATGGCCCTGTTTATGAGCTAACAGCGCTGTGGGTTCATGCCATAAATCCACAACACCAGTTTGACTCGCTCTCATTGTTTTGTTTTGTTTTTTTTTCCTCATTTTATCTCTTGGATCATTCTCACAGTGCAGCCCGGCCAAAGGAGAGCGCCGTCTATAAAACTGCTAATCCTGACTGGCTGTCTGACTGCCGTATCTCTGTGGAGAGAGAGAGAGCGCTGCCGGTTTGTTCGGAGTGAAATGTTTCATTACACAAGGAAAGCGGGTCGGGGTCTTCATTAACAGAGACAGAAGGATTTGTCTTACAGGATTACCTCATTTGCATTATTTTAATTACAGCATAGACCAACAAAGCCACCTGGTAGGGGAAGATAAAGGGGGAGACGAGGAGAAAGTGAGGCTGATTAGTCCAGAATTCTGGATTTTGGTGAATATTTTAAATAAGACTCGGGCTGAGATGCAGAGAGGGTCTGTTCAAAGCAGGACAGGAAGACTCGGGGGTTTCACATCTGGCAATAAAGGCGGCTCTGACTGGGAGAGATTCTTTTATTGCATCTGAACAGGAAAGTTTTGGCTCAGGATCTAATAATACTTGTTACCTGAGGAAGTCGAGACTGGATGCGATGCCAAGCTCGGCGAATGGGACACAGCTTCTAAAATTAGAATGCTGTTGTGTGTGCCTGTGTGTGGGAAGGAGACAACGCCACCGCTGGATTTTCTCATGCTGTGTGAATAAAGCTAAGCTGTCTGAGCGCGGCAATTCTTCCCCACTGCAATAATCAGTAAACACAGGGGTTGATAGTGCAACAGAAGCTTGTTAGATTTTCGCAACAACCCTCCTCCTGGCACGACAAAGCCCTTACATAACACTATGAAGCGCGGCACACAAGTAGGATATGACAGGTAGAAGATTATTTACAGAGGAAGAGAGAGGATGAACACAAAATCTAAACGGCCGTACGGTTTTGCTCGTGCTCAAACTTCATTGTCGGTTTTTATTGTATATAGACTTCCCAAATGCTGTAGGAGAACGAAGATGCTCACATAGGAGGCGGTATGAATTTGAATAAGGCCTGTATAAAACATTGCATGCAAATCAAAATGGCTTGTTTAATCACATCCTTTGACAGACGCAACCCATGGAAAAAAGGACAGGGCTGTGGGATGGTAGGCACAGCAGGCGCACATGTTTATGTGCAAAGGGTCTGAACAGCTGATGTAAATGTGATTTTAATGATTTGAAAATAAATAAATAATCCTTTTCACATTTGGCTGGGTCAAAATCAGACTGCAAGAATCTTTCGACATTTCCATAAATATTCTTATTTGACGATCGACGCCAGTCTCATGTCCGCATGTTAACTATGAAGCTGAAGAACCAGCCAGTCATCTTCGCCGAGCACAAAAGACTGGAAGCTGTCTAAAGCTGACTAATTAATCATTTATATTGCATTAGTTTTTAGTTGTTAGGAGGTCTGTGCAGTATATAAGTGCCCTGTTATTCACCTGTTTTCATGCACATTTTCAATTTGTGCAGATTTTCTGTCAATTTGGGTGAAGTTTTCACTATATTTATTGAAACCTGACATATGATTGTTGCCTAGTAAACAGAACAAGTAACGCAGCATAAAGTCACACATCGTGATATTTACACTTCACCCTTTTTTATTACGTATTAAACTAATACAGCCCAGTTGCCAGAATAAAATGTTGGTACTATATGTTTCTGCAAACTACAGATATGTCAAATGTATAAGTTTCATACATATTACATACGGCAGTTGTACAGTTCATGCTGAATCCCGTTCAACGTATCAGACATGGAAGACAGGACGGCGGTAGCCTGACCGCGAGACCACTGTTGGAGACGATGTTTAAACATTTGCAAGTCTGAAACCACTGTGTATTTTCCCACCGTGTTTGAGCAACAACACCGGATATTTTCAACCAGACGTCGGGACAATACGCAGCTGTGTTTGTAGCAACAGAACCAGATAGGCCAAAACATGGTCTTTTCTTTACCCTAATCAAGCAGGTGCTGTGTCCAAACCTAACCCGACCATAAGCACAGAGTCGTCACGACGTGAAACTGAGAACTGAACATAAACAAACGCAGAGTCACAACATATCAGTGATCTGCAGAAATGTACACTGCCAATATTTACTCTGCATACATACATACATCATATGCATACAATCATAAATCACTCTCTCGCCTCCAGCTGGTACAGAATTCAGCAGCTCGGCTTCTAACTGGTTTTAACAGACGACATCACATTACCCCAGTCCAAGCTTCCCTTCATTGGCTCCCCGTCCGTTTTAGAATTGATTTTAAGATTTTACTGATCATTTTTAAAGCACTCTTGCGTCTGGCTCCGACCTATAAAACAGACATTTTAACTCCCTACGCGCCAGGTGGGGCCCTTCTAACCGCTCCAAAGTCGAAGCTAAAAACTAAAGGTGATCGTGCGTTAATTATATTAATTTATTTGTTTTGTTTATTTCACCTATTTGATTTATTCCATATCTTTATTTTGCTTATTTTATTCATCTTTATCATTATTTCTGTTACTCAGTTATTTGTTTCTAATTGTTTAGCTATAAATGCCATTTATTTCGTTTGTCAACTTTACACTAATGTTATTAGTGTAAAATTGATGTTGTTCTACTTCTTTCTGCTTTGTTTTGTCAAAGCACTTTGTAAACTGTGTTTTTAAAAAGTGCTATATAAATAAAGTTTATTATTATTATTATTATTATCATCATTATACATCCATGAACTTTAGATGTCCTGGTGGGCAGATATTTTAACAGACCCTGGCTAGCTGCTTTGCCACTGCTTCCAGTTTTTTATGCTAAGCTAAGCTAAGCTAAGCTAATTTCTTTACTATTGCTCTGGATTGACTGATTTTGATCTCGTCGTCGTGTTTCCTACTATGTGTACTGCATCTTGACTACAGCCTCACAAATATCCCTTTGAGCATCACACCTCGTGGCAGTAGGAAATAATACAAAGTGTCGTCTGTCCAGAGAATGAAAGATATTCATTGGCATGGACATCAACCTGCTTTCATTTGGTCAGTTGACTGACTGGAGGTATGAGGTTGCATGACATTGATCCTGAGCCACTGCATGAGTGTCCTTACCGCAGCCCTCTGCCATCGCTTTCTTCCCAGCTGGTCCTGGATCAGCCTCAAACCACGTAGAGGAAATGTTTTGGGTACAGCTGCTCCCAATACTCTTTGGTTTAGACAACAACATCAGCATGCTGAGGAAAATCATCAGTCACCCTCTGTAAATGTCTTCAAAGAGAGCACAACAAACGGAGCAATAAACTGGTCCGTTAGAGAGCGAATTCATGGACTACCGTGACTTATCTGTGGCATGTTATCGTACTCTGAGTTATCCACATGTCTGTGGTTAGCTGCTGAACAGTCAATAATCAGTTCAATAGGACCATTACCCGACATTATATGACCCTAACAAGAACTGTAAAACAGCCAATAAAAGCACAGAGAAGAGTCCCTGGCTGACTAACCTGATTTTCTCTCTTCGTGATCATGGCGCCTTGGTGATCAGCCCGTGGTGAAAACAGAAAAATCATTTCAGACGTAAACAACGTCTCAGAACTCACAGCAGCACTGGAGCTTCAGTTTCAGTCTCTTGGCATCCATCCATCCATCTGCAGACAGGAAACGCTCCGGGGACAAACGAGCGAGACCCAGTTCTTCTTAATGCAGGACAGACGCTCGTGCTTCGCGTGGTCATGAGAGGAGGTTGGAGGAAAACTGGGAGAAATGGATCAAGAGGCTCACGTTGTTCAGTGGTTCCAGACAGGCATGGAGACACAACTGTACACTGTCTGTTGACCTATGTGACCTTGAGACCTTTGGATTTCTGATTGGTTTGTTTGCAGAGCAGCCTCTTCATGAGTTTACGAATGTGTGCGTGTGAATGCGACAAGCGCTCTGGGTGGTTGGTAGAGCAGAAAAAGGTGATACAAATGCAAATCAATTTACGATCTTGCACGACAGACAGACATTTGGGATTTACAAACACCTGGCGAAGCACTCACAACTGCTTCTGTGGTAGTTCTCGCTACAATAGATGTCCGCAGGGACACATTTTCCACGATGACACACAGACACAGAAACCCGCAAGGAGAAAACATAACTAATCGATGCTGTTGTGGCTGGAAACAAGACATCAGCATTGAGGAAACAAAGAATACAGAGTAGTATTGTACTGGGTAGTACTGGATAAATCAAACTGCGGTGAATATGAATGTTGGTACCAGATTTCATGGGAAATTGTCATCCAAGTGTTGTCACAATATTTCAGTGGTGACTTAAGCGTTGGCCTGACAAACTCGCAGACAGACATACAGACATTGCCACAAAGCTACGCTGCTTAAAATGTGACAACGATCAAATCAAAGCTGCTCAAGTAAACTGGAATAAAATAAAGAAACTTCTCTCTCTCGTCACTTTATCTTCAAAAGGACGAAGGTTTAGCTTGTGCTTAAAAATCCAATTAACAGCCATTAAAAGAGCGGCGACACAGGCAAATACAGCCTGCACAAACACGAAACAACAGCAAAAAAGACGGAGTGGGAGATGGATCTGATTACAACCGGAATTTAGATCCACTGGCTATGAAGTGATACCACGTCATAATTACAGGGAACAAGCCCCAAACATGAAGAAAACTCCTTCGCAGAGCCAGATAAAACTAAACCAATCATTTCACACTGGGGGAACTGTGCTGCTAACCCTATTGGGTTTTAATTAGCTTGCAGCGGTACCCATCACTACACACATCAATACCATCTCTGCTGGATACTGAGAGCAGCGCGAGAAGAAAGAGGATGGAGACGGAAAAATAAAGCGTTAGGACGCACGCTCCTCTCCTCAGCTGCCGTCATTTTTTGTGAATACATTTGCTACATGTATGTCAATCCGTGTCTGAGCGTGGTGGGGGGGGGGCTGGGGCGGGGCTTAAAGGCAGGCACCATACAGTTACCATGGCAACATGAGTCTTTGAAGTTTTTGCCCCCTTTTTTACAGCTGGATATAACAACCAGATCTGCTCGCCTCTCCCCTCAGTTTCCTCCCACCGTCTCCCTCTCTCCCTCTCTCACCCCTCTCGCTCTTTCACTCCCTTTGCAACATCGAATTTTTTTTCTCTTTGAAGACTTAAGCCGATTCCAAGTCAAACCCAGCACTATTTCTGGCTCCATTCAACGCCGGGGCTGTGGCTTTGTGCTGTGCTGTGTTTGACATCTGTGTGTGTGTGTGTGTGTGAGACAGAAAAAACATATGACTCAGTGTGTCTGTGCACGAAAGACGCGTGTGGAAAACCAGAAGCGAAAGGTATAGGTGTGTGTGTGTGTGTGTGTGTGTGTGTGTTTTGCAGGATAACAAACATAAACAAACAGTCTGATTACAAAGCCGCCTGCTGGTCGGGGCCGATAATGAGAAATGTTGTTTCATGTGTTTGAATGTGTGTGTGTGTGTGTGTGTGTGTGTGTGTGTGTGTGTGTGTGTGTGTGTGTGTGTGTGTTGCGTGCAAGTACAGACACAGACCTTAAAAAAAAAAAACATATCAAAAGAGAAGGAGGGGAGAGAGGGGGGAGGAAAAGAGAGGGACGCTGAGAGAAGAGGAGATAAAAGGAGCAGAGGGGGGATGGAGAGAAGAGGAGTGAGACAGGAAGAGGAAGACAGGGGGGAGGTGAAGCACTGAAAGATGCCAACGTTGTGTCATCATGTTTCCAATTCTGTGTCTCACACGGATAAAGATACAATATTAATTTGAACAGCCACATGCAGCTCAGCCCCGAACTCTACACCCACAGATCTGTCAGTTTCAAAGCATGGTGTCGATCCTAGATGTTCAAATAGGGCCATTTTTAATTAGGAAAGTGATTTGATGTACACAGTATGACAGGACTAATATACGTCTGAAGCCTCCAGTTTATAAAATTAAGGGTTTAATGAGCTTAGAGTCAGGTTTGTTAGGTTATTCTAGAAGCATTTTTTGTTGTATTTGTAGAAAATCTCTTAATAATGCAAATTCTCTGACAAACAAAATCAAAAGTCCAGTATCTTTGGCGTTCGCATGCCTCTAATAAGCCCATCTAATCGTGTCATTGGTCCCGTACAAAATAATTTAACAGCTATCTGTCCGTATACCTACGTATGGTGCACTCAATGTGTACGACAGGGGTCTTCCACAAGGCTATGTGGATGTATTGCTAAAGTTAGCGAGCTAGTCACACATGAATGAAGAGAATGTGTGGCGAAAATTTCCCAATACTAACACGCTAGCTTGTGAGTACTAACAATAGCCGTGTTTGTAGTTTACGTTAATTATGATATTGTAATTTTCTTACATTTGAGACACGAGGTAATGCTAGTTGGATACAGCTAGCAATGACAAGACGCGCTGTGCTCCCAGGACACAGCCCCTGAGCCAAAAAACAGCAGCAGTGACAGCCAACTCAGCTGCTAACTTTATCAAAAAAAGCACGCAGCCCTTGAAAGAACGGAGTTGCTGCTGCAGTGTCACACTTGTTCAGCAGCTAACCGAGTTAGCACAAAGCACACAACCCCCGAGCCAAGCTAACCCAGTTGGCATGAAGCATTCACCTATGGCAAAGGAGTAACTGTCGAGCCAGGTTGCGTTTTCGGACTGAGGTAAGTTTGTGACGATTATTTTGCTTCTGTCTATAATGAGTGTTTATTCATTTATTTATCAGTTTGAAAAAGCTAAGAGAGCTTGTGGAACGTAGCGAACTAGCTACTAACACATTGTCTCCAAGCTAGCCAGTGACGTAGGTGGAGTCAGGCTATGTAGGTTCATGTGGTTTGGAGGAAAGCCGGGTGGAGTAGCTGGGACTTACTCGGTTTGGAGCTTTCAAAATTGAGCCTTTTCTTGCTGGTTTCTACAATCGCACCCCCCACAGCTTTAAGTAGCACACAAACAGCCATAAATCTGATCAAAGGAATACCTCAACAATTTGAGAATACTCAAAGAGAAAAGAAGATTGATATCACCATCATTTCCCTACGATTAATATGCAGTTACCAGTTGGTTAGCTTAGCTTTAACAGTTAGCCCAGCTATGTCCAAAGATAACAAAATGGATTTACCTCTTAACTATTTAATATTATAATCTGTATGTTTAATCTATACAACTAAAAGTATTCTGAAACAAATTACTTGTGAGTATTCTTTGGTTAGCTTCAGAGGAACTGTAGGCAGGTTTTATAACTTTTAACAGAGGGAGGCTATCTGTTTCCTGTCCTTGTGTTAAGCTAAGCTAACTGGACTGTTGCTTGCTAGTGTACGAACAATCCAATCCACTCATCTAAGTCTTCCAAAGGAAGTGAACATATTTCTCCAAACTATTCTTTAAACTATATTAAATTCACCATATGGGCATTTTTGCAGGCTTTTCAAGGATTTTTTTTTCTAATTTTAAAAACTGCAGGCTTCAGATACATAGTAGCCTTTTGTCTGTACAGTAAATATGAAGCTTCAGCCAGCAGCCAGTTAGCTTAGCGTTACATAAAGACTGTATGGAGGAGGAAACATCTAGCCTGGTTCTGTCCAGAGGTGAAAAAAATCTTCCAGTACGTAAAAACACAACTTCTTTTCAAGACATAAACAGGCAAGCTAACTATATACCAGCTGCAGCTTCTTACTGTACAGGCAACGGATTTGAACACATTCTCTCATCTAACTGAATGAAAGCGAATAAGCCTATTTCCCAAGACGTCGACCCCGCTCCTTTCATGATACGCCGGCCTGTACTGCTGCAAAGACATCCATTCACACCTTTATCACCAGGAAATGGGAGAGTGATCACAATCACACATCTGATCTCAACAGTGATTCTGCACAGAGGAGTTGAAAGAGACCTTGAGCCTAATGTGCACAACACAGTCACCGCCTTTAATCCAAATCAGGACTTTTCCACAAAGGCGGTTTTGTTGAAGCTGCAGTATTGCATCGGTCACACTGTAAGAGGGAAGATAAAAGGAGCATTTCTCAGAGCACAGCACTGTATTATAGTCTGACTGCCAGCCATCCATCTCCCTCGAACCAGTTCTTCCATTAATTTGATAAAATGGATGACTTTTGTTGCCACAGAATTACTGCAGATTTCCACCCTAATCAAGAATCCCCATGTCATATTTTTCTTTCAAAATGAAAGGAGATCTGATGTTGGAGTCCAGCTATAGTTTCATCATCATCACGCCCTCAAGTCCTACTTCTTTTGTGTCCAGCTTTCAGGTCAGTTTACATCATGTTCAAAACTCCGATTAAAGCCTTCAAAGATCAGAGGAAAAACATTGAGTTTTAGGGTGAACTTTCCCTTTGATGGCACTGGTGCATTCCTCCACCATGACATGATGTATTATATTATTAAATCTCATGCAGAGTCCGGGCTAACCTCTAAACAATTAGTCTTTATTTAAACATCAACATCACTGTCATAGTCCGCATGCCACATGTGGTCTAACTGGGTGGTCTGCTGTATCGTACTTACATTTACTGTAAAGTACGAGCAGATTTATGACCCTGACAGTGAAATAGAATTTGTTTTTTTGATGCAACACGCTCAAATGTAAACAGCATGCTAGTTACTCAGTATATAGTGTTAAATATTCATTATGCAGATAAGGCCGTCAAACAACAGTTGTTTTCATTGTATATTACCCTTTTTTTCTATTTTATTAATCACTTGATGGTTTATTCTATAAAAAATGAAATGGTGAAAAATCCTCATTACATTTTTCAAACTGACAGCTTCAAAATGCTTATTTTGTCCAACCAGTAAACAGGACAAAACCCAAAGATGTGCAATTGTCTGTAATGCAAAATTGAGAAAACAAGCAAATTGTCCTATTTCGCTGTTTAAGCAAAGAGCACAAAGTGTATTAAAGATTTATGATGTTACAAGATAATGATTAGATATAAGCTGCATTTGTTCACAGCTGCATGAGGTAAAAGTAGCAAACAGTTGCAGACATGGTAAAGAAATATTAAAAGAATATTCACAATTAAATAAGTAAAACAAATATGAACACATAAATTGCAAAGAAAAAGCTAGAAGATTAAAATGTATTAAAAAAACCATTCTGTAAAACTGTTCTTTAAGATGGAAATGATAAATTAGTGGTGAATGATTAGTTATGAAATCATCGTCAGTCAACCAAATGGTTTGTCAGGTGTGGCAAAATGGTGATGACCCAAATGCAAGACACTCGGGAGGCAGGCAGGATTAGGAACAAAAAGCGAGCTTTAATAAAAAGCTGAAACCCAAAAATAATATATATATAAAAAAAAAAAAAAACAAGAAGTGCAAATACCAAAAATACAAAGTAGCAACACAAAGGCTTGAACAAAGTACAAACAAAAGCGAAGTACAGATCCGGAAGAACACAAGGAACAAAGCCAGAAACGAAAACCAGACACACGCCACTGGGAGACACAGGAAGACACGGGAACAGGCTCAGGGGAACAGACAGAGACAGCAGGGGGCACACAGAGTATATACACAAGGGCTGATTGACAAACAAGACACAGGTAAACACAGTAAAAGGGCGGGAAATCACACAAAAAGAGGAACAGCAAAGCAACACACGACACATGAGGGCAAAACTTCTAGTGTTTAAGTCTTGTGTTTGAGCAACTAAACAGCTCTCTTGCCAATCCTCCACAGTAGTCTCATCATTTTAACACAATTCAAGCCTTGTACTTCCTGAAAAAACATGAGAAGTGTCCACATGCAGACAGTTGCTCTCTCCTTATCCTTCCTGAGTGATTCTTCTCTGGTTTTGTGTTCTGATAGCGTCTTCGTCATGAGGCGGTACCTGCAGCCCAATCAGGTTGCACAGGTAGTCCAGCTCCACCAGGATGGCACAACCATAGGTGCGATTGCAAGAAGGTTTGCTGTGTCTCTCAGCACAGTCTCAAGAGCATGTAGGAGATCCCAGGAGACCGGCTGTCACACGAGGAGAGCTGGACAGGGCTGTAGAAGGGCATCAATCCAGCAGCAGGACCAGTATCTGCACCTTTGTGTGAGGAGGAACAGGAGGAGCGCTGCCAGAGCCCTACAAAATGACACCCAGCAGGCTACTGGTGTGCATGTTTCTGATTGACTCCATGAAGGTGGCACGAGGGCCCAAAGTCCTCTAGTGGGACCTGTGCTCACAGCCCAGCACCATGAAGCTCACCTGAGAACACCAGAATTGGCAGGTCCGCCACTGGCACCCCGTTCTCTTCACAGATGAGAACAGGTTCATGCTGAGCACATGTGACAGGCGTGAAAGAGTCTGGAGATGCTGTGATGAACGTTATGCTGCCTGTAACATCATCCAGCATGAGCGGTTTGGCGGTGGGTCAGCGATGGTCTGGGGAGGCATATCCTTGGAGGGTTGCTCCATGTCATAGCCAATGGTACCCTGACTGCTGCTCAACAGGGGCATGGCAAGACGTGGTCGGGAGTGCTTACAGGCACTCAGGGGTCATACACACTACTGAGTCGTATTATCAGTTGCTGAAAAATTCAAACAAGTTGGATCAGTCTGTGATTTGAACTTTTTACTTTGATTTTCAGTGTGATTTCGAATCCAGCCCTCAGTGGGTTGATGATGATGGTTTCCATTGACAGTTGTTACGTCATTTTGTTCTCAACAAATTATACATTGTGCATCAGTAAAGATTTTCAACTTGAATAACTTGTTCATCAAGATCTGATGTGCGATTAAAATGTTCTCTTCATTTTTTTGAGCAGTGTAGTTAATGTAAAAAATGCATATGCAGAATATGCTGTGTTGTGCGAGTGATGTTGGCTTGGAAACTTTACACATGTGATTAATTGACACATTCACTCATTTCAGAGTGACCCAGAATCTCGAGGATCCAGCGTCCTACAGATCCAGGGACCTGGCCGACCTCCCCCTGCTGCCTCAGGCCAGGAGGGGCCCCAGCTTGGAGAGAGATCTTAGACTTTAAGGCTGAGTGGAACCAGACTCAGGGTTTTGTTGGAGAGGAGTTGAAGTGGAGAGGGGGAGTGAATAGAGAGTGGCAGGCCTTGCCCTTGGAGCCCCAACAGTGACGCACACAGATGGAAAGAATTAGAACTCCATTCCAGCACAAAGATGGATGGATTATTAGATAGTCTGTGGAGTGGAAGGGGAAGGGTAAGAGACTGAGAGGAGAGGCGAATGCCGGGAGTGTACACAGCACTCTATTGCATATGTATGCAGTTGCTCAACAGGAATATCTCAACAACTATTGGATAGATTGCCCTGAAACTCGTCACATACATTCATGGTCCACAGAGGATGAACCACAACCATTTTGCTGATTTCCTCCTGCTTTACCATAAGCTTCACATTTGGTTTTGACTGAAATGTCTCAACGACTTTAGGATGGATTGCCATGAAATTCAGTACACATATTTACGTCCTCTTCAAGATGAATTACAATAATTTGGTGATCCCTAATCTTGTCCCTTTAGCACCCTCGTAATGTCAAAATGTCAATTTGGCTATTTTCATCAACCTCAACCCTTGCTAGCAAATGTTAGCATCCTAACATTCTAAACATAGACGGTGAACAAGGCCAACATACCTGCTAAACATGAACATCTTATCATTTAGACAGGCTGACATTAATATTTATCTTGAAGTGTTATTGCTAGGATGGCTGTAGGCTCTTTTGTTTGAATTTATTGAATTTTAAATGTTCTACAGCTTTTTTCAGCAAGTTTTCATTGTTTAACTGTCCTGCCACAACTTTACTGTTTTGGTTCACTCTCACCACTCTCATAGCTCTGTTTTACTCCACAGTAGGCAGCTGTTTTCAGCAAAAAACCCACTGCACACTACCAACTCAGCACAAAACAACAGACAGACACATTTAGCAACTATCAGGTAAACTTAACAGAGCATTTAGCAGCTACAGAGTCAGAAATCTCCCTTATAAGTTGGTGGAGACCAAAACAGAGCCAAAACATAAGGTGAATATTGGACTGACATCCATCAGGAGGACACGAACACAACTCCAAATGAATGATAATGTTGCTTCCTAACAGCTGGATTTGTCCATAATCAAATGTTTGCTAACAAGTGTGCCTGATTAACTTAAAGGTGATGTTATGTCAGTTGTGTTCACAGCTTTCTTCTGCTGCCCCCAAGTGGCCAAATACAATCCGTTACTGCACGGTTAAGTGACCAAAACATATCTGGGATAAACTGCATACATGTTCTTTAGCAGAGGATTTATCAATCTACATTTATCATTTAGTGTTGAACTCCACAGCGAGATCCTCTCCACTGCAGGCACAGTATACGCACATTATTGAGACCATGTGGTGATGTTTACTTTTTCAAATCTTGCGGAGGAATATACATACACATCCTTCTTTGTGTACATGCACCATTTATAGGTACGGTACTTGCTGTGGGCTATTTATGTCCTTAATCCCTAAACTATGTATACACACCCAGTCTGTACATAAATACACACACTTTACTACCAAATGCACCATGTCTCAAGATATCTATCTCTTAACCCTCTACAGAGGTTTGTTCACTGAATCTGGAGTGCTGTATTTAGAACACGCCCAATGTAACAATCACCGTGGTCTCTCAAGTCATTTAAATCTCATTAAGTTCTATTAGGTCAGGAGGCTGACGTCTATTTACAGATTATGACTAAACAAATCATACTTACTGAGAACATTAATGTCCAGTTGGTGCCATTACAGGTTGAATGGGTTTATTATTGTGATACTGGAATGAATTAATGAATACTGTCAGTATGAAAACTTTAAATTTTGCTTGAATAGTAAATCCTAAAACCAAGGGTGTAAGTTTGGTCTCAGCTTTGGTAGGGACACTGCCCAGCAACCTATCCCTCCTGCCTAGTGTCTCATCACAGAACCATTTAAGACCTCACCTGAAGCCCAGACGGTCCAGTAACTAACTTCACTGCAGTTTGATACCTTCACGTGCCGAGAACGTGATAACCCTTCAGCCAATCAAATGGCAGCATATCTAAACATGTTGCCTTGCAGGTTACACTGAAGATTGCGATGAGAGGGCACGTCAGACAAATAGTTCTATACATATGCTTAATACTATGAATAAGTTTGCAAAGAACGTAATTTAAAAAAAAAAAAATTGTTATATTAAAATATATCAAAATATTGGTAGGGACAACTCCCTCCCTCCCAAACTTTGGTTGTGACTTGTCCCTATCGTCCCTATGCAAACTTGCGCCCATGCCTAAAACACTGTTCATATTTGGTTCTTGTCTGAAGGTTTTACACTTCGGACACTTGTCTGAATCACTGAATGTAAGATATTGACAATGTTACAAGTTAGACCTTGTCAACGACTGGTTCATTGAATCATTACATCAACTAAACTAGAACGACTTCAATATTGGCATTTTTGAAAGAGATAGTTTGATCAGTTTGAAGTATCAATTATCATTTGGTGACTCATTATTAAGCTGTTGGTGCACTTTCTGTGCTTGAAATGACCCTAGTGACTGATAATATAATATGGTCAATTATTAACAGGCATCATGCATTAGTGTGTAAGCAGCATTTGACTGTTGTAGCTGGGCAAGATAGAGCTAGCTTTACCCACTTTAGATACAGTTAGGTAGTTTAATCTAGGTTACTGGTTCCCAAACTAAAAACAGCGTTCCCTCAAGAGTCACCAGGTAAGTCCAAGGATTATGAGATGACAAATGCAGTAGAAAGTAAGTGCTACCACACACACTTTCCTCTAATCTTTATTTCTTTTGTGAAATGTTGGAGAGCTTTGTGCCTTTGGGGTTGGTTATAAATATTAGAATAAATCTATGTGAGCAGTAGCCTCTAGAGGAACATTTCTCTTTGATGGAACTGCCAAAAACCACCTTCAAGGGACAACCCAAAACTATTTGGTATAACTGGTTTAATCCCCAGGACCACTGCATCAACAGTGACAAATCAAGTACAACAAAATGCTAGCGGTGCAATTTGCTCGTAATTATGGATGAAATAATTATGTCTGTCACACAAATTAACTGGAGTAAAAAGTACAATATCTGAGTTTACTATAAAGTAACCTCAATGGAAATACTCCAGTGAAGTATAAGTACATCAAAATGTATTTAAGTAGAGTACTATGGCTCGTATCTGTGTGCTTGTGTAACCAGAGGCAGCAGGCAGTTGGCTTAGCTTAGCAAAAACAGGGGAAACAGCAAGCCATACTCTACCAGCGCCTCTACGCTAGGCTAAGTTTTTGAGAGAGGTCATGTGATCTCAGACCTGTGAGGCATGAATAGAGCGAAGGAATGTGGATCCATCTTTCACTCTATTGTTCCTCCTCTCGTCTTTCCGACTCTGCAGCCATACGGGTATCAGTCTGACAATGCAGAGGACTGTTAATGTTTAAAACAGCTGAATGCTTTCCACCTGAACAATGAGTTTCAGCTGTCAAAGACACAGCTCGCACAAGGCCCTGTTTCAGCACTTTAGCAGGTAGTGTTACACACAGGAAGTCAGGGATTGAACATTATGTATGCAGCCTTGTTTGACTGGTGTCAGCCGCTCAGTCATCCACTTTAGTCCAGACTGAAATATCTCATCAGCTACTGGATGGATTGCGCTGAAGTCTTGCACAGACATTCATGGCCTCCAGAGGATGACTCTCACTGACTTTGGTGATCCCTAGATTTTTCCTCTAGCGCTAGCATCAGGTGGTTTATGATCAAATACAAAATTGAGGGTATTCAGTTCAGAAAACAGTTGCAAGAGCTGCAAGCATGGCTGTAGACTGTAATGTTAATTAAGGACCTCATATAGAAACAGGTCCATCATTTTCTAAATCTGTGATCTGCTTTTGTTTCACACTTAAACGTCTTGATGATAATATCTATAATTATAATTCATATTCTTACAAGCTTGGGTTGAGTGCATAAATACGTTTTAAAGTGAGATTTTAAAAAGTTTAAGATATGAAAAGTTTTTTTAGCTTAATTTGTTACATGTTTTGAATAAAATACTCAAGTATTATGTATAAAGTATAAAGCTACAACAAACCAACAATTTATGGTCTCGAGGACAACTTAAAATATAAATATAGTTCGCTGGAGAAAACAATTTGCCTGAACCAAGCAGATGACTATACAGACCACATGACCTATCCCAGCTCTGTCAAGGCCCCCGGGGACAGATTAAACAAGGCAGTGATAGTTCACTTGACGGCGTTCAAAGGCTTCACTTCACTTCCTCTCTCCAAGGTCAGTGTGTGGCAGCACGGACAGCGGAGGTCAAGCGCCTGTCGGCCCCTCAACAAAAACAGCTCATGTTCCCCAACAATCAGGGGCTTGTTGGAGGTTTCCAGCGCAGCCATGACAGAGCGAGAGGAGGGTGAAACTGAATCCTTCTCTCAGCCTCTCCCTCTCTCAACATGTATCTGTATCCCTTCCTTTCAGTCTTCATATTGTCAGAGTGGAAGCCTTCAGCTGTCAGAAGCAGAAGTGCTCCATCATCTAGTTTTCTGCATGAGAGGAATCAATTTGTAAAACACTGGGAGGCAGATTTTTTGTTTTAAGTACATTTGTACAAGTTTTGACATTAAAGGTGAAATATTTAATAACTGGCCACCTGTCGAAGTCATACTCACAACAGGGGGGCAGCATATCACCAGAGTAGCCGCTAACTGCTGCTAACTGTAGCTGCTGTATGCTGGGAAGCATGATTAGCCGCGCATCTAGTGATTTGGTGGTTTTTACACCACTAGCACAGAAACGTTGGTAACTTCCGTTCAAATCTCTGGAACAAAATACATAGACATAATGTCATAACTGTTACTTCTTCACAATGTTTTCAACTATAATTACTACATATTGCAGATTTAAGTACAATTTGAGGTACTTTACTTGAGTATTTGCACTTTATGCTACTAATACTATACATTTACTCCACAACATTTATTAGACAGCTACAGCTAAAGCAAGCTAATAGTTACTTCACTGTTGCATTCATGGGCTGTCAAAATTATCAGAAAAAATGTTTTCACATTTTCACATGAATGTCCTCTCAAGTCGGAACAACAACTTGCAAAGTCAGAGAAAATGTTGGTACACGAGTTGTCGAGTTGACATGAAATGACGCTGAAACATGGCAGACAAAAGTAATCTGTGGGTTTATGCTAGGAATTTTTTTACCAGTCATGTATTGTATAGTCATTGTATTGTTTTCTTTGCTCTCCCTTGTCAGTCAAACACTTGAAACAGCTGTCAAATTGTTCTGAGCACTGAAATGAAAAACAGCGTCTCTTTGGTGTCAGTGTTGCTTACATTCTGACAGGACGCACTTGAACTCACCGAAGAAGTTGGAAGAACGACTTCCAAACTTGGGAAATTGAATCGTCCGAGGAACACGTGAAAGCAGCATGCAGCAGTGAAAAAAATCAATCATCATGCTGTTTAATGAGCATCTTGACGTGTCTCACCTGTCAGGTGGGATGAATCATCTTGGACTCATCAAGGAGAAGTGCTCATTAACAGGGTTAGTGTGGACGTGAGATTAATAAAACGTTTGTGTGCGTAGACAACTTGTGAAAAATGTGAGCAAACACAAGATTGTTATGTTTCCATTTTAACAGTAAAAACGCCCGTGTACAGGTTGTTCTCAACAGTATCATCAACATCTGACAATCAGAACCCACATTTGGAAACAGTCAGGTTCTGAATCCCTCTGCATCGCACCGCTCTGCTCTGACCCACTGCTTACATGTTGTGTCCATAGAGAGCTCACAGGAAAGCCGATACATGTCACCCCTCTCCTTTATACTGAACTTTTAAGCCATGCATAATCCCTGTCGGCCATTCAACGCACTTCACCTGTAGACATCTCCCTCCGCCCTTTATCCATCCATCTCTCTCTTAAAGCCGAACGCACACACACAAGTCTCTTCTTCAGCCTCTCCTTTACTTTCAAAGCACATTACAGCCCATTACACCCTGAACTCAAGAGGCTTAATGAGGCTCCTTTAGCAGAGAGCGCCCTCAGGGCTCCACTGTCATCCGAGGAGAGGAGTGGAGTGGTCATCCTCGGTTACACGCTCTGGTCTCAGGCAGTAACTCCTCTGGCTTTGAACCACAGAGGTTTTAACATCAGTGCAGGTCACACCCATCCCCACCGCACCCAAGGTCTGTTTACATACTACATTTATTAGATAACTTTAGTCACTGGTTACTTTGCACATTGCGTGCTGCATCAGAGACAAAGTAGTGCATTTTCTAAATAATCTATTTTATTGATGAACTCATTTAAAAAAATATTCACTCCAACAATCAGAACTACATTTTACTTTTGATACTTAAGTACATTTAAAATCGGATACTTTAAGAATATTACGCTCATACTATTTATACGGATGACTTTAACTTTAACTTCTTTACTTTTCATCTTCACTTTGACTTTTGGGTGCTTTTTAGATCACTGCTACTAGATTAAGATTTAACATTAAACAATAGTCTGCACAAAAAATAAATAATGTGTTATTAAATATGAAATCACTGGTTTGGCAACTCCTAGATTATAATTGTAGGTTTGTGTAAAGAAGTTAAAAGCAAATACACCCAAACAAGCTAGAACACCGAAAGGCTGCTCCCACACTGAAGCATCACGATGAACAATCCAATGATGTGATGATAAAGCACTCACAGGGGCAGTTTTTTCTACAGAACAAGAACTGTAGCTTTGATATTTGAGTACATTTTGCTGATCATATTCATCTACATTTACTTTCATACTAACAGTCTTGGTAATGAGAATGTGACACAATGTTAGCATGTTGCTCTCTACAGCTGCCCTGGCTTTACTTAGTGTTTCAGTTCATTGTTTAGCTGTCTAGCCGCAACAGTTTACATTCTTTGTTCTCTGTAAATGCTTTAACAAGTGATGTATGACAAAAAGAGAACTCACAAACTTACATTTCATGACTTGCTTAGAACCAAATAGCAGACAGGCACAGTTAGCTACTAGCCGGTGAACATAATGTAGCATTTAGCAGCTTAAAGAGCCAAATATTCCCTGGTAGAGCTCAAACAGAGTGAAAAAAAAAGAATATTGGACTTACCTTTTATCAGGTGGACACAAACACAACTCCAAATAAGAGTTGAACTAATGTTGCTCTGTGTCTGCTGGGATCAACTGTTGGCTAGCAAAATTCACCATATCAACTTAAAAGGTGACAATATGTCAATGTTGTATTCACAACTTGCTTCTGCTGCCCCCTAGTGGTCAAACAAAAAACAGTTCATGCGATTAGGTCCTGGCTATATACATTGAAATACAGCCTGGGACAAAATAAAATAATAAAATATAATACAAAGTCAATTAGTTAATTATGGATCAACTGAAAATTAACCAACAGCAATTTTACAACATATTTATAATTTCACTAACTTATCGAAAAGAAAACATCTGGTGGTTGTTGTTGTTTTGCTTTTGTTTTTTTTATTTTGCTATTTTCTAAAATTTTATGGACTAAATTTAGATCAGTTTTAACCTAAATGTCCCGATGTCTCCTGGCTGGCCTAGAAAAAGAAGCAGCAGCAGACTCAGGGTCTCAGTGCTGGATGTAAAATTGTCTCCCAGGATGTAAGCGAATCTGAGTCTCTGACATCTCGATGGGGACAGATGTTCTGCCGCTCTACCAGTCTATCAGCTACAGATGCCTCCTTCTTTCTCCTCTCTCTCAATGTCTGGCTGCAGATGCAAGTAGAGCAAATTATTTTCTGTTCTTGCCTTAGGAGAAATGATATCCAATGGTTTCAGAGCTCTGTGTCTCTGATGAAGAAGTCATGGCTGTTTACTACTCTGCTACTGCTGCTCACAGAGGATTTTCATTAAACACACTGCTCCAGAACAGCAGCGGAAAATGTTTTCAGGAGTCAATTTGGTTTCCCTGCTAATATCCTTCCCTCCTTTTTTTTCATCTTTTCCTGTTACCTGCCAGCCCACACCTACAAACACGCTTAAGAGGGGGGAAAGGGGGAAAGAAAAAGCTCAGAATCACCGGACCTGTTCAGACCCGTTATCAACATGTGTCCCGAGTGCTCCGATTACAAGTGTACAACTGTAAGTACAGGTGGGAACACCCCCGGGGTACATTGAAGATGCATTTGAGATCTGATCGCTCTGTGTGTATGTTCAATGTGACTGCCTACGCAACTGACATCCTCTGTGAAACAAAAACAAGACAACGGGCAGAATTTATTACACGCTTTCTGATTTACATGTGATTCACTGTGATGTAATAACTACATGTTTGGCCTCTCTTAACCTGCCAGTGTCAGCAGCAGATGTGTGTGAGAACACAGTTTCAACTGAAACAACCACTGAGCCAGAAACCACACTATCCTCAGATTCCCTTAACAAATCACTCAATTCTGCGAGTAGTTAAGTGAGGAGAAGGCGCCGTCTATGACCAATTCTAAATCATCCGTGCCTTCGTGTAAATTCGGCATTAAATGCAATACATGAAGTCGTTTCTTTCCTTGGAAAAAGTGTCGGCTTGTGGCTGCATTGCACCAGGCTGTTGTCAACATCCAGCAGCTGTTTGAACACAGGTTTAGAACTGATTTCACCATGTACACTGAAATGCAAACTAAAACATGTGACGTTTTACAAATGCAGTAAACAGACACCAATACAGGCTACTTGTTTGTCACCTGTGGAGAAAGTCCCAAGACTCCCTTTAAAGATTGTGCCGCTTTGTAAGATCTTGATTTAGGAGAAACTTTGTGAAATGCTGTCTATTTTTGTAAATTCGGCAAATGTTGTACATTAAGTTCTTTCTTTCTTTGTGTATAAAAAATCATTGTGTCCGTTTGGTGCTGTACGTGTTCATTTGCATGTTGAGTAGAGAAATGAAAGCCGATCACCAGTGGTGACTCACGCACGTCAAGACTGGTGTATCTTTGTCGTTCAGGAGATTTTTGTGATATCTTCGCCCGTATTACCCAGATTTTTGGCTTGGTTTATCCGCCTCTCGATATCTGCATCCATCCAAGTACAGCAGAAGTGATAAAGTGAATCACTTTTCTGGAGAAAATGGGAAAAGCTATCCAGATGAAACAATCTGAGAAGGATAAACGTGATGTTTTTACATCAAGTGATGTTTCAAACATCACTTGATATCACTGCTAACAGTCAGGGAGTTTGTTTTTTGTAATATAAGTGAGCCATAACCAGATTCCCGACATATATGTGTACTATATGCCAAGTGCTATGCGCTCCCTCCGAGACACACACTTACAACTTATTGCCAGAGGGGCGTGTGCACATTAAATCATCTCCGTATACGTACAGCATTACTGAACGCCTTTTTGTTTTTTGGCAGGAATACACATAGTCACAGCCAGGCTCGGTTCCTGGTTTGAGCTGTTTTGGCTTATTCAATGTGCAAAATGAGAGTCTGAGGAGGAAATGAGAGAAAACACACACACACACACACACACACAGTCAGCACAGAGGAACACTATACTAGAGTCATTTTTCCGTCTTTCGCCAAATTCTAGCTGGACTAATATAGTTTCCAGCTGTTAGGAAGCTCGTACCGATCAAACAGTTAAAGGGCGCCATCACCTGGTCATCAGTGGTTACTACAATTATCAGGCAAGGCACACAAAATCAAGACAATCCACAGAAATGGTGGCTTGGTGATACCTAGTGGATCCACACTGCCATTGCCCTTCTGATTACCAGTCCAACGTGGGAGCTCTCCTCATTATAATAAACAAAAACATACAAGCAACACGCCACAATTTCTGTACGTCTTCAAATTAATGATCTGCACGGTTAACCAAACAACATCATTTAATAAATGATTTTGCAATACAAAACATCTGTGCAAAAAAAAATGTTCAGACAAAATACAAAGACAAGGCCTCTCTTGGTCAAAAGGATAAGCATGTAAACCTTCTGTACGGGTACACTGTTACTGAATATAAATTTACTTGTATTGAGTCGTATCTCGAATAAAACAAAAAAGGCACAACAAGGATTTTTTTTTCTTTTTTTTTTTTTTTTTGCCAAATACAAAAATACCTAGACTTGATTAAGATTCACAGTCTTGCGTACAAGTGGTTTTTGCACTGCTATATTAGTACACATCCATCCTTTACATGCTGGAGGTCACGTGCACAAACTCAAATGCCAAGGTAGCTCGATCCGCTTCAGAGGAACAAAAAGGTAAAGTACAGACAAAAAGGCAGCAATGAAATAAAAACTCCATGGGAAAACTTGTACTTGAAATGATTCGAATAACCTCGGACTAGATGGAAAACGCATCTTCTCCCTTCATTTTGAGAACAATCAGCTTCTGTTCACCAGATTTGGTTTGAATAAAGTGATTTGGGGTAAAATAAAAAGCTCAGTGTCACGTAAATCTGATTTATTTTCATTTTAATCTGCGGTGAACTGGAGCAGCTGCTTTTCTTGCTGCTGTTTTCTTGTAGAAGCCAAAGGCTTAAAGGGACAGTTCATCCCAAAATCACAATAAGGTATTTTTCCTCTTACCTGTAGTGCTATTAGTCTGTCTAGATTGTTTTAATGTGAGCTGCAGAGTTTTGGAGATATCAGCCTTTGAGACGTCTGCCTTAAATAAAATGGAATTGGATGGCACTCAGATTGCGGTCTTTTTGGGCCACTGTGCATCAGGTGACATGGTAGATACATGGTTTGGCTGCTATGGCTTCACAAGCCTGGTGCTGTTCCTGGTGGCTTGGAACAGAGCGAAGCCTGCATCACTACTGAGCTAGCGAACTTTACAGCCCCTCGTCTTCTGGCCGACGACACTACTGACAGAAAATAGTTCTGACGTGAAACTGCTTACAGTCCGATTTGTAGATTATCTTGAGTAGCTGGGTCATGATTTCTGGAAAGAGACATTTCTGTTGGGTTTAATCACCTCAATCTGAGCGCCATCTCATTCGATCATATTAAAGAGAAGGCAGACATTTCTATGGTCGATATCTCCAGAACTCAGCCGCTCACACCAAAACACTCTAGATGGATCAATAGCACTACAGGTCAGAGGTAAAATAAGTGTTTTTGACTTGTATTTGGGGGGTGAACTGTCTCTTTAAGGGTAGATTCACTAAATACTTTCTAAATGGCAAAAAACATCAACTTAAAACGTTACCATTAAAAAAACGCACTTTAGGCAACAAGCCGTCTTTACGATGCGTCCACAGTGAAATGTTATCAACGTACCTTGGCGTCATGCTGCACAGAGAACACAGCCGACTGACAGAATGATGAAGAATGAGCGCAACACATACGTACACTCTGGGAAACTTTTACGACCCTTCAAAAACCAATGATTGTCTACCACACCGGTTCAACTGATCAGGTCACACACTGCTCTGTTACTGCAGCTGGTTCTCTGACGCTTCATAATGCTTCTGATCAACCACTGTCAAATTATAAACAGCAGCCGAGGCATCGTTTCTGTGATTCCAGGACTGAGAGTTTACCAAACACACAACTTCTTCATATGGTAAAAGGACATTTGAGCAAACGTATCTGAAACCGTAGACGATTATTTGCTACTGGACGGTCGGGCGCGTTCAACTAGAAATGAGACTCGCGTGGAAACGTTCTTTTTTTAAACCTGCACTCATCCTCGTCAGGATCACCTACGTGTACACGTCAGTACAAGCGGTGCCAGGATACCTTCCATTGGCTGATACAGAACCAAATAAAAGCAACATACACAAATCTCTAACGAAGCCGATCCTCAATTGGGTCATACATTCTTCTGTTTTAGCAGAGCGGGCATCGATTTAAGCACATCAAACATACTATTCATAAGGGTTTCTGTGTACACGGCGGGGACCCACTGAGGCTCATCTTTGCCATGGTAACATTATCCACTGCGAGCCTTATGTGCTTCAACTCTCCCTGCTTTGAGGACTTCCACTCCTCCATGTCTTCAATGGTATTTTTTGTACAATACAGATACCGAAAAAATAAAAAAAAAAAGGAAAGGAGGAAAGATACGCAGGCATGACGGCGTCCGTGAATAAAACCTTTTAGTTCCTTCAAATTCAAATACTGAGAAACTCTCCCGTAAAAAAATTTAAACACCGTGTCCAATTTACAATAAAAACGTTCTTTTGTAGAGGGGCAAATGTGAGCTGACTGACGCCAGCCCTCGCGTGGGGAGTGAAATGTTTGCCCTGAGAGCAGTCCAGTTTAGGAGGATGTGAGCGCTGGGTGATTTCTGGGCTCATCTGCTGCCAGTATTTGAAGTCGGATGCCTTGTCGGCTGGGAGGTTTATTGTCCAATCAGAAGTACTCCCGGCTTCCTTAGCCAGGAAACCTGTACGCTGACATTTCAATAAGGCAAAGAGGCCAGAGTCCAAGTTGCGAAAGTGTCATGTTGAGGTTGCACGAGAAACATTCAGGTGTCATTTCCGAAAGGGGTTTCGTGTGAAAGTGATGATGCCAGATCTCAGAGCTCGGACGGGTATTTGTAGCCGACTTCTCACCTGCGGCCGATCTGTTTTAGTTTAAATTCCAGCTGCTTCGAAGGGGAGCTGTCACGTAAATCCAAAAGGCGGTGCACGTCACCTGTGTGCCTGGTATACTGGTGTATTTGAGCAGGTCAGTGCCGGTCTTTTCTCAGTAAAAGCTGCTGAACCTCTCGTCTGTTCAGTACTCTGTTCCCATTCTTGTCCGCTTGGTTATCGCTTCGCTAAATGAAGTTTCTTTTCACTGTACAAGCACATTTTTTTGTGTTTTAAAAAATGTCCAGAAACAAGCAAGTCACAACACTGCTGAAAGGCACCGAGGTCCCGGTACGAATGTCAGTGTTTCCTTCACATCCCGCATGAAACAGTCCGTTGACTGGGTGTCGACACAGGACGTTTTTTTAAACCGTTTCTTAGGATGGACTCGCTACTTTTTCACCTTTAAATTTTTTTTCCTTGATAAAACATTTTGAATATATATCTTTGTATTTCATTCATTCATTCAGGACTTATGTACCGTATTTACACAGAGGTTAAAATAATAACACGACATTTTCAAACCATGGTAGTAAGTACACTTTAAACAATAAGGCATTAAAACGTCAGACTGAGCTGTGTGTATACGTGTGTGTAGCTGCGGCAGTGTTTCTTGCACACCCAAATGTGCGTACAGGCCGGTTTCTGTTGGGTCTCCGCGTGAGCCGGAGTAGAAACGTTAGACTGGGTCCCTGGATGAGACGCTAAAAATTCTCAATTTTGGGTCCCGAGCACAAAAAAAAAGTGTGAGCGTCCCTCGATCTGTTTACAGGTCTGCGGTGATGACCGTGTCGTTATACATCAGTACGTCAGAATCATTCGCGAGCAGCGCCGATGTCTGCGATGCGTGGTCCATCGGTCCCATCCCCTTTTGTCCGTACACCTGACCCTGCCCGCTCCCCGGCATGATGCAGTGGGAGAGCAGTGGCGTGTTGGCGTCGTGGTTGGAGCCCGTGGTGGAGGGCACTCCGCTGACGTGACCCGTGCTGGTGGAGCCGCTGGCGCTGCTGGGTGAGCGGCTTTTGGGAGGGGGCAGGTGGTGCTGGATGACCCTGGTGGGAGGGACCGGGGCGGTGAAGTGGGCTGGGAAAGCTGCGTACCCTGGCGGGATGGGGTATCCGTTGACGGGGATGAAGCGCTGGTGGGTCTGGGGCACGGCCATGGGTGTCCAGGCCGTGATCGGAGCCATCTGGCCCGGGGCGGGAATGGCCTGGGCTGGGTAGAGGTACCCTGCGGCTGCGGCGGCAGCGGCGTAGCGCGGGTTGCTGAGGTTGCTCACGGGGCTGGCGCTGAGCGAGGTGGTCTGGGTGGTGGCGTTGCCTCCGCCACCAGAGGGCGTGCTGGAGCTGGCGTGGGACGACATGCCCTCCCAGGCTCGCAGGCGGGCGTGGATGTCCTTGAAGCGCGGCCGGCGTGCTGGTCCCTCCTGCCAGCACTCAGTCATCAAACCGTAAAACCTGAGAGACAACAGAGGCAGTTAGTCACCAGAGGACACAAAGAAGTTCTTTAAAAGCTGATCTTAGTTCATGAACCAATTTTTATGCTGATTAGCAACATCAACCGCAACGCACCTTGGTGGACAGTCCTCGGGGCAGGGCAGCAGCTGCCTCTTTCTCACCATCTCCATCACTTCCTGGTTGGAGAAGCCATAGTAGGGCTGCAGGCCGTAGCTGAAGATCTCCCACAGCACCACTCCGAACGACCAGATGTCCGAGTCCGTGGTGAACTTGCCGTATGAGATGGCCTCGGGGGGCATCCAGCGGATCGGCAGCAGGGTTTTGGGCTGGAGGCAGTAGTAGTCTGACGAGTAGATCTCCCTGGAGAGACCCAGGTCGGAGATCTTGACGTGGAGCTGCTCGCCTACAAGGATGTTCCGAGCAGCGAGGTCTTTGTGGATGTAAAAGTGGCTGGCCAAGTACTCCATCCCAGCGGTCACCTGGGTTTGATAAGACACAAAGAAAAGGGTCATTTAAGGAGTAAGCAGCAGTGAAACTGTGATTTTGAGCTCAATCATCTTGAGAAGGCAACAATCCATCATCTCATCATTTCTACTTTCATGTGTAAAAACAAGTATGGAGATTAAAACCCCCACCTGTATGGACATGTGCAGGAAGTCTCCATGATCCAGGCTGGATTTCACGGTGCCGTCCTCGTCGCTGCTGCAGCCGACGTCAGAGTGTGGCGAGCGCATGATGAGGAACTCGTGGAGGTCGCCTTGGGGCAGGAACTCAAACAGCATGCAGACGGGCTGCTCCTGCGTCACCACGCCCAGCAGGCACACCACGTTTGGGTGCTGCAGCTCTGTGAGCACCGCGACCTCCTGCGACGGAAACAAAAAGAGGACTTAGAGCAAACGGAGAGATGGCTATAAACTGATCAATCTACGAGCCTGTAAAGACGGACGAGTGAGTAGATGAGTGTCCTTGTTTGGTTTAATGACGTCTAATGTCCCTGAAGACCTCTAGAGTCTAATTTAGCCACTTGTTCGCAACCCCCCTTTTTAAAGACACAAATGCTTTAAATTTCTCCTAAGCTTGTGTTAACTGCAGACCCTACTTCAGTCATCTGATCTAAAACGTATTCGAAAAGCCCACTGACTTCGAGGAAAGGGAACTGAAAGTGCAAAAACTCTATTGGGGAAAGAATCTTTGGTAGCACTCTACAATACAGCTCCGTCATAACAAGGTCATGCTGGATAATAATGAGGTAATGATTAAGTAATACAGGTGATAACCAGGTAACCACTTGGTATTAATCGAAGCTGAGGATTACAGGTCAGGTATATCTGAGTCATTTTAGACTGAAATCTATGCACTAGTATAGGTATTAACGGGCCAAAAACAAAAGATAATTGTGGGGAAACACATTTAAAGAAAAGCAACTAAACCATTCAGTATTAGTGAATAAGTATAGTTTGGTAATCATATGGTAACCCGATGATATAAATGGTTATATCAGTGCAATATTTGGAATTCAAAATGCTAACATGGTGAAATGAAATGAGATAATAACCTGAGAGAGACGTGGTGATACAGGTCGTTGTTTTCACAATATTACAGGCTGCAATCAGAGTAAGACCTTCAAAATCACATTCAAATTCTTGGAAATCTAATTAGCTAAATGCCATAATAATAATACTGTTTGGTGTGACTTGTTATCCTGAAGCACTACACTCTTTGATACTGTTGATGCCCTGTACGTATTTTTACGTGCTCACTGGAACCTTAAAACCTTAAAAGTGAACGGACTTTTCAAATCTGTGTTTCAAACTCAACACACAGACGTTTTGCCGCGTCACTCTAAAGGCCTCATCCTCCGTGCATGGAAAGGGAGGATTAAGTTTTCACGACTCATCTGCTCCAATCCTTGACATCTAAATTTATCTGGACAATCCTCCAGCGGTTACAGTTTGTTTTTGGAACTATTTCAAGTGAATTAATCTGCTGCCCAGCGAGCTTCAGCCATATACAGTCTGCCATCGCCCACCACGTTTACCTTCTGTGCAAATATAACAGGTCACGCTTCAGGTCCTGTGGGGAGAGAGATCTTTCCACAGGGAGAGTCGTCCCTTGTAGTTTAAAACGGTCGATTATTTTTGTAGCACATTTAATTTTAGCAGTCCGTACACAATTGCCAGTTAGAAGCATGTCTGACAGTGACTAATTCTTGCAGGTTTCACATGGCTGACTTTTGAACCTCACCATTATTATATGCTTATACCTTTTTTTGTGGAATATTTCTTTAAGTTGTGGACAGTCGGGAGCGGTTGACTGAAAGCTTTGGAAGCGGAGATCTATTTCCATTCTGTACCTGCTGGAAGTCGCTCCAATGCTGGCCACTGGAGATATCCTTCAGGGTCTTTATGGCCACGAGCTGCGCCTGGTCCATGCCCGGCAGATACAGGTGACCCTTGTAGATCTTCCCTAAAGGGCACTCTCCGAGCTCCTCCATGAAACGCACCGCCGACAGGGGAAGCTCTTTGGCCTTGCTCTGCAAGAGAGAAGAGGGGAGAAAGTGAGATCGGTGGGTTGAAGGATGTGACAGTAAAATTAGATCACTGTTTTCTTTGTCTGGCCATTATTTCCTCACCATTATCCTTGTATGGAAAAGGGAAATGTTGACGTGAAGTTTATGTTGGTGCTTCTAATTCGAGGCAGGCGTGCTGCCTAATATAACATCGAATATGTGTTTGAGTTGCAGAAAAATAATACAAGTGTAGCCCAGAGAGTTGATAATTGTCATAATCAGACTCCATTACATCAGCTCCTAATGACTCCCTGTGAGCCTTTCGGAGAGTGATGTGGGAAAACTGTGAAATCTGGCAACACGTTTCGCAGCTTTAAAATGCAATTTAACTGACAGGTAAGCAGCTTTAAGAGAGACTAAGACATTAATTCACTTTCCAGTAAAACTTTTGAATGAGCTGGAGAAATAATAGAAAAGAGGCTTCCTGTGTGAGGGGAGACGTTGCTTTTTTAGTCCCGAGGAGGATACAGACTGGATGCTTGTTTGTGTAGCTAAATCCAACAAGACTGAGCTGAACTGTGGGTAATAACCGGGTCAAAAACTATTTATAATTCAGTTGGACTCGACTCGCATGAATTTTTTTATTGAAGATCAACTCGACATTCTGCTTTAGTGTTAGCTTCTTAACAAGATCAGCAAATGCATTCAGACCCAGACAGCTGCTATTTATGTCTCTGATAATAACATTATGGACAGGGACCGGATTTAATTGATAGAGTGATAAAGTCACTTACTAGTGTTAATTCAGTCATTTTAAAAAGTGGATAAATGTTAAGTTATGCTTCAAAATGTACAAAAGTAAACTATTCCAAACCATAAGGCTAAGATACTGACAATATGCCAAAGTTTACCATCAGAGCGATGATACAAAAGATTTAAAAAAAATCTAAATATACAATCAAGCTGAATTATAATTTATAGATTTAGTTTTTGAGACTTTTCTTAACAAACACTGATGCAAAACCACAGTTCATTTTGTGTGTGTGTGTGTGTGTGTGGATGTGCTTTCTGCAGCTAAACTCTCATATGTTAGAGCTGCCCAGGTGATCTCAGAGGGAGAAGAAGTAGGGATTTTTGCATGTGTGCGCGCGGCCGCATGTGTGTGTGTGTGTGTGTGTGTGTGTAGCTGTATCTGAAGATAAAAGGTGAGGCGAAGTTGGCAGAGATTTTCAGGTTCCAGGAACTCTGAGATGAATAATGAAATTCCTCGGTGAGCAGGAGAGAGAGACACACACACACAGGCCTGTATGATCTCTGAGGGGGGTGGTGTGTGTGTGTGTGTGTGTGTGTGACTGTGTATGAAGCAAGTGTGGGGGCCTGCTGATGTTATGAGAGACACAGATGTTTTTAGTTATGGGTTTGTTTCACCCCTTCATTTCCCCCACACCCAAACCCTCAGATCCTCCTCACACACACAGCAGGTTTGTGTGTGTGTGTGTTTATGTGCGTCTAAATGGATTGACACAGGCAATGCCCCCTGGGTGACCCTGCAGCAAAGCCTGCTGGGTAGCAGCCTAAGCCAAGACATAGTTGGAGATAAGAGGAGCTGGAAAGAGAGACTCTGCAGTAACATACATAAATGACTGTAATTTGAGGTTTTATCGCTCATCAAGAGGGTTTAGAGGAAAATCACATGTAAATCCTCATTTACCGAAAATTATACCACATTCGAAATGTATATATTACAGAACTAAACTTCTGGCAAAAGCTTTATTTCATTTTTGAAATCTTAAAATGTCAATGTCTTTAATATAATAGAGGTGTAGGCGTTCAGGCTCAATCTAGAGAATGCACACAGCCTGTATTCACAAACTGGGTCTTTAAATGAGCTGTCGGGACTTTTGTAAGGTTGTGATGTCACAACTATACAGTCACCGCCCTCAGCCACGCCCCCAGCACAGCCACGGTTATATAAACACAGCAGAGCTGATGCAGAAACATGGTGGGCTGTGCCCGCTCAGGTCTGCGAGAGCTGGCCAATCAGAGCAGACTGAGTTTTTAATATATACAATATTAATGAGGTAATAATACAAACTCAGAAATATTCATCAGTTCCATTACTGAATAAACGAGCTGTTCTCAGAGGAAGATAAGGTCCCCAGAACACTGTTTGAAGCTAGAAAGGTGGCGGGGTCCGCCACATATAAACAAAGTAAAACAGTATGAAACTGTGTTGTCCTTCAAAGTCAGTTTGTTTATTCAGTTGTGAAAACAAGCGAGTTTGTTTATTTAGTTTGTTTCGGCACTAAAACGGAGCGTTCAGACAGAGGATGAATAGAGGTGCTGCAGCAATGGACCGAATAAGAAAAGAAGATGCAATTTGTGAACATTAAAGCATGGAAACATCTTCTAGCAGACAACCAAAACAAAAGCATGAGCCTGTAAATTAGCATAACATGCTACCTTTAAAATGGATGGTTATGCGGTCTGAACCGTCGACACCATATTTCAGGCCTTTGTTGTGCACGACGACCATTTAACATCCACGGTATAATTGCATAACTGCATGGTCGTCACTCTGAAAACATTAATCTCCCGTTACCTTGACAATGTTGTCATCAAAACACAGCCTCAGACTCCTTTTTTAGGGCCGTGAAAGATTTGTTCCATTGCAGAAAAAGGAAAATAACCACAGATATTAATGGCTTCTGACGCTTTGGTGAAGTTTTGCGGTTCTTTCCACAGCTGTTGATAGTAATATTATACACATTACCTTGAGCTTCGGCTCTCGTGTGCAAAACGCAGACACACTGTCTGGATAACCCAACACCTCCACCGCCATCACCGAAATGACGTGCAAAAAGATAAACAGACATGACGCGACTGAGTGTGCGACCTTGAGGGAAACATGATACAGATCCCGACGTGAGCTTTGTGTTGGCTGGCAGAGCAGGGGCTCGATGATCCACATTACAGAGAGGTCAGAGAGGAAACAGAGTAACGGATGTAAAGAGGTCCAGAGGTAGACGGGACGGAGGGATAGATCGAAGAAGAGCAACAAATGGAGAGAGACGGATTAAGTGCGAGCGGGAGGGGGAGGAGGAGCGCGGGGCAGAGATGTGGCAAAAGAGACAGCGGGAGGGAAATGAACAGAGAGGAAAAAGGAGCTGCGGTGGAACATTCCTGGACCCGCTGAGCTCTGATGATAGAGATCTGAGAGCTGCGTCAGAGGCGGGTCATTTCCACGCACAGTCGAGCCAGCCAGCATCCCCAGCATGCCGCGACGTATCCCCGTTGACACACGGAGGGCCGTGCCAGTGTTTTGACTACTTCCTCCGTCTGCTCTTCTGACTCGAGAAGGCAAACACGGCGAAGGAGCGCCGGGCTGGATTCACCACAGGAGAGTCCAGAATGCTGCGCGAGTGTGTTTAAGTGTGTATTTAGCAGTGCTGCTGGTGTTTTATAAGCAGGGACTGAGAGAGACGACGGTGGGAGGACTGAGGTTTAATATTTCTGACATGTTTTGTGAGAACGCTGCAGAAGAGGGAGATTGAGGACTAACATGTCGGTGAGATTATGTGCAGTGCAAAAACTTTAGATTAGGGAATACTAACCATGAGCTTTTTTGCTTATTAGCATGTTTATTAGTAGCTTAGTGGCTCATTATTTAGGAACTATGTGTATCTGTGTGTACAGGACTGCCCAACGACACAAACGTGTTTCAATGTAATGTAAACTAACAATAAAGGAGTCTACCTTTGGCTTGTACGCGGTCGTGAGCATGGACATCTCGACGTTCTGCCCTCGGACCGGTTTGGGCTGGCGGGGGGCCGGGGGCCTGGAGGACTTCTGGTTGTTGCGGCACACGCAAATGAAGAAGAAGAGCAAGGCGATGGCCAACGGGATGGCCACACTGGGCACCAGGATGTACAAGATCTCCATGTTGCTGCCGCCGGACTTGTCTTTGTAGTCTGAAGGGACGGACGAGGAGAGAGGAATAACAATAGATAAATCGGTCATAGCACGACTGGGCATTTTACTTGAATAATTGTTGACAAAAACAAGAAATGTAATGTGGGCCTTGTAAAGGAAATCTTTTACAATTTCTTTATGTTTTATGAAACAAATATGTACAAATGTGTTTCAAAGACAGCATTGCAATGTTCTAGTCTCTCACCACAGACGGCTATGTCACAGAGCTCCATGCGGACCCCCTCGTCCAGCGTGAAGCACCAGGGGGCCTCGTGTTGGTTCCCGGGGTTGCGGCAGTACGAGTGTCCTCCGTTCAGCTCCGGGTAGCGGATGGCCAGGTAGGCGTGGTTGTGAGGGTACTGGGAGTTCCACGGCTGACACTGACGGCCCGACTTGGTCATACTGACCGTCCCCCTGTAGTCCGCCCCGCTGCTGTTGTAACACTTGTGATCTAGGGGAGAGGGAGGTGTGGTTGTGCATTAGCTGATTGTTCGTGTCACTATTTCTTCGGGTGGCTAGTAGCGGACGTGGTTTATCAGTGAAATCACAGGCAGAGATGTGAATGATGACTATATTCGCCTTACTTGACATTGCACATCCTGCAATGTTACCATTTTGATTATGAACATTGCCATGTCGATGCTGAAGCATTATATTGTGCAGCTCTACTGGAAGCCATCAAAGTTTTCAAGGATGGAATTATGACTGATCTCAAGTGAGATAAACTGAACTCTTCAATAATCAGTTTAACAATAATAATAATGAGCTCTATTGGCAGTAGAAATTAAAAGAAGTCCTACTCTTGTTTATGGGCTCGGCCATGGGGATGCCGATCCTCAGACAGTTGGTGGCCTCGAGGCTGTCGGAGGCGGGCAGGTCCTCGCAGTCCGGCAGCTTCAGCGTCTTCAGGATGATGGGGTTGGAGCGGGCGATGATGTACTCGGTCTTGCACAGGTCGTTCTCCAGGATCTCGCACTCGTCCTTGCACAGGTCCCGGGGTTTGTCGGCCCCGGTGCTGCGGTCGCACGTCGGGAAGGCAAAGTGGCAGAGGGAAGGGATGGCGAACTGGGAGCAGCGATCGGACAGATGGTTGGACGTCCCGATCATGGTGAAGGCCGCTGGAAAAGACGAGGAGGTGGGGGGGCAAAAGTTCACAACGCAGCCTGGCATCAAATTCATCTGCACATTTAGCATATATAGTACGGCTCTGTTGCTGTTTAAGAGATAAGACACAGAATAAAAGCTAATTATTGAATATATGAATTCACTCATGAGGAATTCAAATGAAATCTGAGCTCACGTTGCTTTTACATTCGAGCAGCTAAACACATGAAGGGATCAAAGAGGGAGACTGACAACGAAAGCTGCGGCTGTAAACGTATGATTCATCGTCACACTGTACGTTTATTGCAAACATGTGCTTTGCTGCGGTACTTATCATCAGTAAAGCAGCTCTGTGGGGGTGGAGGAGCAGAAATAAAGTGGATAACTGAAGCTGGCGGTTATTCAAGGTAGTGGATAGCTACAGAATGTGGATGCTCTCTTAATGAATTGTACGATTTACAGTCGTCCTACGGGCTCACGACGACCCTGCGACATCGTACTATGAATCACAATTATCAGTCGTCCTTGATGTTTCAGATTGGAGTTCATGGCCTCTCTGTCCCTGGACCGTTCGGGGGGAGAAGCCGACAGCTGCATGGATGTAATCAATAAAGCGCACATTAAAGTGACCTCTGAGGACATACGCGCACGAACACACTAAACAAAAACACAGGAGCGGAGACGCAGACGTGTAACGGCATGTCGGCCTTTTGTGCTACAGACCCTGCCGAACTTCCTTTGAACTCCTTAAGCGACGTCCTGTTTTCTTCCTACTGCATATTAGCTCGGGTTTAGCTTCTAAACAGTCCGCCGTACGCAGATGGTTTTCATTGATGCAGTGTACGCGGAGAAGTCAGCTTTACAGACGCAGCTCCGTCGGCCCCTGTAGCTGCAGACATGTGTGTGCAGGGTGTCGCTCGAACAGGCAGAACTGCTAAGTGATGGTTGAACTGCTGAACTCGCTGGATGGAAACGGGCTGTCGGCTAGTCGTCGTCAAACAGCAAAAAAACATGGTTACATTTATTAGTAGCCACCACAGTAAATGGTAAATTAATAGGTGGTTAAACTTTAGTTAAAGTCACCCTCCAGTCAAAACCGTGTTTTTCTTCGTGTTCCTGCAGTTAAATGTCCGAGCTTCACTGTGCAGAATGATTTATGTGCTTGACACCAGAAGGCTGTTTTTACAATTAGTGTCAATTTTCCTAGCGCCTGATTTTAAGAGGCGGGCCTACGAGCATCATGTGTGACATCACAACTAGTTTGGAAGCCGATCCTGGTCCAGATCTTACAGAGGTGTGACTGTATCATAGATTCTTGAATTTTTAACGAGGCGGAAAGAGTGGACACCTTTTTTTCTTTCCTTTTTTTTCTCTTTTTAAAAGGACCTTAATGTTGTAATCATATGTTAAAAAAAGGCTATCAGAGACATTATTGCTCCAAGCAGACTATTGGCACAGTATTATGTCTTAACACATGTCTGGAAGGGATCTTTGAAAGTGATTTCACTGTTAACAAATGATGAAATGCTTTATAAACCTTTACAATTGCCAAATATTTTTTTTAAATAAAGCATTTGAACTCAGTTTACTTAAATATAAATGTACCATTTATTATTTATGGTTATTTTTAAATGTTACCTATAGATGCATAATAGCGACTGAATGTACAAATCAAAGTAAATATGGCTAAATTAAACATTTCGTCTCCAACCGCTCTGCGTGTGTTTCGCGAAACAATAAAACAGAATCTATTCAGAGCAGGGCTACCTTTAGCAAATAGGTCCTTAAATATGTAGGATCAATAACTGTTCATAATTGTTCAAAATTAATTTGAGCAAGTTGTGCAGAAAGTCAGTCAATTAAGGGAACGTGAGATCCTAGTACCATTTTGCATCGATAGGTGTTTGCTTGTGGCCCACCATTAAGTTTAAGTCTTGGCCCTCGAAGGGAAAAAAGTTGAAGCATCCCCTGGTTCAGAGAGTAGTTTAAAAATGGAAGAACACAAAGTGCTGCACAAGAAAACGTATGTTATGAATTCATGCCATCTACTGTACCAGCAGACATGTATTTTGACCTTTGTTTTTGCATTGACAAAAGGGTCAAACCCACTCTTACACGGTGCCCGTTTCTCACCTGTGATCTGGGTTTCGATCTCGCCCTGCATCTGCAACGACTGGACGTAGATGCTGCGGTTGCCGATGAAGCGGGCGCAGGCTATGCCTCTGTACGGCTGGCAGAACCCCTTAGGCTCCCTTCTGAGTCAGACAGGAACACAGAGGGGAGAGAGCGTGGAGAAATTCAGAGTTTGAAAACAATTTCTCAACAGTATTAACACATACAGCGAGTGGGCAAGATTTGTACTGAACTGGAAGAGACAGTGATGTCTGCAGACGTAGTAGCAGAGGCCCGAACATGGTGCAGTACACTGAACTTCCACTAGAGGTCAGTCTACGTTTGAAAATGACCCGAAAGCAAGTCGTCGCTCTTCAGTGGAAGGGAAAGGCTGTGGCTTGTTGCTAGTCTTTAACTAAGAGGTCTCCGTTTGCTTGGCTAAAGATAAGTCACAGTCAAGTTAAAGGCAGAGATCTGAAACACACACACACACACACACTAGAGTTCACAGCACAGATGTAAACCGCATTAGGAATTAATGTTTGGCTGTTTGACTTTATTCCTGTTTATGGCAGAGATGTCATCATGAGCCATGATCTGAAACACATGCACACAGAGAGAGAGAGGGAGAGAGAGAGAGAGAGAGAGAGAGAGAGAGAGAGAGAGAGAGAGAGAGAGAGAGAGAGAGAGAGAGAGAGAGAAGGGGGGTTGATGATGTTTTCACAACTTTTACTTCCTTTGTTGACTCTAAACTTTTTGTCCTCCATTCTTGTCCTTCTTTAATCCATTCATCTTCCTCCTTCTCTCTTGTTCTCTCACTCCAAATATACACCCATTCGTGCATGTGCACACACACACACACACACACACACACACACACACGCACACACCACATGCTGACTAGCAGGCGATTCGCTCAGTGTGAGATCACTATGTCATGTGCTTTAAATCGTGCCATATGGGGACTTTAAGACCAGGCCTAACCACAGTATATGGGCCAGTGCGTGCTGCCACTGCGCATGCACACAAAAGAAACCATACTGCAGCCATTGGCTGACTGAAAGTACATCCTCATGCTCCGCACACTGCGGCTTGAGTAATGGCAAACAGGAGCACATTTGAAACTGACCAGACTCAAGAAATATTGGAAGAAAACGTAATACGTTAAACTAACAACCTTCAGCTCTGATTGGCTGAGTAACGGTGACATATTTACAACTTTGTTTAGCTCGAACACGCCGCTTCATTTCACCATGTGTTAAAACTGTAAAACCGAGCCCTTTGAGGCTGAGCGCTTGATTATCATCCAACCGCCTTTGTTGACCAGAGTCAGGTAGTTTACAGGGGACGTAACAGTGTGTGGATTGCACCAGTAACACCACAGACCGCACTAAAACACTTTAAAGATGCAACTGAACACAAGGTGAGAATGGTGCTAGCACACACAAATGAATGAGCATCCATGTGTAAGTAAGAACTCCACCTAGAGTGTATTACAAGTGATTTATGAAGGTTTATTATGTAACGGAGAAACTGACCATTTCTTAAAATGTGTTTTTTGTTTTTTTTATTATAAAGCAGGTCCAGGTGATGCATAAAAACTGTGACAGTATCAAAACATTCAAGAGCACACAGCTTGTATTCCGAAACTGGGCCTTCAAATAAGTTGTCAGGACTTCCGTAAAGTTGTGATGTCACAACGACAAAGGCACCGCCCCCCAGCCCCGCCCCCGTGGTTGCAAAAAAACCCTGCAACAAAGCATGTCAACGTTTTCTTCTAGACACCTAAAATAAAAAATAGGAACCTGAAAATGAGCATAATGTGGGACCTTTAGTTGTATCGAGTTTTATTGTATTAACATCATCCCAAACGCTCAAAGCAAGAGAAATCTGTAATTTTATTCAAGGTAACGGTGCTTTTCAATTGGTCGCCATAACTTCCCGGAGAGAGTCGGGGAGTGAGAAGGGAATGGGTGAATGTGACGAGACATAACGTGAATAAACATTTAAAACATTAGATCATCTGTGAGCATTCCTGTCTGAGACTCTTCAGATGGTCTGTTTTTTTTTTTTAAATCAGCTGTGGTGGTTGTGAACAGTGAAGATCACAATTCCCATGATCCCACACACATTAACTGCTTTTGAGATCAGAGAGGGATCAACAAAGGTTTACATACTGTGTGTTTAAATGGATACAACACTTCAGTGACACTGAGCCTGGATACTTTATTCTATAATTCTTTATGGGCTGTTAATAACGGACTAATTAGTAAATATGTGATGTTTTTTGTGAGCTGTAAACAAGTTCTCTTTACTCAGGTCCCTTCACCAACTTCACCCGTTTTCTTTCTAATTGTTTGTAAGGTTCAGTTTGCTCAGCACCTTTTCTTTCTTTACACAGTTTGTGATAATATATATGAATAGATACGCAAAGAAAGTAAGGACTACGGTATAAAGTTGCTGGGAACATCCACGAGAGAATAAACACACAAAACACACACACACACACAGCCTTTGTAACACCACGGTCGTGTGAGTATGGTGCGAGTACGGGGGTCATTAGGTTCCCCCTCCCCGAGGAGTGTTAAGTGACTGAAGGGCCAAGGTCAACTCTCTCTCTGTACCCCTGTCTGTACAGATCTAAATGGGCTTTCCAGACACGGACACACAAACACACACACACACACACTGTCAGAGAACTATAGAGCCGTGGTCTGCATACTGGCGATCCCATGGAGATACGGTAACATTACATTTATAGCCTAACACAGTTTTAAGCAGATTTCATCCTCGGAATATGTAATTTCCTACTAAAATGTGGATATCGGTAATAATGAGTTCATGTTGCGGTGTGCCTTCAGGCGGCTTAGCACCCCTTCAGCAAACCCACAAACTGCTACATCTTCAGATATTTTTCCTTTTGGCGAGTGGGCTTCATCTCTTTAGGTGAAAGTCGCGTCTGGCGGTGAAACCGTAAGAGGAGAGTCGAGCTGCCACGGCGAAAACAAGTTGAATCATTTGAGGGATCGACGACTGATTGGGCTGCAGCCATTCTGAACGTGATGACGCAGAATATGAAAAGGCACAGGAGCCGGAGAGCATGGGAAAAACACACACACACACACACACACTGCACATACACGGAGGATAGAAAGTGAGGGCTGGAGCGTGTCCAGGCAGCCGAGAGGTTAGTTTGGTTGTGCGTCACAGAGGACGGTGGACACACACATCCACACTAACATCAAGCCACACACAGACAAGTAAATGACAAGGGAGAGCGGACGAGCCGCCACAATGCAGCCGGATCCCCGCAGGCAAATTACAACTCTGGCCGGCCCGGACGGCCTCAACCGAACCAGCTCAGCCCAGATCGCAAATCGCCCCTCACTGCTTTTTATACTCTTATTTCTTTCACTCAAAGTCGACTCACGTTGAGAGCCATGTCTGAGAGGAATATCTGAGTGTCTGCATCCCATCCAGTGAGGCAGAAATTACTTAAACGTGTCTAAAAAGAGAGAAATGAGCAGGAGGGACACACGTAGAATAGCCCAACTGCTGCGAGACATCTGAGCTTTTCTGAAAAGAAACTCTTGAGTTTTACTTTTGCGGATCCGTTTGTTTCTGTGTCAGTGTCAGCGAGCTATTCCAGGCCGAGGGAGCCAAGTGCGGTTTCTATTTGTGTAAACACTGGATGGCTGTTCAGGCCTTTTATTTTACACACCAACGCCACGGGGCCCTCTGTGTACTGTTTTATAATAGTTAATTACAAGGAGAGGCTCTTCCCGCCGAGCCTTGATCTACAATCCAGATTTAAACAGAAAGGCGAGCCTCACCGCACAACCTAAACAAGGTATTCGGGACATTGATTCATTGTCCAATCACATCTTTTCCAACCTCATTATTTATTCAGGGAAGCGCTTTGCTGAGCAGCCATGCTCTACTGCCAGCACCGCCCAGATTCACATACATATGGTTACATACATTCACACCTGGGTGGTGCCAGCACAGGGAGACTGCAGCGCCACTGCTTAAGGCTGCTTCAAGGCTAGCTGGTTAGGGATATTTAATACATCCTGATGGGTTGTGACAAGATGTATACTGTAAAACTGTGCCCATGCAGAGTTTGAGGGATGGAGATGTGAGTGAGAGCAAGCCAAAAGGGAAAGTAAAACGAAAAAGGAGACCTATTACGGTTGTTTGTTTTTCATCCATTGCTTGTAAAAGTTAAAAATGTGTGTCCCAACAGAAGCCTCTCACTCCCACCCAAAACACTGCTCCTGAAACGCCTCGTAGCCCCGCCTTTAGTTCTGTGACGTCACCACGTCACACATTTGCGCACACTCATGCCGAGCAGCTTATTTGGCAAGTAAGAATTTATTCAGCACAGCTGCTCTGTTGTCGGCAGCAGTGCTGGCTCAGGCGTGTGTGAGCTGACCAATAAGTGGAGACTGGGTATTAGGGAGGGGGGGGGGGCCTTAAAGGGACGGGAGCTAAAACAGAGTGTTTCAGACAGAGGGAGTATTCACTGCTGCAGCACTGGACAGTATGAGAAAGCTGACGTAACTTTTGGGCACCGACACATGTAAACTTATTCTAGTCGTAACCCAAAATAACATCATGAACCTGAAAATGAACATAATATGTCCCCTTTAATTGAAGTCTTCCTGGCTACTTCAAAGACAGCATGAAAGACCAGTTAGGCATCATTTATGAGCTCGCACCATCTGTGCTACCAGAGATGCACATAAATAGAAGATCGGGAAAAACTTTTCTTTGACCCATGTGGGTGTTTATAGAGGGTAGTAAAAAGTCTGGATGAGTACAGGGATAATGGAACTACATGACTTAAATGTGAGAAACGTGGCCGGAAATCAGCAAAAAAACAGTAAGACTGGCTTTATGTCTGCAAGGCACCAACAGTATATTATATATTTATACAAAAGACGCACACAAAAAAGGCAATTGTATAAATACAAGTTTGTATAATGTCTTATTTCTATACATTAGGTTTCAAGGACTGAAAGCTGAAGCTTTTTTAAACATTAAGCCTGCAAAAATAGATGACTCATTCAGAGTCGACTCCACACTTAATTGTCCCCAAAAAGAAGTTTACTTTGGCACAATGAGACTGGATTTCCTCTAAAAAACACCTCTATCCTTTCCTTGGCTTTCTTTCCCTCCACCTCTCTCCAAACTTAAAACTCTCTCCTGCAGAAATGACTTTTCTAAAAAAAACAGACAGGACACGACGAACTACCCTTACAAAATCAAAGTATCAGCCACAGGCATCGAGGTGGAGAGTCGTGGTGTAAAGTATGCATGTGCAGAATTATCTAAAAGATGCAAAAGACCTAGAGCCTCTGAATCCCTGACTGACTGTAAAAGCAGTTCAGACCGTCGAGTATCTAGAAAATCTTTGTGCTGGTGGTGTGTTGAGTGCAAATGCTGCTTCAACTTACAGAAGCGTGTGAGATCCCTGCTCTGTTCATCCAGGAAGAAAACAAACGTCTCCCTGCTTGAGATCTCATTGTTGGGTCTATACTTCATGTTTTGATTATGGAACAAATCTGTAAGGCTTTCAGCATGTAAACCTGCGTAATTCTCACCAAGGAGCTGTGGGCTGGGGATGACGGATCTGTGTTGAGATTCTGGGGTTGAGAGGATGTGAATACTCAACGCTCTCTGTTGGAGGGGATCTAAAAGGGATGGGATCTGAGAGCGAGGAGGCAGGGGGGCGGATCCCGATGACATTTTGGATTTCAGGGTTTCGTTTCCAGGAGCTGCTGTGGGTGCTGAGTGAGGAGGAGATGAGCTGCCGGCAGCATGAGGTCACAGCTGTTGAGTCCTGATTGGGGATGCCCCTCGACTTGTGCGATATGTGTTTTTTTAAACACACACTCGCCGCTTAACCTCCGAATCCCAAACTGTGGTGACTTCTGAAACAACAACAAGCTGGGGGAGAATTTGGGGCACTATTCAGTCCTGTAATAGAATCAGGATGGTGCTTTTAAAGGACCAATGCTACTGGTTAGCTACAAGTCTTAGCTCCTAAACTAAAACCTCACCAGTGAATATGTATTCTGGTATTTTGTGCATTACACCTATGATATTTTTGTTAATAAACTGTAAAAGATATGTTATTATATTTAGTTTTTTATTAACATCAGGCAAGGGAAAGCAGAAGAGAATTAGCATTTGAGGCTTATTCATATAGGGTTCCTTTTTTAAAATGAGAATTTTGCCTGACAATTAAACTAAAAATACAATTAAATAATAAATAAAATAAAAACGTAAAAAAATTGGAGCAGTTTTCAAATATATTTATCTATGTATTTTTATCAGTGAGCAGAAAATCAATTATCAGACTCTTGAAACAAGATTTCTTAAAGGCTCACCCCCAAATGAAAATTCAGTCATTATCTACTTTTCATAGTCCACATAACATTTCTGGAGTTTCTCAGCGTAAACAGCGCAGAAGCTTTCTCCAAACAACCGAAGCATTCGTCGTGGGCTGTTTTGCAGTGAACTGGATGATGAAATATCATCCAACGCAGATCAAAGTGGGATTGAAATGTGTTCCTGGGCTCAATGACTCACCGAGATCCAACAATTTTGTGCCTCTTCACAGGGGCCGAACATGTGTATTTGTGCTAGATGGTGTCCAATAACAAATTAAAGACACTTGTGGGTCTGGAAAGGAACGGACGGGCAGGGAGGATGAGGGGGAGAAAACAATGGACAATCGTGTGGTCGTCGTGAGAGAGAGAGAGACTGCATTTCCTCCTTCTCACACAGATAAAAATACAAAAAAAAAGATGAGAAACAAAATCTGTTCAGCATCATTCCGTCTGTTTACAATTACAGAAGGTACCAGAGAATTAGTGCTCAGTGAAACATAAATACAGGAGGCTGCCAGAGTCTCACTTTTTGTTTTATCCGAGCAACACTGTTGAAATATAAACTGATATTTTGCAACAGCCAACGGCAGCTGCAGGGCAGTGATTAGTCTGTTGGACCCTGTATTTTGTGTAACTTAATTATCATAGGAGAATTGGAGCATGCATGTGTGGCTGCAGCGTGTAATGCTCTCTCGCTGACAGGGAGCCAAAATGGCCACCAGAGGCTGAGGTTGACTGGGGTCTGTGGCTGCCAGTGGCCCGTGACCGCACTGGGAACGAACAACGAGCCGGGGCAACTAGGCACTGCATTAGGATACAATGGAGAAAGAAGGAGTCCTCGTGTTACTGCCGCTTACCGACTGCAACAATAGAGGCTTCTGTCAGAGAGCAGGACGGGAGATTCAGAGCGTACTGAGAGAAGGAAACATAAGAGATGACGGGGCGAGGACACCGTGGACGCATTTGAGATGGTGGTTTACTTATCAGATATCTGTCAATACAAAAAAAAAAGTATTTCACCACCTCAATCAGAAGCACACGGCTGAGTACAAGTGGAGCCAACAAGCATGCAAGGAGAGCTCAACGGCTATTGTGAGTTTGGAACCAGAAATATATTTCAGTATGTTTTCATTTTTCATGTCATTGAGAATATCATTCAAGCAGAATAACTGACACACTGTGATATTGTTTTAGAGCTACTGTTCGTGTGGTAAATGTATAGTAAATGTACAGTCATGTGAAGGGTTCAGGCTCATCAGGTGCCAAAACACAACACAACACAACACAATGAGACTAATCACACTGAGACGCATCGCCAGAAGCGTGGCGCCAGCAAAACCACTGTTTTCCCCTCCTGCACTGCACGTCAACGGTTTTCAGAAGTTGAAACATGTTTAACTTTTCAGCACAAGGTGCAGAGTTGCACCGCTTTCCCCGTTTCATCACATGTGATGGACGGCTGCGCATAGCAGCCCGGCTCCACAGGTGCACCATCCTGTTTCATCCACAACAGGCTTTTCTGTGGCGTTTTGAAAAGCGACCTCACCTATGGCATCAGGTCTCTGTGTGATCAGGGCCTATGAGGAATGAATTAAATGCTCTGGAAAGTTACCACAGTGGCAATCATGTCACAAACTGTAACCAGTACAAATACGTCACTCATGTTACAAAGTAAACTGGGAATGTGCGTCTGCTGTATTTGATTGGCCAATGCAGAGCGGATGATATCCAATACAATGTGACGCCCCAGGAATTACACTGGCCCCCCACTGCATCGATGGACTGGTTTCATTCAGGTGAATGAGGGGACTTCCTACAGTATGGTGGAAACACTTTTGATTTCAGATAGAAAGCCAACATTTATTGACGTTAACATTTCACTGAATGCAGATCTTATCTAAAATAGTCTGCAGATTGACTCAGTATATAGATCCTGGTGTTTGACGTTGGACTGCAAAGTATTTGTTGGAAGGCCAGGTCTTTGCCAACACTGGCTGGAAGTCGACGCTGGAGAGTTTTAATAACAGGGATAACGCATAGGTGGTGATTTGACATGCAGGGAAGAACTCAGCATCAACCCCGTCACTCCTCACAGTGCTCCCCAACTGGTGACATCACTTCCCCCCGCAGGACTGCAGGGTATCAGAGGCCCAGCTGGGGGGGGAGGGTCTGGGGAGTGAGGGTGTCAATCAGCCCGCCAGTTAGCAGGACAGGAGGGCAATACGTCTCCTAAAACCTAACATAAACCCAGCGGTGTTTAGACGGACACCTACACACACAAACAAATGGAGCACAGGGGTTGGACGGCAGAATCCATTACAAGGACTAAAGGTGTGTTCGAGGGGGCATGGGGAGGGGGGGAGGCAGATTTGTTTGACTAATCGCTGACCTTTAGGTTGTAGAGCCCTCTGAAAGCAAATAAGCTGGACAGATAGAGAGCACAGAAGGTCTTCGAAAGCAAAACAGGGAAGGGAAAGCAAAAAAGCAGGGTAGAGAGGAGGAAGAGGAAAGTTCAATCAGAGAAAAAAATTGTGAGAGAGAGAACAAGAGATAATTGAGGAAAACAAGAAGACTGGAAACAGTGATGAGCTCTGGGCATCAAGTCTGACTGCTTCTGAACACACACCGACTTCATGAGTGAACAGCCGGGGAAGTCGCCTGAGCGAGTACGACCCATATTTACGTTCATTGTTAGGTGGCGACCTCCGGTGATCGTAGTACATGTGGCGGGAGCAAAGGAGAAAGTCAGGTGACATAGTATACAGGCCAGTCTCACATCAAGGTGTGTAAGAGACTCACCTGTCTACTAGACGGACAGACAGGGTGGACGGACGGGGGTCTCACCCTGGAAACAGCTGTTCAACCGCTGCCAAAAGTCAATGGTCAGTTATTTTATCTTGCCTAACATTCTTAACTAACATCATGTACATAAGGTAAGTTTTACTTTAGTGCAGCAACACACCTATTTTAACCCAAACCATGATCTTTTCCTAAACCTAACCAGGCAGTTTTGGGTCCTCGATCTAACCTGATAGTGACCGTTTCACAGTGGGGGGATGTGTTGTTTGAACAATGTAGTACGTATTATCCCAAAAACATTCTTCTTTTCTTTTGCTGCTCTGCTTTAATTTAACTTGCACTCAGTAAGGGAACGACCTAACAACAGCGACACAGATGAGTTGTATTGATCAATCAGGGAAGTCCAACAAGGATATGAAAAACAATTCAACCGCTGACTAAGAAGTATTACAAATATAGCAGTTTGTGATCTATTTTTATAAAACGGGTTTTCCCCTGGAGCAGTATTAAAATCTTAATTCCTGCTTTCCGTTTTGGTTGCTGTAAAAATTCCAGTCTTCAGTTTTTTTTTTCTTTTAATAACATTCCTCGAACTGACTCCGGGCTGCCTCGAAACATCCGTGTGGAAACAATAATAACAGGAAAAGCAAAGTAAAGCACAAAACAAAGAACAGGGGGGAAAGAGATAGCCGAGAGCGAAGCTACTTCTGTGATTTAGACAGCATGTAACCCCCTCCCCCCTACACACACACACACACACACACTCACACGGTACATACTCATGCGCACACACTGTCCTGCATGATTTACGACGGCTTATTGCCGAGATCACAGATCCCAATCTGAACACACAAAGGCAGACACTTAAAACAGACAGGAGGACACATGTTTTGGCTGACTGGCTACTGACGGTGCTCAAACAGAACAAGAACGCACACGTCTGAACGCGAGCGGGGCTTCCTGACGAAAGTGGAATTATCCTTGATGAGAGCGATTAAGCGTCACTAAAGGCATGTATGTGAGGGGAAGGAAAACACTGTCGCACCGTGGAGCCCATAAATAATCCCTCTTTACACACTCCGCCGTCAGAGGTGTCTGTAGGACGCGGAAAACAAACAAAAAGGGGGCTCAAGTCTGGTTAGAGGACATCCAACTTAACACATTCGCGAGGTTAAACAAAGCTGTTAAATAACAGACGCTGACAGTGTGGTTGTGCTGTATGTCTTCGTCGAGTGCAGGTCCCTCAAAATCACCTCTTGGTTACTTTCTCTGCAGTCATGAGTACATCCCCTGACAGAAGCCTCATTATACCAGAATGCAATGCAGCTGAAAGACTTACCGATGACCTGCTGATGACTACTTATGACTTGTAGGCCCAATCCTTTCACACCTCAGTCTTTTTCCTTGCCTGGAAAATATCTCCCCTTTCTGTTTGGATCAACATAAACCCCAGGAGAGTTCAGACATGCAGTCCGATGTTTCTGTGTATTGTGAGAAAATAACTGAGGATATTGCTTGATGAGGCCGATACATTTAGAGATTATACCTTTTGCCAAAAACCACAGCGAGGATTTAAACACACCACTTGCTGACAGTTATCAACAAGCGGATAAAATAACATATAGGCCACACACACACACACACACTGCTCCTGGTCCTCCAATAGAAGATAATTTACAGGCTGCTGCGCTCTTCAAAACAAAGGGGACTAACCGGCACATCACTCAGGGCCAGACACACACACTCTCAGAGTTGTCACCCATATTTACGACATGGTCTGTACGTGTGTGTTCACGTGTTATGTGCTCTTCTGTGTGTTCATATGAACTTCCTGCCCAGAGTTGGAAAAATAAACGCTGCAAAGAAGCAATCTAGAAGAGAAGCACAGAGGAGGGATCACGATGTGAGTAAATTATAGTCGTTTTTATGTTAAAAAGTGTAAAGTTTTTAGAAGATGATGGAAAAAAGTCTTTGTGGACGATTGGGCTATAATCTTTAATAATTTGGCCACTTAGTTTGAAGCGCAGTGCTCGGTTCTTTCTCCTGTAAAAACGGAGGCAAAGTTCAAGAAAATGATATTCAAGCATAACATTCACACACACAAAAAAACCACCTCCTTTGTCTCGCCCTCCGTCTCCACCATCTGATCTGTCCTCCGGGTGCATTGACCACACACACGCTCGCCTCAAGGGACCAATTCAGGTTACACTGACAACTGATATTTCTTTTGCATATGAAAATGATTTTATCTTTACAAAAACACATCATGGGAGCAGCTCTTTGGAGTGAACACAAGCGTCTAGAATGCCTAACGGAAATTTTTGAAAATTCATTGCACTGTCGACGGCTGCTGGCGGCCTGAGATTGTTCCTGATGGAGCCTTGTCCGTCCGCACAGTTCACTTTCAGGCCATTGAAAGACTATTTTGGATTCATTCCACTGACTTTATTAGATTTGTCAAAAGGGAAATGACAAGCTGCGAAGTTCAATATCCTGTTTACACTGATAACATTGTAAGTGCAGTACATGGTACAGAACGGCTTGCTGAGCCCTCAGGATGCCTCCAGACAGATAAAATAAACCGACGCTGTTATGAATACGTCTTTCTGTTAGTATGGGACTTAAAAAGGGGGCAGAAGATCAGGAGTGGACGGCTGAGAAACACACTGTATGGGTAAAGTACACAGAGCACGAGAGGATGTGAAACGATGATGACTCTCGATTATAAAAATCCTGTTTGGTTTGACTCTTAAAAGACGATTCACAATCTATCAATGCGTTATTTATTTTCATGCTGGTGTGTGTCCGTCTAAATAAGAATAGCTTTGTTTATCCCATCAGTAAGCAAGCGAGATGCTCGTAATGTGGATCTGATGAAGCGCCACATCTGTCTTCATTCGAACAGTCCCACTGTTGTCTGAACTTGACATCCAAACATAACTTCTCTCTGAGGAAGACGTAGGAGCTAAATGCGGAGCGCTGACATTCTGCCGCATCGCGAGCTGAACCGTCCCCCCCCCGGTCATATGCGGGCAATTTGGAAGGCGCCAGGGCCAATAAATCCAAAACCGATTGATAAGCTTACTTCAGCTGAATGGACATCCTTTTTCACTCGGCATCAAACTGCGTACATCATCTTAAGCTCTACAAATTGCTTAACATCCCCCTGGCTCAGGCTCACAGGTTACGAGTCCAAGCGTCAAACAAAAGCCTCTTTTTATACCTAGAAATACTCAAGGTAACACTGTGCCTCCCTCTGTTCCTCTCACACACTCTAACACCAACACCGAGTGCAAAGAAAGAACACTCTATGTGCTGCCATGTCTGCCATGTATGTGTGTGTGTGTGTGTGCGCATGTGTGTGTTCATGGGAGGTTCAGGGCAAAGTTCAGGGGAACCCCTACAAACCCCATCTATGCCTTGTAACCCTCAGGGAAAAAAACGTGATTCACAGAAACACACACACAAGCACACATACGGACACGCACACACACAGTTTCTTAAGCACAGACTTTACCAGACCTGACCTTGACCAGACCTGCCACCAGGATCACCAACAGACAGACACAGGGGATTCTGGGAAACAGGAAACAGGAAGTGGGCCCTGTCCAAGCGGAGTGTGAAAGCCGTGTCCGTAATGACTTGTGCATGAACGACGCGGTGTGTGGTAAACGGCGTAAAGACAGACTGGAGCTCTCACTAATGTCTAATAATGTAAATTACTTTAATGGTTAAAGTCGTCCACACATCGTGACAGTCCCCACGCGTGAGTGTTCACATGTGTCCGCCTGTGTGTGCGCGAAGCCCCCTGACCTGGGCAGCATTTAGCAGAGAGGAATCCAGGCTTGTGGGAAGGGGGCCGCGGTGGGATCTCTGGTTTCAAACAGCGCCGGTGCCCTGGGACCGGGCCGTGTCAAAGGGCCGGTCCCTGATGAGCCATATTAGGGCCCTGGTCCCCAATCAATCAGCACCGCGCTAAAAAGAATCCACAACAAGGCGGCAATTAAGCCCCACCGAGGACTTAACTAAACACGTGTGAGAGATAGGGTTTGTCAGAGGAACCGCGTGTGCAGTTCTTTCACTCGCTGTGTTTTATGTGGAACTGCGAGTGTGCAAAAAAAGTTGCTCCGGAGGTGCAAAGTAACAGAGGACAGAGGTGAAACAAGTCTCAACAGGCTGTCTTTGTTATTCCTTGTAACGTGTTTGTATCAGTGTAGCTAAATACAAAAAGTGGTAGTGTACACACACATTAAACCGGATATGCACTCAGTAGAATGCAAACCTTCGCCGAGGCCAAACAGTTCCATTTAATCCGTGCGTTATTCCCTTAGAAATTAACTGAAAATTTGAAAAAAGAAGAAAATCCTGGATCCATTCTTTTATCTGGATCTGCACCAAAAGTTAATGAGGTCTATTAAGGGCTAAGGCCTACCCCTCATCCAAGTTTCATAGAAATACGTAGTTTTTGTGTAATCCTGCTGACAAACCAACCAACCAAGCAACAAACCAACCGATGGACACAGATGAAAACATAACCTCCAGACATTTTTCAGATTGGTTCCCTATAAACTTTGCTTTCACTATTAAATGCAATTTTGTCAGACACACTGCACAAAACATCCTGGGGAAATTGGGTGATACAGTCAGGCTGACAGCCTGGCACCATTTCTATCCACTTTCACATCTCCATTACACTGAATGAATGAATAAACTGAAGTTTTATCCTGTGTTTTTGTTAGTTGCTGCTCAGATTGGGGGAAAAGTTGCCCGTTTTTCACTTTAACAATTAAAAAAAGATCTAAAAGTGAATGTAAAACACTGACAGAATGCCTTTCTTAACTTTTGCCAATATGGTTCTATCCATTTTCATGTTTGGTACTTAGCAGGACTAATCAGTAATTTGGGAATACTGCAGCTGCTATTGCTCTGGCTCTCGGTTGACCTATGGGTTGAGAAAACTCCACTGGTACTGAGCCTGCTGTTGGCAGGTCCAAATAGGTCTAAAAGAGTCCAGAGTGAAATACTTATTTTTCTTAACCCGATCCCAAATTGAAATAAGTTAAGCAGAACCCCCTGTGTCAGTCTGATGTGGAGTGCTGAAGTGGCACAGTGGCAGCGCATCCAAGACTTGAGTGGGCCTGTCATCCCCTCAGTCTGAATGGGTGCGATGCTTGTGGTGTGGAGCAAATCATCATCAGCCCTGGCCAGCATCTGAGAACCACAGCGCTGTTGACACTGGCACTGAGGTGAGGCGAAGTGAAACCGAAATCCAGAGTTTCTCAATGCAGCACACACAAGTTCACAGTCGGAGTCGAGAGCCTATTGTGACCAGGAACAGCTCATTCTGTTTGCTGAGAACAGAGTGAGGGGAGAGACTGTTTTTAAGTGGCGGACCAGGGTTTAAACCTCCCCGGCTGGTGCCCTTGAGCTTGACATTCAATGCAACATTAAACTTTTGTGCCTCATTTGGGACTCTGCACCCACAGTAGGGAGGGCGTGTCATTTGTCAAAGATGTCCACCAACACTTGCAAAATACACTCATCCGCTTTCTTGCTGAGACTTATCTGAGGAGAGTATCCTAAATATGAAGCTACCGCCAGCAGCCAGTTAGCTTAGCTTACACCATCAAAACAGGAAACGCAAGAATTAGCCGGCCAGGCCCTGCCCAAAAGCAACAAAATCTTCGAGCACCTCTTAACAACTGTAATGAATGTTATATCGCCCATGTTCAATCCATACACACAGGGTAAAAATACCAATTTGTGGTTTTAAGAGGGTCCTGTGGCAGGGTAGTGTCACCCTGAGCCTGCCTGGCACTAAAACCGCTGTTTTCAGTCTTTGTGCGGATTAAACAAACAAGTTATAACGTGTTACTTAGTCAGATTTAGAAGTGCTGGTAGGCAGATCTGGCTCACAAATAGCTGTCGTTCCCAGTCTTTGTGCAAAGCTAAGCAAACCGAGACAGCTGCAGGTGATGATGAGTGGTATTAATCTTGAGAGTGAATGAGCGCGTTTACCAAAAGGTCTATAAAGAGGGATCAGGGCAACATGTTCCGTGTGGAAAACTGTTAATCTCCGAGGGAGCAGGTAAATGAAGAGGTGCTGTTATGTAAAGAAGGCTGTGGTGGGGAAGTTAATGATATTACCACGTACTGTATTTTACACAGGATGACAGCAGGAAAAACATGAAGGCGCAACATCTGGCAATAACTGATATCTTTTGGACAGGGAGGAGGAGCAGACAAGCTCACATGTGATATTCTTTGAGACAATTAGCGTGCTGCGACTTGTAATTTTATGCCACACAAGCAGCAAGGCATGCAAAATGCCCCCGTCAGCTGATTGCTCTGTCAGCTTGTTGATTTGCCCGTCAGTCTTGATCTGTAGGGTGATGATGCAAAAACGTAGCCCGGAGCGAGAATCCCCAAGTAATTATCTCAAGCACGAGTTCAATTGCAGCTTGGGTAAATGCTTTGACATGTTGTTACTTCACTAATGAGGTTTTTGGATGCTTTTCAGATCTCTGCCAGATAAAACCCTTGTTGGCACCCTCCATCCACCTACACTCAAACAACGAGCAGCCTTTGAAGGCAACGGTTGTGTAATTACCTGGCCTCTTAATAAATCAGATCCCTAATCACACAGACACGGCAGCTACAAGTCTTTCACAACAGCTGCTACAGAGCAGAAAATAAAGAAGACATTTCAATAAAGTGTGCACACACATTGTAGCAGCGAATACCTTTGGAGCAAGCCTGAGCGAGCTTCAAAATCAAGTTAGTGTGACATCTTCAAGTCATTACACATTTTGGAAACGACGTTCTTAAACCAATTTGTCAATCAGCCGGTGCACCGCTGTGGGTGACACACACACGAACACACACACACACAGACACGCTACAGTCAAATTACACCTCCGTTTTTAACTCTTTGATGCTGCGACTGTATAACTGGATAGCCAGCGGGGCTGACGACAGCACGGGCCTCGCGGCCTTCGTCACATCAGCTCCGAATTCAATTTAATCCAGTGTGTTGACAGCTGCCTAATTACAGAGCGATTTACCCTGTGTTATTTGGTACCCACACACACACACACACACACACACACACACACAGGAAAGGTTATACTGTATGCGTGTTTATACTGCTCGACACCTGATTAGCAAAAATCTGAGTCACCAAGTTGCACCCCAACCGGCAAATTAATTGCAGGCGTACAGAAAGTAAATAAAGGCCTTACTGTATTACACATGTAGTTATACGTATAGACAAATACATATAAATCTAATCCATGACAAACCTACACTCTCAGGCATGTTTGATTCTCCGTCCACGCAGGAGGATGATGAGGAGCAGAACAGATGCGCACACCGTCAATGATTATGTTTGTTTAAAAAGAAAAGGGGGACATGTCGAAGCAAATGACAGGAAGATTGAAGATAAGCAAGGGGCAGAGAGGTCAGAAAAAAGTCACACAAAAAAAAAGAAAAGCAGCCAGAATAACGAGAGTAACGAGATTCTGTTCTGTGCTACACTCGTGCTCTTTATTCTCCAGTGCGGAGTGGACAGAGGAGAGAGCACAGGAGGCACGGCGGAGGGAAAAAAGGAAAAAAAAAAGAAAAGAGAAAAGAAAGCAGCTATTTTTGTAATTGCCTTTTTTTTTTCGCGAGTGCTGAGAGAAAAGTGGTGGGGAAAGTTTTGAGAAATTTAAACAGACCTGACAGCCAGGGGTGTAGTGGTATTAATCTTTTCAAACAGGGAGAAAACCCCGCTATTATAAACACAGACAGGGGCTGAGATCAGCTGCCGTGTTGCATAAAGTCTGTTTATCGCCGCTGTCAGATTAAAAAACCTAGATATAAACTAAGTCAACATTTATAGAAATATAGGAGCAACTGTGTTTTGGGAAATCATGCAAGAAATCTTTAAATAATGAAGTTAATGTGTGTTTTTTGGCCACTCGGGAGCGGCGGAAACATGGACAACACTGACACACCCGTCCCTTTAAAGTTTATATTGCCAGTTCACACATTCAGCAGATTAGCAACACACACACGTCACAACATCAACATTCATTTAGAGTCATGTGTCTGGTCACCTAATGAACGGGAGTGAAATAATCCATTGCTACATGCTCTGCTATGTTCACCAGCTGCATGCTAGGCAGCTAGTGTTCAGTGGGTTTATCAGGTTTTTAAAAATATATATATATATTTTAATTAACCACAAAATGTACTATATGCACAACCAAAACCGTAAAGTTGTGGGCCGTAAAACCAAAACAATGAGCTGAAAGACGCTAAAACTCTGTTGAACGGAGAGTTGGGGGATCATTCTCTCTTGGTGTAAAGGTATAAGCAATACTGGTCATTTTATGCTTTGTAAAATTATTGATACGAAGCTAAATTTCAGCGCACAATGCCTCATATAAAGGTGTCACTAGTAAGAAATGGCCAGAACTCAAAGGAAGCCCCAAAACGACAGGGCAGCACAAACACTGCCTCAGTAAATTCCTTGTTGTAGCCATTTTCCTCCGTAGATATAATCCCCCGCTATAGATGTAAATCTCATTAAATCGTGATTAGTTCATGCAAAACTGTCAAACATTTCCTGTGATTCATTTGCTCATTCAAATGGCTCTCGCACGGACAGAAAGGAAAAAAAGGCAGTTCACTTTGAGCCTGTCAAGTGTGTCTAATGAAACTCTAATTAATCCCGTTGATTCATTTAAGTGCAAAAACAACTCTAAGAAAAACAACATACGGGGCTCAAAGAAAAGGGAGATGAAGAAGAGAGTGTGTGTGGACAGTTCTCGGCTGCTCCGTCAGGCCTCGGCGAGGAGTTATTAACCGTCTCTGATCTGAGCTTACAGCTAAACCTCCCCTCGCCCCCACATAGTTAATCGCACCTGAACGCCGCCGACCCTGGAAATCAAAGAACAACATGCAGCCCTGGGTGTTAATGGTACCATCCTCCTCCTTCCCTGCTAACACTGTTTTTCTTTCACTCCCTTCACCCTCCTGCCGTCTCAACCCCCCCCCCGCAAATGAAGGAAGTGTGGCAGCGCACAGAGAGCGAGAGAAAGTTGGGGGTCTGAGTTTGGCAGGCCAGACTTTTTCCCCTCACCCCGTGTTTGTTCTGGCTCTATTAAAACATCTACGTGGAGTGGAGGGGAGGAGAGGGAGGGAGGAGAGGGAGGGAGGGGGACCATGGGAGGAGCATGGGCACGTTGAACTGGTGATAACTGGCGGCGACTACAGTAGTGAATCACCCAACACTCTGGATTACAAATTAGAGTTGTGTCTGTGAGACTCCAGGCTTGGGCAGACTTGGACTTGCTGTGAGAGGAGATGTAAAGGAAAAGTTTTCCGTCTTGGGAAATATCCTTTTTCTCTTTCTTGCTGAGAGTTACCAGGTAAATTTATAGAACTCCCTTATCTAAGTTGGCCGGAAGCTGTGACCTCTTGAAGCCTCGTCGACACTGTGAGACGACACTGACTGTGTTCTTTTTAGCCATGATTGGCATTTTATCCCTTTGTTAAATAGCACCAGTGTACTAATTCAACAGATAATCCATCATTTCTGTTTTAGTATAAAAACGAGTGTTAAATATAGTGCTGGTAGATAAATGTGTTCCTTTTTTTGGACAGAGCGAGGCTAGCTGTTTCTCCCAGTTTCCAGTCTATTTAAACTGTTGCTGGCTCAGGCCATTATTACTGACATGACAGTGGTGTCGATCCTCTCATCTAACTCTCTGAAAAACTGTGAAGAAGCACATTTCCAAAATATCAAACTATACTTTTAGCCAAGACTTGAATTTGTTTTGCTTTTTTAAAGTCTGAAGTCCCAAAGTTTCAATCTTGCAAAATCTTGGAACATTAAAAAGTGAAAAGCGAGCAAAACAGACGGGCCTTGCAAAGCCACACACCTTAAATATTAAAGAGTAACTGCCACCAATTTGGCACATTAAAGTGTGTTTACCGGTCTTAGGGAGTACAAATGCATATGTGAAAAAAGTGGTATTATGCCTTATGTGGCTCCAGAGGAAGCTGCACGTAATCTAATAAATTGCCTCCAGTGAAGATGCATTATGGGTAATGTAGGCACCAGGAGACCAACAGCGTTATACACTGCTGATTTTCCACTAGCACTTCTGGCTGCGCCGAGTCAAACCGAGCTGCGCTGATTTGATTTGCACCTACCCTGCACCTATATTACCCACAGTGCAACTTTAACCACTGAGTGACATCACCGGAGCCAATTCTTCAGATTACATGCAGCTTCCTCTGGAGCCACAAAAGGCTTTATATGACTTTTTTCACATATGCAGTAGTACTAGCCAAGACCTGTAAACAAACTCTATTGTGTTAAATTGGTGGACTTACCCTTTAATTATTAGGCCTACGTATTAAATAGACTTTTTCTCAACTGCATAGAAAAACACTTGCTTGAAAGGAAAATTCAACTGTGTCATCTTTATGGTCCGAATCCAGATTTTCAGAGACCTGAAAGACTGTCATCTGGACTCGCCCCCATGGACCAGAGACTCACTCTGACAGACTTAAGAGCTGACTTCTAAATCTGTCTTGATGGACGTGCCGTGCTGAAAGCCTTAGAAAAAAAAAAAAAAAAAAAGCTCTGGAAGGAATCTGAAAATGTCTGCGCTAAAAGGAAAAGTTCACGCTTCAAACTTTCCTCTCCTGTCCTCATCCTTCTGTCTCCTCCTCCTCGCCGTGTTTCTGATCTGCTCTGCTGTACTTTTCTGCTCTGGTCTGAACACAGTCTGCTTAAATTGTAGCTGAAACCTCCGGGCTGTCAGCTTTCAGTTTGCCTGTGGCTACTCTCAAAACCCAACCCTACCAACACACACACACACACACACACATACTGTAATGTCCCACACACCACAAAGTGTACACTTAAGCCTGACGCAGAGGGGATGGAAATCAGAGCACAGAGCGAAGCAAAGACAACATTCAGGACGTGAAGCTCATGTTATGTTCAGGTCCTACAAGGTGGGTGGCAAGAAATTTTCCCCAAAAAATTGCGAGTAATATTTGTGGCTAAGAAAGCGGAAGTCGCAGCGCTCTCTGGAACTCTCTCCGCTTCATACGGGGCGATGGGAGGTGCAAAAAACAGGTTGTGGAGCGTGCAGACCGATGTGTTTCACGCTCACTGCTTCTGGACCAGATGTCTTTTTTCCGACAACTTTGGAGCCCAGGAGCTGCAGGTTTTGACGTTTGAACAGCTGTGGCATGAGGTAAGCAGTCGCAGGTCATCGCGTGTCATCATTAGTCGACCCCGTCTTCTTGACGGCCTGCCATCCCGCTTTACAGCTGGTAAGTTAACCGTGGCACTAATGATGAGCAGCGGCGACGATCGGCCCACCACCACCGCAGCCCCGCCGCTGTCAAAGGAGGCCCCTGTCCATTTAAATGAAGTCTGTAATGGCTGTGATGTGAAGCAAGATCGCGTGCTGGTCTTCGGTCGACAGCAGCACCTCCCTTCAAACTTACAAAGTGTGATGTAGTGTCTGGTGTGTTAAAGCTGTTTCTCAGTGATTTTGAATTTTTCCGATGATGGGATTAAAGCAGTCTGAAGCTTCAGCGGGATTTCATTAAACAATAACCTTGCATAGAAATAAATAAATATGATAATAATGGTGGTTTTTAATGGTACCAGCTCCAATTAATTGGCCATTCATGATCATTCATCACAATTATCTAGCCTGAAAAATGTTGAACTTTGCTCCGTTTGCTGGCGACAATCCGCCAAAACATGTCATCTGGCGGATTTAGCACCGTTTTATCGACTACTAAGGTTGGTGTTCCACATTTTGTAAGCAGCGCTCAAGGACACAAGCAATATAGTCGGCTCTTGAGCGACAGAACCACTGTGTCGCTAAACTTTGATCAAACTGTCTAAACTAGGCAGTGCTGACAAACTATAAACCAAGACTCTGTTACTGCATGGCCTATTTCTCGCCAAAAAAGCTCTCAGAAACATACCTTAGCAAACCGTTTAGCTGCAATGGAGTCATGATCTGGAAGTGGACTCCATTTGTTCATCTACTGTGAAAATGGAGGCTGAAAAAACTGTAAAACTAGACAGTTCTGATCGAATATGACCCACAATATGATCCTGTTCATTATACTGTTTAGCTGTAACACAATATTGTTTGTTTACAAAATCAAGCCCCGCCCAACTCGCAGTACTTGACAGTGGGAGTGTTTATTGGTCCGTTACGGTGCAGTGCATCCTGGTTGTTGTAGGTATTCTACCTTTTGAGCAGAAGGTAATTACCACTGCCTCTTTCCTCTGTTTTTCCTCTGGTCATGTAGCAACAATTTCAAACACATTTGCGTAATTTAGCCCAAATCACATCCTCCTTCGTTCTAATCTGCGCTTATTTTCCCATTTAGATTTATTACCGGCATTTCGCATTGCCCTCGCCTTTGATTTTTCCTTTTTATTGATCATTCCCAAGAGAGAAAATCACATTTCTCTGTGAGCCAACTGTCTCATCTACAAATCAAGCTGCAATTTGGGGGGAAAATGAAAATGAAAAACATGTAAACAAAGGAATGGCAGAAAACAGATGTTAGAAAAGCAGGACTCGTACGTGCTAAAGTGTGTGCGTGCGCGCACGCAGTCGTGTCAGCGCGCAAGTGCATTTAGTAGGTGTCTGATATGTACTTTGTGCCAGCAGTTTTGCTTCACGGGACGCAGCACGGAGCGTGGCACTGAGCCTCGCCATAATGTCATTGGGGAAAATCTTCCAGCTCAACTGCTTTGATCCTGCCAGAATCAAACGAACTGAGAACGTTTTTTATCCCATAACACTGTGGAGACGTCAACACAAAGCAGAGGAAGCTCGCCAGACACAAACAAAAAGTCGGAGTTGAGACAGAGCACAATTAGGTCCCTCCCAACACTGAGGGGAAAACTCATCTCTCCACTGACTTTGTGTCGCATGAAGGAGCCTCCTCGTCACCTCTGCCTTCCAGCAAACAACAGAACAATGCCACAAAGCTGCTGTGTAGTGAGGTGCACTACCAGGGAAAAGAACCCAGAACTGAATTTTTTTATAAGCTGCCGAAAAAACTGAGGCTATGAGAGGACAGAATAGGATACAGCGAACAGGCATCAGCAGGGAGAGCGTTTGTTTTTGTTGGTCAGAGTGTTGTTTCTGCAGGTGGTGCGTTCAGGAGGGTTTCTACAGTCAGTGTCAAATGATGATAGGAGTTTGTTGCCGAGTAATTTTTTCCCCATCTGTTACCTTAATCATTTCTTCCGTGATTTACCTCTGGAGTTTGTTCCTGGGACGTTGGCTGTGAGACCTCATGTGAATTGGTTTGTTTGTCATCATAATATAATAAAAAAAAAAAGGTGTAGGTCGCGCCACGCAACGCAAGAAAGAGTACGTCGCTGCTACAATGCATTCTGTGCATTTTTACAGGCATTCTGCCAGAGTTTCAGCCCCTGTCGCACATCGCGGTGCAGATTGTTTTCCCCTCCGTAGGGTGTGAGGAGATCAGGACCGTGGCTGGTACATTCAAACAGCTGGTAGCTAATTGGGCGGCTATAAAACGGTTATGTAACAGAAACCAGAGAGACAGATGTGGGTCATTTTCTCTACTGCTCATTTTAGGTGGAAATATTCTAGGAACACTTAAGCTATTCAACCAAAGTCACAAGCACACACAGGATATTCACTCTTAATTATTCTAACTTCATTATTGCCTTGAAAGTGAAATGAATGCCACAGGTTTGAAATTTAGAGTTAATAACATACAAGTTGTGTGTTACAGACATCAGCATCTGCTTTAAGCCCTGAGCTGTGATTGGTGAACGGTCCTGTTCCCAGTCCACATTCCAGCCGCGGCCCACGTCGGAGTGTACACAGTCTATATTCAAATGTGAACCACGTGAGGTGTGATGGTGGGTCAGAGGGATTTAAAGGCTCGTACTGAATATTCATACAGCCACACTGAGACCAGGAGCAATAAAATGGAAAATTACAGACCGAGTCTTGTTATAAATTGAGTAATTACAAAATGAAAATTCTGGAAAGGACTTTTTGGGTGGCTCGACGCTCGCCAGCGTCAATAAACGCCATGCAGTCTGTTTGCTGAGCCGTGACTTTCTCTTTAGTTTATCCATCAAGTCATGAGTCCTGTTCTCTGGAATGAAATTTGTATCCATTATGGACTCGAGCCGAAACAGGCCAACACATGCTTATCTGCAGAGATAGCAAATCCAATAAGTTTATCTTCTTCTTGTGAGCCAGGTGTGCATTACACTGAATCTGGCCACGTCAAGCTGCGATTTATGTTTCAGTCATCAAATCAGAAAAACTTAGTTGTTACCACCAATAGTAAATAAGCCAGTTACAGATAAATGCATGTCACCTCAGTTACTATCAGTTATTTTCACAGCTTAAAATGTTTCACATGTGAAAATGTCATGTGCCATGTTTTGTTTCCTCAGGTGGACATTCTGATCCGCATGTAACAGAAAAGCCAACCACATATGAATGTATGTAATTCATGTGTGACGATGTAAATTCGACATGTGAAAATTTGCATTCATATGCCAAAAAGGCAAATCAGTTGTGAAAATATCAAGCTCAAATGTGAAATCATTCTCTTTTCACATGTGAAAATATTCAATCTAACTGAAAAATACGATTCTCAGATGTGAAGAGGCGAATCTCACATTTCCGTAAGGTGCGCGCAGATGTTGAGCATGCAAGAGCTGTGTTGAAGTATGTATCTGTTATTTTCAAGCAACAATGCATGTGACACTGCTACTCTTTGCATGTGATCAGTACTCAGCCCCCTGTATGCGTTCTGAGAAGTACAGCACGAACAGACTGACGGAGGGGAAAATGAATAGAAGGAAAGCAACTTACGTTGTCCCTCCTGCCAGAGGTGTGGGGAGTGGATCTGGAAAAGAAGACAAGGGGATTTTTTTTTACAACAGGATAAACAATATTGCTCCCAGATTTCTCCCTGCACAAGCTGCCAGCTACGAGCAGGAATCAGTCAAGACGACTTTCGCTGAAAGGAGCCAGATCTATGGCAGGAATAAAAAAGGAAGGAAAAAACATGACTGTTTGTCTGAGTGAGTGCGTAAAACGCTCGTCACAAAGCTGCTTCGTGGTGACATTTTCGTGCCAGTGAGTTTGAAAATGCTTCGCCAGCAGCTTTAGATGCACAGACTTTTAAGCTCTCTTACCAAACTTGACAAACAGCACGCCCGTCGTGGACACGGTGCCCTGGGTGTTAGTGGCCACGCACTGGAAGTAGCCCGTGTCGGTGGTGTCCAGGTTGCGGATGCGGAGGCGTGACCCGTAAGGCGTGGACCTGTACGAGATCCGTCGCGGCTCCTGCACCACCGGGGCGTCGTTCTTCAGCCAGCGCACGGCGGGCGGCGGGTTGCCGGCCACGCGGCAGAAGAGCTCGGCCGTGTGGCCCAGAGAGGTGGTGATGTTGTTCATGGGAGCCTCGAGGCGGATGAAGAGGGGCCCTTTGAAGACAAAAAGAGGCAGAGGAGAGGTGAGAGGGAAGAATTCGAGGGAGATAAAGAGCGAGGAGAGAGTCAGAATGAGGAGATAAATTCATAAAAAAAGGGGAGCCAAGTGAGAAGAAACATCAGGAGCGAGATGATTTAGAGACACAAAGGCAGAAGGGGAGGGAAAATATTGTATTACACAAGGCCAAGAGCGAAGGTATAAATCAAACAACACTTTCTGCGCTACTTAAGAGCCGGGTGGAAAAAAAAAAAACATGCTGCTGTTTTGAAGGAAGTGGTTAAACAATTCAGTGTTTTCAGACACACATATTCAAGGTCTGGTTTTGCAAGTTACGTTGCGGTTGCCACTGTGGTGACACCTAATTTTATTTTTCATCATGGCCGCGCGATGCCAGAAGGTTTTCCACAGCTTGTGTCTGAGCTCGTGAGGGCAACATCACCTGTGCTGTGAGCCTGAAGGAGAACGAACCGAGCGAACACGAGCCTTCACAAAACCGTTGTGGATACCCCGCCATTGTCCTTCAGAAAGGGCTTGGAAAAGACAAAGCAAAACATTTTTTTGCGCGGTCGTCTCCGCGACCGCATTTTTCCTCAAGGTGGTCAGAAGAAAACAATCCGGAGGGCCACCTAAGAGTTTAATGTGCAGGGAAAACATTGGTGTTAATGTCAAGTAAAACCTCTGGAAAGTTTCCTCGACCCCAAAAACCCATCTTAGGTATGCAGAAATATGCTGCTGGTTACACGAACCGGCCAAAACAAACAAAGGAGGAAAAACACATACGGAGGAATCGCAAATAGGAGTCACACAAGCTTCAATTTGTGTGAATGGAGAGGCTGAGGAGGGAAAACAGAAGCGCACACTTAGATATGCGCGGACACCCACACATTTAAATATTTGAGTAATTAGGAAAGGCGTCCCCGCATTGAGAGCGCAGAACTTTTTACATACTACTAAAAAAAAATGATGCCTTTGTGATTTGGTATTCTGTTCATACAGGTCACAGAAACACTTCACAGTGGCCCCGTCTGTCTTCCTGACATGGGTTTTCCCCCCACAAGAGCACCGCTGTCTTTCCCAAAGCTGCTCTCTGTCTCGCTCTCCTAATTAATCTGATCATCCTCTGTCGTTTAAGGTGAAAAGTACACTACAAAAGGTCCGGTGTGCAGGATGTCGGGGCAGAAATGGAACATGACATTCATAATGATGTCGTCTTTCGCGTGTAATCACCTGAAACGAAAAAAAGGTCTGCTGGCTCTCGAGGGGGCCTTCCCTGTTTTTTGTGGCCATCAAAGCAGAGGGTGAATGCCACTAAATCCTACACACTGGACCTTAAAGTGTAGTTACACCACTGTAAAAAGTCAGCAGGAGAAACACAATACCAGAACTCAAAGGTGATCGAAACACTGGTTTGTAATAGTTCTGGTAGGACGAAGAATTACAATTAAATTCCTTCCTTTCATCGTGGGTCTGATGCCGTCTGTGCGAGTAGATTTTCTGCCCTGAATTAAGCCTGTCAGGCAGTTATTCCTCTAAGGTCAACAGAAACATTCATGCATCTCCATGACAGCTAATTTGTTGAGGTCAAGATTTGATTTAGTTGAAAGTTATCTCCTGACAGTGGCTCTAATGTTGTCATGTAAAAGGGAGATAATCATGATGATTTCTGGAATCTATCAAAATTGCCAGTTCTCGGGACAATCGACTGAATGAACAACCTGTTCCTAGAGGGATTATTGAGTTACTGCTAACCACCAGCTGCGACAGTGTCGGCTGATAATGTTTTCACCTTGTGAGTCTGTGTGTGTGTGTGTGTGTGTGTGTGTCATCACGGCACACTGTGGTCCTGGAGACACCTTTTCTAGCGAGAATGTCCACAGAAGCAGTTCTGAGCGCTGTGACAGGTGTTTATGCGTCTCTGTTTCTGTGTACAGATTTTGTCAGCGCGGTAGCATCTTCAGCTTGCCAAACGCAGTCACGAAACTTCACAATTGTTTAGCTGAGATTAAAACAAAGGCCGTCGAAGACGGGTGTGGTCTCTGTGTTGTTATCGTTCTGTGCTGGACACGCACTCACAAAGATATGACTTCATCTCTCCCATTTGCCAGTGCAGAATGTGTGCATACGTGTTTCTTCAAAATCCATTTACACTTTTTTTCTTGACAGGCACTGTATGGATTCAATCCAAATGTAACCCTATTTGGTTAGTTTGAGGTGGTCGTGATGCCTGATTGATGCCTGATTTATTTATCGCTCAGACAATCAGTGATCCAGCTCACAGATGACAGAGGTCAGATTAAGGCGAAAGGGTCGTGTTATAAACCGTAGCGAACGCTTTGCTTGGAGCGTGCTGGGGCCCTTACTTGGTCCTCTCCGTCACCATGGCAGCAAACCTTGTGGTTGTACGCGCAGCTCGTCTGACATATCGTCATGAGGTGCGTAATGCGAGCGCCTTTCGATGTGTTTGTGAAAAAGAGAAGTGGGAATATTCTGTATTTCTTGGCATACGGCCTCTGTTTGTGTGCACTCAAGCCTCTGCTGCAGTGCACGGGACACACACACACACACACACACACACACTGTCCTCCCTAAAGCTTCTCTAAGCTAAACACAGCAATGTGGTTCTAACAAGTGTGTGACAATATGAGGAGACTCCCACCGCTGACCGCACCAGCACCACCAACTCTCTCCCTTCTCACACACTCATTATCTGTCCTCCTTACCCTCCACACACACACACACACACACACACACACACACACACACACACACACACACACACACACACACACACACACACACACACACACACACCAATCTATCTTTTCTATTACTACAGTAATAATGACATGGTTTACAAGTAACACCCATCCCACATGCCCCACTTTCATTCTCCCCCTTTCCCATCGGTCCCCATCTACTTACGCTTCCACTCTCTTGTGCATGTTTTCACAGTCATTTCACCCACAGTCAACAACACAGACACACTTAAAGAAAATGTAATACACTGACACAGGCTCCTGTGTCGTCTGTTTGCTTTAACAAGCCTTGAAAATGGATTATCAAGGTAAAATCAGATAAAAACACAAGCGGTCGGGTAGCGGCTTCCTCATAATTGAGAGTCAGGTCAAACTCTGATATGATTATGACCCGAGAAGCTCGCTCTGACAGAAGGGAATGCAAAAGCACAAATGTACATTGTGCATGAGTGTGTGTGGGAGAGGCTGACTGAAAGGAAATATTGCAGCAGCCTCGGCGGTTAATTTGTGTCGCTCATTTCTTCGCATAACTTGTTTACTCAGCTGTTTTGCTTTTATTTTTCCATTCAAACTGTCAGGGCTGATTATGTTAACATTCGTTATCACTTTAAATGTCACGACATAGGCGGATGAGGACGGAGCTGGAAGACACTGGGCCAGTTTCTTTAAGGAAAAATATATATTTTCTCGTTGCACTTTACCCGGCTGTGTTGTTTACACTGAACTTGTCACATTAAACAACTTACACTCCTTGCAAAATTAAAGTTTTAAGTCTTCAAATTTGAGAATGGGCCATTACTTTAAGTGTGAAACAATTTGTCATCATTGTTCAGTGAAAAAAAGGTTTACTGCAAGTCTCGTATTCAAACATCTCATCATTTATTTAACTGTTAGAATTATTTTGCGGTAAAAATAAATGATATATTCTTTCATCTATAGCAGGCTTATTAAGATTTGTGTTGACCTTTGCTGATACTGCTCTCTGCCTCAAACTGGCGCTGTGATAAATGGTGATGGTGTTGTTCTTTTGTTTGTGTCCAGTTGAGCTTTTCTTTAAACGTTCAGCTCAACCTGCAGGTAAAGCACGTTTTGAAGTAATCCCAGGATTGACGGCTGAATACGCAGCACCTCTGTCATCATGTCAAAAGCCTTATCCATTTGGCAATTCTGCTGGATCCCAAATTTCGAAAATGATAGAGGCATCCACTAAGAGGCTTAGTCGTTCACGAGCAAGGATGGACGAAGTTCTCCAAAAGCTGTATTGCAGAGAACACATCTATGGTATAAAGAATGATGCTGCATGGGCTCAGGAACACCTTTTAAACAGTGTCCCGGGGTTGTAGATGCAGTCGTCTTGCAGAGGCATGATATCTGAATACGTAAAAATCCCCAAGCTCTGAGATGCATGGTTTTAGGGCGGCTCTAGCTGTGTGTCACATGTGACTCTGAAAAACATTGCAACACTCCCTGCAGTCAAGTCATCACCTCCGTCAACCGCACTTACACACACAAAACAAACAGCCATGCTCAATACGCGAAGCTGACACCGATCACAGACGTGTGAAACACTGGTAGAACCTGAGGTCACGGCTACTGGTGATACATTTGTCTTCACAAGGGTGTGAAACAGTGTGTGTGTGTGTGGATGCTTCCTTCTGTGTGTGGGCGTGTGTTTTCATCATCTTTTTTTTTTCTTAATATCCCAACCATCAACACAAAGTCACGAGGGATCTGCTTGGAATCCGTGCCTGTGAGTGCAGTGAACCGAGTTGTGCCTACATGGTGATGCAACACTTTACCGCCTTCATGCGCCTGTCGAGTCCGACCGTATCATCTAAAAAAAAAAAAAAGCACTTCGTATATTAAATGAGAACAGATTCCCTTATAAAAGTGTGCTTCGCCAAAGGCAAGTGGGTCACTTTATCACCGTCTCATTAGTTGAGTTGATGGAAAAGAAAATGGTCTTTGGAGCGGTGTGCCTGCACACTTCATTAGCTGTTATAATAACTGACAATAAAGCAGTGGGGAGGAGAAGAGAAGGGGGAAGAGACGAGAGGAGACGATGGGAACTGAGGCGAGGAGGAGGACCAGAAAGAAGAGGAGGATGTCCTGCCAGTGTCTGTGTAACAAAGGCACTCTGTATGTAATCGTCTCGTGGTGAGTGTTGTGGTATTTGGCACCAGGAGCACTGTGAAACTCAACCCGTCGCCGCGGACTGTCCCTTTAATGTGGCAGTCGACTAAATGGTGCCCTGTCATCGGCCTGCATTTTCTCCCGGCGGTTTGGTACAATCAAACACTCGCACGCAGGCACACAAACGTAAACGCACGCACACCCACGCGACCGCAACGCACACAAGCGCTGCGTGTCCCGAACCGGACGAGTTGAACAATACTTTCGTGATCTGTGTGCGGATATATACGTCGAGTGAGTCACACGGGCGCAAAAGCTGCGCTAGCGGGCCGCTCTCAGCACGACGCAGGCACAGAAACCTGAGCGGCCGCACAGCTAACTAAACATAACTCCGAGGATACGCCGAGGAGCCGGGACTGTAGCACTGCCAGCTATGGCGAAAGGTGAATTTCATTAAAGTTGGGTCGCTCTCCAACAGGGAGAGAGAGAGAGAGGGGAGAGGAAGTGAGGGAAGCTAAATGGACCAAATTAAACAAAGAAAAAGAAAGGAAGAGAGAGAGAGAGAGAAAGAGAGAAAGAAAGCCCAGAGGAAAATGAGTTCAGTAAACTATCACCACCCCTGATTTCAGCCCAATAATGAGCGTCTTTCAGCATGATAACTTCCTGCTACTGATGCATACTGATAGAGCCACGCTACCTGAATGCTGTCTGCTTGGTCAATCAAAACCATTCCCTGCCTGCAGACAAAACAAGCGGTGCAATCACCATCCATCCATCAGATAAGAAGCAGATGTTAGTCATGGGGCCGAGCTCCGAATGACACACACACACACACACAGATACACTACTGTGAACACATGGGTGAGCGCACGCCTTTGTAGGTTTTCATATTTTATGTTGTTGTGGAAAAACAGAGCTGTTTCTAGGATTTGTTTGGAACTGCTCCTCATCGTATTTATGACTTTTTAAACATCCTTGATTGTCACCATAATCATTATCCTGACCTAAACTTCTCCATCATGTCCAGAAACTACCGTCTCCGTTGTTTTTTGCCCGTGTGTTTTTGTGTACACAGAATCGGCTGTGGGGCGGATGTTGTGGGAGACTTGGCTTTGCGAGAGATGAATTAAACAAACTAGGCAAAATGAGAGAGCAGGAATAAAGGTCAAGTTCAATAAAGTCTCATGCTGAGGATCTTCCAAGTTAGGGTATCTTCGTGGGGGACGAGGCGGATGCCGGCTCTCCAAGCCCAGGGGAAGCCCGAGGAGAGGGGGCGAGATTTGACTGATAACTCTGGGCAACAGTGTTAAGAATATAACCAGAACCGTAGAGCCAGAATCATTTATGGATCTGACTCAGTTGTTCCTGCGGCGCTGACAGGAGAACAGCAGCTTTAAATCCTTCCCTCGGCCAGGATCTGCTGAGCTAAACCTGGGCAGCTCCAGGACACGTGACCATCCCCACCACAGAAGACATAATTTCAATCAACTGGGGAAAAAAAAAATCCTTTTTGATCAAGGAAGGGAAGGAATAAGCTAACCAAGTCTGTGTGGGAGAGCCAAGCAGCTTTAAAAGGCAATTTCATCTGCATTTTGCATCCCACAGTCAATTTACTTGGGGTTTTGGACCAGGTGGCACGCGTGTTAAACCTGACTTGTTGACAAGGCTTATCCAACAAGCCTGTCAAATGCAGGAGCCATTGTTGGAATGTGAAACTCCTGGAGATCATGAGATCACCAGTTCAGCGCAGGATCCTCTCCCCTGCACGTACAAAAACTAGCTTGTTACAAAAGCACTGATATCTTTTATTGTTAAACTTCTCATGTTTGCATGATTGCTACCCGGTGCACCCTGGGTTCCTCGTTTCATTACATCGGGATGTCAGGTAAGGTAAGCAGCAAACAACGAAGGACAAGAACAACAACAGAAAGTTATCATGAAGCGCTGATAAAAGCTTGTTGCAGCTGCTGCTTTTCTGCCAACATCTTATATTGAGAGCAACCCCATCGATGGTCGAGGTCTGGTGATCTCTGATGGCCGTTTTCTTTCACTAACTACTCAATGCACAAGTTAAAGCTCTGTGGCCTCTTTCAGAAGCAATCCGGGCAAATGAAGGACATTTCTACCTGTTAATGGAAGACATGAAGCGTGCTTCAATGTCCATAACCACAGCTCCATTACAACCTCCGTCATGTGATCGGCTCCTGCAGCATCAGGTTTTTACTTCTTACTGAGCAAGTTGATGAAATAAGGGGATCACCGTAGAAGTCGAGCTTAAAGATACTTTGATGATTATACGTGGCAAAAGGTTTAAAAGATGGCCACTTAATGGCTGCTAAAGAGAAGAACTAAAAGTAGGTCAGTGGAAATTATGGAAATGCAGTGCACCTGTGGCTGTTTTCCCACATGTTGAGTAGATCAATGTGTAATTCATTCCTCCAATTATCCTCCACACTGGCCTACACTGGGTCAATGGGTGCTGTCTGGTTTGCTGAAGGTGACCATTCACAGAGGATGTGCAATTTTTAACACGTCATTTAATGTAATTTTTAGAAAGCACGTGTTCAACGCACCGTGCGTTAACGGCACTGTGAACATATCATCATGCATTGCTTTTAACAGACGTGTTCACAGCTATCACTGTCTGGGAAGAGGTTTGTTAGAGATGTGTTGAAATCGAGCCATGCTTTGTGTGTGTGTGTTAGTGTGTGTGTTTATGTGTGTGCATTTACCATCACTAGAGGTGTTCCATGAAGTGGGAGCTAGCACACTGGGGTCTTGGGGAAACTCAGACCCTGTAAACAGAGGAAATGGAGAAGACTATTAGCATGTTTTCTGACTGTCGGGCCCTCCAACTTTCCACTGATGTTTCAAACGATGGATCGTGAACCCTGCAATTAGAATAAATGCGGAAGAGTGAGTGAAAAAAATGATGTGCTGTGAGCTTCGGCCCCCTCTGCAAATACAGAATCAAAACACTGGACATGACACAAGTAAACTTGACGCAAAGAATCAAAAGTCATCCAGTGGTGCTGCGTGGTGAAGGCTGAGGGAGGCTCCACTTTATGCAAATATCCTCTGACATGCAGAGCTGCAGCCAAGCGTTTTGATTGCCTTGGCAGAGAGAAAAACACTTATTTTCTACTCTGACTCAACAACATAAGAGTAATCAAAACTACACAGAGGAAAAAAATGATTGTCACGGTAAAAACTTAAACGAGCGACCAATAGTGCCAGTATAGTGAAAACAGGACAAAATAGCTGTTCAGTGGGGCACGCCTGTAGCTTAGTTTGTAGCATGTGCCCCATGTCCAGAGGCTGTGTCCTCACAAGGGTTCAAATCTGGCCTGTGGCCCCTTCACTGCATGTCATCCCCCACTCTTCAGCTGTCTTGTCTAAAGGTCTGAAGCCATGAAAATGCCTTAAGAAAGTTGTTCAATCAGAGCAGAGCAGGTCAATCAGCGGCTCAAAGCTAAACACATCTGGAAGCCTCACTTTTGCCCCTTTCCACTCTGAAAAAACCTGCTGACACCCGCTAACATCTGGCTTTTATCTTCAGTGGTCCAATGACTCTGGTTCACAGGTATTTATCGACTCCAGCTCTGATCGGCAGTGATGGGAACCTGATACCTGATGCCCCTTTTCCAACGCGATGTCATGATGATCGTTGAACGTTGGCGCATCGAAAGGCCTGATTCCGGTACTTTCAGCGACACAACTGCGACACAACAGAGAACGAGAAGTACCGAAAATCAAATTAGTTCATCCTCGAGTCCAAGTGGACATTTCTGCAGCATTTCAAGAAATCCTCTCAAGGCAATCCTTGAGATGCTGCAAGAATGGGACGAACATAATGCCTCTGGCCACGGCTATTGCGGAGCTCATCCGCTGGCAATGGGCAGGGAGTCACATGCCTATTTTTAGCAGGTTTATCCATGTTTAACACACATACTGAGTTTGGTTTAAAATGGGATCTGTGTCTGTATATGTGAACAAACTCTTCAAACATTAACAACAGCCCAAACAAAGTCAAATAACAAGGTGAACATATGTAACGGGTGCTTGCTGCTTAAATGATATTAATTACTATATAAACAACCACAATGTTGGAGCCACTTTCCTACATGTGCAAGACTGCATACAGACACAAACACACACCAGGCTTTCAGAGTTTTCCATCTTAAATACAAAACAACAGTGGTGATAGAATTGTTCATGTGCGAGTGTAGATCAAAGGTTTGAATGTACAACAGGGAGCCTATCAGCGGGCCATGTGGACCTAATGCTGCGTTATTACCAGCTGACGACAGAGCAGCCCTCTGTTTTCCATTTCAGGGGAGACGAGACAGAAAATGGGCTTCAGTGTGCCCCGCCACAGGTCAGAAGGTGATTCCTGACGAGTGAAAGAGCCTGTGCAGGGCTCAAACACGCAGGACTGACAAGGATGGAACCTGAAACAGTTTTATCTTTGCTGATCCTTGGGACACCAGACGACTGACAAACACTCAACGCATTTACATTATCCCACAATTACAACGAGCTCTGCTTTTCGGGCTGAACCCGGTGTGTGCAGGCTGGGACAGTTTAACGTGATGAATGAGCAAATGGCTGCCAGCCAACTGAGGTCATGACTCTTACATTCACAAACTACCCAACCCAGACTTATCTGCAAACCGAACCTTCACCGAGCACACTGTCCTTGCACATGTTCTCGCAACAAACTGAAAAAAGAATTTGGAGTCTAATGATGAATTTACGAATTACAGCGGTACCGTTGCTCGTGTGGTGTGCAGGGTGACAGTCGGGGCGTGCGAGGAGGGGAAGTCTGCAGTCGAACAGGCGCCTGACATGGGGTCACGCTAATTGGGTGATAATGTGTTGTTTCGCGCGTGCTGTGTCAGGATGGTAACGACTCTGTGGTGGTGCTTGTGAAATGAGCTGTGTTAATGAGCATGAGCTTTGGGGCCTCTGCACCTGTTAGCGAGGGAGTCTGGAGGCTCTGCAACCGGACGAAAACAACACGGCTAGCAGCTTTATGAGTTATGCTTCAGGTTGTTGCAGATATGCGGCAGCACGGGAGGGTTGGCGTGTTGCATGGACAGCAGTGTTTTCTGTGCTCAAAGGTTTTTCCTGCACCATCCCAAAATGGTCGCTAAAGAACAATTTCGACCGTCCTGAAATCAACATGTTGTTTCTTTACTTTGTTATTAATATCATCTGTAGTTGCTAGTTAAAAGTATTAGCACATGAAGTACTTCAGTACATTAATTTACTGTGACTTGTTGTTACTTGTCGCATTAAACTCAAGTTAACGGTTCCCTCTGAACAGAAACTCTCGGCCCTGCTATGGGTTTAGCTCGCTAGGCTTCAAGCTATTAGCTCCACAGTTGTTAGCTTGTTTAGAAAAAACACACCGCAGGGACTCTTCTGCTCACTGGCAGCTAACAGCTAACTTGCTCTCCTAACGCCAATTTCGTCTCTGGTGTTCATTTAAGTTCCTGTGAGCAAGATGTTGATTTTTGAGTCTCATTCCAAACTTCCCAATTCTTTTGGATGGCGGCCCAACCTACATCCCCAAAGCATCAGTGTTACTATCTTACTGACAGGAGCTTTAAGTTTTCTCTTTGTTAAACTGATGTCTGTTTTTTGTCTGAGAAAATCTTCACCCTGCGGTTTCCTTTCCCTTTGGAGTTGCGTCGTGGGACCCAAAATGACTTGCTGGTTCGTTGGCGGAGGCTCCTAACATGTCAGCGTATTATAGCGAGTCTTTGCCCCCAAGGTGGGTCTGAATTCTCCCTGTGTTCTGGACGGACGGGCTCAAAGAAACACAGAGGTCTGTGGTTTACAAAGGACAGAGGAGAGGGGACGTCGCAGCTCACTAGCTTCACTAACAGAAAGCTAGCCAAGTGCAGCCAGGTGAGAGTTCAATAGAGGAGCTGGACATGGGAATATAAAGGCAAGGGAAGGAGCGAAGAGGGAAGGATGTAGTTCATAAACATGATACGGAGAAGGCACAGCTGCATCATTTTTGAGAGAAAATTTCAGGAAGTCATATTTCTTTTTGTGATTTTGCTGAGGCCACTCTTTGTCTTACTCCTTTTTCCAAGGAAGAAAAACAGCGCAGTCAATTTTATAGGCGTTACTTTTGCAGATAAGACAGCTGTCCATTTTGACGGGAGGCGATTCAATCCTTTTTTCCCTCCATTTCTCTCTCTCCACTTTATATCTCCTCTATTTAGGTCACATCTGCTAGTTCTCTTTCATTGAGACAATCATCTGGAATATTTGGATGATTTGCAGGGTAATTTTGAGATTAGCTTTCTAATGTTTCTCAGAGACAGAGGGAAGCAACTCTATTACGACCGTTTGTTAAAGAGGGCCTAAAAATAGGTACCTTCACAGCGCCCGCGTCAGCTCAGAACAATGGTTCTAGCAGTTGTGGTTCTGGTCCCTGATTTGATCATGATCCAGACTCTGACGGCCTCCCATATGTTAACTGGAATGCGCGTTGTAAAGATTCTGGTCCGCCAGTATGACCAACTATGAAGTAGTGTCTGTAGCAGTGAATCGGGCTGGGTTTGAGCTAAAACGTTCACTCGCACTAGTACAAAGTGTCCGACAAAGGGTCTGGCTTTACCCTGAGACCGCAGTTAGCATCCACTTTCCAGTCAACAGTCAACATTGGTCTTTTTAACCATGACCACAACCATACCCAAGCAATTTTAGTTGCCTACACATTACCAAAACTTAACTGTTGAGGTCGCAGATCAGAAAGTGAATATTTTTGCTTCACTGTAATTTGGGTCATTTTGTAGAGGAACAGATAACCATCCATTTTGTTGTTAGGTATGAGCACTTTTTGTGAATGTCATCCCGCTGTTAGGGTTCGGAAAATGCTCATATGGGTCCATTTCGAAGGCAGTGACACAAGTTTCTTGTCATTTAGGTACGACGGCCTGCTTCCAAACACACTTGCATATCGACTCAAATTCAGATGCCTTTAGAGTTTGCATTAATCATAAAGCAATACATTCATATTAAAGTGGGAACAGACAACGTCCAACGCCCTGGAGTTTCCAAGCAGTATTATTATTGCCATCTACTGCCAGTTAAATGCAGGTATGCAAATCTATCAACATATCCCTTGCAATCCTTCAAATCTGTCTCCATTTCCAGAACACCTGTTCTTAAACTGAATTCTGTTCAAGATTCTTCAAACCTAACCAGCCTGTGTTTCCACCATTTTTTGTTTTTTGTCAAGAATGCCTCATCAATGCAGGGTGGTGGACAATAGAGAAAGACCTGTACAATATGACACAACGACTTTAGTTTGCACTTTGATTCCAAGTAAAACCTGCTATTTTTTGGTTCCAGCTGGGAACCAACTTTTTGGGTTCAGAACCATTTTAATTTCAGTCAAAATGTTCCAAACACTTCTAAATTTGGCTGGCGAACTGGAATGGAACTGGTTCCATTTTGATGGAAAACTGGCAACCGGGACTCCAGTACATTGCTTCGATATAAGCTGATAACAGTTCTACCGTCACTTCATATGTATGTGGCTCACACCTACAGTGTCTCCAGAAATCCCCTTTTCATGCCCTTTCTCAGAGTATTTATCAGCATCAGCCAAAGTCAGCTTCCTGCTCTCTCTGCAGCCAAGAGCCGAGCTATATTTTCACTGCTTGTCTACCATTTCACATCACTCCCATTTTTAAACAGCCACGAGTTACCTTCCCAGAGATATTTATGCAGCGATACCATCTCTGCCCATTGGATTTTCATTAAAAATGACGATTATCTGAAAAGTTAAAAAACTCTAATTTCACATTAATTTCCTTTAAAGTTCCTTCAACAAAGAGCAATATAACCTGGGTCACAGAGCCGTGCACATATTTCCATAGCATGTCAGTAGTGATATGTTCAAACTTCAGAGGCCACTTTGGTATGGCTGTGAACACGCATCAAAAATCTGGATGCCTGACAACCTTTATTATAGTATCACTTTCCCCTCTTGGCTGGTGCTGCACATTTCATACAACTGAAAGCTTTGGAAGCTCTTCTTTCATTTGCAACCGAGTGCCACTTCAATTGCCGTCCTAGTGGCAAAATATACAGTGAACGGTTGACATGAAGGTGCCTTTGAGGAGTCCAGACATCAAATCTCCGCACCGAAAGTTCCATGAGAGCGGTCTGTGATCCTCGTCCAGCTGTATTTGGCTAGTGTTGATAAAATCACGCAGGGACACGAGCTTAACCCCTATAAAGCTCTGAGAGTTCAGTGCGACTTTACTGTGACAGCCGCGTATATGGGAATTAGCGCAGAGCTTCGAACTTCAAGGCATGGGAATGAGGGAGAGGCCTCGGGGAGAAAAGCGAGAAAGAGGGAGCGCCTCCGAGTAAAGCTGAACCGAAAATCAGAAATGCTCAATCCGAGCGGTTATGCGTTGCAACTAATATGCTGTTATATGGTCTGGGGGACTGTGTTTGGAGCCAGACTGGTTGGTGTGGTGAGTGAGTCTGATGTATGAGCTCTCCCGCTCTGTTATTAGGGCCTCTCCCAAGGTCCGCTTCCTTCCCTATTAGCTGGAAAACTGACCTAGCTCCAGGGTTATCTGGAAGAGTAGCAAACCCAGCATTTTCACAATATAGCTATGTCACATTTCTGTCGTAAAGAGGTGAAAGGGAGACGTGTGGAGATGGGGGAATGATAAACGCCCCCCTCTCCGATTTGTCTTCATCAGATCTCTCTCTTTCCGTTTAGCAAATTCCTCTCTTTCTCCTCGCGCCGTTACTCTCTCTGTATTTTATCGTCTGAATTTACGTGCTTCCACTGAAAAGAAATCTCCTCCCGTTCCTGTTTTGACTTTCCCGTCAAACCACTTTCTCATGTCACTTCCCTCCTGCATGCTTATCTCAAGGAAGTACCTAAAGCATCTCTGTGAAGATCTATTTGTCTTATATACGCGACTGTACGGTTACATTCAATGAGAGGAGTGAACTTACGTCCGACTATGGCCCGCATCCAGATCCGGACTCAGCACCATATAGGGCTCAAGCTGCCTTAATGAATTATTAGCACAATTAGGCGCAAGATTGGAAAACGGGCGGAAAGTTAAAGTCTTGGCGAAAGGACGGGGATTTGAGAAAATAAAGATGTCCCATGCCAAGATGAAGAGAAAAAAGGGGAGGGTGGTGAAGAGAAGAAAAAGGAAAGGAGAGGACTCGGAGATAAATGGACGGAAGAAGACGACTTGGAAAATGTGAGAGCGCAGAAAAAAAAAGACGGCAAGAGAGAACATAAAAAACAGGGGGAAACTTCATAATAAAACCAGAGTGAAGGCGCTCGTAAAATCTGCTTTTTAAGAAGTGGGCTCCTGTCCCACCGGGCAGAGTGCAGGTTTGTGTTGGCTGCGGAGCTCGCTCACTGTCATTGTGTCGGATGTAAATAACTCTGACAGTAATCATACATGGGTATCGCAGCATGGAGGGACTCATGGTGAGCCACAGGGAACGGAATAAATAGGTAGATGAAACTCTTCTTTATTACAACTTGGGTCCTACTCTCGTTGTCATTTCTATAAGATTTAATAACATTGCACTTGCCAAAGCATCTTCTCAGACTTGACATTTCAGGAATGATTCTTCACTGCACGAGTACAGATAGAAACTCTCCCAGGTCTGTATCTGTAAACTGCCATGGATGTACAACACACTGCTGAGTCCAGATACATTTTAGGTTTTTGATTAAACTGACTGTCTGAAGTGACCCTTCCTTAGTCATGCCCATTTTCCCTCTGCTCGGACTCGAACTTTATCATTTCGTGTTAAACTTACATGTGCTCGGTTAATCTATGCTGAAAAGAAGAAAAAGATGTTGCAGAGGGACCTGTGAAAGTGACACTCACAACCCTGAGCGTATGGCAGGCGTTGAGTTTATTCTGGTCCCAAAATGGAAGATAAATTTTGTCCAACGTAACGTTGCATCAAGAGGAGTTAGCCTGAAGTCAGCCAGGTTCTCTTCCCTTCCTCCTTATTTCTGTGTTCACATTAAAAAGATTTAAATAAGGACAGATGCGGATGTATTTTTAAGATGACAAGAATTATCATTAGCCTGGGAAAGACAAAGCCTTCTCTCGTTTTCATTCAGACTGGATACTGGAATGACTTGGCCCTGTTCATAAAACAATACATTTTGAATGTATCGCTCCATGGCACACTGTTGTCCTTTCCACCGGCTTCTTAAAGCAATAATGGAACTGCAGCACCTGGCTAAACGGGAGCTTGCTGGGTCAAGCTCGTCTGACCTACAACATCCTAAAACAGCTACTGAGGCGGTCAAATTCTTGTGTTTCTCGCTTGTTTTTAGCTATGGGCTATGTGTGGCCACCCTGGTAGGTACAATATTTTGTTTTAACAAATAAAAATACTGCCAAAACTGCCACCGACACTTTGATAAGCCCAAGTTGAAATACCCTGAAATTAGAGACAGTAGAGCAAAAAACCCCAGACAAAGATGGCTGTGTCCTGCTAGAAAATAAATATAACACACTATCTAACAAATAGGCAGTGATCTCTGGCACAGCTCGTATATACCTGTGTGTGTGTGTGTGTGTGTGTGCGTGTGCTGGTACAGCTGCACCTGCCTGTGTGTGTGTGTGTGTGTGTGTTTGTTCCCAGGCTCAATTGGAGCATAAAGAGGAATAAAGAAGGCCCAGTTCAGGTACTTCAGGGAGTGTTCACCTGAGGACATCATGGACCAAAGAACACAGGATTCACTATAACACACACACACACACACACACACACACACACACACACACACAGAGTCCTCCATCCCCTCAGAAAGTTCTGCTCTGAAACCTTATAAGACCACAGAAGGGGGTGAGAGAGGCAGAGGGAGGGAGGGAGGGAGGGCTGAGCGGCGGGAGAGAGATGTGAGCAGGGTAGATGACAAGGGGGCTGCGTGATGAGGCCCTTTTTGGATTCGAACAATAGACAACGAGAGAAAGAAAAAGCTCAGGTTGCAACAGACATTCGCTCTGACATTAAAAAAAGCACGGTTAAAAAAAAAAAAAAAAGAAATGTAGAAACGATTGCCTCCCGTCCAAAAATCACACAGAGCTGACGTGGAGGGTATTTTATGCAACTTATACTACATGTTTTGGAAAGCCGCACGGCACTGGAATTTGGCTCGACCACAAATAAATGTTGGAGGAAAACCGTTGGCTGTTTGGCTAAAAAGTGCCAGTTTTAAGTAGCTTCAAACAGAACTGTGCACTGAAGGCTGATTTCAGTACATACCCGGCGTACACCCAACTGAAGCTCTGCGACCGACGACTTCGGAGAGCTTTTAAACCGGCGTGGGGCTACTTCAGAGGAAACCCGAGCGCACCAAGAATACGCTAAGAGCTGACACGGACCAACGAGAGCTTTAAACAGCGGCTTGTCACTCCACTGAACATTACCTCACAGTGTCAGGCTCACACTGACATCTGTCACTACCCAGCATTGCCTCAGTCCACGGTGGGAGCATGGCTGAGTGGACAGCGAGGTGACGGACTCTGAATCCTTACGAGCTCCTGGGAACTCACCACTGAATATTTTGTGAAAGTATGAATCGTCATCCCGACAATTATTGTCATATTACTGATACTGAAGTATTTGGACAAAGATTTTGTGTCATTTTATTTTGTTTCCCAGTCCTAGTATTCATGAAGTACTTGAAATATACTGTGATATAGCCTTCAGGACCTTCTATTGACTTTGAGCAGGCCCATATCATGATAAAGTGAGTTTTTGTTTTTATAGAAAAGTTTATTTAAAGTAACGGTTCCAAGTAAAATGTACTTACAGACAGAATAACAGTGGGGGAAAAGGTCTGAGAACTTAACTTCAGTTTGTTTAGTTTATGTGGCGAATGTGCATTTATTTGCCATATCTAGATACACGGGGGAACTGGAAAAATCAGGAAACCGTTCCTGGGCTTTGTAATGGTAAAAACCCACTCACACATTTGCACTCGGGGGCAATTCAAAGTTTCCACTCCGCCAGACGACTTCCACGTCTTTGAAATATGGGAGGAAACCCGAGAGCGCCGAGGAAACCCACGCAAACACACGGCATGTAAACTCGGCAATGAACGTACGTCTATTTGGTCCGCTTGGATTTATTCGCAGTGAAGGCGCTTTCACACTTCTCCATTACAGGAAAAGGCTGTAATGTGATTGAATGTGTTATGAGTCCTATATAAAGCTATTGTCCACTTCCACATTTGTCTGTATCGTCGTGACAGAAAACCTTTGCTCTCGGAGTGACTTCCCGCTGCGCTGACGGCCCCTACAGAAGCCCTCCTCGCACAGTTCGGCCCTATAGAGCTATGAATGGCCTCGTAGGTTAAAGAGGCTGATGCACAAGCCCCTGCTGTTCCCGTGAGGCTCTGCAATGGAAACCCTCCTGATGTATAAGGCCTGGTTGGCCCATTTTGGGTGAGGCTCCCCTCGGCTCCGGTTACCAGCGGTGTAAGCAGACTAGTGAGGAATGCGCACAAGCATGTTACCACCTACTGTGCTGCTCATCTGTTTTCACCTGACAGGTCCTGTGCAAGTGTGTGAGTGTGTGTGCGTGTGTGCGTGTGTGAATGTGTGCGTGTGTAGGCGCTCAGCTTTCTGGAAAACCTGATCGCTTCCAGGCAGATCCACTGAGCCCTGAGACCTTGACGTAATCTGCAGAGGTCCGTCTGTTCATCTGTCTGTGGAATGCGAATACAGTCATCACACCTGCATGTCAGTGTGTCACTGTTTTCGCAGAGGATGTGCTGCTCGGCGCAGTGAGCAGTACGAGCGTTTAACGACGTGGGCACGGCGCACATCGTGTCCGCGCTGAGGTCTGCGTGTGTGTCACGGGTCAGGTGTGGAGCGTAAGATTTAAGACCTAAAGCCAAAGTCAGTCAGGCTGTCTGTCTGTGTGCGGGACATGAATACATCTCATCTCGCTTGGCTCTCTGTACGTGACTTCTCCGTAAATAACGTCTCGTGTGCCAACAGTGTGAATTGTGTGAATAAGAAGCATACCACGCAGCATGCCTGCCTGCCTGCCTGCGCTCGTGTGTTGGACAAAAACGCATATGTGCGTGCGCTCAGGTGCAGCCAGGGACACACACACACACACACACATACACAGTCTCCACAAGCTCACCGCCGACATTCCCAGATTCCTCCAGGATGACAAATTCAAAAGGAGAGGCCCCGGCAGAAGGAATCTGGGAACGGCAGTTTAATGCCGCTGGATTTCAAACGTGACTCAGATTTAGACATCATGTGACTACAGTTGAGCTGGGCGCCATTCCAGAACTGTTCTTTACGTCCGCTGGTATTTCCTCGCTCATCAGGCTGCATCTCGCCTCGTCCGCACGACGTATGATGACTGAGAAGTGTTGGCAGGCCAGATTAAATCAACGAGAGTACCGAGGCCAGATACTATTAACGAAACGCAGAGCGTGACCATCTCAAGCTGGAGATGTTTGATTTGTACGACACGTCACGCACAGCGATGCTGCCATTTGGAACAACGTTAGCATTATTAGCCAGAATGCTGCTGTGTCGTCCATCAGGCCAAGGTCAGGATTGCTCAGCTCTACAGCATGAATCAATTAAATTACACACGCAAAATTGCAACATTACGCATGTCATACATGTGTGTCAAGTGATGCAATTTGGTACACATCTGCATATCTCTCTGCATTTCCAAGCACTATTAAGGCCAGACACCACAGGCAAAAATCTATTTTTTCATGCACTGGTGTTTTTTGAGCTATTTTGCCTCCGTAACCTGTGGTCTATCAGACTAATAGAAGGAAGCAAACATCTAAAATACACTTTTAGGTGTTTATTTTAGTTCAGATTCATTCCGAAAAAATAATTGTTCTTACAGTCGTAAAGTTACATGGCGATATCTATTTTTACCAAACTGACATGTAGTGCCAGAAATCCCCAGTCCAGTAGCACTTAGATACACTGTACATTTCAGTTTGGAGTGAAGGTTTTTACAGAGGGGTTTGTACATGATTCAGAGCCTGATTTATATATATTATGTCAATTCTAAAACATTTAGAGAGTAATATAAAGTGTTATCCAAAATTCACTCTGTAAAAACCTTTGACTCAAAGATGTCGACCAAATGGAACAAGAATTTTAAACACGACTTGTCCTGGAATTTCCAGCAAATTATTGTATATTTAATTAGATAATACTATGACTGCATATTTAAACAAAACATTTCAAAAACACTTGTAAGTGTAATATAAGAAATCAAATGTTTTGTGGTCTATAAGTTAAAATGTATTACTTATTTTGTTGAAGTGTTGTCAAAAATGTCCAAATACTGATATCTGAATATCTAAAACAGTTTCATTGCTAATCTTTTACAGTATCAGTGCACCAGTGCTAGTGAGTTAAGTAAATTAACTTAGATTACCTGGCTAACTTAGAACTTCATCTACATTTTATTCCCTTAATGTTGTTTCAGTTTTCCCTGTGGTATCAAAAACAGTATTGAATATATCTATATTTGTCAAGGTATGGTATCATAGTTAGAAATCCCTGTGTCATAACAACACATTGACCTGTAGCATGCCTTAACAAATGGTTACGATCAGTCATATAAATTAAACAGACTATCACAGCGTTTAATAACTCTACTGACGTTTTCCACCAAGAGCTCCATTCATGGAATCGTTGTGGTTTGCACATTCACTCTTTATTTAACTGTTTGACCTGATGTGTAACGCGGGCCGCTGATTTCTGGCTGCTGACTGCAGAGACAAACCATGCTGAATAATTTTGGGATGCTTCTCGGAAACTGGGTGTGAGACATCGTGTCTCCATCAGCTCGAGGCTCTTAGTCAGCTCTTCACGGCTGACGCTGTAGGACAGACTCAACCACAAGAAATCTGACTCCGGGCCAGAGGGAACGTTAGATCGGGACAGAGGGAGAAACTGAAACGGGGACAAACGCGGAGCACGCAGACCCGGAGATAGACCGTAGAGACAAAGACCGAGAAAGAGATGAAAGTGAGAAAGAAAAGAAATATCATTCCAGAAAATACTTCCAGTGTTATTCTTATTCTTTGGTTTTCCAGCTCTATATTGGAGACCACGTCTGGGCTGCCAACAGCGAGACTCGGAGGCCAACAGAGAGCCTTCTGAGCCATTCCAGCACGCTTCCTTGTCAATCACACTGATGCTCTCCAGGAACCTCTCCTCGTCCCAGGTTAAGAAAATAAGCACCGGCATTCCTCCACTTGTTTAGAGGAAAAGGCAGCCGGCTAATGAGGAAGACAGAGGGATGGAGGAGAGAAGAGGGAACGATGGGAGAGATGAGCGGTGGGAACGAAAGAAGTGAGAGCTTTGTGTCCCCGAAGAGAGAGAGCTGAAAACGGGCCAGAGACAAACCCACACTGTCGGCGTCCAGAACACTTTCCGCTACTGCAGAGAAAATGATTTAGGGCCAGGGAATCGGACCGGAGCATTTCCACACACTCGACCACAAAAAACAGATTTCACATACATTTTCAGAATGTGCTGAGAGATGCAGACTGACTCAAACTGCATAAACACTGGTGGAAATATTGATTTCAAAAGGTATATACCATGCAGGATTTGTTAGCCGCTGTTTGTAAACACACCATTCGAGGATGACTGCTGAGTCTCACGGTCGTGTCGTCAAACGCGGGCGCCCTGGGTCGGCGAGCCACTGAACCCGAGCGCTGGCATCTGACGACGTTGGACACGAGACCGAAGAAAATCGGCTACCTTTCTCCTGAATCACTGACGCCAAGAAAATGTCCCAAACACAGAGAAATAATAAGAAAAACATGAAAATGCAGGCGGAGTCTCTGCAGATAGAGACACCGCCACACACTGCTGGTGGATCACAGGTAATGATTGAGGGAGATTAGTTTTTGTACGAGTCTGGACATGTTTCAGGAAACAAAGGCACAGCATGCCTTTCAACAAAATGATGGTATTAATGTCAGATATGACACGCAGTCACTCAAGATCACATTTAATGTGTGTGAAAGGAACTCAAAGGAGACCAATTACACGTGTGCACGGAAAAGATACTGAAAGTTAAAAAGGTCAAAGTCAGAAGCTCCTCTCTCCCACAGCTCCCGAAACGCCTCGTCAGTAGTCCCGCCTTTAATTCCGTGACATCACACTCCATCACAGAATTACATATTTGCATAATTTCTGCGGCTTGTTTGGTACGCATGAATTAATCAAGCAAAGCTGTTCTGTTGCTGGCTCAGGCGTGTGTGTGTGTGTGTGTGTGTGTGTGTGTGTGTGTGTGTGTGTGTGACTGAATGTAGATCCTCACCCCTTTACAATAAAGGCTACAGTGTTGGCAAAACACTAAAACTGAGCTCATATATTCTAAGACAACTACAAGAACATTATTGCCACCATAAACAACAACCTTCAACAATATGTTTCCACTCTCCACCACGGAAAACTTGTGTCAAATTTGCTTAGCGGAATTGGAAGCGTAATGTAATTTTGACTGTCAAGAGTTCAGCTCCGTCAGTCAGTCAGTCCTTGATTCAATCAAATGCGCATTTATACTCGCTAAGAAGCAAAACTCTATAATCGGGTTTCAGCTTGCAGGAGAATATGACGATTCCACAGACTTTTTCTCAAAAAGTGCACGCAGTATCTCATTTCCTGAAGGGACTGAAATAGTAAATTAAACACAATTAAGTAGCAAAAGTGGAAAAAGGATATTGCTTTTTACAAGTGAGGGAGGACGGAGGTGATTCAGGGGCCCAGAAGGCTCCCTTAATGGGAAGGATTTGTCAAAAGGGATTCTCTCATAATGAAATTTACCTTCTGCCCTCGTAAGTGGAGAACCAGATGGACCGAAAGTGTTTATTGTGGGTATACCCTGTGTGTGTGTGTGTGTGTGTGTGTGTGTGTGTGTGTGTGTGTGTTGTAGAGACGGACTCCCCGGTTTCAAAAATCCCCCTTCGACCCATCTCTAATGTCAGAAAGAGGGAGGGAGGCTGAGGAGGATGGGGGACACCTGCTCTGGATCTGCCCCAATATGTTTTAGAAGAACAAAAGACGAGGAGACACGTTGACACGTAAGGGAATCGTGACTTTGTGGGAAAGTCGCTGAAAGGAAACAGACTGGAATATTTCCGTGTTGGCAATCATCAGCGTGCGAGGAGGAGAAAGATAATGTGCGAATCCCGAAAAGCAGCGAAGGAGGAAGGGCGCCGACAGGATCAGAAGACGGAGGGATGGACGGTGAAGACACCAGGCGAGCTGAATGGCAGCTTAGAGGAGAAAAATAATCGCAGGACAAAAAGGGAACTGGTTTAAATGTACTGTGAAGTGAATTTGGTTACACGTTCCAAAGACGCTGGAAGCTCTTGTTTTAAAAGGGAAACAATGTGATTTTGAACATTAATAAAGCTGCAAATAACTATTCCTTTGCAAAGACTGAATGGACTCACGGTTTTGGTAAAATATGATTCAGAAAACATTTGAGGCGACAAATAGACTTTGCAGGATAAGAATATTGATTTAAATCTGATCAGCGCCGCCTTGTTTTCCAGCTCCAGCTAAGATGCGCGAGTTTCCGCTTCAGAACAGGACACAAAATGGCGGCCAACTCGTCGTAAACCTTCTTGTTTTAGAGCTAAAATACACTGAAATATGGTTCTGAGAATATTTCAAGTAGTGGATATGAAATGCAGTAAACAGAATCTTTCCTAACCAACTTTACTGAGCGGATGCATCCATCTGTTCTGGTCTCAGATGTTGCTGCTCTCGTGCGATATCTCTGAATATTCGTCCATACATCCGTTTTGCACCGAGAGCAGTTTATAATGTGAATGCTGGGCGAAACATCTTGCCTGACCTCACTCTACTTGACGTAGTTTTCCACTGGCTGTAATCGTGCTCTGATCACGAGTGCGCTTCCACCCAGACTCATCTTTGCGGACCGAACATGGAGAACTTTAAAAAAAAAAGCGGAGAGGGTGGGGGTGACGGAGGGATTTAGACGGCCTGGATGTTATTAAAGTGAGCGAGATGCAGAAAAGAGCAGGAATAAGAGCGCCTGGGAGACGCACAAAATCCGCCGCGGGAGACAAAGACGATCACAGTCCGCCTCGCGTGTCCAAAGCCTGCTGCAATTTCCATCCCGTTTCGCCAGATGACCGGCGCGGGGGCTGACGGAGCACACCTTGTAAAGCATCCCAGCTTGCTTCTCCAAACACGGTCTCACCTCACCTCCCGTAAACCCGTCTCCTCTCTAACACACACACTCCGCGGCTGATCCACCTCCAGCCCAGACGATGGAAAGGAGGATAGGCAGACGGCGACGTGGAGAGGAGAGAGGTGTTGCAGGAGGACTACAGGCACAGGGATCTCTATTGTATTACCTCATTTCCTGTTCAGAATCTCCCAGGTCGCAGAGATGAAATCTGTTGGATCCCTCTGAGGGCAGGATCCCACAGCCTGCTGTGCACCTAAGTATGTTATTTCTGCTCCTCGGTTCTTCGCTCCTTCTCTGCAGAGTTAAGGCACAGCCCTTGCATGCATCGTTACTTTTCCAGGTTCCTCAGGCGTTCAAGATGTGGCACTGAGCAGAACTTTACGTGTTCTGGAGGAGTTTTTATGACGAACGCTTGCATACTTTCGGTGTATGTGAATGTGAATGGATAGATGTGCATCTCAGTGAACCACGTTCAGGGAATATTTTATGTCTTTGCACTAAAACATTTATATGGAAAACAAAAAAAAGAGTTAATTCAGTGCATTCGTGTTTGTGTCTTACACTAAAAGAACAAACGCCATCGTGCTGGCATGTGAAGCAAACAGGATGTGCCGCGTTGCCACGGAGTGGGTGAGTCAGCCGTGGGTTACACCTGCGCCCGGTCTCCTTCGGCGTGAAGATGTTTAGTGTACGTTACGCTCCATCGGGCGCTATCCCTTCCTGTTTGCACTGTAACCATGGATGCGCGGACGACAAAAAAGTGAATCCGAGTCCGCCGAGAGGAAACAATTTAAGTTTTGACAGCTGAATCACTTATGGACAATCACTTATCAGCTCTTCTGACGCAACAACAAACACTGACGACGAGCTTTTTAGGTGAAACCTCCGAGTTCGCCTCATGAGAGAAAAAGCGATGAAAACGACTTTCCGGCTGATGAAGCTGCGTTAGCTAGTTTGCATAATTCCACCAGCATCACTGACACGTGGTGTCATGCCTTTTATTTATGAGACTGCTGTGGTGGGAAGTTAGACTGGGGGGTTGGGGGGGACAGAATTTGTGCAATATAAGCCTTTAAAATGTGGCGAGCTGTGTGAAGGCTCTGGTCATGAGAAAGCCGGCTGTGTGTGTGTGTGTGTGTGTGTGTGTGTGTGCCATGCACGCATCGGTGTATGTGTTAGAATTGGCAGCAGGTTAGGGGCACTCTGGCCTTGATTAGGCGTCTCTTTCCCGTCCACCAGTCGCTGAGTGAAGCAGTGAATTACGCTGCCATCTCAGCGGTGTAATTGGGGACACATGCAGCCTTAAAAACCCCTCCTCCTCCCCCACCCCCCACCCCTCCGCCCGCCTCTTCCCTCCCCTCCCCTCCATCTCTAGGTCAAAGCAGCGCCGAGATCAAATGCTCTCTCCTCGGCGGAGCATTCCTCAATAAAACAACAAGCGGGCAGGAGAGAGACGGGGGGAAGAGAAGACAAGGAGTGAGAAAGAGGAGACAGAGAGGAAATCGAAAGAGATGGGGCGAGACAGGCCGGGAGGAGGAAAAAAGGTGGAGACGGTGAGAGCATATGGAATATGTTTACAGTCCTATCGCTGGGCCCTGACGCTGTCCCTGGCGCTGCATTTGTAGGATCCCAACGTCTCATCAAACTGCAGCACCATCTGTCCTTTTCCCCCTCTCTTCCCGGCGCAGGAGAAACCCGCCCATGCACATAGTTTTACTTCATTACATGTGCCGGAATCAACGCTTTTTTTTTGCTCCGAGTCTGTCCGACCGGCATATACTGTAACGGCGTCTCCCCTCTGCACACATTACGCAGTGTCCTGGGTCCTTCTCAAAGCAATAAAGCCACGACGGGCTCAGGTCCGGTTCAAGCTAACACAAACAGTCCTCCCCACTCCTCAGAAGGCAGAGTGAAACGGGGGGTTGAGAAATGGGCTGCTAGGCTACTGGAAGTCCACTCGTTCGAGATCCGCGGTGACAAATGCGGACGCGGAAACGGTCGGGATCAAAGCGGGCCGCATATTTTTGCGAGAGAGAAAAACAATTTATCATGAGTTAAAGACAAAGATGAAGGAATTTTCCCAGCTCTGTCCAAGTCTTTGATGATACAGCCGGGGTCTAATGACGCACACGGCTCTGCAATGTCAAGAGCGATTTCACAGGTTTCCTCGCTCGTTTTATGAACGGCGCAGAACTCATATCTAAGGTGGAGGAAGCCATTTAGGGTATAAACTGATCCCAGGTTTTGGATGTTAGGTTGATGGATTGAGAGACGGTCAGAGAGAGCGAGAGAAGGACTCAGAAACAGAGGCAGACGGATGAGAAACGAGGATCTAAGCTCTTTATGATGAAGTAGTGATTTCCTATTAATTCTACTGTTTCATGTCTGTGTGCGTATGTATGTTGCCTGCTTGTCGGAGTGTGTATTGTGTAGCTGCAGGCCGCAGACGGACGGCACAGACGCTGCAGTGTGTCAGACTCCACATCTGGTGGATGGGCTCCGTTAGCTCCGTCCGTCTGCCTGTTATTATATAGCATGAAGCCTTTGAACTGAGCAGCCACTGCTGACAATCACCAGACTCCGACACACCGGGTCATTCCCTGATTTAAAAAAAAAAAGGAGACGGGTGCAGTCCTTTCTCGCTAAGTGTTTTGGTGCTGTAAGGAGACAGTACAGTGTGTTCATTTCACTGAACCGTCAGAGAATGTGATGTGTGTAATGTGATGTGTGATGTGGGGGGAAGAAGTCTCTTAAGTTTCACACTGCATTGTGGGTTTCCAGTTGTTACAAACGGAGGTGGTAGAGAGAAAAAAGCAGGAGTTAGTTTTCATTCAACACTACAATATTGGACTAAAGACGGAGGGGGAAATTTGGAAGGCGAGGTCAAAGTGAGCGTGTTGCTTCACAGAAACCTGCAGGCCAGCTGCACCAAACAACCATTTCTTAATGCGCACATGTCATCGCTTTGCGCGGAGCGGCCTTGATATATTGATGAAGTGCCTCAACACATTTTTGATATACACAAGGCCTTCACGTGTCTCTCACAATGGGAAACTAAGTGCGGTGCTCCTGGGTGGTTCTCCGGCTGCCACCGTGATGAAAAACACGGAGATCAGCCATTCCCCGCTGTTTCTACTGCCAGTCGGCTCAGCCTTTTCATCCGTCACGCTTGCAAAAACAATTTGAGACCCACCAGTAACATTTCAAAGGCGCGTTTCTGGTACTGGAAAGGAATGCGAGAGGGTTAGTTTATGATGTGTCGTTCCAAACGCGTGACGGTTCAGATACTGATACTGGTATCAGAAATGCCTCAGATACAGCCTGAAATGTTGGATCGGGTATCAGCGGGTACACGAGTCCATGCACTGACCTAATACCATGCAATTTATTAGTAAGAAATGTGACCTTGTTACTTCCCAGCAGCGTTTCATACTCCTGTGTGCGACTTCAAAATTATTTTGCCGGACAAGTAGCCAATATCTTTTAATTGGCAAGAGACTTGTGTAACTTCAAGCACAAAACAAGCTCCATGACATAACATCCACACAGGGTTAACACAACGCTGCTAAAAAATGACACAATTTCACAATCGGATCACAGCAGCCGTCAACATGGTCACGTTCCAAACCCAGAGTTCTCAGTAATCATTACATTATCATGACATCAGCACTCAGCGCTCATTGGCCGGACCACACCCATCTGAGTACTTTGGCTTTCGTTTGGATCTCAACAGCACACCCACAGTTGCTGCAGCAGTCAGGATCATATACAGCATTTTTATTTTTATTATTAGTTGGCGTACCGGTATCGGACCGGTTCTTGGTTTTGGCCGGTATGTAGTTTAGGTATCGGAAATGGTACCAGGAAGGAAAAAATGGTATTGGAACATCTCTACAAACCACCATGAGAGATTTACCAAAAACTAAGATTTAAGAGTGGCTCATTCTGAGTGTTCCTAAAATATATTTTGGATTAAACAGTCTGGATCAGTGTGTAGTCAGAAAGACAGCTTTACATTATCCAACTACGAAACTCAAGTCATAAGCATTATAGCATGATGATGTTTTAAGGATAGTCAACTTTGATATCTCTTTTAAACTGTTTCTGTACATGAACTTCTCAGTGTCTCCAGACAGACGCTGGAGCCGACACACCAACAAAACTCTACTGGGTACTTGTGATGGTGAAAGTGAAACCGAAAGGGGGAAAGATTGAAGTCAGTCAACTTACAGTTTGAGGAGATGAAGCTCAACAGAATAAAAAAAAGGAGAAAAAAAAGGAGGCTATGTCAGATTTCACCACCCGACCACTCAAGCTGCAAGTACACACAAATAGTTAGAGGGCAGCATGTGTGTGTGTTTTTATGTTTTTGCACACACACACACACACACACACTACTCCGACTCTCTAAGAAACCATATAATGCAGTGAAATGACTGTGAAACGAGCGCACGCAAAGATACACAAACACGAGCTCTCTCACGCGAATTTCTTCGGATTACAGAGCCTTCATTCCTCCGCTTGCACCCACACACCGGCGATGAAAGCGAACACATGCGTACACACGGGCGCTCAGAAACACACACATCATAATGTACGGTCAGCCCTCTGATTTTAAATCACTTGCAGGCTCAGAGTTCTCCTGCTCTCAGAACGCCTTATTACTCCTCCTTTGTTTGACTGGAGCGTGATTTGAGCTCGGGCCCGTCTACCTTCTTTCATTACTCTCCAGTCAACACACAGGCGAGGCCAGAGCGACTCCATGATCCACACTTCACTTACTTTGATTGTTTTTGGGGGAAATCGCTTCTCTGGCTGGCACTCTCCTATTGGTGGAGCACGCCTGGGGTCTGTTAAGTGGGACTTTCTGTGCACGTGGTGGTCTGTTCCAAAGCACATCGCTGCTGCCTGGTGAAAACCTCCTCGTATTTTTCTGATGTTTGTATTTTAAACTAAATTAAAAGGATTTCAGGCTTCCCGAAAGGTTATAAATTCCCAACCAGTGGGCCTATTAACAGAAAAGACTGTACTTCTTGCTGGCTGGACGCACTGGATGCCTGCCCGTAATGGCTGCGTAGCTGAGCTGCTGCGGCTCGCTCGCGTGTTTGTGTTCACAAAGGCTCCTGCCTGCCCTACCTGTTCACATGGAGTTTGCTCTTGATAATTATCGATAAAAGTGAAAGTGAAAGAACGAAACCGCCCTTCACCTGTCATATATTACAGATACAGACATTAAAACTGTAGCGAAATGATGGTAGGATGTGGATATGGCTGTCTACAACTTCAGTTACAGGACGATTTTTGCAGGGAGCTGCACATGTCATGGGAGAAAAATGATTGCTCTACAGGGCGCAGTGTACAGACTCTAGTGTTCTCTGGACTTTTCCTCTCACACCACCAGTGGGTCAATATTTCAACTTATCCTACAGTAATAAATACACATATGAGTTTTGGTGATCGCCACACTTTTTCCATCAGGGGGTTCACATTTGAAGTTTTAAGTGATATTCTGAATAGGGCTGCTACAACCGATTCTTTTCATAAATCGATCCACAAGTAATCATTTAGTCTATAAAATGTGAAAAAATGCCCATCTTGTGTCCCCAGAGCCCAAAGTGCTGTCTTAAAACTTGTTCTTTTGTCTAACCAACAGTCCAAACCCCCCAAAACTCTTCATTTACTGTTATATCTACTGGATGGATTGGAATAAAGTGCTGTACAGACATTCATGACAGACAATGTATACTCTTATGACTTCGGTGATGGCCACACTTTTCCTCCAGTGCCAGCGTGTGGTTTCTATTCAAAGTTTAAACGATGGACCTGGAAAACGTCCGCATGCTTTGTCATTGTGAGCAGGTTAGCATGCTGACATTAGTATTTATCACAGCCCAGCAGAGATAATTTCAGTTTACTGAGATCACTTGAATCCATGACTTCACACTCTGAAAATGCCTGCCCTCTTCCAAACAGTTTCCAAGGATCACTTCCCAGACAGGCCAAGTTCAATTTCACCACCTCAGTCTCTCTTCAAGTCATTGTGCTGCACATTCTCATGGCTTCATGCTCAAAAACACATTAACGTGGCGAGTATCTGCACAAACTTTCTGATTATCTGATTTGGCACACACTAGAGAGCAAAACATATCAATTCTCGCGTGTGTCACTGTAGTAAAATGGAGTGTGTCAAATAGGAGCATTCAACTCTTCTTCATTTAGTTGGTGGGCCCCATGAGACCCCCTGCAACAGCCCCGGAGCCGTCCAGCTGGACTGAGATCCGCTATTTGTCAAGGTCACGGCAAGGACAACCCATTACATGCTAAGACCCTCGGTGCTCTGTTTTTGCTTTCGGGGCAGATGACAAAACAGCAGAAATAACCGCCGCCTATGAAGGCACAATAGCAGCGACTGTACCATCCGTGACTACCTGACCTTTCATTAGAAGCAGAGTGACAGTGAGGCAAGACAGCTGGGCAGAGAGAAGAAAATGAGCAGTCACTCAGATCATGAATAGACCTTTGTATCATCTCTGCTGAGGAGGAGGAGGAGGAGGAGGAGGAGGAGGAGGAGGAGGAGGAGGAGGAGATGGAGGAGGAGGAGAGGACAGAAGAGGAGGAGAATTAGGAAGATGGTGATTGGAAAAAAAACCAAGAGGAAAATCTAAAGTAGACTGACATAAAAGGAAGGAACAAAAAGGAGGGGGGTGACCTGGATGGTGTTAGCAGATAGCAGGACGGTTCTCCAGAGTCCCGTTTAACCAGTAAGGATCTGAGGAATCCTCGCCGCTGTAAATCCACTGGAATTCTGAGCGTGCCCGCTGCCTAGAAAACAAAGCTCGTGTTTTCCTTCGGCCCTGTCGTCTAATCACTTGCACATGACGGGAGGAACAACAAAGCTGGAACAGTGGAGACTTCAAGACAGAAGAAGAAGGAGAAGAAGAAGAAGAAGAAGAGGGGAAGCACGGGGATGTGAGCAGGAAGAGGCCACACGGGGCCGAGGCCTTTGATTGCTGATGCCTTTGAAGCTCTCCGAACAGTTGTGGAGGACCGAGAAGACAACAGCCGCACAGCGAGACGAGAGTACGGGCCAAACAAGGAGAGGACCGTGCCCAGAGATGAGAAAGAAGAAGATAAATTGAGGGGAATACATGTGTGAGTGGGTCGATGACATCAGGCTTATTTACTGATGACAACCACAAACATCTCTGATCAGGAACTTTTAAGACAATCTATCCACATGTGCTTCTTGGGAGATCGCATGACCATCACCTTGACCATGAAACCTCTCAACAATATCAACTATCTTAATAATATCATTTGTAAGACAGTTGATTGTTGAGTCGCATTCAAAGGTCCTCAAATAATAATGCTTCGGGTTAGCGGCCTGCCAGATTGACCATCCCAAAGTATTTGAAGACCTGGGAATGAGACTCAACCATCAACTATCCAGTGTTGGGTTGGGCCAACCAGGTATATCAACAGCCGCCCAAGTAAAGTGGCTACCCATTTTAGCACCCATGTATCAATTACCCAGTGGACAATCTGCCCGTGCTCTTCCCCTCTCATCTACTGTCTTGTAGTATAATCAGCTGTCGAGCTGCAATTTTTCTTTGTCCTTTATGATACTAAATAAAAGGTCATTGGGTCTTGGTCTGCTGGTCGGACATAAAGAGCAATTTCCAGACGTCACTTTGAGCTCTGGGAAAACGTGATTGGATTTTTCACAATTTCTTTGAGAAATTACAGACAAAACTATTAAACAATTACTCGTGAAGGTAATCCGCAGATTAATCAGTAATGAAAATAATAGTTAGACTAAGCGCTAACCACCGGGTCAGATTGTCGCACAACCCTGAAAACCCCCTCTCCATCACGCACTCCTTCAAATAATAAACTTCCGTGCATTAAATCGGATAACAATCCCCGTGTGGGGGTTGAACACATCCAACTATAAATCCAGTTCACCCGAGGAGATCTCATCTCTCTTTCCTCTCTCTCTCCTTCCACAACATATAACTCCTGCTTTATATTCGTGCTTGGCTCGCTCCACTCACATCCATCCCAAGGATAACAGTCCAAAAAAAATAATAATCACAGCAAACCGGGAACACTGTCACACGTATCAGGGATTATTTTTTTAAAAAATAAATCTTATTTCATCACATCTTGTTTTGCGGCCCGTTTCGTGGTGATTCAACATCTTTCATCATATTTGCTGAAAATGTGAGAGGCTAAGGCCAAGTTTCCCCCTTTTAGATGTGTTCCTTCATCACGACAGAGTGATGGAGTAGGTTAATGTCGTCTCCGAAATGAGTTAATGACTTGAAATAACTCAAAAGAAGCTTGATGTTTATTTTGCACAGCGTTTTCAGCTGCAGAGGTAAATCTGCCACTGCTGCAGTCGCACAAAGGAAGAAGAGTCCATATTCACGCAGCTCAGACCTCCGATTTTTACTGAAGCTAAACTATAGCACGGATTTAATCTGAATTTGCAAACAGGAAGTGGGGGAGAAAAAAACATACACTCGTGCAAATATGGAAAAAAAAAAATGTGTTTGACATAAAGCAGTGATGGCCAAAAGAACGGCTGTTACAAGTAATTACAACTATATCGTCTTACAGGATTCCCCGAACACTTCCATGACTTATTTCAAATTGTATTTGTGTGTCTGCGGCACTTCCTTCTCTTTCAGCGCAGTAATCCACTGAGGAGAAATGTCCTCTCTTTTTCATTATTATCCGTTCCTGTAATGGACATTTCACTCGGCGCTCGTGCAAAATCGTCACCTCACTCGAAATTCTAGAGCGGCAAAACTGTAATTTATGACGGCGGTCCAACATAAAGACAGGGGAGCCACGGTTCTGAGTTCTGGGGAATGTGAAGGACTAAACACAACAGCCGAGGCTCAAAAATGAATTTCATCTTCTCCGCAAACGCAGACACATAAAATATCTCAAACATTCAGCCCGAGCTTTCCGTTGCACACACACACTTTATTACTTTTCATTATCTTTGATGGCTATCTGTGCTGCCAAATCCAGCTCTGTGTTGTTCTTTTGGCTGTGCAGCACAACGCTAATCCGCCGCCTTGAAAGACAATCCTCCCGCGATCCAGTTTATACTTCAGCTTTTATTTCAATTTTGAACTAAATGTTTGTGTTGAGCAACACAAGCCAGAATGATGCTCGCAAACTGCCCCTTGCTTTTTCGTTCTCCCGGGAACATTTCTTAAAAGGTTAAAGCCTTGATAGCAACTCTTCTGTCGGGAGAAGGGTTTTTGCAAGCTAATGGTCAGCTAATCAACAACAAGGGCTGGCAAATATCATCACATCTCATTGACTTCCCAGTATTTCTGAATGGATTAAATGACGGTTGAAACGGAACACAAGTTCTCCTGCCATTAAAAGTTCAAGGCAGCCAAAACCCAAACGCCCCTCGCTGACCCCAATAGGAAAAATTTGACACGCTCATTTCATGTGAGACGTGATTTTCATGAAGGCCTAGTTGGCCCCCGTGTTCCTAAGCCTCATGTTTGTTTGAGTCTATAGTCTTGAATCCCCATGGGAAACTCACTATGCTCGCAATGTTATCCACCTCAGAATCTCTGAAGCCCAGAAAAATCTCACCATTCCCACCCAGAGGCCAAACTAGGCCACTGACCAGAGCACTAACGATATTGGGACTCTCACCATTAACCCTCAACAAGTGCTTAAAAAAAGGTGTGGCCGGTAAAGCTAACTTGTCTTTGAGGAGCTTAGTCGACATTATTTGAAAGTGGTCAGCTCTGCTCTGATGACCCTTTGTGCTGACAAAGTCAACGTTAACCATCGCTGCAGCATTTATCCCATTTGGTGTATCCGACCGCAAAGCCTTATTGTTCATATCACAGTGATGGCTATTGTTCCACATCAAGCATCTGTGCTAAATTAATCCAACAATCCTCCATTCATCCCTTTACCTAATACTGCAATCTGTTTTTGTCAGAAACAAAGTTCTTTGCTGCACAGCAGATGTGCCTCAATGCCTGATGAAAGGTCTAGGACCAAAATATTCACCCCTCTGCTCATTAGGCTTTGCTCATAAGACCAAAGCAAATTGTGTTGTAAACCAGGCGAGAAATCAAAGTACAGTGTCTTCTCCAGACGTAATGAACAGATTTGCAGCTCCAGACTGTGTCCTTCATCGATGAATTAATCTTTTGTCTGATAAATAAAATTTGACCACAGATATCCTTTACCCGCCTTCATTTCTCTTTAGAGCTGAGAGAACATACAATTTTGGACCAGGTGATGAAAATAATATCCTTAAAAAGTATATAAAGGTTGAGTCAATATTCAGTGGTGTTTGAGACCGAGACGAGTTCAAGACAAAACAGGCAAAAGAGCGAGACAAGTCTGAAACTTCAGAGAAAAGACCCAGACACGGTTCAAGTAATACCACGCCGCCTCCTTCATACAGTATTGTGAGCAGCAGAAACATAATGAGGTTGCTGCTGTAATCTACACCCAATCATTCACCCGCCCATAACTCTTCATCCAGTAACATTAGAAGAGCTGGACCAGTTAAAAGCTAAGCCCTGATCTCACTATTTATGTATCTTTGCCATGCCAGATGTTGGAAGGTTGTAAAAAAATGCTTCTGCTTCCTATATGATGTTGGGTAATATGGATTTGTGGCGGGCAAACACAGGTAGTTGGGCTGTAAAAATAGTCCCAACACCAGAGTCTGGGCTTGTGGAGCGTACCATGTGCCGTTAATGTCGCTCAAAGGACATTTCTACCCTTTCGCCCCCTCTGAAGGTGCCCTGGATATTTTCCGGTGTTGCTGGCAGACGTATTACAATTCGTACGCGTTTTACTGGCTGCATGTAAGCACACGCCTTTTGTTTCATCTGACAATAAATTACATTCATTTCTATGCGCGAGCGTAAACATCATAAAGTTGTTCCAGCTTCAGTAAAATAAGAGCTTTTATATTTTCCATTTTGCCTCGTGTGGAGAGGTGTGACAGCAACAGGCTGCTTCCAACAAGGACAGTCCCAGTTCTCAGTGCAGTCCCATAAAGCGAGCTCTCCTAAACTTTTACAGGCTGACAACAGCCGGGCTTCCACCAGCAGCCCAAACAGTCAGCCAGGTTTATATCATTGCGATGTAGCAGTTTGGGCCATAACTTGGGCAGCCATAGGACCAAGCTGAAACTCGAAAGGCCAACTAACTGATCAGGCAGCAGTCTCTCTTATCAACAACACCACAGTGCCCTGGAGTAAAGCACGTAGGACAGCGTACAGTCTAACCAGACCTTTCTGGTTATGCGAGACACTCTGGCTCCTTTGAATTTCTTTAAACCAATCGACAATGCCCCTGGGACACACACGTCTTCTAAGGTAACGGCTGCTAGCTTGTTTGCACAAGTACCATGAGCAGGTTATGGTTAGGGTAGCTCGCCATTTCCAGGGTGTAGGTTGCTAGCTCAGAAGTTGTTGTTCTTTCTTGTACAGAGGACATTTTGAAATGTGAACATGCAGTATTTCATTAATTGCAGGGACTGACAATGTGCCACCAAACATTCGTTACTGTAAGATAAGCTGTCACATGGGATAGAAGTGTTTTCAGCCTGTTGACTCAAAATATATGATTCAGCTGATAACTCACGTCTCAACAAGACGCAGTTTAATGATATATTTAGAAATATCACAGGTAGGCCTCAAATGAATGATATGCAACTGGCAAAATACCATTGTTGATCTACCTGGCTGTAACCAGCAGATCTGACACGAGGTGTGTTTATTGATGTGTTCCCTGATTCTCCTCGACTGTGACAGAACTGGCTTGATGATAGGGTTGAAATTAAGATTTTTTTCCCAATACATTTCACTCTTGTTAGATTGTTGAAGTGTCTAAAATGTCCGTAACATTGGTAAAATGCTCATCTTAACATCCAAAGTGACGTCTTCAAATGGCTTCTCTTATCAGAACAACAGTCAAAAACCCAAACACTCTTGACTTATTATCATAAATGACAAAAGAAAAAGCAACAAGTTGTCACATTTAAGAAGCTGGAACAAGCAAATGTTTGACATTTGTGCCTAAAAAATCACTTGAACAATTTTCGAAATAGGCGAATAAAAACCCAACATAAAGAACTGATACTTCCTGTGCATTCAAATTATCCTTCATGATGCCGTACAAATTGCTTTCAACGAAGCACTTTATATGTTGTAAGTGAAACCAGGCTTGCACGGCACCAACTGCAATTCAACCCCATTGCAAGCAGAACACTGCACATATTAGCTTAGATGCCACTGCACTGGAGGCTACTTTACACTTGAGCCCCTGCTGACTGGTCGTAATGATTGAAAAATGTGTCACTCCAGTAGAACGGCTATAAAAAGCAGAGGCATAATCGCCAGTCTGAGTCGCCTAGCCCGTGGAAAAGAACTTTCAGGCAGCAGTCTAACAGATCTGGCATCGCTCTCCATCCGTCTGCTCAGACGTACAGCCTGGCAATGCCGGGCAGCGTGGAGCCAGATCCGATTGCAGGGTTTACGCATGTTACTAACATTGTCATTATCCCCGGCGGCCTTCAGAAGAGCCGTGCCCTGGAATAACTGCAAATAATAAGCAGGAATAACTGAGAACGGCTGGTCATTCCTGCGGTGATTTATGAATGGTGGTTGACAGTGTGTGCCATCTGAGGATGACTGTATATCCGAATTTATGACCCGGCTGATCAACACGTTGGCCGTCTATATCTCTCTCAATCCCGGGGGTGAAATCAAACTTTGCGTAGCTCTTTGATGAGAGCTTTTCACGTCAGTTAGAGCAGCCTGTCAAAAGGTCAGTCGTACTCCAGGTTGCGTACTGTAGAGTGAATCATCTCCGTTTAATGGACCGTTGAAAATGGGATCAGAGAATTGAGACAGAGAGGTCTCTCGACTGTAAACCATATCCTGGGAGACCGTAGGAGGGGGTTAAAGGACAGGAGGGAGGAAAAAGCACTGTTAAAGAAAAGAGAAAGACAAGATCGTAATGACTAATCAAACCAAACTATGTGTCACAAAGCACTTTCACCGTCACAGCGGGAGACGGAGAAAGCAAAGGAGAGACAGAAAGAGGGGAAGGGGGTGGTGGCAGGGGCCCAAAACAGAGAGGAAAAAGTCAAAGAAAGCTCATAAAAGCAGCATGCATCTCTTTAATTTTCACACTCGCCGTGACTTTTACAAGCCGCTGTGGCAGAGCTGGGAAGCGGGTGAGTAAACGGGGGCAGGAGCGAGGCCCCAGGCGCCCACATCACGCTGCAGCACACGACCCTGCTCAGGCTGTGATGTGATCGCAGGTGGGGGCGGGTCCGTTCCTGGGCGGGAGAGATCCAGAAAGCGGCAACGTGCAAAAAGCACGCGTCGGTTTTAACACTCCTGCGAAAGGGCGTTTGGCGACAACACGTCAACACACACGCTTGTGTTAAAAACAATACAAGAAAAAGCTAAAAAAAGGGCGTACCTGAAAATTGAACTCAAGTGATTTGTTGTTGCCTACAAATGAGACACGCTTCTACAGGAAGCATCCGTGCTTTGATGCTTCCCGCCGCGTGTGTGTTTTTTGGGAGGCGTGTCAAGGTACAGGATAGCAAGTTGCGTGGTATTTAAGGAAAGGGGTGTGTCGAGCTCATTGGGGTTTGGGGCAGCATGACTTGATGTGTTTAGAGGTGTGTGTGTGTGTGTGTGATAGAGAAATAGAAGCGCATTTGTATTCTGACCGAGTGTCTCAGGTGCGTTTAAAAAAGGTGACTCAGAAGAGCTTTCTCTCGACTATAACCTGTAATTTCACACTCCTTAGAGGAACATTATGGATTGATGTGGAGTGTGTGTGTGTGTGTGTGTGTGTGTGTGTAGAGGGGAAAAAGAGGTAAGAATGCACGGGCTGCATGTGTGTGACTGCCTTTTTGTGTGCATGAGATAAGAGCTACTTTAGGAAAAAACCCTTGAGGCAATTAGAGGCCAATAAACCTGTGTTCGTGTGTGTGTGTGTGTGTGTCTGTTGGTGGTGTGTGTCAATCCGAGGGCTCTTTGGTGGGTGGAGGACAAGACACTGATGTCAAACATGATACGGTAACAGCTGGAAAGTTCGCTTTACCTCCGCCCTCTGCACGCTCGCTCCCTCTCTCCCCCCCCGCTCCCCCTCAGGGCCGTTGTTCTGGTTGGCATGTGGCTAATTTGGCAGAGTTGTACCGTCTGTCTTCTTTCTTTCCAGGGAGCGCATGCTGCATGTGTGTGTATTTTTACTCTTTGCTGTAAATAAGTGTAAGGCCGGGGTCAGTGTAGATTGCCCATTAATAATCCGATTTAAAATAAGTTCAAAAGAGGGTTTATGGAGCTGGCAGCCTCGCACTTGCGCCAGGCTCCAGTCCAAAAATCCTTGCAAACACACACTTTCTTTTCCGAGTGTGTGTTTCGAGGCGGGTCAGACACCATTAACAAAATAATTACCTCTCCCAAACGAGTTAACTTCGGACATCTCCATTACCTCCATTTGCGCTCCGAAACCCCCCGGTGAGCGCCACGGGGAAATCCAACCGCCAGGATGACACAACACCCCAGAAATGCTGGCCATGAAACTGAACTGTTTTATTTGACTCGCGCACGGCGAAACCTAATTAACGTCCGTAATAAAGTTTCAGAAATCTGTCAGTCTTTGGATATTTTCATTCCCTCTCGTCCGACAGTGTCTAGACATCTCCAGCCAGCTGACAAAAGAGGCTGACAGACGAGAACCAATCAGACAGTTATTTACTGCCTCGTTCTCCCGGCCGCTCCCTGCTGCCACTGCTGATGAGTGAAGAGAAGGAGAGATCACTGGATTCCTCTTTTATCTTCAGCATCTCCGCTCAGCTCACCGTCTTTGCAAACTACAGGGCAAGCCGCGTCTCCGTCCTCTGCGATTTTCTTAGATCAAGCACATCCTGGAGCTGTTGGTGGACCCTGTACTGTGTAATTCCACCACTAGCTGTCTAATATCTGCACATCTCCTACCCATCAGGCCATTGCTCATCCCTCCCTGTTTTCCTTAAGAGGACCCCTGTTGCTGTCATTACACCTCCCGCCCTGATGAAAACCTCACAGGACCAGGCAGCAACATTCCTGCTTGTATTACAACCTTCTCTCTACTAATAGCTCAGTATCCAGCTGCCTTCAGATAACGCCTCTGTCATTTTCACCCTGCCCGTCACTGTGTTGCATGCACACACACACACAAACAAGAGGAATTACACAACCTTCTATTATCTGTCTGTTTCTTGCATCTTTTTCTTGGCAAAGCGTCTCACTATTAATTGTCAGAGTTTTTCTGTATCTTCGACACATGGAAAAAATTTACAAAAACAAGATGATGTTTCACATCTGGGAGATAGAGGGTAATTCATGATGAAGGAAAACAATCGGCCTTCTTTACCAGCACGTACGCGGACGGATGACAGCAAGGGCTGGAGACCATGCTGAATGCAGCCCAACGATTACAAATCCACTTTCTCTGACGTCAAGTCCAATGTAATTAGGTTTAGCTGATGTCCAGCTAATGATTCATCGAATTCCGAGCGAAACCGGCATGTGGACTGACTCAGTGTCTCCGAACAATCAGCTCTCCAGTCTCTGCAGCAGGATGCGTCTCCTGTTTGCATTAGACACTGATGGAGGAACCATTCAGATACTTCACATAACTTGAGGTACTGTAGCAATAACACACGGGCTGCGACTACAAGTTATTTTCGTTGTTGATTAGTCTGCAGATCATTTTCTCAATTCGTACAGTAGTCTATAAATCAGTAGAAAAAAAACAGTGAGGTTGCCAAATGTTTATGTCCAAAAGCTAAAAGTATTTAATTTACTTCAATTTACTTCAGTGTTCCGACAGCAGGTCGGTGGGTGCCTGTTGCCATGTTTTTAAGATGCAGCTGACGCAACGTCTCCTTCCTTCAAACACTGATTTGGATGTTGATTACCATGGCAACAGCAGAAACGTTGGGAAGCACTGGGTCAACCCTACAATTTAGTATAATGAAAAACCAAGAAGAGTAGCAATTTTCACATTTGAGAAACTTGACAAATGACTGGAACAATTGCTGTTTGTGATTTCTGACTCACTGATCAATTAACTAATTGCTGCAACTGTAAATACCACAGTGGCGAAACTCGAGCTTTCTCCTCATTTGGACTTCCACATTCCTTATGCACTGCATTTCTTGACACTGCTAACACACCTGTTAGCCTGAGGAGGGTGTAACACTCGGTGTCTATAATTTTTTTTTATGTTTACCTGCGAGTGATGAACATTACCTGCAAGGTGTGAAGACCTGAAGGACTTTTTTTTTTTAAAATCTCTTCCTGCTGAGCGACTTTTACTGGACTGCACACAGAAATCTACGCCAGCGTCCAATTCAACGCACACAACCTCAAATCATAATCGGTGTGATATGAATCCTCAGCCAGACAAGAGATCTTCAGGGTCACAAACAAACTGCAGTGTAGACGACAATGTTTCATTCCTTCATTCAACACACCGATGCATATACACACACACACACACACACACACAAGACAAAGAACCTATTGAATGCAGTGCGGTAACAGCCCTTCATAATAAAGGCAAGCTGGGGCTGACTGAAAGAGAGAGCGCGCAGCCAGGTCCAAAGTCTTCATGAAACTGGACATTCGATAGCTGCTTGCGGGGCTGTTTGTGCGAGATCGTGACATCGATACCGTCTAATAAAAACAGCCGACTGCATCCGTGCATCCAACCGGTCCGAAAGGTCAGTCCTAATAGGTCAACCTCGGACAGATGGGCACGGACAAAGAGGGGGGTGTCGTGTGTGTGTGTACGGGGGTTTATTCCCAGAGAACTGCACTAGTCTTACGTTAACACACACACCGATATGAAAAAGGATGAGGGAGAGGAAGCAGTATATGGATACACACCTCATTAAGGAGACCACAGTCACCTCTGATTGTTATGGAAAAAATGGTAATGGTACAATAATGATGATAGGAGAAGCAGCAGTCTAGAGGGCTGTACTGCAGCTCGATGCCTCTGCCACACTATATGACTATGAGTGTAAAGTGGCTGTGTGTGTGTGTGTGTGTGTGTGTGTGTGTGTGTAATTTTGAGCCATTCTGCGTTAGCCATCTTTCCCGTGCTGCCCCTGTTCGTATGACTTAAATTACTAAATCACTCCCAGATTTGAAATCAGTGAACACACACACACACACAAACACAGCACATGTACAGTACAGCTGGGAGAGGGTATATCATGCTCATCCAAGTCTCTTCGCCAACTTCTGACAGGAGATATGCATCTAATAAGTCCGCATGAAGGTTCATGTGATCCTTCCACGGACTAGGTCTGGACTTTCTTTGCACAATGAGAACAGACGTCGCTTAAAATCACATACTTTGCCCAGGAAAGAAGCCCAAGGAGCTCCATCTCCCTCCGCCTTAAGACAGGCATAACTTGCGCTGCATGGCATGTCATTCCTTTAACACATGTCAGGGAAGACGTTAAATGACTCGTGAGTTTCAAAAACATTCTTCCAGCAGGCAAAAGATGTGATTGGAAACACATTCGCTTTTGTGCTTCAGTGTGTACGAATGTAATCTTTGAACCGATGCTTAACACCGTTTCAAGGCTAGTAACTAAAACACACACAATAACAGAACGGGGAGGAGGTGGAGGTTATCGTGCGACGTGGGTCAAAGGGTCAAATGCAAACACACACAATGTATGTTATTTGCTTTGGCCCGTCGCACCACGCGGTACCCTCCGTCCCATCGTTCCCTCCCAGCTCCCCCCGCTTCATCCTAGTGGAGCATGAATGAGCGACGCTCTGGTAGAAGCAGGGGGAGTTCATAGCAAGATTTGGTTCAGGTGAAGCGAAGAGAGCCACGGCAAATTACACATCCACAGAAACTGGATGTAGGGGAGCGACGGTGGGGTGAATACAGCAAAGTCGGAGAAGAAATGGAAGAAGAAAGGCGAAGGAAGAGACAGAGACTCTGCGCTCTCCACGGGGGAACTGTTTCTCATTCTGACAGCGGATAAAGACAGAGAACATTATCATACCAAGAGAGTCTCACTCAACACAGAGGCTTCATTCAGAAACATTCAACCATCCAAACAGACCAGAACAACTCCAGCAGGCCAGATGTGACGTCTTGTCTGCCGGGTCATCCTGAGCAAAGTTATCTGTGGAGATAATCACGCGCGCTTAAATGGCAGCCACCGCTTCTTCAGCAGGACCAGTCCGACGACACAGAACATGAACGCCTGGGAGCTTCGTCTGGAGGGATTTTGGAAAGACAAGGCCGAGCCTATAAACAGAGGCCCGGGCCTTTCATCTCAACGCACTGTGTATGTAAGCGAGGGCGGGTGGGACCATCCATTTCCATTTAAGCTGACCACAGTCAACAAGCATCTGGTTTCAAGCAGGCAGGAAAACAAGCCCCGAGAGCATTCGAGTGCGGCATCGATGCTCAATTAATTAAAGGTGAATCATCAGCCGGATCTCTCTCCAGCCAACCTGCGAGGGCTGAGGAAAAGCAGCGGGGATGTGGGGAGAGGAAAGTGGTGACAGGAGGAGGCAGCGGTTGAGGAAGGATTAAGAGAAAGTGGAGACAGTAACACAACAGGATGCCAATAAATGAAATAAGAATAGAAGCGACGGAGGAGAACATGAGGTTTCCATACAAGTCCAGGCCCAAAGGCCGTGGCAGAGCTTCCCTCTCGTGTCGACCCGCTTCAGTCTGGGTCACGGGTTGAAGGCATAGGTCGAACATTTGCTTTGAAACCCTTGGATTTAAGGCCTACATTGACTGACTGGCTAGCATACAAAAGTCTTATTTTGAGGCCAAGAAGCAAAATGCACCTGGAGTCACACCCACGCCACTGACTTCTGAGAGCGAGCAGTGAAAAAGCAAACAAACAAAAGCGAATGCCGATTATATCTCACAGGAAAAAAAATGACGGAAAGCCCCAAAAAGCGTCGTGACATTTATATCAAAGTCACGACACGACAACGGCTTTCATCGCGCCGCCGGAGTGGAAAACAGGAACAAGGTAGGCAAAGAACGAGCAGGAGAGATAAAGACGGTTCAGAGCTTTCATCTCTGCGGTGCGGTTATTTCCTCGTCATATCACAGCCCAGAGCAGCAGGACAGCCACACACACACACACACACACAACACACACCTCTTCTTCTCTGGTCTGCATGGACGCAACATACCTGGGATTCCTGTATGTGTGTGTGTGTGTGTGTGTGTGTGGTCAGAGGAGATGAGTGAGGACAAAAGACAGAGAAGGAATCAGAGAGATGCAGAAGATTGTCCCTTCAGAGGACTGAAGAAGAAACCGTTGACTTTATTTTACTGCCGACTAAATTAATTCTTGTTATTGTTTAGTCTGTAAGACGTCGGAACATTGTGATGAATTGCTTATTTTCACATTTCAAAGGCTGAGAGCGTTCCGGCTTTAATATCAGACCCAGCGTCTAAACTGTTGTGAACTGTTGGAGATGTTTTGCCGGATTAGAATCAGGCCTGACACCGATACTGAAGCCAGTGGGGTATCAGCCACAAACAACCCATCCATGTTACATACAGTTCTTCAGTTACATGCACTGAACTCGCAGCAGGCCTCGGATTCTTTCAGAGCCACATCAATCTCTGGCCTCTTGTTGAGGTATCAGAACCGGGAGGAAAAAAAGGCAATTTTTGCAGTAGAGGAAACAAAGAAGATGCTTCATGGGTAAACACGCAAACTGGAAGGTGATCAAACAACATTCAATCAGCAAGCCCCGTTTGCCACAGTCCTGTTCCTGTCCGCGTGTCTGTCTGCACACTCACGGACTGAAATACAGAGGAAGAAACCAAACAACGCCTTGTGTGTGTACGTGTGTGTGTGTGCTGTCAAGTTTGTGTGGAAGCCAGAGAGGGATATACGCAGAGACTTGTCTGTTACACGTCTCAGATGGCACCCCAGGGTCGGATATGATTTCTCACTAAAACACAAACACACACACACACCTGCTTTGAGACAGATTTCACAGATTATGCGGGCAATATACAAATCTTCCCCCCAGGTCTGAAATAGGTTTCAGTGACGGAGGGGGGGCCTGAAGACCGTGTCACAGCGCTCACAAGCAAACACGAGGAAACTGGAAGCTCTTCAGACGCCTCGGGCGAGAAACACATGCCAGTTATCCTGCACGGTGTTTGAGATTTTAGATGTTGCAGATGTTTCTCGCATGGAAAAAGGAAAAGCCTCCTAAAGGCATAACAGAGCGCGCTCATCTCTGGTGTCCGTGGTAACACATCAGGGTATTCAGGTGACTTTTGACAGTGACTGGTTTAAGAAAGCAGAATTTTTGTATAAGCAGTTTTGTTTTCTTGCATTTTATCACTTTTTACTTCTCAGTTATTCCGAGATATTTCATCTATCTTGCCATTTAATGATTTAATTAATCTGCTGAACTAATCTACTGAACTTTTAGCTCATATTTCATGGCGTTTATCATTTCAAGCACTCTTATTGCGTGTACATTGTGTGTAGTTTAGTTGGCTAAACTAAAAAAAAGTCTTCACTGAGCACGTGATAAAGTAAAGTTACTATTTAGCTCTCACCCCCAACTGTTATGAAGGACTCTGCACAATATAATGCTTAAGGATTTAGTTTAACCCGACTTTCAGGACAAAATACGTGGCTTTTAGGTTTTAAAGGAGCAGATTCATTGAAAATTATTCAAAAATGTTCCCACTTTAGTTTACAGTAAACAAATATCTATTTGTGAAAAGTGCAATATAGAAAATGTTCCAGGAAAAGCGAGTAAAGAAATAAATGGGATGAAAATGCACTGTTGAATATGCACCAGATTCTCCATCTCAATATTATTATTTAATTTTAAAAATTGTTTTATTTATTTTTTAACCAATTTGCTGCAGGTGTTTGAATATTCTAAACACACACCAATAGTTCCCCGGTGATTTTAAAATAATCTTTTCATTTATCCTAATAATGAGCTGTAATCAATTCTCCCCTTCAGTATTACGCCCTCTATTATCACCAAACCGCAGCCTGACATTGGCATAATTAGCACAGTGAAACTCCATTAATCTAAACCTCAGAATTCCCACATGCATGTGTAACTGAATAGGTAGGCACAAAACAAAAGGATAAGGTTTTCTACCGCAGCGCTCCATCTGCGGCCGCTCCGGAGGAGAAAAAAAAAAACCCGAGCTGGGGAAAAAGTGTGGAGAAACAAAGAGAAGGTGGAAAAGAAAGAGCGAGGGAGCAGAGAGAGACGGAGGGAGATGAATGGTTGTGTTTTCGCTTAGAGTAAAGCTTTTCCAGGCTACATTTTTTTGCAACAGCGGTGTAAGGTATCCCGCTGTATAATCCTCTGGTGGTGACAGACACAGAAAGATGGAGGGAGTGAGGGATGGAGGTGGAGGCGATGTGTGCGCGTGGGGTTGTGTGTGTGTGCGTGAGAGTCCACATGCTCATTTGTCACCGTGTGCCTACTGTATGTCGATACAGTGTGTGCGTGTGCAGGTGTGTGTGTGTGTGCGTGGTTTTACAAGCCATCCATCCCCCTCTGAGAGCAAATTAGTCTTGTTCACCTTCAGAGTCCTGCTCTCTCTCTATCACACTGTAAAAGCCATTCACACTCACTCTGCACTGTAAGAGCCTCTGGTTCAACTTCAAGTTGCGCAGCTGCACAAATACTCAATTTAAATCACTTGTGACCGTAAGCTGATTAAGTGGTTTTTGGAGTTGAGTGCGCCGGGGGATATGGCTATTACATTGAGATGCATCTTCAAGACAGTTAACTTCATCTTTTTCTTCTGGCGCACAAGCACGCACGGCTTACGGAATGATGAGGAGAGCAGGTCAAGAGACAAACTCTAGCTTCAGTGTGCTAACTATTTATATCATTATTTAATTCTATTAGGAATTCACAGCTGTATCTCTCTTGCAGAGATGTTTTTCAATCCAACAATGCGTCTGACACTGTGATGTCTATTTCCTTGAATCCTTTTAGATTCATCTAGATTATGTGTCCTGAACTGATAAACCAATAGTCAAAGATTTAAATGATGGCACATGCCAATATTAGAGCTGGGAATGTCAAAACTGCTTGTTATTACGATGCTGCAACCAGTTTTACCTGATACAGCACTACAACCTCTCAACTTTATGTCTTTATTTATTTGGATCCCCATTAGCTTCCTGGAGTCCTTGAAACAAAAAAAGGCAAATTAGCATCACAATATCAACAGAACATTAAAAAGCCACACAAGCCAAACATAAAGATAGAAAAGAAAAGAAAGGAAATAACTACATATTTAACTTGTTAGATAACTTTTTTTTGCTTTCACTTATCATCCTGGAGTAAATACTGACTGCACAGTGTAAAGGCTGGAGGAAAATGACACCATCCACGTATAGGCGGAATTTTTTGCCGTGAAACTGAAGGTCAGAGGAAGCGCATCTGCCGTTGCGCAACCAAAACAGGAAGGGGCATTGTTTTCCCCGGTCGCCGACCCCAGGTAACAGTGGTGGCGACTGGAATAACTGTGGAAACTCTACACTGCAAAAGGGAAAAGAACCTCGCTGATGGAGGAGGCAAAGAATGTGACTCTTCAGAGAGTGAGAGAGACCGAGGTAAAACAAGAGTGAGCGGTTGTCAAAGTCTCGCTGTTCAAAACCAGCACTCTCTCTACTAGATCAGTAAGTAACGAAACCTGCTCACATTTTAATATGTCCGGGTGTTTAAACTCAGTCTCAATCCATAGCTCTCAGGATTTCTATGTCAAATTCTTGTGTTGATTTTTGCTCTTGGCAGTAGCCAGGCTGATAACAGTAGCCATGTTGCTAATGCTATCTTTGCAACAGAGGCAGGAAAAGTAATACCACAAGGAGAGGGGAATTTGAATAAAATGGCTGTTTCTGTTTCATACAAGAATAATTAGTACCCACAACAGTCACAGAACCCACACAGACAACTAATTACCTGGCTTTATTTGGTTGTTTCAAAGCTACAACCTTGAATCATTCTTAAACATTAAAATACTACATGGACAAAGTTGTCCCGTAACAACAAAGACATTCATTCGTCTTTTGCCTGGTCACCTCTCGGGTGACCCCTCGACCTCCCACATCCCCTCCAATCGTGCCCCAATCTATTTCGTCTTTATCTCCCTGCTCTGTTAGAGCCTCAGGACTGGAAGCCTTATTCAGCAGGTCTGTTCACAAACTCAGCAAACTTAGCAAGCTCCTCTCCACCAGCAGTGACCTGGAGACTAAAGGGGGAGGGGACATGGCCAAAGGGGAAGATCTGAGTCCGTCATCCCTGTGAAGTCTGCCACGGCAGGTCAGCTGGGGTCAGGAGGACAAATTGTGAAAGACTTGTTGCTGTCAGTGTCTGCTGTCGTGGCCTGAGGCTTCCCGGCACTCCACTGAGAGCTGAGGAGCTTTGAAAAGCTAAAGAGGACACAGAGTTTTTCCTAACTACACTTTGGCTCCAGGGGGCTGAGAGCAGGACAGGTGACGGCCGAGATGTAAATCTCTAATAGTTCAGAATACTTCAATTTGTTGTACGGTGTGTGAGCATGTGTGTGTGTGTGTGAGTGTGTATGAGTGAGTGGATACTTAAATGAGACCTCGAGAAACAGAAAGAAAAAAAAAGAGCTTTTCCACGTTTGGAAGCCATCGTGGTTTCAAGGCGCTGTCAGCTTTGAGTTGGAAAGTAATGACCCCACAGGAGAAATTCGTATTGATTAGAGCGCACGCGGGGAAATTAGCGAAATGAGCGGCCACACATCTGGTCAAACACACGGAGGCTAATATAGTCACGCAGCTTGTAAACCTGAGAAGGCCGCCGTTTGAGGCGGTGATTAGCGGCGCTGACAGACCAGCGCCATGCCTGCTCCGCAGAGACATCCTGCACAATGTAGGTGCTGTTTCAGAAAGAGAGCGAGCACATTATACACGCTCCTTTGATTTTATTAAGCTTTTATTTATTTGGTTACATGCACAAGCGTGACTCCAGATCACCTTCGAAGGAACTTTTCATCAAATCAAACTAATGACTCTGTATTGCCCCTCAAAATCTAATTCAGAAAAAGCAGTAAATGGCAATACTGATGGTGGAAAAGCCGGATCACGGTGCACACACACCGATATTCCATCTGCTTGTCTGTGTTTATTATGTGTGTGTGCGTGTCTACCTATCGCTGTCTCTTTGTCTGAAGCGTAGCCAACAGGCGGTCTGGTATTCTTTAACCATGGACTGAGAGAAAGAGAGCCCTCTCTGCAGGACCAGAGCCGGCGAATCACTGGGACTTGTAAAGTGTGTGCACATGTGTGTGCACATGTGTATGTGCTTGAACCAGAGGACCTTCAAAAACATGCTACACATGCATGTGTGCTTCAATACATTGTTGCTCAGTTCAGCAGCGGCAGCCTGAGTAACAACATCTTTGAATTAATGTTTTCAACAGCTCTGAGAGGACAAGGGTCCACTCGATATGAAAATGATGCGCAGAGACTTTTCTTTGAGTTTTTTTCACTGGTTTGATTTCACAAATTTTCACAGATGATTTTTCTGGGGCTTTAAAACAGCAAGGAGTCAGGATTAAATGATCTTTTGAATGAATGAATTGATTTATTTGTTTGAGTAATTCTCCAATTTCAGCTTCTTAAATGCAATTTGATTGGATTGACATTTTCCACCATTTGCTGGACCAAACAACTAATCAATTAATGAAAATTGTTGACAGGTTAACTGACGATGAGAAAAAGCATCTGCAACCTTGTCACTTGGTCGGACTGGATTGTGTTCACTTAGGACATTAAAAGTATTACAGGGTTTTAAAGTGACTGCAGCAAACTGGCTGTAAAATCTCATCCCTCTTATCCTCCTCCTATCTCCAAGCAGAGATGGGGCAACCTGTCAGACTATGATCCCCATCTCCTTTTGCGCTTTTTTTTCCTGAATGGGATGAGGAGTTGTACAGGAGGGGGACATTAATCACTGACGAGAACAGGGAGGTCAGCGGCAGTTCAACGGGGTAGAGGAGACAGAGGCGGAGGGAGGAACCCGAGGGATCGGGAGAGAGGTAGCGTGAGGCAGAGAGGGCAGCAGAGAGGGCGATAAATACAGAAACAACGTTAACGTGGCAGGGCAACGAGCATGAGCTGATTTTAGACTTCTGAGGAGCCCAGTTAAACAAATCTAATGAGATAAGTAGACTTAAACTTTGAACAGTGCCATCCTATTGAAGTCTTGAATGTCTCTGCCTTTATTCCCATCACCCGTGTAGTATTCAAATCTGAGTGTGTTCACACCGTCAGCAAGCAGAAACTGCACACATGCATATGTGTGTGTGTGTTTAAAATTTAGGACCCCCTTCATTTGCTAAATGAAGCAGAAATGCATGAAAAAATGCTATTACAATTTAAACATTAAAAAGTTTATAGATTAAATTGAAAATTAAATGACAAAGTAAAAAACAGAAAAAAATAATACAAAGGTAAATAAATACAAAAGCAAATTAAAACATTTATTGAGCTACGTTTTTTGTATTTCTTTATTTCTAATTTTGGCAGCATCGAGCCTCCATAACATCTGTGCTTCTACAGGATAACCAGTGCTTTAGACCTGCTCTAAACCACAAGTACTTCCATGTGCACACACACACACACACACACACACGTAGACACCTACATACACTGTGTGCGTGAGAGGGTCCTTGTGTGTCTCTCCCGCTCTTTGCTTTGGTTTGCTATGAGTTATCTCCCCGCTGAGGTGTATTTATTTGTTGGTTCGCTCCCAGAGTTCCTGTTTGCGGCGGTGAAACTCTGCACGCAGCTCGCAGAGGAGGACTGAGAATCCACTCACACAGCCTGCTGTGATTTAAGGCAGGATAAGAGGATGGCGTCCCCTTGTTAGCGTAATTTACTACATGCGCTCTCCTTATTTTCCAGAACCTAATTTTAGAGAGAGAAAAAAAAAAAAACGTTTTTCCTCCCCAATTTTCACCTTGTTAAGTCAGAGCGCAGAGCAGCTAGGCTCAGCGTGTTCCTGCACGACGAAGGTCACCGGGGAGAAGTTATGGACTTGTGAGGGAAAATGATATACAGTATCAGCAGCGGGGGTCATGTTGTGCTGCTTTTTCCACTTTAACTGTACAGCGCACAGAGATTTCTGAGAGAAAACCCCCTCCTGAATCTGGACCTGGTTTTAAAGTTCATATAGGCTGAAATGGGTACGTCTCAGGATACAGTCAGGCCACTGCGCTGTAGTAATCCTCCCCTGGGACTGTTCTTGGATCAGTGACCAGAGCAGACTCCATGAGGCCAAAATGAGTAGGCTATAAGTTAGAGTGGAGCGGTGGGAATTCTCCATACAGTCTGAAAAATGGCTTGGATAAATATGAGTGGAGCCTTTTCTAACTCTGACACACACACACACACACACACACTGGGCGGGACTGTCCATTGGTCTGTGCTGGATCAAATTAGACTCTGAGCACCTAGATTTATCAATATCTGAACCTTAAGACGTTTGAACGAAAACTCCGAGAGGTATGTTCATACATGACTGTTCCAGATCCAGGACTGCTCAGTCTGACTGAGAGCTGAGGAGAGTTCAGTGCAGGAAAAAGCTCATAAATTATCTCCAGCAAGTGAGTGAGTGCAGAGTTAAGGCTGGGGAACTACAGTCTATTCAACCTGGCTCAGAGCAGAGAAAAGAGAATTGTCTCACAAAGATACAGACATACTGAGCCCAAATGCACTCAAACTAGTACTGTAGTAGTGCACATCTATAAAAAGTATTCAAGTACAGTTAAAGTCCTGCATTTAAAATTTTACTTACTATGACTGGCTGGCTACTCAACTCTTGGCCAATCAAAAATATGACACGTTAAAATCTGAAAGGATGCCGTGAACTCACTACCGACAAGGATATTGTCTGTTTTTCCCTTGTAATGGCACGTTGTAAACAACAAATCTGTATTGAAATCAGCAGCAGGAGCGGTAAGTGGTTGTAAGTTGTTAGCCGCCGGTGGGCAGCAGATTTCCTGCAGTGTGTGGCAGCTAACAAAGCTATTAGCCAACAGAGATAAACACACAGCAGGACTGAGAGTTTCTGTTCAGAAGAACATGAAGTGTTAAACAGAACCAATTTTAAACGTGACTAAACAACAAGAATGCAGGAAATAAATGTACCAAAGCACTTCAGCTGAGTGCAGTTTGGAGGTTAAACTACTTTGAATGCTAATACTTTTAAACTAAGAACCACAGAAGATGATAAAGTAACAATGGTTTACTTTCACTTTGGACAGTAAAATTGTTTTCCAGGACAGTTCTCCCATGGTGGCAAAAAAAAGTTTATTATTCCCAAATAACAATAGTCACAAATACCTCACATCTGTACTTAACAACGGGACCTGTGGAAATTCACTGAGTCGCTTTCCACCACTGCAACTCTGCGAGCCAAAAACTTCTTGAGTAATGGATGAGAAAGTAAATCCAATTGCATAAATGAGGTCAACTATAAAATGTCTGTAATTACTAAAGCCTTAACTGAATTATTAACTTATACAGATGTATAAAATATGAGTAACACCTGCTCTCCTTCTCACTGACGTTAACTGGCCTGAGCCTTGATAAATGAGTGTGAGAAAGTGTGTGTCAGGCTTGCTTAAAACAATGGAGGGAAAAAGGGGGGGTTGCTCATATTTGATCTGGTGTGAATTAGAGGGTAATCAGGAGGAGGGGGAGGAGGGGGAGGGGGTTGGGAACAACAGCGTCAAATGCCAGCTGACCCCGCCTGAGGCTTTGGAGCTGGGGTTGACGAGGGGAGCGGAGCCCTGGAGAAGAGAATCTGGACGGCTACAGTATGCAAGGCAGTAAAATAGCCATAAAACAGGGTCAAACGGAGGTGACACACAGAGGTCTGGGAAAACACACCCTCGACACACTCAGCATCCCTCACTCCCTTCTCCACTCGCTCATTCACTCATCAGCGAGTCTGTCTCTCTTTTCTCAAACCACTGGATCCATCATCTTTATGTCCCTCCGCTCCAAACTCTCTCAATCTCTCACTGCGCTCATCTGTACTCATTCCATTCGTGTTGCGGTGCCAGACACCATATAAGTTTCAATCACGGTCGTTTAGACCGAAAGCTTCCAGGTACATTGAAGATGACTCCAAAAGAAAAGGTTCATCCAAGTTTTTTTTTTATAAATCCTCTTCTGCACCCGCTGCTCAGCTGGTGCCCAGTTATCAAAATTAAAATATAGCTACGAGACTGAGAGACACTTTTAACCGCAAAATCTATGGAAACTGATTCTGGAAAGTGCTAAAATACCAAGTATTTGCTTGTTCCAGCCTCTCAAATGTACAAATTTGCAGCTTATAATTGTACATTTTAAATAGTTTGGGTTTGTGGTATAATTATAAGTTTTTTCCGGCCAATACTCTAATCCGTCTATAAATAATATATCATTTAACTTTGGCAAAATGGCATGTAGTGGATACGCAAATCCTTCCCATCAACTCCTGTGGAGAGCAGATCCATTCATCGTCATGGTAGCAAAAACATAACATGCGATTAAGGTTGTGAAATGGTTGCCGTTTGGTTCAGGCAGCAAATCTGCTTGGTCAAGGAAATGATGGTGGTTTGGGTTAAATTAAGTTAATCAAGTGACGTGACGCAGGTAGAACACGTTAACTTAAAACAAGTAAACCATTGACTTTTGGTTTCACACGGGACACAAACACCTGTCTCCTGGGTAAACGTCTTGAGTATGTTTGACCCATCCATCACCCCCAACCTCTACCTTACCAGCCAATGGATCACCTACATTAGGTGGGTGAGTCATGTGGCCACGTGGCCTCGGGCCAGTCGTTCTCCCAGACTGACAAAGAGGTAAGCTGAGTGTCCAGTTAAGGACATAGGTGACACCATATTTGGTCGATACAGCTTGGACTTATCCGCTTTCCACATAAGTTATGTAGAAGGACTGGTGCATCACCTCCATCCAAAATGGGACTTTGATAGATGAAAGTGAAAGTCATGTTATTTGTACGCATATTGAAGAGACTGGGCCTGAATTATATCTAAACTATACTAAACAATAATCAAGAAAATAATAATTGATAATTAAAAGAAAGTTTTATTGGAGCCCTGGAACACTTGCACTACCTTAACAAATACTGTTCATCAGACAGAAGTCGCTGCATATCTAAAACCAAACAGTTTTCTTTGGCTTGTTAAAGCTGAGAAAAAAGCTCACTGAATGAAGGATGAACCCCGACCTCTGTGTTGCCTTGTTCGCTCACCCATCACAAGAGGTGCCCTCCCTCTCTCCCTAAATCCATCTCTCCCTCCGTCCGTCCTTTCCTGCCTCCCTCTCTGTCCCTGCTTCCCACATGTAGATCCAGAGACTGATAAATGCTGCTACTCCATTATCCCTGACAGCCCTTTCTCCCTCTTTTTTTCCCTTTCATCCCTCCCTCCCTCCCTCCCTCCCCCTGCATTCCTTTCCCGCTCATCCTCAGTCTCTGTCTTGAGGCCCGCTCTGATTACTCATAATCCACCCCATCCTCTCCGCCCTCCAGATGATGTGTGGGCTGCGTTCAGCCCAGCGCTGTCTTAAGTTCATGTTGATGAATGGTGATTTGACATCACATCAAGATAAGCAGGTAAAAAGATGCCAAAGGAGGTGTAGAGTGCCTGTCATGGATAGTTGTTGGATGACTGTGCAGGCCTGGATGTACTATAACGTGCATGTGGATTTAGTATGCTTCACTTCATTTATCTCTCCCGTGATTCTAGTCATTCTACAATTACTGTCCATGTCTCCAGACGTCTTTCTTCGGATATGTCTAAATAATCAAGCCGGGCTTCTTTCCATTGTGATTTTCTCTGCTGGCTCGACTCAGCGTACTGACGTCTTCAGTTTTACATTGCATTGCATCACACACTGCCGATATTACACGATCCCACATCTTCCATAAACATTTACGATTCGCCGTATCCGCCTTTTCCGAGTTCCTATTCCAAAGATATGGACTTGAATGGAAAAGGTGTACAGCTGCACCTTCGATAAAGACATTTTTAAGATGTCAAAAGTGACTTCTCCAGCAGAGCAATAAATAAGTATAAACCTGTTTTTTGTTTTAAATAACATCTTTGTATTTAAAGATATCATATGTAACATTTCTGCATTAAAATCTCTCAAGACAGTGTTGAACAAATGTATAATCATTTTGAGTTGTGTACTCTGTTATGCTGTAAGTTTCCAACAATGTTCAAACCCACAGAGAAATCTGCGATTTTGTTGAAGTTAACATTTTCTTTAACGTTTCATTTGATTACCTGTCGCTGCCGTCAGGGACAGTTGGACAGTACGGAAGGAAGTCAGTGATCGAGACACAATCGAGAGACGGGTAGTAGCGTGGGATCATGGGAGTTGTTGTCCTCATTGCTAAACAACCACCATTGCTGATGAAAATCTATCTGACATGACACAGGCATGTGTTACATTCGCCAAACTTCCATCCTCACTCGTAATCATCTTGTTTTTCCACCGGAAGTTATAGCAACAAATGTACCGAATGAAAATGAGTCTCCTCTGTGTTTTGAACCATGTTGGAAACACTGTATTTTTAACATCTTAATCACAGAAAAGTTACACATTTTATCTTTTGAAAACGGTAGGGCACCAGATGATAACATGGCAAGATGAATTGCAGTGTCAGTCCTCACATGTTCCTGATAAGTCTCTGAGAGCTCAGACCAGTCCAACTGCAAAATCCACAATGATTGAAACCGCTTTCAGAGACATTTTGACCCTTTTATTCCCTTTATTCCTGCGAATATGAAACATGGACAGAGCTGGAAAAATCAAGTTGCGTCTCAATCACAAGGCTTCTGCTTTTTACACACAAATGGAGCCAAAAACTTGTATAAACTTGTGATATTTATTATTCTCACGATTATAAATACATCAATCGGTGATTAAAAATAAATTACTTCTAATCAGAAGTTCACTTTGGATGGATGAGACTTTCCAACAAACCACCAGTTTGGTTTGGGATCATACTGTGAAAATACTGGAAGCATCTGAAGACAAATGTAAAACTTTACTCAAGCAACCTCACACAGAGAGAAATGTGCACCTGTCTGAGCCCTGCAGACTGTCGGAAACAGCTACTTAGAAGGCCACAGTTCTGGAAAAAGCTGACGTGGACGCAAAGCTTAGCACATTGTAGCCATGAGGACAAGAGACTGGTGGGGGGGAGTGAGACGCTCCGGCCATATACCCACGCCCTCCCCTTATCTCTGAACCCCGACACACCAACTCTGCTACTCCCACCCAGTCGGCCCAGCTGGCCTTGACTGAGACACGGCGCCCTCGTCGGCACCCGGCCCTCCTCTTGCCACCTGCCTGTGGAATGTTCCAAGTGTGCAGCTGTGTATGTACGGAGCTCTTTAATTGGCTGGTATCAGCTCAGGTTGGCCAGTTGAGAACTCTAATTGATTGCCGTGCTGACCCACTGGTGAGTGACTGAAAGGTCATTAGTCCCTGAGCAGTAGTGGCCATGACCCGGCCGGGACGAGCAGAGGCTGACTGAACTTATAAAACACCAGCTGAATGCGTTATTCATTCCTCTTAAGTGTGTGGTGAACATCAGCGCATTTCATTCTGGTCTGCAGCACACGGCTCCTCTTCCCTTTCATGTGAGGTCTTGTAAAAGTTTCACTGTGTGTGGTTGTGTTGTGAAACTCTGTATCCAAGCATCACGTTTCTTGTGTTTGTACTAAATATGCATTTAGATTCAAAAACATAATGACTTTAACAACTTAATTACAGCAGCCAGTGTTGGTTTCTGATCCCTTTTGGATGTGGTTCAAAGTTAGCTCAGAATGTTTACATCAGTGCATCTGGAGAAAGACTGATCGTGTTGAGCGTCCAATTTTTGGTTTAGTTTTTAAACATTACGTGTTTATTTTTCTAAATATTAGTTGTTATTTTTTGCTCACATATACTGATTCAAAATTAGGGGTAGGGTGTGTTCAGATTTAATTACCAAAAATACCTTAAGCTTAAACATAGAGGAATATCTTTACCCTCTATTACTACAAACTACTATACCAAAGATAGTATATACATAATAAGTTACATTTCTGAGTGACATTCTGCTCGCCTTGAATTACTAAACTTTTTTATGTTTGCACTTGATGCGCCATGCTGTGTGGTCCAGAGTGAAGAAAATCTGAATCTGGGATCCAACAGTGCACACAAAAGCAATAAAATGCTGTGAAACAGCCAGCAATCATCAACACAGCTGTCCAAAACAAGCTCTAGTATCCACAGTATCCACGTCACTGATTAAAACTCACTTTGCAAGTTTTCTGTTCTTACTTGTGATTAAAAAAGGAAAGAAAAGTTATCATATATTGAATGATTTACCTACGCAGTGATGAATGTAACTAAGTACATTTACTCAAGTACTGTACTTAAGTAAAGTCAAACTACCTCAAAATTGTACTTAAGGTGTGGTGAAATAGAAGTAAAAAGTAGCAAAATATGGAAATTCTGGAGGCAAATATTGTGTTTTTACTTCACAACATTCATTTGATCATTTCAGTTACTAGTTACTTTGCAATTGTAAGCTAAATCAGAGCCAAAGTAGTTTTATAAGTCAATGAATGAATCAATTAGTTACAAAAAAAGTATAGTATACAGTATGTATAACTCATTTATATTTGTGCTTTTGATAGTTAAGTACATTTACTGTCAGGAAACTACTTTTGATACTTTCGATACATTTAATATCAGATACTTCAAGATTTTTCCCCGTAAAGCTAATTGTATGGGTGACTTAACTTTTACCCAAGTGATATTTTAACACAACATCTTTACTTTTACTCCAGTATGACTTCTGCGTGGTGAAATTCAAAGCTCATTTTTTTCCCTCTCATCCCTCAGCACCCAGAGGCCACACCAACCCGCTGACGTCATGCTGAACAACCAGGCTACTCACTCCAACGTTTCATTCCTCGGGGCTTACCTGCCTCATTACCTCTGATAAAATACAGACGCACCTCTGCCTCTTGTGCCATTCAAGCACAGGAGAGAGTCAACACAACAGATAATAGGTAAAATGCAACAGCTTCTGACTTCATCATCTCATCTTCTGAGACGTTATCATATCCCTGAGTATGTTTGGTGTCCCGTGGGCGAGCCCTCAGTAAATACTTTATCACACACTGGTATGTTAATGCGCTCATATAGTCCTTCAGGTGCTGGTGTGACTCGTGTGCATCGTAAAGTGCTGAAGCGACGCATGTGTGCTAACCTTAACTCTGCTAAATGGCAATGCGTGTGAATGAGCCAACCGGGGAGGAATGCGGGTCACACATGATGCAAGTCAGCACGCACGCACTTCACACGCTCTGCTCACCGACACGCAAACAGACGCGGCGCGCAAGTTCTGTCGACTGGATATGCGTGTGTGTGTGTGTGTGTGTGTGCGCTCAGCCCATTTGTATTTGTTATGAAGTGGGTTGAATTTCATTTAGTGCGCTGCTTCCCAGCCAGCCCGTTTTCAGCGCTTTGAATCGGACATGCTAACTAGATACTCTTCCTTCTACTCTCCTCGCCAGCGGCCAGTTGCTCTGAGGGCCCAACCCGCTGCCAGATTTAGACTCATTAATGACAGCTGTCACACCATCAACAGAGGGAGGGAGAGGGGGAGACGGGAGTCAACGAGGGACACAAACTTAGTTAGAGAGGGAGAGGGAAAGCTGATGAGGATAAATGGACGCACGGATGGAGGCCCATGATTCGAGGGGCTTCTGGGTTACTGGGACTGGCGAAGCAATTACACTCAAAAAACAGGACACACAAAACTGTCATCTGTCAACATCATACTGATGCACAAGTGTGTTGTATATCAGTCCCGTCCAGTGGCTGCCTCTCCTGCCCTTGACCCATTTAAGACAAACTTCTAGATTTTCTAAAAAAAACGTAATAACTTGTCTCAGGTGATTTAATTCAGGAAACTGTCATAATCTATTACCGCAGAAAACAAGAGGACATGTTCAAAAGCTAATTGCCTTTGGGCCTGGCGGTTTTTTCGTAGTCGGGGCTCAAAGGAAGGTAGCGGTGTATGGAAGTTAACAGTGCAGCGCGGAGAGGGGACAGCGAGCATGAATGAACACTTTGTGGAGTGTCGGGTCAGTAATGACATGTAAATACATGGTCCAGGCCACAAAATGAGAAGACAAATATCCTCCGTTTGACTAGCCCCTACTTTAGCTGTCTATCAATGCAAGTTTGTCCCGTTCCTTACATCCGTCACGGGAGGTGTCAGCAGACAGGTTAAAACGCCACTCTGGATACATGTAACGGTGGATGTGCTGCGTTATGAAAAACGGTATGAAACAGAATTAAATTCAAATGTATTGCTTAAACAGATCAGCTTTAGAAAGCATGAATTCACCACGCAGAAGTTAGCTTTCAGCTTGATATTTCGTCATGTTCCGTCCGAATCCAGCTGGATCTTCTTACTCGGTCTCAACCAGTGTTGGCAGGAGGAGGACAGCTAGCTGACCAACGAGCACTCACTTTTAACCGCAGCGGTTTCACTAAGGGACCATGAATAATCTACTGTTTGAAAAGACACTACCTTTGCACTGACTTGCACATGTTGGGAAAAATAATAATCAAAGATGATTAAATTGGTCTCATGTTGCATACCTATTATGATTGCAGTGTAGGTTAATCAATCGTTTTACATAAATATTAGATTTTAGTGCTTATACTATTTTATTTTTCAGCCTTTTTCTTCCAGTGGCTTTCGAGTCAGCTGACCCACCTGCTACATCTGTTCACTGGTCACCTCGGAAGGCTCTTTTCCTTCATCATTCTGGGCTTCACTTTTTCCATCAGGCCCTGTGCCCTATAGATTAATCAAAGGGGTATGACCAGGACAGAGGAATGTGCACAGAAAGATCTGAACCTTAGTTTTTTTTCTAAATTTTGATACCTGTGTCACTTGAGTTCGCGTCAGATGCATGTGCACACTGTGTACACCACGCTCGTGTCCAGCCGCTGCCACCTTTCTCTTTAAAACCCTGATTTATGGGCGCTAATACGATACGGCTTCATCATGACCACCGCGGCACACCCACGCCTTAACTTTCACTTTTTGCACTCCTCCACTCCATCTACCCAGGGATTTTCTCCGGGACATAATCAAACACACTCGCACCATTCCTGCAGTTTAATCCCAGATCTTTCAACTTGCACGGCTCCCGCAGCAAACTCCCCAATTTGGACTGGCCTTTTAATAGATGTCTCCGCTGACAGATAGCCGGTTTGTGCGCTCTTTATGGGGCTTCTGTCGGACAACGGACACGTCTGTGACCCGCAGTCGGGAGGCCTCCGGAGGGCGGGAGGACAGATGACACCCCTGTCGACGCTGCCACCACAAACACCAGGAGAACACGCAGACGACCGTCCCTGAGCCCCCACAGGCTCCCCCTGCTCCACGGTGAACATCTGTGTTGCTCTGTGCCGCCCACAGCAACTCCCATAAAAACAAAGATATGGAACCTATTAAGACCACTGAGACTGTATTTTGGGACTGTATTATTTTTCCATCGCACGGACGAAAAACAAAAAAAAAACTGATCACGGCTCTACATTTAACGATTTCATATAATACGACTAGAGGAGCCGGTTCCAGAAACTGTCGCCAGAGGTCTTTTTCATGCTATTTATTGGGGAACTGGAAAAGTGAGAGGAGGGGTGATCTGGTGGACTGTGAGGGCAGCAAGGGGCCTGTGTGGTTACATAAGAGACACGGGAGGATAGATGGATGGTACAAGTACAAGAGGTAGCAGGGTATCTTTGTGTGGCGCGGTGGTGAGATCAAGGACACACTATGAAACTGATTATAAAGAGACTAAAAAACATAATCTGATTAATCTGATCATCAAAAACCACGGTAAAGGCAATCAAATTTTTATTCCCATGATCAACGTAGCCTGTACCATTTCCTACCTTTGGATATAATTCTTCTAAGAGTCCTTATTCTCTACATGTATGCGACAGAGAGAGAGGGGGAGAGAGAGAGAGGGGGAAAGAATAAGCACTTCTATCAAAATGTGGTTCGTACTGTTGAGTCCCGGCCAGGTTCTCACCATGCTAAAACACAGTTTTTATCCTTTAATGTGAGGGCTGTTAAATTCTTTTTTTCAGCCTGAGACCAAGAGGAGACGCTTAGTCTCCTGCCTTCAGTCCAGAACCATGGAGGCGTATTTCTGTACTTGTCATGTGAGGAGTGGGACCCGGAGCAGGTAGGCCTGTAGCCAAGTGTGGCTCTCCAACCCATCGCCTCAGAAACAACATTTAATACAATCCCCTGCCTATACACTTTTAAAGAGAGAGCTTCTGTTAAAGCACTTAACTGTTTAATATTATCAAATGTGGCCGGATTTATTGAGAATATTCCTGCTTTTTACTATGTACGTCTACGAGGATACTTCTGTTTCTTAGTGTGCACTGCAGGTGAGTATCATGCTCATCTGTGGTAACAGCAGAATCGTTTCTGTGTGGCTAAATGAATGAATGGGTTCACTCTTTATTTTCAAGTATGATTTGGGCATTTTTTGTTTTATTAGCTATCGTAAAGCAGAGAGAAGACAGGGGTATAATATGCAACAAAGGTCCTTTGACTGACTTAAATAGGTCTTAAATGTCAAGGCCACAGGTTACCTCAGCCAAGGTGCTGTGACCAACATGGATCCAGTTCTGTTCTGCTTCATGCACCTAATTCTGAACCGTCTGGACCATTTTAATGTCAGATAAATTGGTTCGGAACCTGAAAAGTTTGCTTCCCAGCTGGAATGACGAATAGGCGGTTTTCTTTGACCTGAAGAGTGGGTGTGTCATATTCTACAGGTCGTGTGTTGTGCAGACGCCCTTCATCGATGACCCATCGTTGATTTCACTGTTGACACTCAAAACTGTTGGAGACGCAGGCTGGTTTGATGGCGAGCACCAGTCCCAGTTCCATGAATTGTCAAGTTTAAGAACCAGGGCTAACTTGGTGGGAGACGGGTAACAGTACAAACTCTTCATGAACTTAAGAAAACTTAAGAATCTCCAAGTGGTTGGACCGAGCCACGTTTTCGTAGCCGTGGTGCGATTTTGTGAATTTGTCTGTAATTTGTTTGTAAGTCTGTAATTACATGGACTTGTCTGCTCTGATACAATCCATCTTAACCCAGATGGGTCTCCACATAGATTCTTCTCCGAGCAGCCCAGAGGACTGTTACTGACTGATTTGTGGACTACCATTCCGAACCCTCAGGTTTGGCATTGGGTCCGTCGCCATCTTGGTTTTTTTGAAATTAGACGTGACCATCTTTGGAGAGGATGGAGCCGGGGAGGATATCGTGATTGGACCCGAGGACACGCTTTAGAGTAGTTGTTGGAAACTAGTTGAATGTATAGAAAATATTTGGGACAATTTAATTCATGATTATGACTGTATATGTTCAATAACGAATCACGGTACACAATGATTGCTTGGATTTCACCCATCAGTATGCTTCAGGACATGGAAAAGCCCTCAATATTTAGTAAATTTCATCCAGTAAAAAGTGTATTTGCAGAGACATTAAGCTTCGCTGTGCTGTACTGTAGTTCCCATACGCAGGGATGGGTCCTTGAAGCTCTGCTCCCATGTGAGCATGGTATTAGAGGTTTGTTCCCCAGCGATAGTCCTGCTCTCCTCTCATTAACATCCCATCCATCACACAGTCTGCTGTCATCCCGCGCTCCCACCCTGTCATTTCACTCACAGTAGAGCTGCAACACGCTCACACTCATTACTCCCTTACCAAAGCATGTAAAGTAAAAGTGCATTTTTTGGATGGGGGGGGGGGTCGTTGTGCTTTTTTAAAATCACAGTTTGGGAACGTGCTCGTGTGGAATTTGTGTACGTGTGGTTTCTAAAACATACTTTCACTTCCGTGACATTCTCTCACGACGATGGCCTCGGCGCTGGGGGCCATTCTTAACCAGAAAGAGGGGGAAAAAAACTGATTGTTCAAAAACAACTGCTTGTAAGACCAGTAAAAGGCACAACGTCTAATTCACGGAGAATGTGAACCATTTTGAAGTGGCTTGTAAATGTGGTCATGTGTGGTTTATGTGAGTGCGGGCTGCTTTCCCCTGCGAGGGCTCAGGCTTTGTTTAAGTCGAGCGGAGGAAGGTGCTCCCCATGTGTTCCTGCTATGCTGATTTCAAATCCAGCTCATGACCTGTATCACATTCCTCCGTCCCATCTGCTATTTTCCATTCTACTCGATCTGATGATGAAACGCACTAAAAAGGCACACTGACTCACGTCCCGCAATACCCTCTGCACCACACGGAGCGGTGGTAGGGCCTCTGCGTCGGAGCGAATGTGTGTGTGACTAAGTTGAGAGTGACATAAAGCAGAGTGGTGTGACGGTGAATTAATGCCGGGCTTATTTTCTACAACTCTGGCCAAAGGGCCAGTTAGAGAATGATCGGTCTGTATGGGACACCTCAGTGTGCTCGCTGACCGAGACAGGAGTGGGAATATGAAAAAATCACACACATCACACACACACACACACACACACATGCACAAGGTCAGGCCTATCTCTCTCTCTCTCCCACACAAACATTCATGGACACAATGCACCTGGTCTCTCTCTCTCTCTCTCTCTCTCTCTCTCTCCTCTCTCTCTCTCAGTGACACACTGCAGGTCTCAGACTCCACAGTCCAACAAAAACAGCAGTGTGTGTGTCTGTGTGTGTGTGCGTGGCAGTGCACTCCGCTGTTTAAGACATGCACAGAAATGTCAATAAACTGTGAGACGATGCGAAACCAAACAGAGAGAGCTTAGATTGAATCTACAGTCTGGCGAGCCTACCACCCTCCGAGACACGCCTAAGGACCGAGCGTCTTCGCAGGGTCAAGACACCATTGCACTATTTTGTCGTGTTGTTATGTAACAAATGTATAAATTACACTTTGATATTAGAACAGCAGGAAGAACAGTGGAAGAGGAGATATGAAGCATTTTGTTTATGAAAATATGCTTATATTAACATATTTTCTGCTTTATTAACTGCTCTGTGACAGTAAATATCTTTGGGTTGCCAACATTGATTGATAATAGAACCAGATACCAAATGCAAAAAGATGATGCCCATTGAATCCAATGGGAATTGCTCGCCTGGCGCATATGGCAAAAAGAGTTTTTCTAGCTTCCTGATTGACCTCCTGGTTATGCAGCACACTGAATATGCACAGCAGAGTTTCTCCTGCCGGCTCCGCCCACAAGTGGCTGCTCAGCCTGTAGACTTTACATTGCGATGATGTCACAGACTTTAAAATTGCTTTTCTCGGCTTGAGGAATATTTTACGAATGTAAAACCAACCTCCATGGATCAAAAACTGATCACAGAAAAAGTCGTAATGGATTGTGTTTGCAGTTCGAGGTGTCCTGTCCACAGTTCTACAGACGTCACTTTTATAATGTTGCTCTATGGGGAACGGAGGGAATTTTTCAGCGCAACACCGCGAGTGGCCACTGGGCACAATTGGAAACAAGGCTGCATGGGGCTGCGGTATCCAGGTCTAAATAATACAATTAAGGCTGTGGAAAAAAGCGAGACATTTGAAGACTTTATCTTGGACCTGATCGACAGTTTCTAGACTAAACAACTAACTAATTATAATCAAGACAAATAGCTGACAGATTAATCGTCAATGGAAATAATCATGAGTTGCAGCCCTATTCTATATTTACCCAACATCTGCTTGCTTCCTAGCTGGGCATTTCTCTAAAACTAGAATTTAAAAGGCCACTAGTTTGTGGGAAAGCTATGCAAGACAAGGAGCGAGCTTAACTTTATTTGGTCCTTATTTCATTAAGGTTACAAACAAAATTGAAGAATAAGAATAAAATCAGCGACACGGTCAGCGAGGTGATTTCCCAGAGGTATTCCTGACTTGACCCGCTTCAAAATAGTTGCCTACCCTCAGACACATTATCAAATTTAGCCAGTAATGTTTCAGATTTGGGATAATTATTTCTGGCAATTTACTGCCCTTTTAGAAAATCTGTCCACCGAGTGCAAAGCTCGGCCTTCGAAACACTTCTGCATGCTGTTGCAACACACTGTGCCGCGAAATCACCTCTTCCACAGAGGGCCAACTGGCAAAATAGACGGAGGAGTGGATGTAACTTAGATGAGGATAAATGAGACCGGTGCAACATGTTGAATGCTGCTTTAAATTGACTAATTCCAAAGCTTTGAACGTGTTCCCAAAAGGGTAAAGGCACTTAGAAAAGGACAGGAACAATGTAGGCCAGGGACTGAAGTCACAACATGCAGTCAATGTTGATGATTTCTTTGCGATTACAAAAGTAAAAAAAAAAAAACCTTCAGCCTCATATGAAACACCTGCAAGCCAACAAAAGATTCTATAATGTAAAAAATGTGCTACTCTTCCTCACTGGAACAGTTTGTCATTTGTCTCCCTGTGGGTCTCAACAAATGTTCTGCATGACAGGGAGAATAACTTCCTTCTCAAACACAAATACGACGCCTCCTCAATTGGAAACAGCAGCGGATTCGAGTACACTTGACCGGCCTGTGCTCAAGATCGTTTTATGCCTTTTAATGCCGAAGCCAAGCCCCTCGCCTTTTTCTCTGCCTCCTCCCCGCCCGTCATGGTTGCAGTTAGCCAGAGATGCCTGCATCTGATTAGGGTTTCAATGTCAATAACGCCTGTTTTGAAAAACACCCTCGGAGGGGCCTGGAACAAAGACAAAGGCGAGGGCAAGTGGGTGAAGAGGGAGAGAGAAAGGGGGAAGATTTGAGGGAAAGGAGAAACATAATAAGGTATTATGACTTGACATTCATGTGCAGTCCACATGTTGCTGTATTGTGTTTGTTTGCCCCTCAGCGTGATATGACAGCCACACTTGAACTGCTAAAAACACAAATCTCTGATGACTTTGACCATGGAAACCAGGAGGCAGGGGGAGAAAAAAAAGGAGAACAAAAAACATCAGGGGGAATGGAGGCATATCGATGACAGATGAATGGTAAATAAGAACCACTTCAGTTTACAGATTGAGTGCAAAGAGTTGTCTTTACTTCTCACTCCTTAACTGGCGTTCCCACTGGAATCTAGCTGTGGTTAATTTGGCACATTTTTTTAATACTGACTGTAAGGTCAAGTACATTTTTGTGCGTGTGAGTAAGGGAGATAAAAATCCAACAAACTCCTCCTCCTCCGACCATCTTCTACCAAAGACTGGGACATTATAGGGTCGTTACTAAGCAGCTGGAAGCCTCCGTGGCATTTAAATTGCACGTATTGTTGGAAATAAAGACTTTTAAAAAGGACTTTTTGAGAACGTTTTAGTCCAGAGTTTGAAAGTATTCCTTTCATTTCTAATACTGGAAACATTTCTGGGCTCTCACCGGCTGAGCCGATTACACACCAGCAATCTATATCATCACATGCAGGTATTTACAGCTAAAACCCAAGGAGCTGAGCCAAAGACTAGAGCTGAAATGATTAGTAGATTAATCCACTGATTGGCTGAATTAATCTGCAACGACAATTTTGATCATTATCGAAACATCTCACTGTGTGAGAACTTGTTGTGTCATAGTAAACTAAATATATTTGAAATTTGCTCCGTTGTTTGAACAAAACAAGCCATCTGAAGACGTCTTTTTAAGCTCTGATCAATTATAATGGACTTTCATCACTATTCACTCTGGCATTTTACAGAAACAGATTTAATTGGCCTGTTAATCAATAAAAAAATAATTAATGTGCGCTTCAAAATCAACCTTACTGATTCCCACTAATCAGGCGTGCACGTGCACACGGACACTCAGCCTGCACAGTGCCTTATGAATCTCATACGCTCTGACTTGTTTGTCTCCGTGTTGTGTTGCAGCGATGCGACGAGCCAATCAGGGCCCACCCTGAAACAAAACAGCTTGTTGTTTTTTGGAAATTTAGTGATGGTTGAACGCAGTCGGAGAAAGAAAACTCTGCAAACCACATGTCAGATCTCTGCATGTAGGGTCATGCTGCAACAGTGCGCGCTCGGCACGTTGTCTGCCAACCGTAGGTGAGCCCAGGCGTCGGTGTGAATCAGCAGTCAGCTGACTGATGAGCGTGGAACATAATGTTTACATGGGATTGTATGTTTGAGTAACTAATGTTGTATTTGGGTCTCGGATTTCGCGTATGTGTGAACAGACGTAACGCATGTGTCCGCGCGCACACGTGGGACAGCGCCTCCCTTATCAGAGTGTGTATGCTTGTCCAAATCAATGCCACAGTGGAAGTGTGTGTGTGTGTACATTCGTGCCAAAGGAGAAAATCCTTCGCATGGTCACCTACGAGTGGCTGAGGCGGACAGAGTGCGTGTTTATTAAAGGACTATGGGTGGTCCTTTTTGTTTCATTCACCGTCTGAGAAAAAAACTTCTCACTGAACCTTTTTGTCCCCTGAGGAAAGTCATACATCACAGCCACCACGCCGTCGCTACAGATGATGCAGCTGTATTTTCCGTTAAAAAACAAATAAATGAGGCATATGCCTCTGTAGGACAACACATTATTTCCTCAGGGTTTGAGAACATAATGTAAATGAACTACGGTACAGATCTAACCCCTTCCTTGAGGTCAGCACACATCACGGCAGGCGTTCACCCTCCAACTACACATGTGCAAACATACAGCGGCACTCTTAACCAAACCCGCAACCTCCAGATACACACGTGGCTTGCTTTCACTTTTTTTTTTTTCTTTCCACAACTGAAAAAAACCTTTCTAAGGAGTCAAATGGAGGACATAGTGCTCGTCCAAATCTCAGGACCATGATTAATTAGAATCACTGTCAGCACAACCAATAGGGCATCTGATTTAGAGCCAAGGTGTGCTGCAATGTGGGTAATCCAGAGGCTAATCCCCTATGCTGATAAAAGGGTATAGCAAAAAAAAAAGGGGGGGCCTTTTACAGTAAATTCCGATGTTACAATTGTACAGGGCTCAGTGGTCAGACTGTCAGCCATCGGCAGTGGACAAGACCAACTTTGAATTAAAAAAAAACATACATGATAGATCAGGACTATTAAATGACTAAAAAGCAATATTAAAGAAAAGAAGTCCTGTACACTGGACACATATCTGGTGAAATCGAGGGGTTAAACTGGCCCTCTAAACTGCAATGAGTCCAGGACCAGATGGTCATGGACCAGTTTTTCTTTAATACTGATACTTGTCTGATGATGTTTCTATTAGGTCATGATACCATTTACATTAAGTGAGTTCCTATGATCCAATAATGTGTGCGAGGTGGAGGAAAAACTGTACAAGGACAAGGAAAAGAAGAAAAAAAGAGTCACCATCAAGGAAAACGATATATACGAATATAATACAAGCAGTGTGGAATCTAACACAATCTATTAAAACATTAAACACTTCAAACTTTCTCAAAGCTGCTGGATCTTTCTCGACAGCCAATGGCTCCATTACATAGCAATGAGCCTGAAATATGGTAGGCAGAGCTCACGGCCTTCAATACTCATACACATTCAGAGGCGGGAGGGGCAGGGGTGTAACACCCGGTGTCTCCCCCAATAACATACCAAATCCATCAAGGTGCCCCTGCATCCCAGCACTGAAGCCTGTCACCGCTGGACGCACAGAGGGTTTAATAAACAGCACCGGAGCAAACGAAGGCTTCGTGGATTAAAGCACATACAGTGTGCCAGTCATGTACAGGGTCGGAGCCGTGATTATCATATATGATCCCACGACTGTCACATACTCTTTCATACAAACATTTAGTGCAAAGGCCAGTTGAAATATGTATATAATATTTAAAGCAGCGACAAAGAACTTTTGTTTTTGTTGATTCTGGCGCCCCCTATGGACACAAGAGGTATGAGCACTCGTCAGCGTATAGCTTACAGATTCAGTTGCTCTGTATTCTTAACTTTACTGAGAAACCTAAAGTTAGCAGCATTTGCTAGTGATGTAAAGTGATGTCATGCAGGAAATCTGACTCGGTGACAGGCATTAAGAATAACTACAGTTGCTGTACAGAAAAAGCCAATCGCCATGCCGATGGTCTCGTTTGCTTATGTAGGTCATACACGGATATCGGAATTAAATTGACACTGTTTAATAGCCAGTTAAAAAACATCCTGTAGTTTGTTTAAAGGGGACAACATGAAAAACGTGGAATGTTTTATGTGCCAAGATGTCTAATGTTATGCTCTAATAAAAAGCCTTTTATGCTCAAAACATCGGCTTCTCACAAAACGACACTGGGAGGCTTTAGTCCGTCACATTCGTTCAGGGGTATTCTAGCTGACGACGGACAGTTACAACTGCTCCAACTCTTAACGATATTGTGAAACATTCAGAACCAGTAAAACAAAGGGCCAGCAAGGCAATAAAAATGTGAAACACATGAATAAGAAACGCTGGGAGAAAAACAAAGATAGAACAAGACAGGAAATTTTGCCCCGGTAATTTAGAGGGTCCGGTTACACAACCATGGCCTTCTGTGTCCTTTCCCAAAAAAACAACACAAACAAACAAACACTCCATTCTGTATTGAGACGTGCTGTCCACACCACACGGCAGCAGGCAGAGCGCTCTCAGAAGTCAGCTGCACGCAGACGAGAAAGAATGTCGCCAGTGTTTTCATAACCCACAAATCAATTAAAAGAATATAACTCTTGTGTAATTAAAAACAAATGAGATTACTGAAAGTCAGTCCACTTCCTGGAATGCGGCTGGGTCAGGCCGCTGGATTTAGACCCACGGGGCAGCAAGGATCCACACAGCAGTGGGGACGGGAAAGATGAAGGGAAGAGAGAGAGAGAGAGAGAGAGAGAGAGAGAGAGAGAGAGAGAGAGAGAGAGAGAGAGAGAGCGAGAGAGAGATTTTTTTACAGTATCTGGATGATGGTATTCATGTTAGCCTGCTGAGTGCCATGTCTGACGCGTGGAAATATGAACATGTGTCTTTGCTTTGCAAAAAAAGAAAGAATGGCTGAACAGACGTGAAGCAGAAATGAAACTTAGAGGAAATACAGGAGGGGTGACGCTGTGAAAGACGAGGGGGTAGGTGGACGTGTGTGTGTGTGTGTGTGTGTGTGTGTTGGCAGGGGAGGAGATAGAGAGAGAAAGAGACGCCTGTGAACGTGGAATGTTCCCTGTTGGTTTTAATAACTAATCTCAAAAGACTGAAGCCTTTTATAAGACAGGGCCGAGCTCCTCCGAGAACCCGCTGGATGGCAGGGAGATGAGAGACGACGATAAGGATAATGTACACCGCCTCGATAGTTTCCACTGGGAACCTAAACATTTCGCCTCAGATTAGACAAAATCTGACCCACTTTCAAATCAACTGTGAAATGTGTCGGCTTTGACCAAATAATGAGACTAATAACATGATCCACGGCGGCTGTGCTGTACCCCCAAAACAATCAAACTGTTCTACGTTTGCACGACGCTGTGGGTTTAAGTATTAAACTGGTAGAATCTGAGGCGTGAACGCTGACCTTTTCTGGGGCATTTACATTCACATGCGCAGGCTCGGCTTGACTCGGACCAGCGCGGCTCGGATCTGCATTCCCATTACAACAGGGCTACCTGCTACCTGGCATGCTTGTGTTGAATAGTGGTCAAAAGAGCGGCTGGAAATGCTCCGCCTCCACGCAGTATTACCGACGGATAGCCGCTAACAAGGCATTGCTAATTTGCAATCAGTACGTTTCCTATATTCACCATTATTTAGTTGTTTAAAGCTTTTATTATGAAGCAATTGAGGTAATTTAAGGAGACATTTTACCTTTCCTCCTGTGTTTTATATAGGTTTTTCTGCATGTAAAAGGTCTTTAAAGTTGAAAAGGTGTTATATAGAGACAGTACATTTTGATTTTTTGCACACACAGAGGTCATGAATCTTCCTTAAAGATCAACTATAACTGGGTTTATTTGGGGATTTACGGTGCGGTACAATTCATCCACCTAACTAGAGCTGAAATCATCCCCCTTAAACATTTACAGAATCAAAAACTGCAAAGAAAACACAGCCACTACTGTTTTCTTTCAGGTAATTTTAAAAAAGCCAAGCACCTCCAGGAGTGCCATATTGGGTGCGCTGCTGCAGCAAAAATGAAAGGCGTCTTCTGTAACTGCACATTAAAACTGACATTGACTGGTTACAGTTGCTTTTTGTTTTCTCTGTAAAAAGGCAGAAAGTCAGGCAACTGTGTACAGAGCGAAAATCCTACAATAAACATGTCAGCAGATGTGGAAATTTAACTTATTGTAGCCGTCTGGTCGAGCATGCGGCTTGTTCAGGCTGCCGGGGGAATAAACAAGAGGTCTGCTCCAGCATTTCCTACGGCCGCCCTTATCACATCGCGGCTCTGATCGGCGCTCAATCATGACACACGCACACACACAAAGAGGATGTGTGTCTCCTGGGAGCTGATGGGCCTGCTATCCATCGACGGTCTTTTATCCGCCGCCTCTGCTGTGAACAAACACGTAAAAACACGCGAGAGAGGGATTCCTGTACCCGAGCACAAACACACACAGATCGCCATGCTGCAGAAAACCCCTCCCTCAGTCACACACACACACACACACACACACATACACACACACACAAACACACTGAGGCGTCGGACCTGTCCGCCTGTCAGCACACCAAAAGGTTCCTTTGTCCTTTGATAACCCTCGTCCAGCCTCCTCTACAGGAGGCCGTCTCCCTAACAAGTCCTGCCCATGGCAGGAGCTCAGAGCTGGGGGCCGAGAGCAGAACAATGCCCTCTCTCCTGGAGGAGAACCGTTCACACAGGGACCTCTAATGAAATCCGTGTCTCACCAGCCCTCTGTCCAATCTCTAACAACCCCCCTCCTCTTCCTCTCCTTTCTTTTCTTCACCTTCCCTCCTGATATTACAATTCCTTCTGTTGTAATTCTTCCAAGGAATCCATTGATTTCTGAAAGCATAATATGCAGAGCCGCGGCCGGGGCGCTTCTCGCTCAGAGAATAAACAAACCAAACATATTTTTTCAAATCTTGGAAGTAATAATGAATGAACTCTCCTCTTCCTGCCTACAGGTAACCGAGAGCAGGACATTAAACAATCTCTCGGGCCTGAAGCGGCTTTAAATCATCCCGGCCCTCTGGATTTGAGTAGGACACGTTGCGCGAGCCAAAAAGCAGAGAAAGAATGGGTTAGAAAGGCAGGAATCCGAGGAGACAGGCAGGGAAGGGAAGGAAGAAAAGCAGAGACGGCGGGGACGAGGAAACGCTGACCTCCGTTTTGTGTGAGATGGTCTGAGGAGTGAAAAGTTGTGGGATCATAAAAATCCTGTCTTCAGTTTCCATCCGCTGTGGAAATCCATCTGGACCGGTCACCACAACAAACGCTCTACTGTCCATGAATCACATTTCTCTACTTTGTCCTCTCAGTTTATCCTTCTAAACTTGCTGTCACAGGCGAGAGATAAATCAGCCGACAGTTGTTTTTTTTCCTCCGGACTATTCTTCTTCTCTGAACGCACAGTGTGTATTTCACAACAAAACACAAAAGAAAAATGATGCCAAAATGAATACTGGCAGCTTACACGATCGCATAGTTGATGTCATTATTGTTCAAAACATGTTTAAATGATGACAAACACTGGCCAAAAACAACATTTCCTGTCTCAACATTTCTATTTATTTGACTGTTTTCTCTGTTAAAAGATGGTTAAACCGCGTCTTCAATTTCTCCATCTCCTCCCCTTACAGGGTCGTCCCAAAACCTCTCGACAGTGACAGAGGCCTTCGTGTTTAATGTCTCTGTCAACACTTTAAAAGAGTCGGCGGTGTTGTGAAAAATGAGCCAGAGCCTATGGTGGAGGGAGGTGATTTCCCCCGAGCCGCTTGTAATTGCTTCAAGCTTGGACTAGACAGGACAAGACCAGGAGGCCTGGCGCAGGAAGCTGGACAGGAAATGGTTCAAATTCAGCCAGTGAGGCAACACGCTGGCTTCTCCCCCCGAAGTGAAGTGGGCAGATGTGTCATGACAACACCGTCTTTTATGGCATCTATAACAGGAGGGTGCTCATCAACTAGCATATTCATTTTAGTGGAAACATTGACAGACAACACGTTTATTGTGCATAAAAACTAATGAGACGCAGCGAGAGACTGCTGCTGAGCTCTTATGAGATCTTCTTACACACATAGCTCCCGGTAGATCCACACATGCAGCTACACTCAGGAGTGTTTTCATATTTTTTTCCACACGTGCCATGACGATGCTGGAATAGACGGTGGCAAAGAACAGTCATGCATACTGCGGTAATTAGATTTTTAATCGATTAATTAATCAATTAGTTCTGACTATTAAATTCTTTGCCAACTATTTTTAGAATTGCTTAATTAGTTGGGGTAATTTTTAAGACAAAAGAAAGTAAATCTCTGATTCTAGCTTCTTAAATGTGAATACAATATGTTTTCTTTACTTTTCCAAGACAGTAAACTGAATATTTTTCGGTTTCTGACAAAAACAAGACATATGAGGAACGTCATCTTGTGCTTTGGGAAACACTGATCGACATTTTTCACCATTTCTGACATTTTATAGAACAACAACTAATTGATTGTTCACGAAACGACAATGAACATAATCGTTAGTTGCAGCCCGAGCAGTACTGCAACACTTGTGGATGGCAACGACCAGAAAACTCAACAAAAGAAGAAGACGATGGAGCACGGCCTGATGTGCGTACACAAGGCGGAAGATGGAGGGAACATGATGGGCATTTTCGTCAACTGTCAGTGTTCTCGTCTTGTATTAAACATTCAAGTTATCTGCGAGACAATGTTTTTCATGATGACTTGAACTTAAGACACACATTCGATACATTAAAACGGTCTTGCGATGGCTCGCTTGCGCCACGTAAAAGCAGATTTATTAAGATAGACTTTAGGTTTGGGTTTTATTTCATGCCAACCGACTGAACTGGCCTTTGCAGGGTGTAGGTGGAGAGAGCCAGCAGCATGTGGCTGGTTAGCATCGGCCCCAGGATAGCCGATTAGCTCAGTGCAACAGGGTGCCGATCTCTATGTTTTGTTGCGATGCACTAGAGTTGAGAGTTGTGCAGGACTCTCATCAGTAACGAGTTGGTGCCGTCTATGTTACATGCTACAGTACTGTAATGCGAAGCTGTCATTATGTTCCACTTGGCGGTAACTTTTGGTATTACCAATTTGGTCAGGTATTTGACTTAATATCAAATTGGTTTGAAACCTTTTACATCAGCCCAGCTCTAATGGACCCAATCCCTTACATGCTTGTATCTGCAATGTATCTGCTTTCATTCAAAACCCTGCCAATCTGGCATTTCTCTGTAATGTAACCAGGTCCTGTGGTGGGGAGCTGTTGGCACAGATTTCCCTGAATTCCGATCCCTCGTCCCATTCACACGTGACCTGAAGCCGGCATCGCTCCTGAACATCTCAGCGGTCGGCTGCATGAGTAAAAGAGGCACTCTTTGCAGAACCACCTTTTCAACATGTTCGGTTACTTAAAAAATGTCCATGTTCCCTTTCACTCCAAGTCGTCTGGTTCCTATCTGGGGGTTCAAGCTGATGCTGCAGCACTCTCCAGCATTCAGACAGAGGCTTTGAAGATCTGCTTTAAATCCAAAGGGTCAGACTCGACCTGTCTCTTCTCATGTTTGGACTGAAAACATAACCGGTCATGCGCGCTGACAAACGCGCAAGTACAACAGTCTGCACACAGATTCATTAAATCTGCCCACATGCAAAACTATATACAGAGAGAGACAATTTGCTTTTGTTCAGGGAAATGTTTAAATTTAAATTACAGATTCCTCAGACGTTTAAGATTCTCAGCACTATCCACTAAATTTGTGCAAAGAATCATGGATTTAATTCGCTGAAAAGGTCTGATCTAGTGCAAAATCCTCCATGCAGTCATCAACAAAACAGTCTGAGGTAGGTGTTTGTTTCAATATAAATGGCCCTTGAGGGTGAAAATGGCATTACTCACTCCCCTCAGGACTAAAAAGACGAGTGAGCGCTGGGCCGTGCAGACTGAGAAAAGCTGATCTAAAGGACTTCACCTCTCAAATAGTCCAGCTGTCTCATTAACTCCAAATGCCTCGATAACTAAACAGAGACCAGTTGGACCACCAGCGAAAAAGAGAACACCCTAAAGCCATGGAGAGAAAGCAGGTGAAAGTTAGACAGAAACTTGTGAATGGGAAGAGGATTTTTTCTCAAGCAACCCTTTTTCTATTTCTGCCCAAACCCTGGGACCTTCCTTTTCCATCTTATCGTCTCCTCCCTCTTTCCCTCGCCTTCCACATTTTCTCCTTTCTTCCAGCTAGGATTAGCTCAGCAGGACACCAGCATTCCTTCTCAACTGGTAGTCTTTGTCTTGACATTCCCACTCCTCCCAGTGTCCTCTGCAGCCCGGCAGTCCGACCAAGAAAACCAACTGTTCCAACTGGCAACAGGTTTTTTTTTTTTTTTGTTCATCAAATGTGAACAATTCTATCTATGGCTTAGATGCATGAAATAAAGGGTAAACCGATTTCATGAGAAGTTCTACAAACTGATGGGTTGACGAGCATAGCGGTTGGTCGATCCGGACTGCCAAATGCCCGCTGCCATCAGTTAGAAGAGGTCATGCCTACGGAGCGGAAGGCCTGCTCAATTCAGACTCCAGGTCGGGGGCGCCCTTCGCAGCGACTTTGATCTGGAGTCAGTTTTGCTCTGACGACTACCTGTTGTGAGGTTTTGTAGCGGGGTAAGATAACTGATACGCAGTCGAAAATCGAGGGGGAGCTGGATTCTATACCAGCGTGCCCCCACCGGGGAAGGCCGGTATATTGTTGCAGCCATGTGCTAATCCTATTACTCCAATTTTGATGTTTATGTTTAACTTGGATTTAAAGGTTAGGCTACATGTTACTCCCCCTTGCCAGCTTACTGACGGCCCGGCCAAATGCAACATTTCATCGCTGTCTTACTCTCAACGGGAGTGTAATCAAATCAGTTCGGTTCAGGGAGAGTGGAGCCTGTTTTTTGAGATCTAATTACAAAGGCAAAGACAGATAGTGTTTTAATACTCAACAAATGAAATATGTTTTGCGATCCTAAAAAGCCTTACCTCAGAAATAACCACCGATCAACTTCAAAAAACATCCATCCCAATGAACACCAGACGGTACCGATGTGAAATAAAAGAAGTAATTGTTGCGCATTTCCATCGTACATGTCGACCTCTCTGCACTTTGGCTGCGATACTAATTGTCAAATGTTTTCTGTTTTCCCCTGGCAAATCCCTTGTCTGCTTCAGCCTAACTGTGTAATGTTTAAGGTCTTTGTAATGCAGAGGGAGATTTGTGACAAAGAAAACTGTTTATCGGGGGCATCTGGTTTTTCACATGCATAATAATGTGGTGATATTTTCCAGAAGACTTTTCCATGATGGAGCTACTGTTACACTCGCTGTGTAGACTGTTGTGCACAGTTCCAGTCTTGCAAACAAAGGCCGGTGGCAAAACCGTCCATCCAAAAACGAGTCCAGTCCCTTTGTTTCTTCTGCTGTTTAATGGAAATCAAAGATCATTAGGTCACGTAACTTGAATATTTATAGCTCTGCGGTGATTGTATCTGCGCAAGTATCATGCTACGAGTAGATGTGAGCGTCAGATGAGCGAGGATTTACAGCAGCAAGGGGGCCAGGGAGAGCAGAGCTATAAGAACCAGCTGCTCTCAAGGAAGAGGCTGCATTATAACAATATGACAGCTGTCAGCGATGATATACCAACAGCTCAGCTCAGCATGCAAACACACATACACACACACACACACACAAACCTGAAAAGCACATGTTGCACTGTAAAGCAGGGAGAGGGCGGCTTTTAGTTTTATCCCCTAATCGAGGTTGAAATCTGTGAATTCACGCTACTTGACCCCGGCGCATAAAACCGATATAAAAGAGGAGAGCAGGGAGAAAGAGAGAGAACGGACTGGGACGAGGAGATGCGATAAGACGTAAGAGACAGACAGTAAAATGGTAGTGTTACAAAATGGTGAAGACGAAAGGTAACATTAGAACGAACAGAGATGACAAAGAGACAGATGACTGATGGAGTATCCAGAATGAATGGACGGGCCTTGATAGAGACCCAGAATGACAAACAGCATAGTGTAAGTAGACCTACATTCAATAGAAGAGGTATCATCACAATCAGTACAGTGACGCATTCTTTCTGTCTGTGTCTCTATGCAAAACATGTATGAGGATAAGGCGAAGGCAGATTGTCCATGAGTTAATCCATCACGGAGGGCAATCGTTCTTTTGGACAATAAAAGAAAGAAGTAAAGAAAATGCAAAAATTGGTGGCAATATATACCAGAGAGGCCCACCCAAGTAAAGTTTTATATGTGGGAAACACTGATACTGCAGTTCCAGATTAGGGTTGACACTTATGACAATTATTTCTTCATTTTTCGATTTTATCTGTCGATTATTTTCATGATTAATCGATTAATCATTTAGTCTGTAAAATGCTGGAGCCAAAAGTGACGTCTTCAAATGGCCTCTTATGGCCAGTCGACTGCCCAGAACCCAAAGACTTTTCATTTACTATCATAAATGTCAAATAAAAGCGTTACATTTATACATTGAAGAGATGGGAAGCAGGAAATGTTTGACATTTTTGCTTGAAAATGATTAAACTATTAATCCATTAACAAAGTAGTTGGTGAATCTTTTGATCAACTAATGGATCCTTGCAGCTCTATTCCAGATCTAATGTTAGGACAATAGCCTTATTAGTACCACTGATTCTTCTGTAGGGCTTTACTGCTTAATCTCCATGGCAATTGGGCTTTGCTGTAATATGGACACACATTGCTCTCAGTGTGTGCGTGTGTGTGTTAATGACACAGACAGAATTGTTCATACAGCGTCCAGGTCCCAAAAGGTCCTGTGCATGCACACACTGCTCTCAACCCGCCAGCTTAGTTTACACAAGAAGGTCATTTTAATCAGGTGAATACCAGGCCGCCTAATCTGCGGGTCTTTGCCTGAGCATAAACAGAGGATATCCCCAGGCTCAGCCGGGATCACATACCTGGAGTCATGGAAAAGTCATTTCTGGAGCTGACCGGAGCAGACCAATAACCTCCTGCCCTCCTGCTCCCTTTCCCTCCGTCCAACCCGGTATCACAATCACCTCAGGGGCTAGCTCAAGTTCTCATGTCTCCCTCTTTGACTCGACTTTCCCGCTCTGCCTCGCTCTCCCTATTCCCCTGCCTCGTGTAACATTATTGTAATGGCTTACGGACCGACGTAAAAACCACAGTGTCTAACTTACACAAATGTGCGGAAATAAAATCCACTCGGGTCACATATAGAAGCATTTACACACGCACCAGTGTGCAAGCTAGGACTCTGGTGAAGCAGGAATTACATGCATGTTCACACAAACGCCTTACAATACCCAACACAAAGTCATCATCTCTGGTTTTGGACTTTTTGTCACTAATACATGTTGGTAGGTGAAGGACTTGTCTTCATCTGCCACTCTTTATCAATCTCCCCAACTACCTTCCTATCAGGAGACATCTCCAGATGAGAAGGGACTGACACAATCAAATATTACAATATTCCCAACCAGTTCTTCCAGATCTTGATCTACTGTCCAGCAGCAACACTCACAGACATTATAGAATCTGGCTAAACATGCCGGTCTTTGTGCCTAAAAGGTTTCAGGTGGATTTGGTTCTTTGTCTTAGGCCTGGACATTGGTAGACGATTCACCTCTTCATTAGATTAGACAGGTTTGATCAAGTGCTACCAAACAGATATAGACCAAGAAAGAAGAACACAACAAGCGATTGATCTCTCAGCTCAAAACACCACAAAATGGAAAGCTTGAGGTGAATCTATCATGAATATAGCAGGACTTTGACTGAATGACCAATGGCCTTTTCCTAATACATCCATTTATTTGTAGCAACACCTTCCTCCCCCTCCATTTCGTAACGACTACTGTTTGCCGTTCTGATCTCTTCCTGTTGGTGATAACGTAACGATAAGGACCGACTCTTTATCACACAGCCACACCAGTTAAGGCAGTGGGGCAGCCATGAAGTGGCGACCTCGTTATCGCTGTCTGATTTGAGTTTAAATAGACAGACACCGTCGCGTTGTGTGTTTGTGAGAGCGAGGGAGGGAAAGAACGGCCAAAATACCCTGCATCCCAGAAGCTCTGCCTCTCCGATAGGAAACAGAAAGTGTAAAATTAGATTATTATTATTATACAGCAGTGGGGATGTTTAGAGAAACTAATAATTGAGAACACAGATATCTATGACTGAGGCATTGTCTTCTCTCTGGTTAGGATTAGACACACACACACACACATCAGATCTGATACTAATGAAAATTAACCGCTTATTTGAATTGGCTTTGTAAAGTCAACACAACAGCAGCAGCAGAATACGGTGCTTGCTGACTAAAAGGGAAACTTTGCATTCTTCTCAAGTCTTTAATCAGGACCAGTGTAGTAAATTGTTGTGGTTGTTACTATTCTGGGTCTGCCTCTTATCCATGTGTGTCCATCAGTGCTGCTCTCTTCTGGAGGGCACCGGAGCCTCTGACAGCCCCCGTTTGCTCACTGACTCACAGGGCTTTGGTCAGCCTAATTAAGTGTGTTTGTGTGCATTTGATGTGCTGTGTGTGTGCTGCCTCATAGAGAAGAGCAGTCGGTGGCGCTGGCTCTCAAGTCAGAAAACCATTGTACAGGATGAAGCAGGTTAAAGGTCCGATTTGTGTGAGAGCTGATTTTTGAGTCCCAACTCATCAAATACCGACGCTCTTGGGACTGTTTGTCGGGTTGGCCGCCATCCCAAAGTGTCTGTATGTGATGTGTTACAAATTGGACCTTTAAAGAGCGCCGGTCCAACCTCAAATGGTGGATGATAATGTAGAAAACATTTTGTTGTTGTTGTTTCATGTATTAACGTGAGGAAGGTCAGGTCAGATCTGCGTGGAGGGACGAGGACATTTTAATCTGCCACTGTTCTGCGTGTCTTCAGCAGAGAAATGGACACAGCTGATCAATCGTGACTTACATGTCTGTTGCGTCAGAACCTATTCGAAAAAAGAGTTTTCCATCCCCTATTAAGCACATTAACTCTTTTTTGAAAAGGGCAAAACTGAGGGGCTTTTGTTTCTGAATGTTGCTGTCGCTCATTAACCTTTTCTAGAGCGATACTTCAGAATGGGGCATGAAAATATGCTCATGGAAAAACGGCCAGTGGGAGAAAGACATTCAAAGACAGAAGGACTCTCAAGTTCATTCATCTTAGCAAAAGAGAAGCTGTCAGTGAAATTCTACCAGAAGTGGGTTGTGGTGGGCATGGGTTTCCGTTGGTGCTTGATGATCTAAGTGCGACAGCGTGTGTGCACAAATGTGTGTATGAGTGTGTGTGATGATAAGTGGTGATTCAGACTAAGAAAAAAACAGCCGCATGTCTCCCCTCCAGATGTTTTACTAAGGCTGACTCCTGTCTGAAGTTGCTCAAGGACACAACAGCCAGTCAGTGTGGGACTAGAACCAACAGTGTTTCAAAGACTGAGACGTTACCCTCTCTGACCACACAAGACAGGCACACACACTTCATGTTTTTGGCAGACCAGAAGATACACACTTGTCAGTCATAACAACTTCCAAGCATTCCGGTTGTCCCAAATGGGCACACACATCATTCCCACAATAGAGGCTCTGTGAGTCACTCAAAGGAGAGGGGTCAAATGAAAGCTATGGTGTCTGCGATTAATGATCTGTCTTGACTCATCTGACAAGAGACACTTAACAACAACAATAGTACAGTTCTTACAATGGGCAAGCCATGAATCAGACATGTCAAATGTCTGCCATGTCTACACTCAGGCCTGGAAGACCGAAATCTCACATCCTGATAATGATACATTTCACGATGCATAGCACATTTTCTGTACTCTTTGACATCATTCTTGCGTAGATGGGAAAAGAGGTTTTTTTGAGTCTGCTGTGGGGGGCTGGTCGGCTGCATGAATTGCAGTTTTCTGGTCCATGTCGGACTTTTCATACCCAAAATACATCCTTGTGAAGGAAGTAGGCCCTATTTTAGATGCAAGCTTCTTGTTTTGACTTGGTTGGTGGCAGGGCTGGGCGGTAGGGCGTTGTGATTTTAGGCTGTATATACACAAATATATATCTTATCATTTTGAAATGTCCCAAAAAACACTTGCTAGAATTAGGAAATGCTTGGATTAGATGTCAAATCACAATATTTTTGACCAAATGCCTCAATATTAACTTTGTCATAATATTGTAGAGGTGACTATTTGTACTTTCACAAAACATTAACACGACAATATTTATAATAAATAATCGTCAATAATGTAGATAGACTGACTAACTATGTAAAGACAAGTATTAAAACAAGTAGAATAGTCTAGTAAGTTCAGAAAATGACTCACTTTACTGTAATGGAGCCTTTAAAACCAGGAAAAGACAACACCGTTGCTTTATCGTGACGTAACGATGTCCAAATTCTCAGACTGATTATGTTCTCGTATTTCAGTAACAATATATCGTTTATATTGCCAAGCCCTAGTTGGTCCGAGTCCTTCCCCTGTTCGGAGTTACTCCGTTCTGTGTCACATTCACTCCACTCCGTGTTTGTTTGTCATCCCTTCACGCTAATTCCCCTCCTGCATCCGGGCTGTCCGAAAGAACGCAAAGCATTTGAGAGATATTGCCGTGGCAGTGTGATTTGAAACACAAAGAAAATTCAATAAAAAAGAGCATAAATATCAAACGTGGATGTCACAGGATCATGATCCAGTTAACTTTCAAAAAGTGAGCAATGGCACACATCATTGAACATAATCTAATAAAAATCCAATCAGTGAAATCTGGCATTTTGGAGATGGAGACTTCTGTAGAGAAACCAGAAAAGGGCATCTTAATCAAGAATCATAGACTCAGCATACCAGCCTATAAAAATATGATCGTTACTTGCCAAAACAAAAGCCACAGGAAATGACAAAAAGGGCAAAATGCACAATCACCGATTTAATTTCATTTCACAGAATTACATCCATCAGGCGCTCCCTGTTTTTCCAGCGATCAAAACTGGATTTGTGTACTCCCCTGCCCTTGTCCTGAGCTGCAGTTTAATAACCTCTGGAACGCGATGAGAGAAGGCGATTTTTACGTCAATCCAACCTAAATTAATTTGCCAGCTGGGTCAGGCAGAGTGGAGGAGTGGGAAAGCTGTCCATCTGCTTAGAGCAACAGCAGTTTTACATGGTTTCAAACCACAAAGCCAGGTGGTCCTGCAGCACTGGGTGAGGCGCACAGAGTAGACGCCGGGATTAAAGGAAAAGGGTGCAATTTGGTGGTATAGATTAGATCAGAGGGATACGGTGGTTGGATAAAGGCTAACAAAAGAAGGTAACGGAGAATGAGGGAAATGACTAACAAGTGTCTGTTCTTGGGCTGGTCTGCCGTACTCTCAGTGGACCAGTGTCGGCGGAGGGAACCAGAGTCAAGGAGAGGTGGGGGGTTGTAAGGTTTGTCATGGAACACCTGCCTCCACTTAACCCCTCTCCCTCTCTTTCTGCTTGAGCTGCCTCTTTCAGCCATCTCCCCTGCTCCTACCCCGCTGCCCCCTCCTGCCCCGCCATTCATGCGCGGAGGATCCTACGAACTCGCGGGCCCAGGGCTTCTTCTTTTCCAAAACATGGAAGGGCCCCACTGCCTGAGCTGGGGCCTCACTATTCAGCCGCTTAGTCAGCCAGCGAGGAGAGACTTTCTTAAAGCTCCGGTAAGCAGTAATACTGACATCAACACTGATTCAAGTGACTCCTTGCAATGTGAAAGAGATTGTGTTAGTACAGGCTGTTTGCTAAAGTTGCTATCACCGGCCAGCTGCTCAGTGCAAACCTTTGAAATAAATGACATGTTAAAATCAGAAAATGATTGAGTAAACTCATTATTGACAGGGGAGTCGCCCTATTTTTTCTGTTACGCTGCACTGTAAACAACTAATCTAGTTAAACTGGCGAGCTAGTTAGCGCTTGGCTGTTAGCAGCCGGTGAGACAGCTAAGAGCAAACGGAGCTAACAGAGCTAAGAGCTAAACACACGGCAGGACTGACGGTCTGTGTTCAGAAGGACACGAGCCGTTAGAGAGCGAACGACAGTTTAATGTGAAAACACAACAGGTTTACAGTAAATAAATGTACTGAAGCACATCGGCTGAGTACAGGTCAGAGGTGAAAGAAAATGCTAACACTTAGAATCCTAAAATCTGCACCGAACAAGATTGTAACTGTCCTGAAGTGAACGGACAATCAAAATGTTGTTGCTTTACGTTTTCATTTTTTAAAAATCTATTGTTTAGTTCAGTTAGTCCTTGGCTGCTCATGTGGCTCTAACGTTGTCTGCTGACCGTGGGTAAGTGGATATTTACCTGCTCACACATTAGATATCAGAACGTATTCTTATGTACAAATACTTTCAAAACTATGATGTGCAGTATCAGATATAAAGACACATGTACAGCTGCATTTACGTACATGATCTACATATTCACAAACACTCCATCTCAAACATTTTGTAATTCAACAGTGGCGGCAAATTCGGTGCATTTTCTCACTTTCACACAATAGGACCGACGTTGCCCAACCCATCCAACGGGTGGTTATACCAATTAAAAGCCTGTGTTAGGTCAGGAGTTATTCATTTGACATTAAAGAGGACACGGGGTCCCTCTATTCAGACCCACCGCAGGCATCAGCTCCCCCTCTCTCCTCTTTTCACCCCGCTTTCCATGCCTCATAAAAGACTCGGCCCTCGCCTCCCCACTTACTCTCCGCCCTCTTTCACCCTCCTGTTTGCTCCTTCTCCCTCCTTCATTCACCCATTCTCTCCAGCACTTCAACTAACTCCCTCTCACGGACCCTCACTGCCTCATCGACGGCACAATCAACTGTTACAATACGATATTGAAGTGATTACCTATAACCATCTTTCCCTCTTCTCCTTATTCCCTTTCTTGTCCGACTGTTGCCCTTTTTCCACTTGCCCCCTCTCCACCCTCTGCTGGCCTCTCCTCTTTTCTTTCCATTCATGGATGGCAACTAAAGATAGAGCTGGAAACTCCACCATTAGCCTCATATCTACAGGGCTGGCCTGCAAGTCTCATCCCAGTGTGTCTGTTCATATTTCAGCCAGTCGATGAGCCTTTGCAAGACACACACGTATACATACAAACACATGTCGAGCAGGAGGGGCCACCGGCCCTCAACAGTGTGTTATACAGCAGCTCTCCCAAAGGTCTTTCACTCAACACAGGGACTGAATGAGAGACACAGCGCTGCAGTCAGTCTCCTCGCTCACTCTCTCTCCGTTTGAACGCATCATTGCCTGACTGGCGGTTCAGCGGCTTCCAATGTTCTGTGAATCGCTCATGTCTTCCCAAACTCACGAAAACACAGACAACAGAGCAGCCACGTTGGCAAAAAAAAAGTAGAATCTTGGGACCTGTAAATAACTGGAATAATTGCTTGGAACAAAGATGCCAAGTCAGGTCAGATTACAGCTGTTTTTAGTTGCAAACACTAACAGAAGTTAAACATGGTCGCCTGACAGCTCATTAAAGGAGGATTCACTGAAGAGGATAATGCCGACGATAATTGGTGGGAAATCTCAGAGTTTTAACGACACAATCGTCGCCTGTGTTTCTTGGCCTTCTGACTCCTCATGTCTCCTTAAATAGCCACAGTTCACCTTCCTGCAAAGCTTCATTATTGTAAGCCAAAATGAGGAAATGAGTTGATTGAATTCGGCAGTATTTACCAAAATTTGTGAAACTAAGGTCACTGCTGTGTTAAAGGTGCAGTACGTAACTTTTTTTTAAAAAAAATTTGGTTTTATGAACCTATATTCTTGAACTGTACGACTTCTAGATGATTAAATTACTAACTAGTTTGATAAACAATCGATTTTGGTAATGTTATAAAGGAAAAAAAGTCTAAATTTGAAGTCCTGCACCTAAATATATGAATATATTGTGGGTTGTGAACAAAACAAGACTATTGAGAACATAGTCTTAGAGTTTGGGAAACGGCGATCAGCACTTTTCAGAATGTCCTGGCATTCTATAGACCAAACAACTAATTGATTAACAGACTGATCGACAATGAAAATAATGGTTGGCTGCAGCCATACATCTAAACTCATGTCAGCTCTTGCAGACTGTTACTCCTTCTATCTGGAGCTCGGTCTCTATGTTTTAACAGGCCCATTAAAAAAGTTGCACAATGCACTTTTAAAAGTTGAGTATAATTTAAAAATATCAAAAGTTCAGTTGTGGAACATAATTGAGCTGCAAACACTCTGTCGAAGATGGACATAAAGTAGTTTGTCCTGTAAGTGAGTTTAAGACTTAACTGTGTTACATGAAACTAGTCTCGGGACATGGCTGCGTCGGACTGAAAGCTTTGGTGGTCCCGTCCCGCTGATGGGACTATAGGCTGAGTCAGACTATGAGGAAATGTACCGATTTGCATGGGCTACTTTATAGATCCCACTGGAGACATTCCCTTTTCATTCTCCTCCACTCTGCAGGGACGCCAGAGAGCGGGGTCAGTTAATGAAGAGCTCTCCGAGGGCCGGTACGCACTCGCCGCCTTGTTTAGACACACTTGAAGGGCGTGGGTGTTCACCAACACAAGCTCTTGAACTCAGGCCCTGCGGTTAAACTGGGGCTTTCCTACTCACTATAGTACACCACCCCGATGACTTACGACCGCCGCTACTTGTAGATGACTCAGTTTAAACTCCACAGTGCAGGAGCAAAAGGACATCATCATTTGGAGCAGGGGACGGCGGCAGATTTGTGGCATTTGTGTAAAGGGAACAATAACATTGGGACAAAGCCGGGACGAGGGTCAAACTTCGGGAGCATACAGCAATTATGTTGTAAAGCTAAACAACCTAAACCTACCGGATTTGTTTACATCTGCTGAGCCTCAAACCTAAGACGACGTGAAGTACTTGAAGACAGTACAGAAGAAAAACAGACCTGCTAAAACGGATTTCAGCCAAAAGAATAATTATCGTGTTCATATCAAACGTAACTGTACTCAAGAAAGACTCGAGCACGCGACTTTGACAAACGTACTGTAAATAAAACATCGGCGTACGCGCTCCTCCTTGTAACAGGAGCCACCGTGTGTCAGCTGCAACACAGCGTCCTTGTTTATCCACCACAACAATGGTGTGAAACCTGGAAATCCTGAAATGACGGGTTAAGAGCGTAAGCCTCCTAAATCTCAGTTGTGAGCCTTGCTTTGATAGACGCGGTGCCTGAAATTACTCCCCGGCTGAGGTCGCTTTCATCCTGTCCGGGCAAGAAAGAGCAGCGGAGGATGAGAGTGGATGAAAGTCGTGCCGTACAGGTGAGAGGAGGGAAAGACTGTCGAGGCGATCAGTACAGAAGGAATGCAACAATGTGGCATGGAAAGAGGGAAAGGGGGAGCAGAGGAGGAGACGGAGGGGAGATTAAAGCTACCAGTGAGATCCGTTTTTAGTAAGCGTGCTGAGAGACTGAAGGGTGCAGATAGCTGCTGATGGAGACTCCCATTTCAGGACGTCGGCGCTAAATGGCACGGTCCAGGCCGAGGACAGAATGCTGATAACGTATCATGGCTCTTTTTGTGAGCATAAAGCCAGAGACACGTCTGCATCTTGCTTTCAAGTAAATAGCATGCAGGTATACTTTATATTCATTCAGTTTTGAAAGCATTAATGTTAAAATGTAATATTTGGGGTTACAAACCACCAATGATTATTTTAATTCTGAAAATATCCCCAAAAAACAGATATCGAAGTGACAGCTTCAAATTGCTTCTTTTGTCCAAACAGTTCAAATTCTACAAACTCAACCCAGAGATGGTAATGATCTATCACTGATCGCCATGAAGAATTTCACCAATTAAAAATGCATTAACCGACAATCAGAGATGTGAACAAATACGTCAAAAAGTATGTTGTTAAAAATTGCAAAAACTTGCTTATCAAATACAAAATACTGGCATGTGAAAATGTGTTCTATTTAAACACAAGTAACTTTCTTATTTAAAAAATACAAGAAGACATTGAACAGCCTCAGTATGGGTTGGATTTTCTTGGGCCAGCTGTTAAATAATCAAATCAAGTAACTTGGTATTTACTTTATCTGTTCTTTAACATGTAGCCTACTCTGATTGGAAGAGAAATCCAACATATTTCATATATTATCAATGCTTAAACGAAATCGATTGTTATAGCAGCCGGCTATCGATTCAAGAAATTGTTTAAAATTTGCATCCCTATCATTTACCATCATACATGATGAAGGCAAGCAAGAAAATCTTTACATTTAAGAAGCTAGAACCAGCAAATGTTCAACATTTTTTGCTTGTAAAAAGACTCATTTTGACGTATTGTTGCAGCTCTAGTTATATTCAACATGAGACTGTAGTTACAAAATATATACATATAAATGACAAACATCCCGTTTGGCCTCTTCCTCTTCAACAAACTGTACACGCAGCCGAACCCCTGACGACCCGTCTCACGAGTCAAGGTCATCTTTAATCTACAAAGTGCACGGATTTATACGACTGTGGCGTTTGATGTATAGCTGGCAATGATTCGGCTTTGTTTACTTTGCATTTCGGGTCTTTCATCTTGTTGATTTTTTCCCTCCCTTTTCTTCCCCTCCGTCTTTCTTCCCCTCCGTAGTGCACTCCTGTGTTTCCAGTTGTGCCGTATAGTTTATGATTTGCTGATAGGGCAGGCAGGCAGAGGTCTTTGAGGGTCACTAGAGACAAAAGCTGCTTTTCAGCTCTCAGGACTGATACCTCCCAGCTCTGCTCCCTTCAGATAGCCGAAATATGCTGGCTGGGGGGGGTTGAGGTGAGGGGGGAGGAGGGGTGCGTGTTGCTCCTGGCCTCTTCCCACAGCGGCTGAGGTGAAAATGACTTTACCATGTGAAAGAGGCTGCGGTCGCCCCTGCTATGCACGCAGCGCTGCCAAACTGTCCTTCTTGTCTTGTCTTAATCTGATTTCGGAGGTTACGCTGGGACGCGAGTACAGTACATCTTACTTACAGAGTATATTCATGTTTCGGGCCCCGGTCACATGTGCGTGTTTTCATGCTTGTGCTCACCCTCAGCACCCGGGCCACATGGGGCACGCATGTTCCGACAGGGAGGGTGAGGGAGATGGAGAAAAAATGCAAACACAGCAGGCCGCTTGAAAACAAGAGAGTCCCTGTGTGTGTGTCGTCTGTGTGTGTGTGTGTGTGTGTACCTGGATGTTTGGCGGAGAACAATGTGAAAGAGGGAGAGTTTGGGCAACAGAGAGCGTGAGGGGGGGGAAAACAAGGAACTCAGACGGCTCTGCACCAGGTGAGCTTTCCTGAGGGCAGCTGGGAGTATTTTTCCCCTCGTTTAGCAGTTCATGAAAAAAACCACAAGCTGCCAGATGGGACAGAGGGCACGCACCCTGCTCACACACTGTAAACATACACACACACGCACAACACAAAAAAACCTTACAACTCCGTCTAACCCGATGTGAATAATGTGTGTGGCACCGATTTACTGTATTCCAGCATAAGTCGGAGGCAGATTTCTATCGGCGTGGGGAATGTCCGTCTCATTAAAACGAACGTCAGATGAAGTAAACGGAGGGTGAAGACATCAAAGGGGTCTGCAGGGAGCTGGATAAATCTGGGTTTAAACCCACTATGAGCCCATTCGTGTTAAGAAGTCTACTATGAACCACACCAAGAATACAAAAAATCATTTTTTCTTCAAAGTTGATACATTCCATCCTATTTCACTTATTTAAGAGCCTTACAGGGCTTTTAGATGGTAATGAAACGGTCTCAAATATTATGACCCACATAAGCAAACAAGATCACCGGGTCCGATTCAGGCTTATCCCGGGTCAGGTAAGTCATAAAAATGCAACTAGTTCTATGGCGGCGTGCTGAGGATGAATTGAGGGGTCTCACAGCCTGAGGTAAGACGCTGCTCTGTAGTCTGGAGGTATAGAACTAAAAAAAACATTACATATACATATACTTTGCCAGAATCAACAAAAGTGAAAGTTCTGTGTTGTGGCTTTAAAGATTTTATTGCTAATTAGTATAAGGAAAGTTTAGTTAGATTAGGAAGAAAAGAGCTAAATTAGAGCTCAATTAGCTCAAACTATGTATCTAAAGTACCTACAAGCATGTACAATAACGTCAGTGTTTCAATAGTTTGAAATAACTGCCTACGGTCCAGAGAAGTGCGATGGCCACGCCGTGTACCTATGGCTCACCGCTGACCTACATTCCCCTTTGTTATTCCACACGTAACGGCACTGTGTTAAACCGCTGGCTGCTAATTGCTTTCACATTACAGAGCAGCCGGGTGATCTTGGTGGCTTTCCAAGACCACCAACACTGGGACATGGGGCGTGCACTTCTGCAAAAATGCATACCACCAATCACATTCTGGCTGCGTTGCTGTGGAGGCACAGACCGAGGGCAAACACGGAGAGGCCGCTATCCGCTGTGTAACCAGCAGTAAAAACACTTCTCTGCTATTGTCTGCGATCTTAACTACTGTTTTTCCTTTAGGTTTTATCGCCGTCGGGCCAAGGGAAGCCCGCGTTGCGTAAAAAAAAAATAATAATATGCACGGCCGTCACATTAAAAGTGAGGAGGGCTCGCTCCACGTTTCTGGAGGCTCCTTGTGTAAACCGCCGAGTGATGTAACTCATTCAGAGGGCAGCAGAGCGCTCGTGTGACTTCCTCAGCACGTTTAACAAGCTTACAGTACACACATAAGCAATGGGTTATTTGTGCCAATTACACACGGAGGGCAGCGGGTAAGAAAATCGTCCTTCCCTTGTATAAACTGACAGGTCTACAGCTAACGTGGGGGTAGTTTCTAAGAATACGTGGAGCATTTTTCTCCCACTCTGTGTTTAAGTGCACGTTTAAGTGTCGCTTATCACGTCGTATATAGTGTAAATGCTTTTCATCGGAATTTTCCAGCCAGCACGAAGATGCCAGAATATCTCGCCACCAGAGACAAATTCCATTTTGGTTTTTCGTTCAGACTCATCTGATTTTTTTGTCAGTTCAATCAATTTGTTGGTGTCTAGACGGGTAAGTTAAACTTTTCACCCCACAGTCAAACAACTTAATTCGCTTTGGCACTGCCTCTGAAACAGATGCCTGCGTAGGAGTCAGTAAACTCCAACGCAGTATCGTCTTCCCTGGGTTCCAGCTGTAAAGGCAATATCAAAACTTCATTTTTGTGACAAATATCAACAATGCATGTATTCTGGGACGCATGTCTTGCTGTTTGCAAAAATTTCATTTTTCATGTGTCAAAGTGTGTGACTGATGGGAACCACAGGCCAAGAACTGGTTGCTTCTTGACCTTTGCCGATGGCAACCTAGCAACAGTTACTATCGAGCTAAAATCTATTAATATCAGCAAAAATATTGGTGTTTTCAACTCTTAAGCAAACTATCTGCACAGTTTTCCCCAAAAAATATCACTACCTTCAGACATACAAAATAAATGTGCACTAGGATGTGCCTCTTTCATTCACCTAGTCTGATCAGACAATATTACTGTCTCTGAATTGTAAAGCATTACACTACTACTGCATTACTTTTAAGTTACTTTCACCAAATATATACATAGTAAATGTAGCTTATTATGCTCCATGCAGCTTGTTACACATGCAGTGCAGGGCTGAGCTAGGCTTAAGGCTAACAACAGTAGAATGTAATAGGCACAGTGATGGCTCATAACATAATACAAGGAACAATCATAGCCAGAATTTTGTTGACACCGACAAAAGGTCAAAGACTCCACTGTTGACAGCGGCTGCATGTCTTCAACCACATACTCTGCCACAAGTCTCCGTACTTCTTGTGGTTCATATGCCATAACGGAACGGGAGAATGATAGCTTTTGCTGCTTTGTTTTGTCTCCTTTTGCGTCCTCAACCTGCTTTCTTTTTAGTAATTTAATGTTGCCATGGCACCGCTCTAAATGTTTGGTCAAATTGCTTGTGCTATTTCGTGAGGTTGATAGAGCTTTTGGTTTCGCACATAAAGTGCACTTAACTGTTATGTTCCGCATATCTTTGTCTCCAACAAACTCAAAATAATGGGAGTATGCCCATCTTGAAAAAGTACTATTGTCCGACGTAGTGGACGTAGTGCCTGCTTCTGCTTCAGCCATCTTCAACCAGAAAGGAAAAAAATTTCTAGGCTGCTATTGGCGCGGATTTTTTATTTTCTGCTGATCTCGCGGTGGCATAGTATGAAAACAAAACACAATTTAATTTCGGGTTGTAATCCAATGTAATGCACGTTACTGACCTTTGTACCGAGTAAAATATTACCCAGTTTTTTTTTGTAATGCCTTACATTACCGCGTTACAGCAAAAAGCAATACATTACAGTAATTACATTACAGTAATCACCTGACCCTCAACAGAACTCTGCTTACAGGACAGCAACTGAATGGAAGCGTGTGAACTGTTGGTTGTAGCTATTTTAGCAAATTGGAATGTGTTCATTTCAAGGAGCAAAAAATGTTTCTAGAGAGGCACGCTTTTGTCCACACATACTGTACGAACAAATATCAAGACAAAGCACCATGTCGACTACTGCTTAGAGCAATCATGAGTAGAGATGAAAGCTAGCCAGCTGGCTGGAGTTAAATCAAATCTAAATTAAAGAGTAAATGGACTAACTAAGCCTGGGTTGCAAAGTGAGGGCAGTGGGGGACATGAGGTCACCGCCGTCTGACTGCGGACACAGACAACTGACACAACAAACTGCTCTGCCGCTTCGGACGATGTTTTTGAAGATCAGAAGAAAGAGGAGCAAAGGAAGGAGGAGAAGATGTAAAGCTCAGACAATGTAAAGCTCAGACAAACTCTCACCCAGTCTAACTCTACCACAAGTCCGTGCCGCGAGCTGACAGCAGTCCAGACTGTTGAACAGTACCAGCCGGGGGGAAACTTCGGACCGACTCCACCATTGTTTGAACTCACACTCAAACAGTCATGAATCACGGCCGCTGCGATCTGTCTCGCTCCCAATTATCAGCGCCGGCCCATTTCGAATCAGCGCTCCAGCAGAGCATGTCAGGAATAATAAACCACAATGTCCATAGCAGGACCCTTCGAGCTGCATACATCCACAAGGGCTGCAAAACATCATTACACAATGCATGCAACAGCATAAACAGTTGTTCATCTCGATGAAAAGCTCAATAAATACTCTGTTCAGTGTGTGGAACTGTGGCTAAATGTCTGGAAAGATGCTGACGCTGCGCCATCTCTCCTTTACTCCAATTATGGCTGCAAAGACATGACGGGTTTTATGTTCCATTAAGAGATTACTATGGGACAGCGAAACGAAAATCTATTTTCTTCTGTTGAGAAATAATATTGCCCACATGCAGCGCTCGGCGTTTCCAAACCGAGTCCTGGAAATGCCGCAATTTTGCGAGCGTTGACATGACATTAGCTTTAACTTATAGAGCGAGAGGATGCATATTTCTCACAGTTCACATCGCATTTTGGTATGAAGGGCTCAGCAGTGTAAATAAGCAGAGGCTCTTAAACGTTCCAGTTGCTAGGACGGCCGTACGAAACGGTCGGAGAGACGGCGGGCTGAGAGGTAATGAGCTCTTGTGGGTAAAAGCTTAGCGTGGCTGAGGCAGCCACGCAGAGGTTAAGCAAACAGGCAGTGGGATCACGCGGGCCTAAGCCTCTTATATAGGCCCCTCTGAGGAGAAGATCATTGACTCCTGATAGAGGGATGAGGGCCGGGAGTCGTCAAAGATAGCGGGGCCACCGATCGTCAACCGAGAGAGAGCCCCCCCTTTCTCTGCTGTCGCTCAGCAGCTGTTTATTTCTGTCTTTCTGTGCGTTTTTTTCGAACGAGCCAAACATTAATTTAAGCCCGCCGTCAGTCAAAACGCCTCTGCAAAAATATTTTCCCGTCTCAATATCGTTCCTAGCCCTCTCGGCTTTCTCCCAGCTGAGCCAGGTCGTCCCGGTCCTCGCTCGCATTCTCAGACTGTCAATCTTTTCATCCCCTTCGAGAAGAAAAAAAAAGACGCGTAATGGACTTCTTTTACCCGGCGAACCTCTTCCTCTTACCCTCCCCGGGTCCCCCTCTCCCGCTGGGAGTCGCGGGGCAATGCAGTTTCATTTCCTGCCCTGCTGAAATCAATGCTTTCTGGGAGAGAGGGAGAAGGTGGGAGGGGGGGTAGACGGAGACAGAGACAGATATGTAGAGAGGCAGGGAAACAAGAGTGAGGTGTGAGAGGACTGTTGGCATGCAGGACACAACCGCACCGTTAAATAAACTTAACGCAGGTTGCTTCCAAGTTAGAGTCGGCTTTCATAAACATCTACCGGGAAATTAAATAACTGTTCAAAGAGGAAATATAAAAAAAAAAGGGTGGGGGTTCTTTAATGGGTAAACTCAATTTTCCCCTCAACACTCCACATGGTTTTTTTTTATTATTTGCCGCAGAGACAGGGAGAGACTCTGCGGAGAGGCATCCCGCATCCCACAGGATAAATGTATAAATTCCTGCTCGTCCCAGTTAAAGACAGAGCGGCCCTGAACTCTCATTGGGAGACGGTGATGAAGAAGATAGCATAAATTCTGTCACAGATTCCTACCCTATGACTATTCCATACCCTCCTATTACCATTCCTGCAGATTTCCCCACAAAAAAAAAACCCCACAGCCGCTCAGACATCAAACACCGCGATCCTACGAGCCTCTGGTTAACGCATCTGGACAGTCGGCGGCGTAAAGAAAAAACAAAAAACGACTGACCGTGTCCTTCCATCCAGCTATTCTTTTCACTCACTTGTTTCCGTTTAAAACAGACCCGCAATCTGGAGAGTTGGGCTACAAGGAAGTCAATAACTTTTGCCTTGAAAGTAGCTGCCGTATGGTGAGGCCATCAAGCCAAAGTGGATTTAAGAGGCCAGCAGCGACTGTGTGGGTATGGTAACAGCTTTTCCCCAGAAAGCTTTGAGGGTTTGCCAAAACGTTTGAGTGTCAAGCATACACCCTAATCTGCAGACTCCCATACACCCAGCTTCAGTTTCTGGGACAAAAAACAAAAGGTGGTCAATCGTTTAAGCGACAGTTCGCCCCAAAATCAATTCTCATTTTTCATCTTGTACCTGTAGTGCTATTAATCCATCTAGATCCTGGTGTGGGGTGCAGAGTTTTGAAGATATAGGCCCTTGAAAGGTCTGCCGTCTCTCAAACATAATGGAAGTAGATGGCATTAGGCTTGGTGCTCAGAGCGCCAAAATCATGGGTAAACCCACTAAAAAAAAAGGAGTTTGACTTTCTTTACATTGCCAGCTGTTAGTGCGTTTTTTGTCCAGTGTGGAAGGGGTATATGGTCGTTACAGCTTAGATCAGGAGGATGCTGTGAATGTTGTCCATGGGTAGATGCACGCTTCCTTCGGCTCAATGATCGGACTGACGTGTAAGTTCAGTAGTTCACAAGAGACCGCTCACCACAAGGTCTGTCTGATTGAGGAACTGCGTAGTGTTTCCTGGTAAGAGACGCTGCTGTTGAGTTTTTAAAATGTATTTTTTTAAGCGGTTTGAGCACCACAAGCCGAGTGCCATCTACTTCCATTACATTCAAGAGAAGGCAGACATCTGTGTGGCCGATACGTTCAAAGCTCGGCAACTCACAGCAAAGTTGGATAAAAAGCGCTACGGGTCGGAGGAATGATCCAATTTTGCTGATTTGGGGGTGAACTGTCCCTTTACGATAGAATTCTGAGAAATCCAAATGGAAGGAGCACGTTATACCAACATTCACCGAGAGTCTGACCTGATCACTGAAAGCTTTTCCTCGTGCCCTATCACTAAGTGTGACTGATGGGACAACCCTTCACCGCCTCTAATGCCACACGGGGGCATCGGCTCCCCGTTTGTGCTGAATAAGCAGACGGCTAGCCAGCAGTGGTTTTGCTACATGGGCATTTAACCCAAGGCACTTCAGAATTACAGCCGGTGAGCCCTTTAACTCCAGATTCCTCGGTCAGCGTGGTCAACGCAGGACTGGGATGGATAGAAAAGGGAATTTCCATTTAAGTCAAATTTCTTACGGCCTTTTGTGCTTTTCGGTTGGTGCTAAGTCACTGTTTTATTTTTGGCTTCCGGTCCCTTGTGTCCCCGAACTTTATCGTCACCATGTACTGCCATGTAGTCGCTCTGTCACCAGGATTAAAGGCAGTACTTGTCCGCCCGATGTAAAAAATTTGAGATCCCCTTTGACAACAGCAGCGAGCCATCAGTTCAAGGCAGGCAGCCCCTCTTAAGTCTTTTGTGTGTGAATGAAGTGGCTGGGTAAACACTCGCTGCTGCTTAATAGGGGGCTTACTCGGAGAACAATGTCACAAAGCCTTCGGTTAAACAAACACACTAAGGCCATGTCCACACTCATGCCGATAACTTAAAAAAAAAAAAAAAAAGTCAACACTGAGGCAACTATATTAAAAAAAAAAACAGATTGTGCGACCTAATGCTGTCACGACTTTGACATCTTAGTGAGCGGACAGCGTCGTACTCTGGTTTAAAAAAGTATAGTTGCTTGTTTTCTTTCAAACACCACCGAACACAAGCACGACGAGTGTGTAATTCATGTACACACATATTTTTTCTTTCTCTCAGAGGTTTTTTTTGAGGAGTGGAGTGGAAGTAAAAAAGATGTAAAGTGACGTGGTGGCGGAAAGAAGCGAGCAAAGATCAGAAAGAAGAGGGCAGAAGAATCGCCGGTTTTTCTTATCATAAATCGCACATAATAGGAAAAACAACACCTCAAAGTTGAAACACGCGCAACACGGGCCTGCCAAACCCTTCCAATGGAGCAGAAAAAACACATTGCGAAACATACAGCCAGTACCCACAGCCAACCAACCGGTCTGCCGGGACGGGGACGAAGAGGAGTGGGAGAGTTTCGTCTCTCCAGCAGTGAATTTAAGATCTGTTGCAACACTCGGAGCAGATTTCCCCTCGTGTGCTCTCTGGTAATCTGCACACAGCCCTGAGTGCTGAAGATGTTCATGAGCTGAATCACAGAAGAGTCAAACAGCCGTCGTGATAAGGCGACATCATCATGGAAAACTTATTTGCCGGTGAACGAAACAGGTCAGTGACGGGGTCAAAACGTGCTGGTGAAACACCTCCGCTCTGAATCCCCCACTGAAAACAACGAAAAGGAAAAGGGCTCAGACGTCCACAACCTTGTTGTTATTACTCCGCCGGCTTTGATCTAAAAACCCATTTACAGGAACTAATCTTCAAAAGACAGAATTCCTCGAATTCAGGCTACAACCGGATTACAGTCACTATGGCTACTGATTGTAATTACAAAGCAATAAAAGACAAAAAAAAAAACAGACAGACACACGTCTGTGAATACGAGGGCAGGCCACAAATCAGCCTTGAAAAAATTTCAGTGAACACAAATCATTAGATGCCCCGTAAAATTAGATTTCCTGCCGTCTAAACATCTCTGGTTTAATAATAAAGCGGAGTGACGTTTGTACTTTCCACATTACACAGTCGTACAAGAGAAATGTGCTATTTGCATCATTCTGTGTGTGTGTGTGTGTGTGTGTGTGTGTGTGTGTGCTGGAGGCATGAAAGAACACAGACAAAAAAAAAAACGGGAAAAGACAGATCCGAATGGTCGAGCGGGCCAAGAATCATTTCGGAATCGCACAACTGGGGGGGAAAAAAATACATGCGATGATGCTCTATTAATAACTGCGGAGTGATGCGTTTACACAAACGTCTCGGCGGAGCTGATGGTCCGATGGCTTCGCAGTCTAACCGCGGCGTCACGTGGGCGAAGGAGCAGACGCGGAGCAGACATGATCAGATTGATACTGAGGAAGCCAAATTTTGATTAAACATCCTCCTCACAATCATCACCTAACTGCAACGGATGTACAAAAAGGACTGGAGCGTTGCTGCGCATGAGATGCCTCCTGCTCAAATCAGAGAGGTTGAACGCTGACAAACCGTTGAGCATGAGGCCCGCAGGAGCCACGGTGATTGTGTCTCCACAGAGGGCGGGGAGCTGGTGTGGAGCCACCTCGCTCTCAGTTATTGTCGAGTAAACACACACGGCAGAGCCAAGAGCAGCATGTCAGTCAGCCAGGCGAGAAGGGCCAAGTGGAGGAGCCACTCCACGGCCAAAATGAACTGCAGAGACTGACGGAGAGGGGCTGTGTGTGTGTGTGTGTGTGTGTGTGTGTTATAAAAGTCAGAGAGAGCTAAAAAGAAAATAAGGGAGAGAGTGCCAGCATTAGTCTCATGCCAGCCAGATAAGAGGGGTGCCAGGGAGTTTTGATGTCATGCTGGCGGCGGCGGGGGTGACGGAGGGGTTAACCGCGCTCCCATCCTCTCGCAGGCAGAAAGCGGGTCTGTGCGTAGCGCCGAGGCGAACGCGCACAACTCCTCAAAGGAACACAGCACTCGATTAGTGTCTCTGACCTTTCGTCGGCATTTAAGTTATTTAGAGAGCGAAAGAAGGGGCCACTTATCATGTCATCTTTTCATTGACTTTAATTGCAAAGCACAACACTGTTTGCTAAAAAAAAAAAAAGCTGGAACAGTGTAGAACATAAAACAGACTGGGATCATTTGCTTTTCCTTTTGGACGGTAGCCTTTTCTCAGTGGGTGATTTGAGGTGGGACGAGGAGGGGGAGGGGGGCAGATGCTATCCTATCAGGTCACGGACCCATCATTGATTAATTACTGACAATTATTACATTTTGACAGAGCTTTTCAATTCAAACCATTGCAGCTTTTCTAGCATTTACGGGGACTAGCAGTCCAGGAAACTAACTGCCCAATTACAAGCGCTGTAAATCACTCACGTGACTCCAGTCAGCCAATCGAAACTGTGTGTTGTGTTGAGCATCAGACAGACACACACACATATGAGAGATGAGACCAAGGACAAGAAAAGAGAGCTCTAATCGAGAATGGCTCGTATCTAAATCCATAACATCTAGAAATTGTGAGGCTCTGAACCTTACCTGATGACATCTAATTTAATCTGACCTCTTGCCGCCTGCATACACTCAACTTGAAACATTACAAAGACAACACATTTAATGTTTCACATCATCAATGTCATTGATTTTTATAAAGACATGCTTATTCTGATTTGATGCCAACAGCGTCTTACAAACCAGGGATGTAACTACGTGGATTGCACTTCAATTCGCTTCACCCAACGTCCCAACATTTTTGTGGAGGAAGCCCAGACCAAATCTGAATTGAAAAAGATGACCATGCCATCCACCAGAGAAAATTTAAAGGAACATTATGTAGAAATTGCCATTTTGTGCGATTCTGTGCATTTCTAAGTGCAACACCACTGTTGTAAGTACAAATCCCAGATCTGTGACATTTTGCCAGACGTAATGTCGGCGCTAACTACATAAGAAACTCATCACATCATCACAGTGTAGAAAACCTGTATGTTGAAGTAAACATGTATGTAACGCTGTGATCCAGCCCTCTCACTGAAGTTACAGAGCAGGAACAAGTGATGGGGGCGGAGTGACTGAGACAGAGACACCATTCACCCTGTTACAAGACACCGAACCATCAACATGATTCTTTAAGGTAAAAAAAAGTTTCATCATGTTGCTTAAAATGCAAAAAAACAGCTAGAATATGAACAACGACTTGACAAAAACACCTCACAGGAGACGAAAGGTAAAGAAGCTTCACATAATCTTTTTCTGTAAAATAAATCCTAGTATTTGTGGGTGAGGACCCCATAAAGCTGAAGGTATTTAATACCTCTGAGGGAGCGCGTCGCCGTACAAAGACCTAATTGTGAGTGGACGGAGATCTGCCCGTCTGCCTGCAGTGGGGGGTTTCTGAGGTCCTTAATGCAATGCAAACACGGTTTAAAAAGATTTACTCTGACACATATAGGGGAATTTAAAAGGCCATGTTTCACCCTGCTCCCTGTTAAATGAAATGTAGCGCGATCTCTGTACATTAAGCCGGGGCTAAGCTAGCCGCCGAGGATGCTAGCGGAGCAGTAATTTGATAAAACTGCGACGACGACCGGTCCCGATGAAATGTAGAGCTCTCTAAGCCGGCGCTATTCCCCGCAGTCCTCGACGTTAACCCGTGCCAAGTCCATATGGGAAATTGATATGCAGTACGTGTGGCTTATTCCATTAGACTCATTAAAGTGTCACTTTGTCATCAGCACACGCTCGCACTTACAGCTTGCCTTACAACTGCAGCAAAGGCCTCATTGTATCGCGTGCGTGAAGTACAGCAGAGAACATTTTTTACGTGGCAGGCGTAATTTGTCTTCCAGGCAGCAGTTTGAAAGACATCAACACAGAGCGTATTGAATGAGGAGGTACAGGACGCCGTTTAATTTGCAGTCCGACACACGGAGCAGGTCAACTGATGGAAAGGAGGCAAAGAGAGTTTGAGTCCATTAATGCAACGTTTGGTTTGATAAAAACTGATGCGACCTCTCTGCAGCTCGTTTCCCCTCTCAGGCCGGACTCTGTTAAAATCATTCAAGTGCCACATCCACACGCTGGCTTCTCAGCTGCAGCACTCCAACTCAAACTAGTGTTTTTTTGTTCCTTTTGTTAATCCAGCGCTGAATTTCCCCGAAGCCGGCGGAGGTTTTTCTCTCCCGAGCAGACTGACCTCCTGTGCAGACACTAAATTGCAGGAAAGGAGTTTTTCACGCTCGGCTACAGTCTGTAGTGGCAGAAACTTTATCAAACGTCTTCCGACGAGGATCTGAGCGAGCCGCGCTCAGCCTCTGATTAAACGCCGCCTCTCCGGAGGGAAATGTGACCGCCGGAAAACAAGCACGCTCCACAGACTGCGATTTGTGGACATCGGAGGGGTTTTTTCTGCCAATAATGCGCGAATGCGGGAAATTTACACTTCTCACCACTCGCAGAAAGGCCTTTGGCGGGCTTGGCAGCGAGCGGATCTACAAAGAAGGCAAACCTAAAATCAGGCTCTCCATCCAAGATTCCTCTGTCGACCAAGCCTTGACGACATATTTTCAGTGCATTCCAGCCGGCAACCCAACGGAAAACAACCATTTACTGGTCACATCACACATCATAAGGAAACTTGAAATCAACGAAGTAGTCCCGCTCAGGAAACAACAACCACAACATGAGTGATGGAAAAAAAAAGCACCGAATGTTAGTTATTTGATATCCTGATGCTTTTTCTATATCATTTAAAACAAATCGCCCATCGGCTATACATCATTTAAACAATTAGCACGCAGCATTCTCAGAACAGTTTGGCCTTTGGCAACGCTGAGGCACGCCGAGCCCCGACAAACACATGTGCCTAATAACCAGTGGGAAGTGGGTAATTGCTGGTGCACGACGTAGTTTACACACCGATGTTTTAAATCAGTGACATAAAGCAGAGTCGGAGCGCATGATTTATGGCCGCGCGCTGATTAAATTAATGTCCGCGGCCTCCTTTCTTCCCCTTTCACACGCTCAAAAATGGGAGGCCGATACAGAAAAAAAAAAAAATCGACCCCCTCCTCCCAGAAAAATACCATACATCTGTTTCACACGTACAGTTCCTGCCACATTCTTCCGAGTCTGCCAAAAGCTTTTAGGGATGCACACCACTTGATGCCTGAGTTAGCGCGGCGCGCACTGTGGCGAGTGGGAGTCGGGGTTTTTAAACACAGCAGAGTCATCTATCTGAGAGAGATGTACCCTTCAGACCATGACAGAGCCTGACGCTTCCCAGAACATCTGGATAATACATAAACTGAATGAAATAAAAAAAGAGAGAGAGAGAGAAATTATGGCAATATCTCGATGATGAAAAGCCTGGAGCAGAAATAAGAATCGCTAAAGGGAGCGGCTGTATCGCGCAATGTTACACGGGTGCATAAAGAAAGTGCTCCCGTAATCTACGACATCCCTTTCACCTCCTTGTAAACTGCTCCCTTAATATGAGTGGAGGAAAATGCCAGGAGACATTCAACAGTCCGGGCAGACGTCTCGGTAGCGGCGAGAGCAGGACAAGCTCCTACACACTCAGCCTGCAGGACGGAGGGGTTTTTTTTTCCGGGGGTGAAGTGCCTTTAGTGTCAACAGTGTGTCCTGTTGAGAACTGCGCCGAGGCAGTTCCACTCGGCGTGATTTATAGCCTTCCTGAGTGTTATTAAAAGGCCAAAGGCAACTCTAAACACATTTCGCGTAGTCGCTGCCCTGCAGAGGACCCTTTATGTTCAGGGGTGAACGTCCCGCGTTCAGAAACGTTTACACAGTTTACGTAGCTGGAAAACAATTTATTTTCATGAACGTGTCACAGATTATTACTGTGGAGCCGCAGGGCGGAGGCTGAAAGGTGGAGCGGCGGTGATTCTTTTTGAGAAGATGCGGCACCTCTCTCATGTTTAAAGGTCCAGTGTGTAGGATTAGGGGGAAATTAGGGGGCAGAAATTGATTTTAATATTTGTGACTGAGTTTTTCAGTAGTGAATAATCAACTAAAACTAAGAATCGTGTTTTTGTAACCTTAGAATGAGGTTCTATAGAAGGGTCCTCTTCCATACATTAGGGAAAATCTGGACACAGCAGCAGAGGTGGAGCAGCGCCCATTCCTCTGAAAGCTGCTCAGTGGTGCAGACAAAAAACCTCGACTTCCCAGGCATAAAATTACCTGGATCTTCCGCGGCGTGCAGCCAGTAGAGCGTGTGCGCTAAGGACTACCACCGAACAAGCCGGCTAACTTTTAGTTAAGCACCAGGCTAACTTGAATGAGGATAAACTTATTTAACTGTGTGGCTCTTTGAGATTTTCCAAATGTTCTAGGACCAAATGGCTCGAATTTTGATAGTAAAACAAGCCATTTCAAGGGGACTGTCGCTTCAAAGCTCAGTGCTTTTCCTGGGTCAGCCATGTTACTACAGTAGCCCAGAATGGACAAACCAAACAGGGGCTCTTTCCTGCTATTTCTGCACTTTTTCTTAGAGGAAACCGAGGGGTATACCGTTGGTTGCAATCTGCAACCACACCAGATAAACCCTACACACTGAACCTTTAAATTAAAGGTGCATTCACTTGCACTGCGGTGATCAGCTCGCTCCCCGCTTTGAGCAGAAATCTGATCTCCGCGCAGCAAAAGCTGGGTTCAATTTCAGGTTAACTGATTCTGAATAAACCCAGCTGGCACAGGTAGATCCCCGCAGATAACAACACCAGGCCGTGTCGGCCGATCGTGCGCGAGCGCATGAAAAAGTCCTCCAGGAGAGGACATCAAGCGAAGGGCCCTTTAAGAACAGAATCTCGTGATCTGTTCTACATGACTCCATCCTTGTTAAGATTATTACATGGAAGGCTGATCGTGATGCCCGAGCTGTTTTTGGCAAGCGGAGAAAAGAATCCGAGGGCTGACAAAAGTGCATGTAAACTCAGAGGAACACAAGTAGAAAACCATTATCCATTGTCCTGCCTTGACCTGATGACGAAGAATTTGGTGACCATGCAAGTGTAGAAAGCACTTTATTAGGTTTAAAAACTTTGCAAGCTAATTAATCACAGTTTCAGGTCAAGCTGCAACAATTAACCAATGAATCAAGTTCTTTGCAGCCCTAGTTTCAGGAACTGAAAGTAGCCAAGAGTACGTAGATCTCCTTTAAATACATTATATGTCTTTATCATTGCCGTTCTTTTTCCAGGTCTGCCATGTAAGCACACTGTGGCCAGGAGAAGCCCTGATTGTTCCCGGAAATGCCTGGCATGTGAACCACAGTGACAGAGCAGCGACCTCTGACCTCTGGCTGGAAGCTCGCAGACTGACCAGTAAACCAGACAGCAGCAAGTAAAAGGCAGACGGCCGGCCACGCCTTTCAGCTTCTCTTCTTGCACAATGCAGCCATATCATATCCACCGGCCGCTGATCACAGGGCGCCGAGCTCTTCTCCTCGCATGTGATTACAGTTCGACCCCGCTGTTGCTCTTTTTTTCTGACAATTCTCATTACGGTGAGCCGCAGTAGAGACAGGACTCCCAGCGACATCATCTATAAACACATCCCGGAGCTGCTTCGCTGGCGGGGGGAACAGAAGGTCAAGTTTTGGGATGTAACGGAAGAGGATATTAACGGGTGTCATTTTCTTGTCGATAAGCATTGCATCAAAAATCGCTCCTCACAGCAGCTGCAGATCGTTTTCAGAGAGACCCAAGTTCCAGCAGAGGGAGGGGAAAGTAGAAGTGAGTCAGCTTTGCTTCATGGAGAACAGTATTAGCACATGAAATCTAATTTTCAGGGTAGATTTCGCCTCCACACTGCGCAGCTCAGAGACGCCGGCCTTTCCACTTGTCTATTTCCAGATATGAAGTAGCTGCAGACGCAGAAGCGCAGGCCTGGCTCTCCCTCCGCTCCATATTCGATCATGGAACTTCAATTGAAGTGGTTATAGCTAACTCATCCAGTTAAGTAACGTGGATTAACATTCCTCCCTGGCACAGAGCGGGGAAGGAAGATACAGGAGGAGAAGGGATGGAAAGAGAGGGACCAGAGGAGAGCGCTTTTACGCTCGACTGTACATTACAGCAGAAAAAAAAAAGCATTTAAGGAGGACAGAGATAATCCAAACAAAGCTCCAAAAACCTTCCGGAGAGGATTCATCACGACCCATCTGGGAGGGTTGCTTTATACTTAATACACACTCAAAAGTCAGAGATCAGGACCAAAAAAAAAATCAAATGCTTTCCAGGAGCGGCTTCACAAACAACTCAGACTTCATTCAAACTCAATTCAATCACACTCCCATTAGTCGACCAGAAACACACACACCATGAGTTCATCTCCTCGTCGGTGCCACACACTCGGCCGTGTTTCGCTGAGAGGGCAGTGGAAACATGGCTCCCATGTTTGTTGAGCGGGGCAAAGGCACAAACTGAGCCTCTTGACTTTCAGCCACAGACAAATAAACTGATGATTTATTTTAGTGTTTGTTTTGGAAAAGGCAGTTAAGTGAAGATTGTAGTATTGTTTTCCTGGAGGCCACAGCCTGGCCTGCCTCCCCGCAGGCCGGCTCATCTTACAGCCACTCTGTGACCATCAGACGGACCCACACTTTAACAACCGTTTGAATTGAGACTTTATGCGTGTCTTATCTTTCCAGCTGACCTCAACTATGGAGGGGGTTTGGCTGGAGGAGGGTGGAGGGTGGGGGGCACAATAGCTATCCAGCTGACTGGTTAAGAGCCCTCCATTGTCTTGCCAGTGGAGTCAAGTCTTTCCCCGTGCAGAGGCTCCACAGTGACAATGGGACGATAATCTAAACACCAAAGATCATTTACATGAGAGGAGGAGGGGGGCTGAGTGATAGCAGTGTGTGGGCATCTATGAGATTAACCCGAGGACTGAGCGTTCTGGTGCAGGACATGAAGTCAATGACGCATGGGCTGTGAAGCCTGGTGAGGAGGGCACATGCTTAAAGTCCCGACAAAGAGTTTTCATGACAGATCGCATCGTTGGATTCACGCGTGTTGAGATGAACAAGCAGAGGAGCAGGGGGGAGGGAGAAGGGGAACGATAACCGAGCGTTGAGACTCACCAGACGCGCTCAGGTCCAGGACGCTTTGGAGCAGCAGGGCGATCCACAGCGCGCAGCCCGGACATCTCCACGGACGCTGAGTCGCCGCTGCCCGAGTTGGATACATTCCTCCGGTTCTGTGTTTTAAGAAAAAAAAAAAAAAAAAAAAAATCTTCGCCCGCTTTCTCACATCCACTGCACTCAGAAAAAAAAACTGGAATTTGCGAGCAACTTCCCCCCACAGAAACAAAAACGAAAAGCGCTTCAGCAGAAGTGTGCGTTCAGAGCGCACCGAACCCTCTCGGGCTGAAAAATAAAAAATAAAAAATAAATAAAGTGAAAGTGTGGAAGAGAGTTGTCTCCGGTCGTCCCGCTTTCTGTCTCTGTCCTCGTCGCGGCAGCCCAGCTCACTTTCCCCCCTCACGGTCTCTCTCTCTCTCTCTCTCTCTCCAACTGAGCGCAATCCTTCCTACAAACTTCACCGGAGACTTGTGCCCACAGCGGCCACATGGCTCTGATTAGCCACGTGTCGCCACCCTGCGGCCGCTGCGGGGACTGTCAGAGGGCAGGCGGGACAGAATTGAAATTACACAAATGGATTGAGCTGAGTTTTAAAGTGCGCGTTCTGGAGACGGAGAGGTCCTGAGAAATGTCAAGACAAATAACCTCATGGTGAGATTGTTCAGTGTCACTTATTGTGTTTGAGGCCGAGAATGAACCTGGTGTCTGTCTCTGTACAAGTCATTTTAGTCGTGTGCAATATGACAATATTCACAGCCAAAATGAACTACAAATTAAAGCTGCACCTAATAATTATATCCATTATCGATTAATCTGTAGACTAATTTCTGTTAAGGATGAATGGATTACTGCTTTTGGTCTAAAAAATATCATAAAATAATGAAACAAAAGTCTAAAATCCAAGGTGGTGTCTTCAAATGTCCTGTTTTGTCCGTCCAACAACCTAAAGATATTCAGCTCAATATGAAATAAACAAGACAGAAGCAGAAAATCTTCATTTCAGAAGTTGCCATTTTCAAAAAATATATTATTAACATATTTTGAAAATAGCATAAAAAACACAAATACATCAATATCCAAAGCCCAACTTAAACAACTCACATGCACTGCTTTGAGAAGGAGGTTGTTTTTTTTTTTGTGCTGGTACCATGCCTTATACATTTGAGCTGTTTAATGTGTCAGTCCAAAGAGAGCCAAGTCTCCTTTTTTGACATTTTTGCCTGATAGATAGATAGATAGATAGATAGATAGATAGATAGATAGATAGATAGATAGATAGATAGATAGATAGATAGATAGATAGAGATGAATTGATCACTGAAACAGCTGGTCAGGTATTTTTCTCTTGATCAACTGATTTGTTTGTCCACTGATCGTTGCAGCTGTAACATAGATTAGGACAAGTGAAATGAGTCAAATGCCCAAAAAATGTTGAGAAACATGGGTGTAAAACAGTGTGAAAAAGTTCCAGAAAATACGTTTTAAAAAAAGAATAAGGAGTAAGGAATAGAATAAAAAGGAAATATGTAACAGTGGATGATAAAACCAAAAAGCAAAGATGGAATGTAAAAACAAACAAATAAAAAAGAACATTGAGACTTAAATTGTTTTGTTTTTTTAAAAAAACTAAAAATTCAAACACCACATTCATTGGAAAGGTGATTTAAAAGAAGATACTGATGCAGCCAGCTGTAGTTCCTCCTGCTGAGGAGCCCTGACAGCAACCACTCAGTCATCTTTAGTCTTTCGGCGTGAGGTGGGAACAGAATGTAACAGAAACGTAAGATAAAATGCGGTTATACAACCCTGTATGCACACCCAAACTTTAATCATGACAAAAACTAAATGAGGTAACCCAAAGGAAGCTCCTCAGTCCCCTGAAGGCTGAGGGGCACTGAGCAGCCGATTAGTTTGGACTGTGTCTGGTGTATATGATTTACAGGGAGGAAAATATCCTCCAATGACAACAGTGTACCGATGATAAACTCAGGGAAAGTGAATTAAGCTTGACCTTAAACATGTTGCACTGATGATATTTCGGACTTTCCCATGCAGGGTTCTCTCGTTATGTAACACCCACTGAATCATTCACTGTCCTAAAACTGTACTTTTTTTGAAAGGACGGTCAGAGAATGATTATTGTACACTTTGCCACCAAGTTCGGCATCTGGCTCGTTGAACGGTGACAGCGTCATGTGATTCGGCTGTACTGCTGCCAACTTGACTGTACCAAAACAGCCACACACACTCATTTGACCAACATGTGATCCAAAGACATGGGAATTAATAAAATAAATTGTGTTTTTATCTGTCCCGATCATCTGATAACGATCCACCCAGAGCTGATTAGATGATCACATGTGGGGGCGACTTCCGCAAATATGACAAACAATTTTTTTTTTTTTTACAGATGATTATTCCGCCATATTTAAACCATATCCAAAGGTTTAACTCGGCAAACTTCATTTGGTTTCCATCCATGCACGGACAAAGACGGATTAATAAAGGAAAGAGAAGAGAGTATGGTTTTTTTTTGTGTGCTTTGAACAATCATGCCTGCAGACATGTTAACTCCAGCCACACACACACACACACGCACAATTATTAATCCCAGAGCCTTGCAGAATTATTAACCCGGCTCACCTCTTCGTCCATAACTCCACACCTTGTTTCATTTTACTCTGCTCCCGTCTGGATTCTGACACACACTCTGTCTCTGCGTGTGTGTGTGTGTGTGCACACACAGAGCACTTTGAAAGACTAATACCGTCATATGTGGGGCAGGGGGAGAATGGTAGCAATTTAGCATCTCCGGTTCTCCCATATTGTGACCTACCCCTGCTCATTAGAGGGAAATATCATCCTCTCTGAGGTATGTTCTGGTTGAACTGTTGCAGAGTGAAGGAGGAGCGTGTATGAATCACGCTTTAAGGTGGATTATGTTTTTAGGATATGAGAGAGAGGGGTGTCGGGGGCTTCACCTCTGATGTCCCTCCTCCTCGTCAGGCTCAGGGGTCCGACACGTGGTCACTGGCTGCCTCTTAAGTGCTCCTTCCTTCCCCTCCTCTCCTGTCCGGTCATCCCCGGAGAGATGCTGCTAATCAGAGCTTCCAGATAACAGTTCACAAGCTTCCTGCATGCCGCCAGATAGGACGAGGGCGTGTCCGAGTGTGTGTCAGGGAGAATAAAAGCTTAACATCTCCAGATCTTGAGGTCTATATGCTTCCGTGTTGTTTCAAGAACTCCTGTCACTGTGTACTGTATGTCAACACATCTTTGCAGAGTTTCTGGTCCACCGTCACTCGAGTGGTCGAGGAAATTAAGAATACGGTGATTATGAGGGTTGAGGGACACAAAGCAGCAGGTTGCGGTAGCTGCCAAAGCTCTGATCGGAACCAGGGCTACAGTCGAGTCGAGCAATTCGACATGTAAACAGAGGCCGCAGTTTATTCGTGAATGATGATTGAGTGCTCAGCCTCGCTTAAGAAAGAACCGGGCACAACAATTATTTCATGGCAGAGGTCGTGATTTTAAAAAAGTGTATAATTCCTCTTGATTCAATCGAATTGTGAATGAAATATGTGCACTTGTAGCTCCGATTTAGAACTGCAGTCTGCAGCTTCAAGGACTTCAAGTGCTCTGAGTGTGTATTTCTGGTGAGTTTCTTTTGGACGGCAGGAAAAAAAAAGGAAGGCTCAAAGCGTGTGAGATTTCATGTGCAGACATGGCGTGTGCACGATTTCACACAACAAAGGACTCTTGTGCTCCGGAGATATCACGGGGAGAGCAAATTCAGACGAAATAACTTTAAATAACTGTTAAACCGAAAGAAATTGGCCATGACTGATTACAGTTTGGAGGAACGCGTGAGGTGATGTACATCATATGTCAGCTGTGTTTCTTGCTGCGGCGGCCCCTTTTTAAATTTGCTGTTTAAGCAGCCAGATGAATTGAACCTAAGCTCCGCTGGGGTGGTTTTTTCTGGGTAATAAGGACCGTCAGAGGAGCGGAGGGCCTCACCGCTGGGCCGATCAAGTAGCGAGATTACTTCTGACATTTTCCTCCTTGATGTCTATCGACTTCATTTTGCCTAAAGTAGGATATGATTATTAAAATTGCAACCATGCATGGTGAAAGTCATCTAACTTTCATGGTGGGGTGGATTAGGGCTCTGAAGGTCTCTTTGAAGAGCAGATCCCCGAGGCTTTTCTCCAGCGGCCACAGCACATGGACAGGGAGGCCCTTTGTTACACGGTTGGCAAAGATGTCTGGGTAAATAAAAGAGAATGAAAGGATGAGGGTGATGATGCCCTTTCAAGAAACTATCCGCCACGTCCCCTCAGTATTTTCCTTGTGCCTTCGAAACGTTCTGTCTGTCTCATTTCCTTCAGATGAATCTAATAAATCTCGCTTTAATCTGATTTTCCCCGCGATCGTCTGCAAAATGTGCTAGCATTTTGCACATTCTTCAATCAGTGGATAACTCAAGACAATTTCCGTCCCGGTTGAGACATTAAATGGCTGACAGACAACGCTGGCCGCGCTGCATCCTATGCATCCCCCTTTCCAGCCGCGCCCGTCCAAACCAGAGCTTAAGCCCGTGCTGCATATTGCATTTTCATGAGCTTACTTTTCAAATGCCTGTTGCGCTGTTACTCTGCTCCCAGGAGGTGTCTTTTGGAACGTACTGGAGTCAGAGCGAACATACAAGAAATGCAGGACGGAGGGAACTTTTTTCAAGCTATCACTGCAGCCTCCCTGCATTTAAAGAAAGGGAACTGTCACTGTGGGAAGGCAACATTCATACGGACGGTAAAAACCTCCAGAAGTCCTGTCACAAAACATAAGTCAATGTGTACACTGATGCTGAGCATCTTTACATTGTCCCGTTCTTCTCCACAGGACCTCCACACATGTGAAGTTTCAGGCAGCAGAACAATAATTGCTTGCAGTTGAACGCATGTAAGACACGTCTCTGGGTTTAATTGTGGATTGAATTGTCGTCCTTTTGTTTGTATTTATAGCGCAGTACATATGGGGGAATGGGAAAGCCCACTGAAAGCAATGAGAGCAATCCCAAATCCAAGAACAGATCCGTATAGTGGCTCCATCGAGCCAAAACGTCAGAGGACACTGAGCCATGGAAGTGCGGCGTTTCCTGGCACATTTGTCTTCCCATTGACAGCGAGCCAGAGGAGGGATGGATGAGAGGGACGCCGAGCGGCCTGTTGACACAAGCCAGCCTCGTCTCCAACATTGCTCGGTTTGAACCGTGTGGTCAGAATTGTTCCAGCTCATCTCGTCTCATTTTCTGAGCAGCTTTTATGGCCTCACACATCATCCTGTACACTTCGGCTCCAGACCCACTGAGAGTGTTAAGATGGCGATGACTCATGTGGAGCCTCAGCGTGTATTAATGCCAGGTTTTTTTGAGATTTTGTTGATCTCACGCACTGCGTCAAAGCTTGTTCACATCTCAGTCGATGAGCTAGAGGTGATACCTTAGTTTCATAAGACAGAGTGGTTGAAATTCATCATTCTCTGGCTTTGGCTTAACTTTACACTATAGGAAAGTCCATTACATGGAAAGTCCCAAAAAAGCAGATTGTATCGGATTAAATCAAGTGACATAGTAAGATCAATTTCTTGAACACATCCTGCTACAGCACTTCATTCATGTCACAGACCTTTTAATTGGCACTATGCAAATGCCTACTAGTGTTAGACGGGGGCAGTTTGTCTGTTTGTACAAAGCTTTTTATGGGCCTAACAAGTCTTTCATGAAGGAGTGGGCCGAGTCTGCTCATTTCAAAGCCAGTAATTACACTACTTACAAATAGTGCTCTGGTCCAGGGTTTGTTGGCTTGCCGCAAGGGCTGGAGCTGGGAGGAAGTTCGGGCCCTGCATACACCTGGCATTAACACTGATCGTAGGTGATCCACTCATTGAGATCTGATCGTTTGGACCACATTTGGAGGCGGTCTGAAAAACAGGTCCTTGACCAGCTCACATTCTGGGCAGATTTTAGATTTTAGATTTCATGGATCTAACTTTCATCTATGCAGAAAAACCCACTGCAACTTTTTTCAAAAAGATAAATGAACCAATGTGTGTGATCAGCACATATTTTTGCTTGACAATATGAATATTATTTCAATGTCCTAAGCTAAACCAACAGGGAATTCACTTGTAGCCAAAATCAGTTCAGCAGAGGAATGCATTCAGCCCTTCACACTCCTCAAATCAAACAGTGATAGTGTTCTCAGCACATACTTTATTTGATTGAGTTTGACGGTTTGTACGCTTATTTGACACCCGATGGTCGTTTTTTCACACAAACAAGCAAGTTCCCCCTCAAAAGTATTGACAAATGTCAGACGGATTGTATCAGGGAAATGCTAGAGTCTAATAAAACACTGAAACTGTTACTGTCAGATACTGTTCCCCCTGTAGTCAGTATGAAGAGCAGCTCAGACGTGCGTCAAATTCACACTGCTCGTTTTATTCATCCCAACAGGTCGGTGCTGTGATCTTCAGCCAGCCGTGACTCAATGTGTCCACTGTTACAGGGGGAACAGTGTCTGACAGTAATGTTTTCAGCAGTCAGAAAGCATTATGGTACATAATCCTGAATGCGTTTGCGTTAAATCAAAAACCACACATCAAACTTGGAATCTATTTCGTATTCCAGGAGTACTGTGCTCAGTGCAGCGGGCTCCCAGCAGCTCAGGTTTGCCCCATTGCCACAACTACCATCATTACTTAGTGGAGAACAATGTCCATTAGAGTTCTCGAGTGCGGATATTAAATGAGAAGTGATTCATTGGTTTTGAAAAAGACAGATAATGATAAAAATGAGCGTAGGTGTCAGGTGTTATGGAAGCTTCACTTCTCCCAAGTCTGATACTGCATCACTTGACACAGAAGACTGTGGATCAGTGAAAGAAAAGACAAACTTGAAGAACCACAGGAACCAGAGCAGTGGAACCTGACTGCATGGCTTCCCTCCGTCACTTATTTTGAGGACTTTGAGAATGATGCCTTTGTCCGGCCGTGTTTGCCCTCTTCTTGCAGGAGAGCAACGAGCCGGCTGCTTTTAAAAACACAAGGCTCCGTGCCAGTGCCAGAGAAAGCCATTTGGACATCTAATAGCTGCGGACCAGGCCAGCTTAATGTAAGCCTTATTGTGATTACCTGATGTAATGACAGCCAATCCAAATACAGCCTGCAAGCCATTACCAGCCGCACAAGAGGAACACATTATGCATTGCACTATGTCAGCCCGACAGAGTCTGAACAATGCAGCGTGAAAAAGTTTCCACCCTGTTACTGTGACTCCTTAGGGGACGGAGAGGAACTGTTTTAGGGCAGTTATACATCCTAAATGCAACAGCCTGTAGCTTTGATGGTGGGCAATAAGCCCTGAAAGCTCCATCCTCAATCTAAATGTAAACACAGATAAAAGATTTGAAACATTTATCTGGAATTAGCTCTTATTCTTCAAAAAAAAAAATGCCATTTGGAATGTCTCAGAGCTCGTGTCGGGGAAATTGCAGGAAATAGTAACATGACTTCGTCATACATCAATCTTGTCAATTACTTGTGAGAAAACACAACCTGAACGGTCAATTAGTTCCAGCTCGGGAACTTTAACTATTTATTACCGTGTGTTTTTTTGGGGGGGGGGGTTAGAGCTGATTGTGTTGGTTAGTATGAAAGACTCTGACAAACATGACAGAAATGAGAGGAGAGTGCGCCACCTGTGAGCGAGGCCAATTTTCCCTTTGGTGTTCAGAAAGAAAACACGGAGCGTTCTCCGAGCGGTGCACCTGATTTTTCCAGCCTCGCTCCTCCAAATTGCAACCAGTTCACATCCAGATATGGTAGTTGTGTGAGGAGAGGGTTGACAGCAATCCAACACCTGCAGAGCCTCAAACAGTCTGAGCAGCAAACATCCTTCACTTGTTTCTTTTGTAAAAGAAAAAAACTACATTTCAAGCATTTTTAAGGTAAAATCTGCTCCATCTCGTCTGTTTGTCTTTAGATACAGCCCGTGGGACCTCCTGACACTTCATAACTTAAACCGTTAATCAGGATTACAGCGACTATCTCATTACACACGAAGACTTGTGAGAGAGGGAGGGAATTCATCAGTTCATGCCTCTCTGCTCGCCTCAGGAATGTCTTCGGAGAGGCACCGACTTCTTCGGAGCACTTTATTCTCCTGGAGGCTCGTCCGACAACTTGGCTCGCTCGCCGCGGGACAGGATCTTTGCGTTTATCTTCTAGAATAATTTCCCGGCCGAATAGAAGCTATCACTAATGCCGCCCCCCCACACACTCTTGATTCGGTCTCTCTTGTGAGCGCTCACTTTCCTCAGCCCAGGTCTGCTAAGGTAATTACAGCTGGCCCGAACACTCAGTCAAGCGCCGGCTGGTTTCTTGAAGGAACGGTACGGTATCTGCATGTGAATTAAACGCGTTAAATATTGTGAAACCGGAAATTAAAAAATGAAATGATTTAAAACATGACAACAGCACTTCTTTTATGTAAGGTTATTTTATTCTGCGGTGGTTGTGTTAGTTCTCAAGGTTCAGGTTGAGAGGCTATTGCGGTGGTGTTGGAGAACAGAGGGAGGGGGAAGGCACAAGGTCAGTCGGGGAAATGTGGGGTGAGGTTGCCCAAAATCACTGATTCATGGCCAGTTTGGCAGTTTATCCATCTAATGATACGGTTCAGGAACAGATCTGGACAGAAATTACATGAGGCACACTCCATTTAAGGTCTTCAGGCGACTTTTGAATCTTTAAATTTTGTTACTACATCATCACTGCCGCCTACAAAAGGTCTGTTTTAACCTTTTTGACAAATCTGTATGAGTGACAACGTCTTAAAGTTTGGTTTGTCACTCCGCTTTTGTAGTAGTCAAGCACTTCACATTGACTTTTGCTTTAAATCGAGAGCTCCTCGTGTATTTTCTTGCAGTCAGCCTGCATGTTGAGTTTCAGTTTTTTTCGTCCGGCTCTGTTTCTAGGGGCAGGAACTGAAGCCAGCGCAGTATTCAAGGGCAGCTTCACCCCCGAGAGAGCGGAGGTATCCTGTTGCTGAGGGTGAGTGCAGGCAGTGTGGCAGAGGAATCATGTGATCACAGTGGGGGCGGTGCGTCCGGTCTTCTCCTGGAGCTGCGAGACCTTCAGGGCGATGTCTACCAGGGGGGCCAGCATCACCTGCGACAAAGAGACACGCAAACACAAAGAACATATGACTTCCTGTACGGATCATCCAGCGCTCCACACATCCACCAGTGCCTTTTTATAGCCTTGTATTGACTGCAAGAGTTAAAATGTTTGAGTAACTACACTAGCACATTTAAAGGAATATTTTTTTCATGAAATATATTTATTCACTTGCTTGTTGAGAGTTAGAGCAGGTCAATGCAACTCAGCTTATACAGTAAATATGAAGTTATAGCCAAAAGCTGCTTAGTTTAACTGCTTAGTTTTAAAATTCACCTATCAACACACTAATAAACACATCTTTTTTGTTTCATCCAGGTGTTAAACTATTTCTTGGCCAGGTACAGTAATTTTCTAGACTTGTCCCATCTCCCCAGTGCTGACACAGCTCAGTACTGATAGGTCTGGGGTCACAAATTCTAATTCTAGAGGGCTTGTTTGTATATCTTTAAACCAATCACATCAAGTTTGTACAGTGTTACACAAATGGTCAAAAACACATTAATTAGTGAGCTTTGGAGGTGGTGGTGGGTGCATTTTGTTACCTTTACATAGAGCCAGGCTAGCTATTTACCCATTTCCTGTCTTTATACTAGGCTGAGCTAAGCTAAAGGGCAGCTGGCTGTTGCTCCATACAGTATCTACCATACAGACATGAGAGTGGCATCAATCTTCCTGTGTAACTCTCTCCAAGAAAGCAAGTGACAAATTATTCCTTTAATTTTAAAAAACAATTCAAATGTGACGCTTCAGTAAGATGTTGCAATTTTGTGAAAGAACTAGTCTACACTGAGTTTTTAAATATCAATGTGTATCCCAGCCAAACATGAGATCTGCCAAAATAAAATAATTCTCTGACACAGAGGACCTTTCATAAAGAAAAATCGGGGAAGACCAGATACTGTCGATACACGAAACAACTTCAGTTGGCAGAAATGTGAAATATTTGTTGCAAAGGGCTTCTTCTTTTCTTCAAAACCTGCTTATATCTGAAGTTCTCACTCTTGGTGTGTAAATCAAACCTACGCAACGTCAGCCAACTGAACCATTAACCCACGGGCCATTTATCTGTCAAGTTATGATTCTGAAGCAATATGTTTCTGCTTATCTGTTCGTTTGGGCTGTGTTAGCTCTGAAGATGATAAAGGGCTCGGGAGAACTTTCATCCACTTTTTTTTGCTCTTGTCTCACTTTCTTGTTCTACATCACCTCCCTGTCCTCACCAGTCAAAACGGCTTTATGAAGTGTCGAGCTGGAACTCGCTTTCTTTATTTTTCCCCTGTGCTACGTTTCCCTCCCCTCATACTGGCTCTGATAAGCTGCCATAACTCAAGACTTGGCCAAACATCTCCATCATTTCCCATGTTGGATACAAGCTCTGGAACTCGTTTTTTTGGAGAGCTCCACCCGATCTTAGCTGGCTGTCCTGCAGGATACAGATCATTCTGGCCAGTCTGATTTGTTTTCAGGCCCAAGTGAGCTCACCTTTGACACGGTGGGGTGACAGACTATATTGATATCATTCTTTCTGCTTATTTTTCAGATTACAAATGTTCAAGAGAAACTGGTGCCGGTTCCATGAATGTTTATTTCCCTTTGTGATGACTTCACCGTCCAGCTTTTCTCTTACTGGATCTAACTGGCTGGAATTACTCCTTATTGGCCTGACCTGTGGATCTTGGTAAATCTTCTTGGGGTCCTTTTCGTAGCTGTCTATGTAGAGCCTGATGGTTGCCCCCGCGCTGCCTGTACCGCTGAGACGGAAAATAATCCTGGAACCATCAGCGAAGATGATCCTGAGGCCCTGAGAGGAACAGAGAGAGACAGGAAAGATAAATTATGAAAAATTAAATCATACAGTTACCGGAAAACACGAGGGGTTAGAATTAATGAGGTACCATAAAACTGTTGTATGCTGATAGTTATTCATTTACGACAGTCTCTTCTGTATGACTTTACTATGTGTTCAAACAAAATTGGATTCAGTTGATGGAATTAATGTAATTTTAAAGATGGCGGCATTGCATCAAAATATTAAGGATTAATATACACTATACACTTGTTCTTCTTGGTAGGGCTGTTTGAATATTGCAAAAATTCTAGTCATGTCTTTGGTCTTAGGGAACTAAAAAAAAAAAAAAAAAACGTCTTGTCTTTTCAATGGAGAAGTTCATTGAACTTTGAAAAACAAGTTAAAACTCACAGATTTTCATCTTAGTAATGATGCATGCTGGATGCTTCGCAGCCTCTCACCTGGTTTTTGGACACGCTTCCGTCCACAGGGTCTGTGTAGGCGAAGTTGTCAGAGATGGCAACCTCGTAAGTCTTATCTCCTGAGGAGAACTTCTTTCCTTTGAAGGACGGGTCGAACATTACTGTCTCCAGATCCTTGATCATCTTGTTGGCAGCATCTGAGTCGACCTCCTCGTAGTCGTACCTGGATGTGAAGTTAGACTAGATTAATGCAAAAGACTTTCATACTATTTATTAGGCTGTTTCCTTTTTTGCAAATTTTTAAAAAAATGACAATCATAGATAAACCTGCAACTTTAGATAAAGTCTTACTCTACTGTATATGACTATACTGGGCTGTGGATGCTGCAGTTCTCTTGATTACCACTAGAAGGTGCCAGAGAAGCATTCGAGCATTATACATCCCTGCATTATCCCAGCAGGAAAAAAAAACATTTTTACCACTGGCAACTAGCTAGCACTCCTCTTTTGGGACTAAAGCTCACATTTCATGAACCATTCTACACGGCTCATTCCTGACCTGGTGAAGAAGTTCCTGCCAAACTTCTGCCAGTGATCTTTCATGATGTCTTCCACGCTCTGTTTCCTGGTGGCTAAGATTGACAACCATGCAAGCACCGCCCACAAGCCGTCCTTCTCACGGATATGATCCGAGCCTGGTTGGTAATCAGAGGAAGAAAAGGGGGAATGGAGTGAATTAGCAGTGCTGATTTGATTTATAGGAGTTCCGGCAATATAAATATGATGACATTCACTCACCTGTGCCGAAGCTCTCCTCGCCGCACAGTGAGAGTTTGCCAGCGTCCATCAGATTCCCAAAGAACTTCCAGCCAGTTGGAGTCTCGTACAGCTGCATCTGCATAGCTTTCGCCACACTGGAACAAATTGGCACACACAGTAAACCACATGAGAAAACGATCTGTAACTGAAGCGAGTTCAGCACTTTTTCAATTTACCCAAGAGGGAAAACATTAGATTAGCCGTTATATTGTGTGGTTTTTTACTTGTCCAGGGCTCCACTTGTGGGCATGCTGCGGGCCAGTCCTTTGACACCAGTCTTCTGGAAGTAAGGGATGCTGGTGATGTTGGCAGCGATGACAGCCACCGAGTCTGAGGGGTTCACGAAAAAGCCATGTTTTCCCAGCACCATGTTACGGTCCTGAGGACAGGGACACAAGTACCAACAGGAGTCAGTCACAAAAAACCGACAGGATATGTGACTTTAAAGAAGACGTTTCCTGAGCTGTAGTAAATTATTGCTAATCGGCAACTGTAAACTTTAGTTACAGCCCTTCTGAGAGTTTCTTGTGGAAGATACTGAATCCTTATGAATGATATTTCACACCTGACTCTACGCGGAGGCAAATGTGACATTTTCCGCAAAGGAGTATCTCAAAGCCTAAATCAAAATCAGGTTTGTACAAAAAAAAAGTCTAATACATTTCGAAGGTAGCCAAAGAATGACAAACTGACAAAGTATGGCTTAATGATTTCAGCAGATCTACTTATCATACTATCAATCCTGTTATATATTAAAATTCAGTGCGTTCATGACACATAAGAAAAGTGTCAGGGGAAAAGCTGGAGAGAAACAGCTAACTGAAAACACTCACTGTCCTCATTAAATGCTGTGTGCCAAAGTAAAAAAAAAAATTAAATAAAAAACCTAGATCGGAGTTTATTAAATTCATTTTATGAGCTGACATCATAGGTTCAAATCCCGTTCCAGGACTTCACAACTCTGCTCTCACCTCTCCTCAATATACTGTCTGATTAAACAGCTGCAAAATGATCTTCAAGTTGACTTACACCATCACCATCAAAGGCGGCTCCGAAGTCATACTCTCCTCCTTTCATGGCGTTGACCAGGTCAGCAGCGTAGGTCAAGTTGGGGTCAGGGTGGTGGCCCCCAAAGTCCTCCTTGGGGACACAGTTGACGGCCGCGTTGGCGGGAGCACCCAGCTCTTCACAGACGATCTTCTTCACGTAAGGACCAACCACTGGGAGGAGAGATAGAGTCTTTAAAAAGGGACCTATACACTTTACTCAAAGACTAGAGGGAGAGCACACCCCTCTACAGTATCTGTTATTACCAAAGAAGAGGCTTGATACTCTAAAATGTAATAAAAGAGACTCAACTTGGATAATGGAGAATGCTTTAAATATATACTATTTGACATTTAGGGACACCAGGTCCAAAAACAGTTTTTGCAATCCAATTTGCTGTCACAAATGTCTGAAGCTGCGCTTTCCCGTTTCCTACCTCCGTGCATAGCATCCAAGCGGACGTTAATGTGCTTGGCTCCAGACAGAAGCTCCTTCAGTGCAGCAAAGTCAAAGATGCCCCTTAGCATCTCAGCATAGGCCTCCACAGAGTCCACAATCTCCACTGAGACAAATAAAAAGGAAAGAAAGAGAACAATTAAGACAGCAGTAGATGTCATGATAGAGACTTTGGTGTAGCTAACAACATGAATGGATGGACTAAATGTGTCTGACGGATTTCACAAGTCGCCAACTTCATTCAGTCATCGTTTTAGATGACGAGATAATGTTTAAGAGCAGCGAAGAAGCCGTCTGTTAACAGGACAAACCAGTATTTGCAACACATCGCAGGTTCCTGGTATTTATTTCCAACACTGACAGCAAAGAAATAAATGACCTGTCATAAACTGTTTCTCTTTCAGGTGAACTCAGGACTCTGCTCTCCATGCTGCCTCACCTGTGAGGGGCTTGAAAGTTTCCACTTCAAAGGTCTGTTTGCCAATTTTGGACAGATCCACTTTCAGCTCTGGGCAGATGTGATACTCCTGCAGGCTTTTGCTGACCTCAAATATTTTGTTTGTGATGCCCTCTGGAGCAGGTCCTGGAAACAAAGCAGAAGCCTGGTGAGAAAATGATGTATTGAGAGATCGACTGTGGCAAACACAGATGATAATGTGGACAAAGAAATAGCAGGCATAAATCCCTCTAGTCAGTGAGAACTGGAGCTTATTGGAGCGCACAATCCGGCCTCTATTCACCTCCACTGGAGATATTGTACTTGATGCCAAAGTCTCCATTGGGGCCTCCTGGGTTGTGGCTGGCTGTGAGGATAATGCCACCCACTGCCTTTATCTTGCGGATCACACAGGAGACTGCAGGGGTGGACATGATGCCATTCTGACCAATGACCAGATGGCCAATCTGCAGCAGGGAACATAAATACACACGGATTAATGCACACATGCACGTACATACAGGGAAAAAGCAAGTTAAACTGTGGGGAAATGCCAGCTGGACATTATGTAAAGATTTACAGATTCTAATCAAGGCTCTACACATTCGGCTTGGCGATGAACTGACACTTCTTTGAAACAAAAGCCTTTCTCTTGTACCATTCCTTGATTTGAGTGTGGCTGGTAAATCAGCATCCCTTTATGACTGTTTATAGCTTTTGTTTTTGCACGTGGGAGGCACAAAGCACATCATATCATTGAGTGACATTAAAAATCAGAGTGCAAGCTATGATTGGGAAACTAACACAAGCTGATGTTTACTTTCAGTATTAAAATCATTGCGACCATTGTCAACAGTTTAAAGTCCATTTTAATGATACCATTGCTTTATATCCTCATCTATCTGCTGTTTTGCTGGAATGTTAAACTGCTTTACAATTAAAAAAAACATAAAAACAGTGCACTGTGTAGTTTTGGGGAAAAACATTAAATCAGAAGAGAAAGATCTTCACTGGCAGATTTTATGCTAAAACAAACTAACTAAACAAACTCTCTTTGTTTCTCTGACTGAATAAACAGAATAAACAAACTCAATTTCATACTGTTTTACTTTGTTTATATTTGGCGGGACCTTATTTACCTCTGAGAACAGCTTATTCAGTTTATTGAGTTATGTTTAAGATAAATATTTCTGAGTTTGTATTATTACATCATTAATGTTTTAAATATTGAAATTCAGAGTTTGAATTTCTTCTCCAAAACTACAAAGTGCACCTTTAAGGTTAAAATGTCAAATAGGAGGAAGGCCGAGGTTACATAATAGCACAATACATGCATCTTGTACATGACTATTTTTAGAACTGTGTCAAGGATCTCCTATTTAAACATGCTACAGTCTGCTCTGTGTAAACATATGAACAGAAGGGGCCCTTGTCTGTGCACATTTGGCAATGCCAGTTTCTCCACTGCTTCATTTCCTCACAGCAACCACTTGTGGAGAAACTGCAAAAAACATCAGACATCTTTACGCAACTTCAACCTACTGGCATCGCTGATAAAACCCTGCAGCATCGCTCCTGCATTTACCAGCCACTGCCTTGCATTAGCTGCAGGAGAAGAGACCTCTCCTGACAGAGAAGGTCACAGACAGAGTCCTTACAGCAAACATGGTGCCCTGTCCAACTATGACGAGGCTGTCGAATGCTTGCAATAGCATCTGCTGAGGCTCGGGATAAGGGCATAGGATGCTAAAATCTTTGAGCAACAAATAAAACGGAAAAGTACTACGTGTACCATTCATTCATCCTCCTGCAGCTCTGCTACAGACATATGCAGCGCAACGTGACTGGCTGCACGTCGCCCGTCACGCCCCCCTGCAGCCTGCTTCAGTCACATCACGGTGAACGGAGCCAGTGGCATCTCCTCACAGCTCGTTATGAGACAACACGATGTTGAGCTAAAATGCACAAATAAATACATTTTCGCAGGACTCATCTCTGATTTTGCTCATTTGTGCAGATTAAAATTAACTCATTGTTAAACGTCCTCAGTGACAGGCTGTAATATCTTCTGCTACAGAAGAGAAACTGCCGTTTGGTGTCTGCTAGTTGCGTTAAATGTCAAAGGTAAGCCCCTCACGTCCAAGTGGCCTCCTTCACGCACTCCATCCAAAATGTCACCACGGTCAAGCCGGCATTGGAGACCATGCAGGGAAATCCAGCCGGGTGCTGACTGAGGACACCTGTCTTTTTCGACATTACGTGAAGGGCTCACTTACATAATGTGAATCAACGAGTTGTTAGCTAGTTTTAATAAAGACAGTCTTCCTCATAGCAGAGCGAGTAGAGGCATGAATAACACCAATTGCTCAATGTTCCCTGGCCTGCAGAATGAATGGGGGGAAGCTTGCAGCAGCATGTAGTTGTTAACTGTTTTATAACAGTGCATCACTTCTATTGTTTACTGAACGACTTTAACTAGGACTTTATTGCTAATGCTAACAAACCTTTGACCACACAATTAGCTAACTACAGTATCTTCCGCTAACAATGCCTGTCATGTCATCAATGATTAATTTGTTTACACTAGTTAAGATAATAAATAGTTACAAGCAAGTCACTCGACCTCTGCTGGTAGTTTTCCACCTGTCAAGCAGCCACGCCAGCCCAGAAATATCACACAGTGTACAACTATGTCGATAAAAACTCTACTGAAGACTAAAGTTGGCGAAACTTGACAGCTAGCTTACATGCTAATCATCAGTTGGGCAATTGATAGTTGCTTTGCTAACCCAGCTAGCCGACTAGGCAGCTTGAAGTACTGGTGGACGGTATTTGCTTTAACTACTGACCCCGTTGGCAGCAGCAATCTGAACGATCAACTGAATCGCGTCTTTCATGAAGAACCTGCCGTCCCCTCCCACCACCAGGGAGGCAGCCTGGCGAGCGGCAGGCTCGATGACAGAGATGGTGCTCTGGATGAAGTTTTCCGCATAGTGCTGGTTCTGCTGAAACACCGTCACCCTCTTCCTCAGACCGCTCGTCCCGGGCTTCTGGTCCGTGTACGGCTTGGTCTTCACTGTCGTTACCTTCACCATGTTTGACCCCCAGCGAGCACCTCTGGTCGCCCCGTGTGATCCGCAGTGTGGTCCGACGTGGAGGCGACTGCAGTGGCGGAGCAGCCACACGTACACACCGGACAACCCCCCACTCATGGACCCGCCCCCTCGGTTTAAAGGGCAAGTAATGACCACAGAGGGCTGCTTCTAAATCAACATCAGGGATTATTCACACATAATGGCACTTTACCTAGACCTGGATGTTATAAATAAATAGATAAATAAATAGATAGGCCTAAATAAATGAATTAATCACAGTTTTGCACTCTGGTAACCTAATGGTGCACAGGGCCGTAGCCAGGATTTTAGAAGTTCTAAGGTGGTGGTCCCCCTTGCAACTCCCACCACCCCCAGAAAATGTATTTAGAGTATTTATAAAAACAAACAAGGAAAACAGTCTTAATTCCTCAACTCGCTACACCAGCTTAAAAAATAATAATTTCAAAAAGTCATAAGAGAAGTGAAGTGACAGGAAGCGAGTGACTTTTTGTAGTTTTCGAGAATAATCAGCATTTACACAATAATTTCACTTGTAGGTTGCCTACAAGCGGCATAGAACAGCACAAAAACATCATCAACAAATAATTAAAATAAAATAAAATAAAGATAGAGGGTTGTCTTGCAGAAATTTTGCTGAACCACAATACAATGCCATCCTTCAACACACTGCGGTGACCAAACACACGCAAGCCCACATTCGTAGTAAATGACTATGAAGAGTTCTGAAATCTGATAAATAGAGGAATGTCACCCCCCTTGTCAAACAGCCACAGCCTCCGCTCCATCCTCCAGTAGTAAAGATGATACAGGCACAGAGGTTCTGATTGTTCAGTTGAATATGTTTCTATGATCATTCAGTAGAGTTAGCACACAATCCCTCACTGTGGGCAGTCTCCCCTGTTAAAAATTGAGAAATCACTGACGGCTGGTGAGCCTACAGATGCATGGACCTGTTTCTGTTCTGTTCTGCTCTGATTTCCCAAAAGGAAGGTTGAAATATTGATAAAAGTGTTCTGCACACTGCCAGCAATAATATTCTGGGGAGAAATACTGAAATCCTTGCTTTTGTAATTTGTAAAAGTGGTAAAATTCAAATCAAGTCTTCGTATACTGCTATCAGCTTTTAATGCCCACCATGGGTACATTTTGAACTGTAGAATGTAAAGTCCTATAAAAGGAAGAACAATACAGAAGAAAGCACAATGTCCTCTGTGGTACTTCTGGTCCAGAAGATGAAAAAATAACATTCCCAGATGGACAATCCAAGCAAAACATCCACCCGTGAGCATAGTGATGCCTTAGAATCTATGGTATTTGACTTTGTCTTCACCTTGATATAGAAATGCTGATGAAAATAACAGCCACTTCCCAATGATGGATTATATTTATTCATGCTGGAGCAGACGTTTGTGACCTCAAGGTACCAAAGGTCCCAAACAGACAGAGGGGTCAATGACTGCAAGGCTAGTTGTTCAAAGCTTTACAGCAGCATAGTCATTTCATTTACTCTATCTGCAAGTGAATTAAATGACTATTGTTTCTCTTTTAAGTCAGAAGGATTTATATATCACAAAGTTACCCATTCAAAATGCTCAGACAGAAAGATATTGCAATTCAGAGCTCTATTAGAGTGAGAGAGTGGATTTCTCAGAGGAAATATTGTGAAACAGTCCTCGTCAGGCCACGGCTGTTTGCCTGTTGCATCAGTGTGTTTGATCATCATGAGCAGAACAAAGTTTAACGTCAAACCAGCCAGTGAAGGGTGTCAAGGATATGTTGCTGCATGTGTATGCATGCAGTTGTTTCACTTAATAAGAGCATAACCAATGCAACACACGTACCAATCAGGAGCAGAGTCAACTTAGTCAGTTTGAAGCGTCACATTAACACATAAACCTACATCTTACTGACGTGTGATTTATTCCCTGTCACAGTTTTTTTTTTTTTTTGCGACCAATCATTCATTTGGAAACCTCTTTATTGTAACTTTTAAAGGAAAACATTGTGGCTGGAATCATAAAAAAAAGCACAGCATGAAAAAGAAACAACACTAAATCTTTCTTTAAACACATGCAGAATGACAGTCTCAGAAAGGGGCTATTTGATTTGGCTGGCGGCCACTGAAGCCCTACGGCCCCGAGCAGTCAAGTGTTACTAAACTTCTGTGTTGGGAAAGGAAGAGCAGACAGGGGCTCGGGACATTAAATACATCTCACATGTCATGTGACATTTAGTGAGCTCGCTCTACTGTTTCAGCGGTGAAAGTCAAAGGGCAAATAATGGTCCGAGAGATAAAAATAGGAGGTCAAGACCGCTCTCGACTGTAAAGGCCAAGGGCAAATAAAGTTTAGACCTGAGCGCTATGCAAAGGAATGCATTTCATTGCCAATCCAAAATCTGCACGGCAGCATACTGTATTGAGATTATAGAGACCATAGCTGCATAGTGACATAGATTTCATTCAGGCTGATACAAACTGAGTGAAAGAACTGAGGTACAATCCTTTATTATATGTAAAAGGCGTAACCGGTACGCACATGTCAAAAGTTGTCTTGGTTAAAGGCAGACTACATTTGATTTGCTGTTGTGTTTGGTGGAGAGCTGGAAGAAAAACAGGTTTCCCATGATTCAGCTGATACAGATCTACTGTGGTGACTTTCCAGGGAAGGTAATTTAAATACTGTAAACCTGTCTGCTTACCTAAAATCACAGGGAAACATCCGTGCATGTCTTTATTTTATGCAGTAGTTCCTCTGAAAACAAATGTGCTGATGTGGGGCACAATGAAGCTTTGCATTCACAAGCATAAAACCACAGACAGATGAGTTGAAAAAGAATTCTGCGATAGAAAATATTTATTTAAATCATATTTACATCTACACAAAGGAAGTGGTAAGAGGGTAAAATGTTTTTCAAAGTAAAATACATAAAAAAAACAAGAACATAAAATCGTACCATGTTTCTTTTGGCCTTTATGATTACCTGACTGCACAGGGACATGAAAAGAAGCTAAAATCATCTTTCATTTTATTGTGATTGATGTTTGAAATATGTGAAACTTGAATAATCAAATTTTAAATAACATACAGACACATGAGAACACCTTTTTAGTTTAAAGTATACATTATGAGTAAATAGGTCATTTTGTCAATTTAAGTCCATGCATTGTCTATGCATATAAAACGTGAATTACTGTTAACAGAATTCTTACCTTTTTTACATTAACTATATGTCACACATACAAAGGCACAACAAAAACAGTAGCATCCATTATCATCTGTACTTCATGACTACAATGACCATCTCTGTCTGCCATCAACGGTCACTGAGCTACTGAAACCCCATTCTTGCCGGTGGACTTGTTCGAGCTGCAGGCCACAAGCAGACAGAGGATCTCAGCTCCTGGTCTGACGTATAAGGCTTTACCAAACACACAGGTAATCTTTAAGAAGTGATTCAAATGATTAGACAGTGTCCCCTTTGGACCTTGTTACTTACGTATAGTAAAACGACACATATCAATCATTTGATCCAACCAGTAACAGTATATAGGATCATTGCTATTCATTATGTATCCTATATGAAACCATTTGTAAGCTTTGACCATCACTTTTCTGTATCACTAGCTTAAGCGGGCTTTGAATTCTAGATGGGAGCACAGCTTTAAGTGCAGGGTAGTATTGTCTCCACACAGCTGTAGGTCCAGTCCTGTCTGTCATTGATTGGCAGGACATGTTGGCACACCTAGAAGACAGGACACACATCTTTGTATCAGTATAGTGATTTGATTCCATTGTGCCATCATATCAATTATAATAAAAGCATTATTATTATTATTCTTATTCAGAATAAACAATTAAATTGTACATTAGAATTTGGTAGAATGGATCATTTTTAAATTCATGGTTTCTGATCTTTTTCTTTTCATGATGACCAAGACAACATTCTCAGGAAGACTTCATACCATCTTCGTCCTGGCTGGCACCTCGACAGCGAACACACTCATTCCTCTGCTGCTGCAGCAGTTCCTGCTCTGCTCATTGTTCACGTGGACAGTCACTTTCTGGTTGGTCTGCAACACAACAGTTATCGGTCACTTCACTAGCTTCGTTAGCTTTCTTAACGTGAAATCACACAATACGCTCGAGTATATCAGATACACAAACAGACAAACAGTGCGGATACATAATTAAGACTCTGTAGTCTAAAACAATGGCCTATTTTCTTTTTGCTTATGAAAATGAATGTGCTTTATTAACATAAAACTAGAAAGAAAAAAACAGATAACATTATCTAATCATCATGCACCAAACTGTTGCTATGTTTTGGACACAACTGGAGGTTATGTGGGTGCTGGATGTGTTAACTACTTCCTGCTTATGAATCCGCAAGCTGCTACTGTCTTTGTAGTTGAATTGTAAGGTAATCAGTCAATATAAAACAAAATCAATGACAAATCAACACCTTAATGGAGACTAAGTAAATTGTAGACAAAGGTAACAATTTCTCCTGTTCAGTAGCTCCTTTGTTATCAGCAGATCATTCTTTCTGTGTCGCTCCTGTTGCCATGAGAATCAATACGATGGCTGCATATCAATTACAGACAGGGTGAACGGTCTCTGCAACCATACACTTCAGACAAAGTGTAATACAAACACTGGAAAGTGTTTTCATTACCAGATACTAAAAATAGACTTACATAAACAGCCTGATGTTCTGTGCTTTGAGTGATGCAGTGTAAAACTTGGGAAATAATGAGTTATTTCTTTCATTCCTTTAATTTTTCTTCATTTTCTTTTATGTAAGGCACCTCGTGAAATGATAAAATAGATTATTAACTTACAGTCCTCATTTCAAAGTTGGACTATCGTCCCCCTAGTGGTTATTAGGATGCATGGCAATTTGACAATCACATTGAACTAGGAACATTCACTTGCCTCTAAGTAATAAAACTGTGTTTCACATTCATGACACTGTATGACCTTAATTTTCAGAAGTATGCTCTACCTGCACAGTTAGATAATCACGTCTACACAAAGTCTGTCATCTACCTTGTTGGCTATGAGGGAGGAGATCCTGTGTTCTCCTCTGTAGGTGTAGATAAAGATGTTGTCTTGTCCCCTCAGTGCTTTGGCCCCTGTCCTGGCTGTGATGGACTTCTGGACGGCCTGGTTCAGAAGCTTGGCGCCTGAGTCCAGACTGAGTGGCTGGATGGACGGCTGAGTGCCTTCACAGTGGACGTCTATCTGGAACGGACAAGCCTGGCAGAGTGTGGGGGGGTAAAGGAGTCCATTCAATTAGTTCTCACAATGAGTAGCCTCTATGTGTTTCTCTCAGTATTCATGTGTATTAACCAGAGCTTTTGTACAGTAACAACAGATGAACAGATGTGTAAACTTACATCTACTAGCTCCAGCATTCGGTTGTAGCCCATGGCCTCCAGGGTGACCCACAGGTCAGCAGGGTCTCCATCTTTCTCTGTGGCCTCCATCAGGTTCAGCTCCATGAAGCCCTGCCGTGTCAGCTGGTTCTTTCTCATATCAAAGTTCTCTGCACGCCCAACAAAACAAGTAATGAAAGCCACAGTTGAGCCTCCACCTTTCATTTTATTTCATCATAATTTTGCCTAAAATCTGAGAGTGCAGGGTAATAATGAGAATGATTACCTTTGCAGACAGCCCAGGCATCCTTGTCACATTTCTCTCCACTGGTCCTCAGCTCAAAGAAATTGTACTCCTCCAGACTGAGCAAACCATTTCCATCCATGTCTATCACCTCAAAGATGTCAGACAGCACCTCCCTGTGGCACAGAGGGAGCAGCTCAGAGAAAGGTCATGCAGGACCGTCCAAATCTGCTTTTCAATCACGCATCCATCCATTCATTCATTCAGTCAACAGCTGTGGAATCTGGAGGAACCAGACATTCCTCAAAAATGTGTTTCAAATCAGACTCAACTGTGTCTCTTACCAGGCTGAAAACCTGATGACATCAAGACTTTAGACATTAAAACACAATCTCGACTTGGTCATGAGCCAAAGCTGCTGATCTTTTATGAACAAACTTTTTTTTGTGTGTGTTTTTATTCTACTGCAGGGGAATGAACCAGGCAGATACATATATACATGCACACACTCACCTGAGCTCTCTGGTGAGGTCTAGTTCTCCAGTGTCAGTCCTGCAGACAAGCTCTACAGGTTTATTAGAAAGGCTCTTTTTGCTTCTTTTCTTCATTTTGCAGCCACTAGTGAAGGGAAGCAGGTAATAAGTCCCAGCATTCAATTCTCCTTTCCAGACATACTTCTGTAGGAACACAGGGTAACAAAGCGTGTTAAAAACACCGAGCATATCCTGGAATATAGTCAAATCAAGTTTAAACTCTAGAGCATCAGAAGTGGCTACTATCACAGGGGAATGGAACTAACTATATTTACTCATATACTGTACATACTTGAGTAAAGTGAATTTTTACACTCTATACTTCTGTTCCACTACATTTCAGAGGGAAATGTTGTACTTTTCACTTCACTGCATTTGTCTGGCAGCTTAAGTGACTAGCTAGTCTTATGTCTAATGAAAACCATGTATCTCCAAATGTGGTTGTTTGGAAATTGTTTTGTTTTTTTCTTTCTCCTACTTCTTAAGCTAAATAAACTATTAAAAAAACCCTCTTGGATTATCTGGGAAATGCGTTGTTACAAAGCTGCAAAGACATGTTTTTTTTTTAGAGATGTATAGGTCTCACAGGACAGCAACGCTTCAAACATATGATTATCTTATAAAACATGATGCACTGCAGTAGATTAAACTACCCAGCAGTATAAAAAATAAAATGAACATTGAAATTCTACAGCAGCAGCTTTTACTTTCTGATATTTTGAGTAAATTCTGCTGATAATACTTTCATACTTTTACCTAAGTAAGGCTTTGAATGCAGGCCTTTATGGTATTCCTACTTTTTCGTAAGTAAATCACTGAATATGTCTTAAAAACATCCAGCATTCAAGGGCAAACATTTGACACAAAAATGATTCTTGGGACGGATACAAAGTGTTGTACATGTACATCCCTCAACACACACACAAACGTACTTCTTTGTCTTTTGACTCAGTGAAACACACAAACGTTGAGTCGTCTTTGGTTTCGCCAGCTGATGTCACAAAAAGAGTCGTGTCCACGGTCATCCATGAAGACGGCTTGTCTGAAAAATAACACAGAGATAACACAAGATGATAGGCTTTGGCTTTTGAACAGATCATGACATAACACTTTGTTGAAAGAAAAAAAAACAACTACATATTAAATACAGAACCAACCAATACAAAAACCTTTGATATAACGTATAATATAAAGAATCAAATTTAATTTTAATAAATGCAGGTTTATGCAGTCTTTTCTCAAACCCAAAAAACTTTTATCTTTGTCTCTACTAAAACACACACATATAGGAAGGATCTTTCACGACCAACATCAATCCACTATCTGTTAATGCCTGCTCAAATTTTATGAAGTGAACTGTAGCCTCTTTAAAAATAAGCATACACTGAGCTGGGACACAAGCTAGAACATTTCCTTTTAAATCTGACCTGCTGCCACACAGTGTAAAAAACAGTGCAAAGGCAAATATAGGATGTCACTCTCCAGTGTGGTCTTTTTGTGTGTGATTCACAATCTGAAAATTACTTGGGCGTTGTTTTTTTTATGTTACAATATCATGAAAAGCACCATATACAACTTCAACTTTACAGTATTCCATTAAAAACAGTGGTGAGGACAGGGTGCAGAAAACAGGCTAGGAGGAAATTTAATGAATCCTGAGAGACCCAAGTATAAATCGAGAATCCTTTAGAGGGTGCTGTCCTGTTCCTAGCATATAACAACACCCCTGTGGCCAATATAGTTATCACTTTGTAACCTTTTTTGTTTATATATAACATAATACAGGTCCAGTACCTGGTCTGTGGCTGAGGCTGAGTGGTTGGATGGTTAGGTAGACGTTGGTCGTCTGGGGGATGTGGAGCTGGTACTGCAGGGAGCTGATACTCCCATCATCCTCCAAGAAGAAACAGCCCTTCACATCACTGTGATGCCACTCCTGGAACAATGGATTACATTCTGCTCAACAGCAGTCCCACCACATTCATATAAACTTAACAGTGTGACAAATAAAGCTGAAAAATAATGATAAATAATGATTCCAAAGCCTTAGCAGACCAAGCCCCAGTGTTTTCTATTCCAAGCCCTTTGAAGCATCGTATTCAGTCTATTACATGTATCACAACATATTTTATTATGTGTGGTCTCTACACAACCTGACACAACTCCAGCAAACTATTTTGCTGCTTGACAACAAAATGCATTTATTCATTCAACAGAAACCAAAACTAATTTGCAGTTCCTATTAAAAGGGGGATTGATCTTGTGACAGGGGAAGAATATTTTGGCATGAAAAAGTGAATTAAGCAGTCAGTCCTAACAGCGACGTTGCTCACTTGATTAACAGAAACTGCCGTTGTGATAATTACCACTCCAACCTTCGGGGGGCAAATTCATTATTGCACAATTTATGTCAGCTCAGCAGCACGTAAACACTTGTTATACTCGTGTCGGTCCAGAGGAGGGCAGAAGTGTTACACTGCGTTTCTGCTGAAGGCGAGGCGACTCTCCCTCCTGGACCTGATACGGCAAATTGGAGTCCATTTAACTTTGATAAATACAGCCTTTTCAATCTTGGGCCAGCGGTCATTCAAAACTATCAAGAGGCTACTTGGGCAATATTTATGAATCCTAATATTTCTCTCATTTTGAAATCCTGTTGTTCCTTTCTCTGGCAGCACAACCGAAATGAGGTAATAATTTGAAATTGAACCGGAACATCAAAACAAGGAAGTTTTCCTTCCACTCATTGGAGACACATTAAATGAAAACACAGTTGGTGTGGACACACAGTAAGAGGACACTGAAGGGCCAGGCGCGTCTGGAATAGGCTATATATCCTTTTAGTGGACAAATAAATCACCAAGTTAAACAAAGAAAGTCCCATAAAGACGGAGCATGTCACTCCTGCAGAGAAAAGCCATTTTCTCAAAGTATTTATCTTGGGCTGTGAGAGGCATAAAAGATCAAACCATAACACTTCAGTGGTTTGTCCAGACAATATTAAATGAGGGAAATGGCCATGGGCACCCATCCACTGCTTAAAGACATCAGAATTAATGCCCCCATAGAGAGCGGGTCAGCCTGCAGACTAATACAGGCGCTGTCACCTGCTCCGGCCACAGGGCTGATTTACTGCTGCGCGGAGAGGGTCGCAGGACACCAAACCAGCCACAAACACAATCACACACACACACACAAACACACACATTTTAACCATTTACCTTATTTTATGATTCTTATAATTACAACCAACACATAAAAACAAATCCTGAGAATAAAGAATATTCCTCATTGGTTATGTCTGCGTCCATGATGACACATTTGCTTCCCACAAGAACACACACACGCACACACATACACACATTCACCCCTCTACAAAAACACAGCCTACCCTCCACCACCTCCCAATTATCAGCCTGTGGCAATATAGCAGCCAATAAAGCGAGCAGAACTTCCCTCAGAGGTAATCTCTGGACACACATTCTTTCACCTCCGCGATGTCTGGCCCTTTCCAATCTCAACACACTGCTCGGACCTGAGAGATGGAGCAGGGGGCTCTTATTTTTATTTATTTATTTTTTTTGCTGTAAAGCAAACCAGCCAAGGTTAAGCCAAAAAGAGTGAAAACAAAGAGCGCGGGATCAATACAGTGTATATCTATCCACCCTGGGCTAAATTCGCCCATCAAAAACACTGGGCAACAGCGACAGTGGGAGAGCGGTGGGGCTGGAAGGTCCTGGCTATCACGGAGCCTCTCACTCGAGCCCCCACAGTGACTTTTCCAGGTTTTGTCAGAGATGGTGATCTTTCAGAATCATAACTTAGCGTGTCGGCTATAGAGGATGATAAGCATAAATTGTTAAATCAATGGATGAGTTTATTTTAAATTAAGAGCTGAAAGATCGAGGAATTGCTCATTAAGTTGTTTACTCAAATTGTAAATTGAATATCTTTGATTTTTGGAAAAAAGTAATATTTGGTTTTGACAATTCATAAACTAAACCCTCAATCAATTTATTGGAAAAATAATTGACAGGCTAATTGACAATGAAGAAAATGTCATTGTGACTCTAGAGATGGTTACCTGTAAACCTGAGGGCTCTTGTACTTTGCTGGCCTTGGTGCTGTTTGACGTCATTGTGATTGGGTTGGACAGGGACGACCGTCTGCTGCGAGCGGAAGAAGGACGAGAGGACGATCGGCTGTCTGAGACAAATCAGTAAAAAACGTAAAAACCCAGGAAAAAAAATGCTAATTAAAAAAAAACATGCTAAAACAATACATGAATATTTTTCATGAATAAACAAGTTGGCATCTCTTTATATTAAGGCTTCACATATTAACCATTAACTAGCTTCCTGTCAGCAGGCATATTAGTAACATACTGGTTCTTTATTAGTCATTATAAAGTGATTATAAATGCCTAATTCTGCATTACCATATTCGTATGTGTACCTTAATATGAAGTGTTACCATTGAGTCATAATATTGCTGCAACAGAACAGAAAGCTCAATCGACTGACTGACAGATTAAGTACAGCCCTCCCCTCTCCAAACAGCAAACACACTTTGAAAAGAGAGATGAGGTGCGCAGCATAATTGACACTGCAATCTGTCTTCTCAGTAAGTCCATTCCAGAGTTCCAACGAAGACAGCTATTGTGCATTTGGGTTCTGAAAAAGTGTAATCTCAAGTTAAACTCGCTTTTAATTAATTACGGAGGCCTTTTAAATCACAAATGGCATAACAGCACCCTCTCAAATCCATTATCTCGCACAACTTTTTTCCCCCCGAACACTAATTGAAGCCTGAAAATATCAATTCACTAATGAGAGCTCTGATTGGTTCCAAGTCCAGGAAATCAAGCTGTGAAGTAATGTGATGGGCTTACAAGCAAATTACCTTAGCAGAGAAATAAATAGACCCACTGTCAAGGTATGTGTCATGGATCTATTTTGTATTGATGGCGGTACTTTAATCTAGACGACTAAATGCTAGCTGTTGTGTGAAAGTGGACAAAGATGCAGCGAAACGTGGCCTAACAAAAGCTTCAATGTGAGTTTAGACTGAATGTGAGTTTATAACAAGTGTTGCTCCAGCACAAGTGCCGGAAAACTGCAAGAGTTGAACAAAATAGCCCAATTATCAGAGAGACGCCGCGACAGTTCATCAATTGACCTAACTGTTTGCCAAAACATGTTAGCCACAAAACACCTGATGCATAATAAATCAGTATCTCATCAATTATTTGTAAAATAATTAGCAAAAATTTCCCATGTCCCATATCGTTCTAACATATTTCTGAGGGTAGTAGTGGTTTATACTGATAAATGTGGGACCAAATGAGCAGTCAAAACTGTTTTTGAGCTCCAAGAATAACCCATTCAACACGTGCGCTCACATCTCATCTCGTGCCAGAGTCTTGTTAAAATGTAGCGGGTATAAATCAATACGTGGGAGAGGCACAATAATGTGATAATCCAGACAACTATGTGGGAGCTCATTTGTTTTTGCAGTGGTGGTCGAGCGGGCCCTCCTCTCGACCACCGTCTAATCCCTCATCAGCTCCCCAGTGAGAAGTGGTGGAATCCTCCAAATCAATAACATGAACATGGACTGACCACTTAAATCAACCCCATCTATCTTCCCACTGTGGGCCTGTCCTTTGCTTGCTCATCCAGGATCTGTGTTCTTCTCTTTCCTCAAAATGCTGGTTTTAAAGAGCGAAAAAGTGGATTTTTTTTTACATCCATCTTCAACTAGGTGAAGGTGCTGTCTTTTACAGAAAAAAACTCTGTGGTTCATTATCCTTGGTTGCAGACGGGTGAAGCTCGACTTGATGCCAGTCCTTGTTTGTTTAAGCTGCGAAAACATAGTTTTGGCAAGAGCTCTAACTCAGCAGCCATAGTCGAAAGGCAGCATTTTTCATCAGAGCAGATGGAGCTTTTGTCAATCTCTTAATGGCAGAAATGATTACCCAAATCACAACACTTTACAGTCTCCTCCCTCCAAACAAGCTGCCCTAATTGTGCGGCTATTATGATGTATGGCCTGTCCTAATGAGGCGATTTGTCACAGGGGGAGTGAAAAATCGATCAATAACAGAGCTATTATTTATTCATCAAAACTAATCGGTGAGGCGTATAGGGGCAAGCAGTGTGTGCAACTATAAATTGGAATCAGAAGTATACTTGGTGTGCAGTCTCCATTGGCTGCTACTTTGGATCTGTAGATGGTGCTTCACAGACTGACAATATGTTTAGGAGTTTTTTCAAGCAAAAATAAGGTCTTCTCTGTATATTTTTCTCAATATCAATATCCTGTTCTGTTCCCCCTTCCCTTGTTTTTTTTCTTTTTAATGTTTGTTAATTCATACATCAGACATCAATGTTCAAATCAGACTCCATAAAATGTGGTAAGAGGTTAGATATAAATGTGTTTCAATTTTATGTTTTATGTGAAAGTCGATGGTAGGAAATGTACTTTTGACTGAGAAAAATGAGAGAGAAAAGAAATCCATATTTAATCCGTTTTAAACTTTCAATTAATATGTATAACGAGAAAACAAACATGCATTACATACTTGACTGTTATATTGGCTCAGTTGTATGTTAGATTCTTCTTGGATGTCACATGTTTACCTTTCTTGAGTGTCGTATCTGAATCTGTCCTTGGTGTTTCTGGAGGCTGAGGCAGAGTCACTGCCGCTTGCGATGCTGCTGCCGCTGATGACACGGAGCTCTTCGGAGGGCTGTATGACTGACTGCCAAAGTTCTGTCTCTTCAGCTTGGCATTAGCCTCAAGCCTCTCCAAAAGAGCCATCTGACACTGCTCCACTGTAGACACAAGCAATCTGCAGAACTGACAGTAACAGGAAACCAGTAGTAAGACAGTGATACATGAGGATGTTCTGGGGGAAGAAAAAGGGTCAGAAATGCTTATATCTTGGATGGAGGTAAGGATATGACAAGAAATAAGGACTTTTCTTTGCAATTTGCATCACTGACTCTCTGCATTTTATGTGAACTTTATTCAAATTTAAAGATAAATGAAAGAAGTCACTTCATACTTGTCTTAACTTACTTCTGCATAGTCCAGTTTCCCATCTTTGTTGACGTCAAGTAATGAGAAAATAGCATTCACCTCTTCAGTGCTCATTTTCTCTCCACTCTGGAAGATTCAACATATTTTCTAATTAGGAAAAAACTTGAACTTGAACAGCCAATCAGTGATTTTTAATCATTTTACATTTAGGCAGTCTACATCTGTAATACAACAGTTGTTGAGGTACAGTAGTTTAGTTGTCTGAATACCTAAACATGAACCTAAAACAGTAAGTTGACAGTTGATCTGTCAATACAAAATCTTTTAAGCAACTCACAGTAGTGAGGGCCTTCTCCAGTTCACTGTGTGAGATGTAGCCGTCTCCGTTCACATCCATCTTTTTGAAGGCTCTCAGCAGCTCGGTCTCCTCAGTCTTCTTCTCAAACTTGAGAATCTCACAGAAGTCGTCGAAGTTCAGTTTGGATGTTGTCGAGGTCCAGTATTTACTGAGAGTTGCATGGGATGGATTTCTGCCAGCCTGCTGGAGAGCTAAAGGGGAAAGAACATCGAGTCTACAAGTAGCAACAGCTGATGACAGCAAATGTGGCAGGGCTGTTTGTTTCTCTCTTCTAATGGCTTTTCTGTCATGCCTTTTAAATGTCAGGTATATTTTTGAAACATGTAATATATTGTAAAGTGTAAAGTGTAACATCGGTACCACTGATTACAACAGAAGTCAATGTAAACATGTTCTAAAAATGTTCTAAATGTCGTGCATTAACGTTACTATGTCACATTTTATATTTTGGGAACTCTGAAATCACCACTAAATGTTCTCAGGGACTGATCAATGTATACCGTAGATGCACAGCATCGTTTTCCGAATAACCACCAGCAGGTAATAGCGGTCTGAGTTTAAAGGGAATAGATTTGCGGAGATTTGTTGCCAGATGGAAATAATGTCCAGAGGTAACATCAGGTGTTATAGAAATTACATGGAAATTAAATCTATAGAAAATTGAGTTTTCCTTTGAATGGGAAATGGCACATACAATTGTCTAATGAGCAAACTATTTAGCTTAGTTAATAGTTTGACATTAGCTTACCACGACATAACTGCTGTTTCGAAGCGATATTCGTCAAACTAGATCTGAACACAGCTAAGTATGCGGCTCTGCAGTGCATGTAGAAAGCCTCATCTTCATCAGAAGGACGGGGTGACTCTTGAAAAGACATCTTTGGAAGAAGATATTGACCTGGTTACCGTTAGCTAGCACTCTCCAGCTAAGAAACCAGACGACGGCCAATACGGCAGCTAACTCGGACTCAGTTATGTTATTTTTACTTTTTCGTGACACTTCTACAGTCACCCGAATGCATGCAGAGGTGCATTTTATTCGATAAAATTCGCGTTAACAAGGACACTGAAACACCGTTGCTATATGCTGTCTGTTGCTAGGTAAACAAAAACCCATCGGTGTTCACCTAAAACGACACTGAAGAAACAAACGTTAACCTTTCCCGTTGCTTAAAAACTATTGTGATGCTGTATTGGACCCCTCTGTATAATATTGATAATGTTAATGTTTAAAATATAGATAAGGATTTAGTTTTTTATTCAGACTGTTTGTTGCGTGGTTAGAGTCGTTTTCGCAATAAGGGGACACACGGAACTTTGTAAAGGCCAGCCTATGTTTTACACGAACTGTTGTGAGTGTAGCAAAGGCGGCAGATTCATAAATTTGTAACAAACTTCTGCCAAGACAGCTTTAAAAATGCCGTGAGTATTAGTTCACTGTATCGGTTTTTTGTCGCATTGATTTATAAATTCAACCGCATGGTAACTAATAAGACTTTAACTCAGAAATATTTAACGTAATGCACCATTCGCGCAACAAAGTATATGATAATCACAAATGACAGCTAACAATATATACCATATTAGCTACTTTGTGTCCGAATTTAGCTAACAGTGTGGTTAATTATTAGGGATTTTGTGTGGCCTTTTCCTTATGTCCATCCAACAACTGTCGTGGTGTCACTACTATTTTCCCATAGAAGTACTGTATTTTGCTGTAATTTGTCGTACTATTAAGGCATAGTGAAGATTCAAGTAACCAGTAATTCGTTGTCTTATTTCAACAGTGTGAGAAGAGTTCTGCACTTGGACAATGCCCATAATGTGAGTAGATAAATGCTTGTTATACCAGGTGTACCTGACAATGTTTTTATTTTACTGATCTCCCATAGCTGATATACTGCTGTCTCATTTCTGTATAAAATAATGTTTTTAAAGTACAACATTTAGACTGCCTGTTTTGATTGCATGTTTTGATTAAATTTGGTCTTTTCTCTATCCTAAATAGCACCCAGCCTCCAAAATACCAGTACCTGCAAGAAACCATGCACCTTTGACTGGGACTGCCAGCTCTCAAGCAGGTTTGCTGACAAATGTCTTTGCAGACCTCGTCTCTGGCATGTCAGTGTCTGTGACAAAAGCTATCCTAAAACCGATGAAGCATTAGCTACACATAGGAGCAGATCAAATGAATTTAGGCCATGTGCATGCTTGTGTAAAATTGTCCTTCCAAAAATGGCTCTGACATACTGGTCATTGTCTCTTGTCTAATGTCCGCATAGTCCATTCAGTCATGTTTCGACTGGTTGTAAAAAAAAAACAAGCTGTGTGTCTTGCACACATGCGCAAACTCTGACATCGGTTTTATGTGCTTTGATCACAACTTATGAAGACCAGTCCTAACAAGTCAGCTGCAGTTTAAATGGGGCTTTTGACTAGAATGTCAGAGTTTATCTGGGCATCTTGACCTACAGAATGTGTGACTATGAAGCACAGTGTTGCTTTCAGTCACCTTATTCTGTGTAATTGACCATTTAAAAAACTCAATTGAAAGATTTGATTGTGTGTAGTTTTCCCCTCATGATCTTCTGATATTAAAATTGCTACAAAATTGTACCACCAGATAAATTACCTCAACCCACAAGCTCCTTTCTCTGTCCACCCTTGGAAAAGATGCAACTCCACTTTAAATTATTGAGCTGGGGTTGGTGTCCTTACTGAATTATTTAGGACTATTTAGATTATTACTGAACTTTTAAGTTCAGTCGTACTGTTATTATTGTAATCCTTGTGTGGTAAATAAAACTTGTCAGTAACTTGCATGTATGCCAGTGTTTTGTAGGTTGTGTTATTAAGGATTTGGTTCTTAATCAACAGGCAAGACCAAAGTCACAAGACATGAACAAGAGGTCCCAGAGACAGAGTTGGAAAAGTGAGTATTTTGGTCACAGCTTTTGCTTTTCCCATATTTTAGACTATTGTTTTTGTTAATAATTTACATTTTAGGCTGTAAATTAAGTTTATTCACTGCTAACTGTCAATACAAAAAGAGCCAAACTAGAGCAGAGAGTTAAAGGGTTACAGAGAACTCCCTTTTATGAGTTGCTATATTTCAATTGGCACACTTTCCTGATGGTCATAATGACATATCAGACTTTAATGACAGGAGACACGGAATGACGGAGATCCATCACTGGCCAAATTATCAGTGATTTACATAGCACTAAAAATAGTTGTATAAGAGTCACTTAACACAAGAACCATTTCCTTAGTCAAGGCAGACATTTGGTGTCTGGCCCATCCATCAAGACAAGCATTAGTTTTTAATTTTATAGTGCTGTCACTAATACGTTACATGAGCTCAGTTTACAGTACATTCATAACACTCACTTGGTTATGTCATATTAGGGTCATTTGGGGTAGAGCAGTGTTTTAATTTATTGTGAAAATAAATGTAATAGGACTAGTATTTGGAGGAAAATTGTAAAACCCCAAATGGCCAGACTAAAAACAGCCACACTTCCAAAGCAGTAAAGTTAAAGAAAAAGTACAATGAAGTACAACAAAAATGAACAATCAAATTAATGCATAATAAATACAATTCATTCATTCAATTAGTTAATAACAGGGATATTAGATAATCAATCATTTAGCTATATACAATGTTTTCAGATCATAGACAGTTACTATTTAGAAATTATAAACAGGACTAGTTTTCATGGTACTGGGCTGTATGTTATTATCCATAAGGTTTTAAATATTTTCTTTGGGCTCTTTCAGGCTCCACCAGTTACTTTCAACCCTCTAGCTATTTTATATCTATTTATTTTACACAGTAAAATGAAGCAGCAGAGTCAAAACAACAAAGGAAAAGAAGCAAATGGTGCAGGTGAGAGGCCTAGAGGCTTATAGAAGCATGTAAGCCACAGAAATACGCAAAGCTGCAACCATAGGATCAAAAAACAAACATAAAGTAGGCAACATAAAAAGCAGAAAACATAAAATAATGGATTGATGTCATGAGGGTGTGTGTGCTTCATGCATGGTGCCAACCTATTGCCACAAGCAGTGCACATGCTCAGAAGCATAGTTTGTTTAATTAACACCTTAAGAAAGAGCAAAAGCGAGAGAGAAAGGTCAATTATAGTCAGATATGATGAGTTCAGATAATCCAGTTTGGTTCATGAGCTACTGATCACTATATAATAACCAATAAATAAAATTAGCTTATATAAGTATGTACATGTAGTCATTTAAGAGACATCTTTTAGGTATTAATATTTACAGCCAATAACATAAATTATTCAACATGGTGTCTGCAGATCCTTGAAATGTCTTAAATTCAATTTTATAAACAGTCTTAAGAACAGAATCTTAAGGCATGAAAATATTCTTAAACTTGAAATTGTGAATTGTCCCAAACATTTTATCTCATTTTAGCTATCCATCTGTAAGTTGTTGAGTCAAGCTCATATCTGAGAATGTTTACATTTCAGATGCAAATCATAACACCTACCACGGAGCCTCATACTGTCTTTTTATTTTTTACTTGCACTTACCTGTTACCTGACCTCTGCACAGGACCACTACAGTACATGTATACTATTAACCTTTATACTTAAATGCAATGCAATAACAAATAAATGATTTGTCTTAAATTTTCTTAAAAGATACCTTGAAAATAAATGTCAATAAAAAGCATTAATTTAGGTGTCTGATAGATAACTATAGACACACTGTTCTATGTTCTATGTTCTATGAAGACTTCTGAACATGTCATTGTACTGTTCTTATCTCGCTCTCTCTTGCTTTGAGCAGATTGGGCTCCTTGCGATCTAAACTGGAACAATCAGTGGATGCATTCATCAAGGCCAGGAAAGAGCTGGAGGAAATCTTTGTGAGAAGGACTTTTTCTTTGGTCTTAAATCTCTACAATAGGCGGAAATATGTCTGGCTCCATCATATCTGGAGATTGAGAGATGATGGTTTTTATTACATACTGAATATTCACTTCTGACATGGCTTTTCCTTTCCGACTAGGGCTGTGATTTCTTTTTTTCTTTTTTTCCTCTTTCATTTCCAATACTGTGAGCTGTCTTGTTCACTTTTCTCACCAGTTCCTGCATGTTACTGGGTTTTTATGGTTTTCCTTTGATCTCCTTGAGCCTTTATTTTAATCAGCCAGCAGAGGGCAGCAGTGAACAAGGACGGTTCCTCACTGGATCTTCTACTGACCTGAAGACTGAGCTAAAGAGACACAGGGAGCTGAGTAAGTCCAACAAAACACTGTCACATATGACTGTGATAGTCAGTCAGATAAACTGAGGTTGAATCTGGATGTAAAATACACCAAACAAGTTACGATTTATGTTCTGTTTTAAAGTAACTGTGATGGTTTGTGTTTTTCAGCATCCAGAGTGGAGTTATCTTTGAAAGAAAATAAGGACCTCAAGCATCTCAGTCAAGGTAATGTATCTGCTAATAAACCTAACACAGTGTGAGAGTAAACAATCTCTAATTGTTTAACATTCATGTGCTGTTATGCTTTTATGCCATCAAGACAAACACACCTACTTCACATTACTGGGATATTATCACATTGATCACTGAGAGGCTTTATGGCGACGTGCTGCTAGCTGGAACTGAGTGCTGAACGATATCAAAAGCTGACACACATGTTTGAAGACAAGTGCAGTAATTCAACGCCTATTTTCTAAAAGGGAGCATTCATTTTGGTCAACAACTTGAATGTTTTGGAATTTTTATATGGACATCCGCCTTAAGTTACATCCAGGATATGAGGCCAATGTTTCAACATTTTGCTTGTGTCTGTAAGACTGTTTTTGCTCACATAATTTTTCAATGACATCCTCCAATTTAATAGTTGTGATTGTGACCATATCCCGTTGTCTTTAAAGGGCTGTAAGAAAACACATTTGTCCCAATTATTTAGTTTATTTCAAGATGAGCGGACAAATAAATGTAGTCACGAGGCTGAGTCATCCCAAAAGACACCCCCATCTGCCACTACTTCACTTCGATTTGCTTAGTCCTTCATCTTCTTTGCTATGTAACATTAACAGCGTCAATGGATGCTTGTTTCAGTTGTTCAGACAAAGTGTGCTCTGCGACCTTTAGAGAAAAACAACATTTTGTTATGGCTACACAAACAAGTCAGTAGATTTCCTCGGGAAAGAATTAATTTGATTACTTTAGGCACATATAATGCCTGCAGCAGAGCAATTCTTGTGATCGAATCATACAATGGGGACTTGTGTAAAATTAATAGGGGGTATTGTCAGTAGGCGAGCTTGTTTTCCGATAAGGTTGTTAGAAATTATTTTAATTAGTTCCAGTAAGGGAGCTGAACATACACGAAGCATTGTGGATCCACACCACAGGAATGTCACATTTTTATCACATGGTGGATCCGTGAAATGTATCAGTTTTGCATAAGCCTCCTTACAACAACAGACTTCACAATGTCAAGGCAGATAGCTGTGGGAGAGAATTGGCCCTCTATGTGCATTGAGACACACATTTTAAGTAAACAAACTGTTATTCAAAGCTGCTGAGGAGTTCTGGCCTATATCTGCCGGGACCGTGGAATCCAGACAGCTGATCTTGATGGTATCTTGAAGCATGATTCTGCTCTAGTGTTAAATGTTTGTTTAGATTCACTGCTAAGGCCTTAAGGGCTTGGATCCCAGCACTGACGACAAAGTAGGGGGAGTGAAAGAAACTCTTGGGAGAGTTTGAGAGCTTTATGAGGACATAGGATTATACACAGCATGGGCTGCTTGTTCTCTTATCTTGACATCATCGGTGGGAATCATATATTTATGTTCGATATTATGTGTGAAAGTTATAAAACAAAATCGTACCTGACAGAATGTAGTATGTGTATTACCATATATCTACATTAAGAAGTATGATTGTATTTTAAAGTGCATATCTATATACTTCATTGAAGCACTACTACAGTCATACTGAATATGGATTTGACTAATTTCCCTACCACATCAGATGTTTTCTTGAGGTGAATAACGGTGATTGATTTATAGATCATTGCAATTAACTGTTTTCCACTCATAGACTCCACTATCAATAGATCCAGAGTCATTTTTTAAAATTGGATTGTCTTAGCCTGACTACACTTTACAGGAAAATCTTTGATGGAGGACAGCCAACTTAAAATGAGCGGTCGTTAGTTCATTCACCTAATTTAGGAGCATGGTGGAGCAGCTAAAGGCATTTTGTGTGTGAGCACAACTCTTCAACCTGAAGAGAAAAACTCCGCTGGGACATCTCGGGATGTTTTAGTGGCTGCAACATGATTTCTAGTGACCAGGCAGAGATGCCATTACCACGCTGACAGTGATACAGGTCACAGTATTTAAGAAGATGTAGTGACCACATTCAAAGCCAAATGCATGCATACTATTATTGCTGCTGTAAAAGTGCAGCAGCTTTTTGACTCCTGAAGTTTTGAATTTAAATGGATGTCTGCTACATTCAAGCCGTTGCCAAATTTAGTTAATAGAATGCTGATTAAGCCAATCACCCACAGTTAAACCTCTCTGCATCTCTCGCCTGGCGCATACGCAGAAAAGTTTTCTAGCTTCTTGGTTTACTTCATAGTTTTCGCTGGACACTGAATATGCGTAGCAGCGTTTCTCTGTTTAAATCGCTTTTCTCGGCTTGAGAGAAGTTTTACAAATATGAAACCTCCATGGATCAAACATTTATAAAACAAATAGTCATAATTGACCTTGTTTGAGGTGTCCTGTCAAGAGTTTCACAGGCTCCTTTTTTTTTTTTTTAAGCTATGTGAAAAATGCTTCTTGGGGCACAGGGAAAATGTTCAGCTGCAATACCACAAGTGGCCACAGGGCAAAATGAACCTTAACCCTCTCGATTGGGGATGTAAAAGTGCAGGCAATAGTAGCATCTGGCTGTAGCAAATATACAGACTATGTATTACAGTATAATGGATAATAGTAAATGGTAAAATGTAATGTAACAGTAGCACAAGTAAACTGACAGGTACACAGAAATATCTGTATCAAGTTTGCTAACATGAGCTAATGGTCATACAAGCCAATACTTAATACTTGCGCATTAAACTTTTCATTTGTAAAAGGGAAAGAAATGTTATTCCATCTTTTTTTACATGGTCTAGCTTTAAACACTGAAGATTTTGTAGTATTGCATTTTGACTCCACTTAGAAGTATGGTAAAACAGATCTTGTATGGCAGCCATTACACACCAGGTAGAGTCCATTCTGCATGTTGGGACTGTGAACCCCACGCTCTCCCCTCTCTTTGGTGCCTAGACTCCAGCATCTCCAAGCCAATCCTCCAATCCCACTTGTCCTCCTGTTTCTTCTTCCCTACCAATATCCCCCCTTTTTTCCTGCCCCGTCATCCCCTTTTTCCGCCTTACCCTGTCATAGTTGAAACTACGTCTTTTCTCAGAGTGAGAGTGCAGTGTTGAGAAGCGCTTACGACCGTCCTTTAAGGTTAACAAAAGTTTCAGTAAGCATTCTAAAGAAGTCGCTCTCGGTGAGCAATCAGGCTTGGGGCGAGCATAAATCCTGTGGGTATAGTCACGGCATTACAAATACCCGCAGCGTCTGTATGTGCTGATGACTACAAAATTGAAAAAGAAAGGCCCTAATAATTCTGAGGCAAGTTTCCCTCAGCAGTAGGTATTGATTATTTGTGTGTGGTGAGAGATTTGGAAAATTCAATTAAAGGAGTTGTGCAAAGGATTCATAAATTCAGCCCCTCCAACCCGTATCGAGACATGGTTATGTTCTAAATCAATGCTGCGCTTCACAATATATTTTCTTAGGAACATAAAAATAAATAACATTTAAACAGTTCTGCTTACTACAGAAACAAATTTTATTTTCTCCGAAGCTTTTAAGCAAGAGTCAAGTACTGACTTGTACGCATCTTCGGGATGGTAACATATTTTTATTGCAGTTTTTCCCACAAGAAAATCCTATATAATATGAATTTTGAGATGACAAAATGAGGGGAAAGGGGACGGCTCAGCAGTGTAAAAATTGATCAGGCCATAGATGGGGCCACGTTGGGGAAGATTTGTATGTCAGCAGTAATGGGCTGTATTAAAAAGAAGATTCCTTAAGATGTCATAAAAGTGATGGGGCTGTGTCGCAGGTCGTGGGCCGCCGGCCCGGGCTGCTCCCAGGCTCTGGCACATCAATCCTAGGCAGACCTCACGGAGAGATGCCACCTGCCCACCGGGAGTTTTATGCTTTCTGATTGAAAACACGGTTGCAATTAAAGGGGGGAGTTGTATATTAGGCTGTTTTGGTCCAAGTGAAGCCTTCGATCGACAACGTGGGTTGCAGAGTATGCAATCTTTGCAGGCGTGATTTCTGATTTAGTGGATGTCTCTGGATTTCATCTTAGGATGCAAAAAATGGACTTCCATGTTTCTTTGAAATATTAACAATGCAAGAAAATAAGTGTTTTTCAAAAGAAAATAGTATAGTTGAAGGTTGAATGAAAACCCTAATTGGCATCATCATAAGATGAGATTTTATGATTGTAGTTGACTTTATATTTACATTCTTCCTTCATGTTCAGACTATTTTGTCTCAGCATTTGTTTTTCCTGTCTCTATGGAGAACTCTCTTTGATAAACAATTCAAGTGTACATCAATGTATTATTAACTGCTGGTATATGCATTTATATACATGACTTCAGAAATGAGAGAATTTCAAAGAGCGCAATGGGAAATACTTGGATAGTGACGTCAGCCCAGTATCCATTAGGTAAATTACATCAGTATCGGCACCGGAGACGATCGGATCGGATCACTCTATTTGTGTTGTCTTGAGCATCACCCAGATTATTGAACAGAAGGCTTTTTTTTTTTATGAAATGCTTGAATTAAGGTTTCATCATCTCTCTTTTTAGGAAATGTGAAGACAGAGCAGCTCCTACGAGTTTCTGAAATCCATTATGGGCTGAGGTACAATAATCTGCTTTAACTCTAATTTTATAAAGTGAAATGAATTACCAATTCTAGTTCATGACTGACAGTAAATCCATTGTCATACATCTTGCTTTTTTACCGGATAGTTTTGGTTTATGGAAAATATGCCTCCTGTTAACTCTTCTTTGTGAACATTCAATCTTGACAGTGACTGTGGTGTGTGTAATATCACGGGGTGCCAGTGGGGTTACAATCATGTTTTCCTCTCCCATATTCCCCAGGTTTTTGTTTGCGAGGCATCTCGGCTGCTGACAGCTAATGGAATTGCTCTTCACCTCCTGTGTGTATGATCCCGCGGAGATAAGGCAGGAGATGAATGTGGAATCTGCGCTGTCAGTTGCGAGGCTGAGATGTCTTGGAAGCCGTCATTCATTTGCAGGAGAAGTGTCTGAAACGGTGGGAGCGAATCCTCTGACATGTTAGACTCTGTCTACCCGCCGGAGCCTCTGCCTGGCAGCTGACAAATGTTGATTCTACATTAACCACAATGCTGCAACGCTGTGCAAATAATGTTCTTTCAGATGGCAACCCTCATCCCCTTTATGGCTAAAACTATGCAATCCTCCCCACCTGTGTAGTTTAACACCTTTGAAAAGTAAAGGTGGGGGGGGGGGGGGCAAACTGTCTTACACAACACAGTAGTCTCTTTATTTGGCAGTGCCTGGGAAGGCCGAGGCCTCTCACTGCCCGAGTCGACCTAAGCAACAGCTGGTGTTCACAGCAACATTTCCTATTTCTGCCTAAGGTGGATCGTGTAACTCTCACTTTATCACCCTTAGAGGCCACGTGAAGGACAAAGCCAGCACGCCCATAAACAAAACTAATGTTTTGATACAAGTCCCTTTGGAGATTGATAGAAGGGTCCATGGGGCTTTTAATGGCCCCCTAACCACCCCTGATGCATCAGATAATCTCTTACCTATTCCAGTGCTTTTCACTGTGGGATCTAAAACCGATCTGGCGTCCCCCAGGGACATTTTCTTTATCTCCCATTAGCACAGACTTTTAGCTTTGAGTGTACAGTATCTACTTAACAGTGCCTGCCACTAGTCTGAACTTCAGAGCCACAGAAACTGGGGATTTGCATCCTCGATAACTAGTCAGAGACTAGGCGGTGACAGGAGCCTTAGTTTCACTGTGGCTTGAAATTGAAAAAGGCTCACCGCCTGGTGTGTAATTATTTTACTTTTTTTAACGTTTTTTTAAACACCAGAAGCAGACTGATATTGTTGAATGTGTCATTTATATGTGAGTTTTAAACTGCAAATCGGTTCAAACAAAGCAGTGTAAACACAGCCAGACAAGGCAGTATTATGTTTTTTAACTTCATTATAACTGTGATGTGACTGGGAGTGCAATGCCAAATACTTTGTTTAGATTGTTCTTCGTAGGTCTTTATGAATTGATGTCAAACAAATTTAGTTTCCTAACTCAAACTAATGCTTCTTTTCCTTAGTATTTAATCTTTTGATTATTTTTTTCAATTAAAGGTCAAGTGTATAAGATTAAGGGCAGAAATGGAATGTAATATTTATAAAATGCTTCATTAGTGTATTATCACCTGGAAATATGAATCGGTGTGTTTTCTTTGCCTTAAAATAAGCCTTTTAGATCGACAGAGGGAGCAAGTCCTCATCCAGAATCTGCCATTTTGTTTCTACAGTAGCCCAGAATGGACATACCAAAAAGTGGCTCTAGAGAGGGCCTTTTGTGTTTTTAGTGACGACTGTGGAGGAGGGTGAGGTGAGGGGTATTCAGTTGGTTGCAATCTGCAACCTCACCACTATATGCCACTAAATCCTACACACTGGACTTTTAATCAGTTACTCTTTTAGTCTAGAAGATGTCATGGAATAGTGAAGAATGTCCAGGTTTCAATATACTGAAGTGATGATACATGATAAACCTAAAATGATTGTTTTTAATGTGTTGATTTTTAATATTGTACTCCAGCTATATTAGTTGTATACCTGTATTACTCTACTAATTTACTGACATTATTAATTTACCTTCCCATTTCAGATGTGGGACTCGCATCTTTCTAAATGAATTGACATGACTTTATATAAACATGTGTAATAAAAGGGCAAACCAGCGTCTTCCACACCACCTCTAATTGGCCCCTTGTGTTCATGTTCCATTGTAGTAACAGTTAACTCAGATCTTGGGCTCCTATTTGTCCCCATGGCCCATTATTGGCTAGCGGCCTGGAGCCTCAGATGCACGGGCAACCCTCACTGACCTGATAACATTTATAGTTGTAATGGATTTTTTTATGCCCGTCATTAACTGGCTCAGAGATTGGAGAAAGAAATTGCTTGTACCTTTTTCTGTGGTATTTCAACTTTATAGCATTATGTTCAGATATGTCACCTTCCATCATCTCTTTTTAAGGCCTGTCCTGTCACTGGCTTTGTTTTAAATGAACAGGTCTTTTGTGCAGGACCCTTGTAGTATCTGGGGCTGGTAATGAATATTTAATGATATTGAGTAAAAGCTTTTGAAAGATATAATTTCTGTCCAATTATTGGCTCTGTCTCTGCCAGACTGTTGGGGGTGATTTAGCGGACTACTTGGTAAATGTAGACAGTTTATATGAGGCTGCTCAAAATCTAATCATTTAACAATGTGGCAATAAAACCCACGTTCACTTTAGGTCATTGAGAATTTTTATTTATTTTCACAAAAACTAAGTTTGTACAAAATAACTTCCAGTGATGGATAAAAATATACAGTAGAAAACCGTAAAAAAGAAAAGTTCACATGAATAGATAATGACAACCTTTAATGCTAGACCTGAGTCCAGTCCCATCAGGAATGCATTTTAATCACAATCCCCAGAAGAGGTACTGAGGGTGGACAAAATAACAGGAACACCTTAATATCATTAAGTCAACTATGGATTTAAAAGTGACCGCAAGATCAAATATACACAGTCTCCTAATAGTCTTAACAATAACCAAACATTGCAACAGGTGTTCCTATTATTGTGGCCACCAACTGAAGCTTGAGCGTACAGGCACAGAGCTTTCTAAAGTCAAGTGTATCAGCTGAACACTGCTTGTGAGATTAGCCAGCAATACTGTAGCTGGAAGAGTGAAGTGTCATTGGTCCAAGCATAAATTCCTCATTGCATGCTATTTTGACCGAGAAAGCTGAGTTCTCCTGCTGCGGAGACGTCCCCGCAGTGCCTACATGTTCCAGGATGCATTGCACTGTGAAAATGTCATTCAAACGTCACTCATATTGTGGGATGCTATTTAAAATGCAGCTGGTTTACATGCAAGAGAACAAGTTTTGTTTAATGAGCAGCAGCCCTCCCCCTGTCGATCCAGACACATCAGCAAACCGAGCTGAAATAGCTTGTAGTTCTTCCTTAACACTAATTACATCACTGGTATTAAAAAGGACAGCTTTTGCAGCAGAAAAAAGCTTTTCTCTGTCAATATAGCATGCGCTGAGGAATTTATTGCTTCATTTGACTACATTTAATGTAGATAACTTTCCCTTCAAGTAAAGGCTCAGTTGAGCTTTTTCTATTGCATTTTTGTAAAGGAGAGGACTGATTTCATGGATTTATTTGGTCAAAACTTCCGAAATATCACTACCCTTTTCTGTCACAGCTCCTCTGTGTTGCCATTTTGTAATATGTTGATTTTTCAGCCTTAGTAAGCATTTAAGTAGGGCTGCAACCAACAAAAAACTGTAAAGAATGACAGTTTCTGAAAGGTGATATCATCAAATCTCCGGTTTTGACAAAGCAACAGCCTAAAACCCAGAGATATTCAATTTACTGCAATGCAAGAAGAGCAGGGAAAAAGCAGGGAATTGTCATGTTTAAGCAGCTGGAACCATCACCACAATTGACTTTGAAAACAAATTCTTTTTCAAAATAGTTGCCAATTAATTTCCTTTCAATCAATTCATCGTTGCAGTTTGTTCTATTTGCACTTGGGACATGATGGCACGAGTGACAGCCTTCATGCACATTCAGAGCAGACAGTGTGGACCACTCCCCTTTGGCACCATTCAGTTCTTCTTCTTCTGGCTCTTTCTGCTCGGTGGCCCGCTGAACTGAACAACGTTGAAATACAAAAATGTTCCAAAGAAGTGCAGGAAAGCAGTAGTAGACACCAGCACGGGAAACAAGTCAGGTAGGTGTGGAGGAGGAACCAGAGCGACACTCGCGGCGCTCAGACCTGCCATGGCTGCGACGCTGATGTAGAACTGTAACGCAGAGAAACAGAGACAGAGGGGATATGAAATTGAATGAAAAAAGTTAGTATGCCAAATGCTAAAAGACTTAAACTCAGGCTGAGGTGAAATAGCTGCAGCCAGGTGCTACTTCAGAAAGTTTGGAAAATACTTAACTTAATATTTAATCCTTGAAAATGTCTCCAACGTCATCTGGTGTTTCATCCACATGCATCATTTAAACCAAAGATCTTTTTATTATTGAAATGAAACATCTTATCGTCATATTGAAATTAGTAAGAAAAAATAATCACTATCAAACATACTATAACAGTATATTTGATCATTTTTGTTCGTGGAGATGGTTCAAGTGGTCATCATGTGATCAAGTATGGAACCTCAGTCACGTGATCATATATGGGAAGGAGATCGTAACTTCTGTCTCTCCTGCATGCGATTTTCATGATGAATACCATGCGAGGTGGTTGGGAGTCAAGATTATTTTTCATCTTGGGCTTGAAGACAGAATATTTTTGAAAAGAAACAAACAAAACGAAACTTTCAGATTGAGCTGTGGGATTTGAAAAATGTGGGTGTTCAGAAGGTCTAAAGAAAGATGTTTATAATGTTGTATTAGTTAAAGCCCAGGATCCAGCATTTTAAGTATTTGACCTACTCTTGTAGCTGAAATGTAGGATATCTAAGTCTCTTTAAATGCAGACATACCGCCTAACCGCCTCTTTGCAATGAATGAATTGATATTCCATACCAGAAATTGTTCCTCATAAAATAATGAAAAGACTGGGCGCCTCAGGCTAAGAACAAACTGTTAGCTTTTCTCCTAATTTTAAGTGCAACTATAATATCAAACCAATGAATGATATGATTTGCAAGAGCTCTCAAATCAGATTAGATATTTATCACTGGATGACTTCCATCAAACTGGTCATTTAGAGCTGCTGGAAAGAAGAGATGACTCTGCAGAACAGCCATTCTGAATGAAGTCCCACATAACTACTTTTTGCCTTGTTACAGAGTTGCACACAAAACTGTTGGTGAGAGTGAGATCATTCATGTGTCTATTTGGACTTCATGACCCAGAGACAAGTCAGTGAGTAAGATGGAGGAAACACCTCATGCCCACACCCCTCCCCGCCACCCCAAACCCATGAAACCTTATCGCCTTCATTGGGGCTCGCTATTTATGCTGCTTGTGTAAATAAATATATCTAGGCAAACCTGTGTTAATGACACGTGCTATAAAAAGACACCTCCTCTTAATCTCTGACACCCTACCGGTGCCCCTGTCGCTAAGGGGCTGGCAGTGCAGCCACTTCAGACGCTGTGGAAACTTAAATAAGTGATAAATAATTCTTTGGCTGGCAGCGGCTTTCATCCCCGGACAGCTTACACAGCTTACAGCGGCACATGATCTTTATTTATACAGTTGGGTATATCTTCTCACACGCTTGCAATTTGGGTCTAGTGCCACTTTCAAAGTACAGGCCACCTGGGATCCTGAAATCAGCACCCTTCTTATTACAAATGCATCAGCTGTACATCCTCCTCCCCCCTGTACAAGAGCAGACATGAACTATTGACTTAATCAAGCAGCAATATCACTCACACTACTTTGTTTTCGGTTCAGTGAACGTCAGACACAAAAAGACGCAATTCTTTAAACTTATATCCAAAATACACTGTGGTAAAGAGGAACTGAGGCCACACCTGATCCCGTAACAATGATAGGAATGGGCTGAAATGAGTTTTTACTGGTATTATCTCATGACTCCGCAAACACTCGCTGCATTAGAATAATTTCAAAAATGCTATAATGAAGTTTAAATTCTACACATGGTGGCTTTAATTACTCCTATGTGCACAATCTGTTGAAAACAAGCATGAAGACATATAAAACTTCCTTCCCTACCTGTCTTAATAAGTGTTGCATGACCTTTATTTTATTAGCAACCAATTAGAGCTGCAACCACGAAGATAAAAGCTACGGCCTGCTGTACAAATCTCAGCGCAGCTTGACCTGCAGCATGTGACTGATATAAACCATGTGTACCTTTTTATACTGTTTTGACTGGGAATTGCTAATTTTAAGCAATTTCTTTATTTGATAGGCGTCTGCCTTTACAATTGATTATCGGCTAATCATTAATCATATAGGAAATATGTTAGAAAACTGTTTTAATCAATGACATGATTTTTCTTCGATGCAAAATCAGAGTAGGCTACATTAAGAGTTAAAATAAGAGATAAAGTTAACAGCAAGTTACTTGAATGATAAATTAAATAAATTCTTGAGAAATCAATTATTTTTTTTCTCATCCCTAGTTCTGGTGAAACTGTAAATATTTATCCCCCCTGTCTCCAGGCTACGACCAAATGAAGCCTGGAGACAGTACAAAACCCACTAAAATCGGTGATGACTATAGTAATGTTCGTCATTGCACCAGGACTTGGACCACACTGACCTTCCATCTCACAATACAGGCCAGGTCCAGTTTGGGTAGGCAGAACAGCAGCTTGTGATAGGCTCCCAGTCGCAGCTCTTCCTCCGAACAGTGCTCCAGTGCAGACAGGAGAAAGACGCTGAAGAAGAGGAAGGCCAGCGAGGTCACAACGTAGGGCACCAGCAGACCATCCTTCAGTAACAGAGGCACCATGCTGCACAGAGGGACGAGGATGAGAACAATGGTGCACTTACAGTTCACAATTCAGAGATTTCTGCTGACGTCTGGAGCAATTTACAATAACACAAAGGACAGCAACGTATAATGACTCCAAACAGGGTCAGAACCAGTTGCAGCTGGAGCTCTGATGCAGATTTTTAAAATCAGATAAGGAAATATGGGATTTACATACATGTACATCAGAAAATGAGAATAGGGCAGCAGTAGACCACATAGCTTTTATCCAGCGGGCCTGCACAAGCAGTCTGTGCCCTGGGGAGAGATGGCTCAGACACTCATGCCAAGCTTATCTTAGTTTAGCAGAGGGCCGTGGACAAGAACAACAGTTGACTCATAGTAAATCGCAGGTCACCCCAGCTTGTAAAAACCTATCCGCTCCCAACAAACCACTCATTCTGATTTTTACTCCGACAGAAAAGCCCCATTCAGCAGATAAATGTTGAACAATTTGGAAATACATACTTGGTCAATTTGAACAGACTGGCTGCATTCTGTCCTCTTAAAATTGCTATGGTTGAGCATCCATTCAGCCAATTACGCTAACAAAAGATGTATTTTTTTTTTTTTTAAATGGCAGAGCCTGTAGAGGATGCAGATAATGTGATGTTAGACTGTACTGAGAGGCAGCTACAGAATGACCTCCTGTCCCTACACAACGCACACTTAGACAGCAGGCATGCAGACTATGCCATGTAATCCCCAGATATCCTTATACTAAACCACACGCACAACAATTAGTGCTGCCGGAAGAATTTAACAACAGCTGGTGAAAGTTAGACACACCATTCGCAGCACTACTTGTCTTTTCCATTCATGGTGCTCAGCTCGACCCGTATCGCAGATTCCATTTAGCTTTTTAGGATTATTTCTATTGCTGCTTCTCATTTGATTGTTAACAGTGGTGAGGCAGAGGAAGAAAATAAAGATAGGGGATGTTAAAATTCCAGATTCAAAACCTGGCCACTAGAGTAATGTGGCACATGACATTTAAGCCACTTGGACATCTCACTCATTCACGTTTTTAAAGATGAAACAGTGGCACAGGTAGATAAAATCAGTGAACTGACTCAGTAATGTCAATTATAATGCAATATGTATCTATCTTAATTCTGCTAACCATAGTTTAGACTAGTGAAAGCTATAGTAGAGAGTGTCTACAATTGAGAACTCTCGAACTTTTGTGATTCATGTCCAACAGTTCGGGCAGGTTTTGATCTTGTCTGAATGGAAATGCAGTACGTTTGATTTGCTAGAATCTTTCTGTACTTTTTCACCTTCGCTACAACTGGTAGGTATCTGGAATAATGGGATGGATGGATGGATGGATGGATGGATGGATGGATGGATGGATGGATGGATGGATACCTTTAGTAATCCCAGAAGGGAAATAAGGTAATAGGTAATTAGGTTGTAGAAAAGGTTGCAAAATCTCTGCTGAAATGTTGCATGAAAGCCTGCCTGGTTATTAAAGGAACAGTTCGACATTATTTGCAATAGCTCATTTAGGTCTGGTCATTGACATGGCATTGCCAGGTGATTAGCAGCGACTCCAGTAAGTAACTGTTGCCAGCCAAGAAAAAATGGCGCACATAACCCCCTCAAAAATGTGACTTTCCAAAGATATATAAATGTGCTAATTATTGAGCTTTAAAGGTCTGGTCTTAATGCTAAACTAAGCTAAGCTAACCACCTGCTACAGGTAGCTTTACATTTATACAGACATGAAAGAGGCATTAATATTCTCATGTAACTGCAAAAAGGGAAGAAGCGCATTTCCTTTGACACTGGAAAGCAGTGTCAAGCTAGTGAAGTTTTGAACAGGCTTAAAACTCAACGTCAACACATGCAACAATCCACAGTTGCACTATTGATGAGCATTTAAGGGGAAAAAAACATAACCATCAGTAAAGCCTTTCACCAAATTTTTTCCACATGGTCTTACCTGAACGTAGAGACCTGCAGGAAATAAATAGCCACCAAGGGGAGGTCATTCAGTAGGAGGCAGACGGGCCTAGAAAAGATCAAAGTTCAATATACTCACTGTTAAACACACTCGACAGCAAGTGCCATTAAATATTCTTTTACAGTAAAACAGGAAGTGAGGCCATGTTCAGTCAGAGCAGGATGTGAACTGATATCATGCGTGTATCGCATTAAAGTAGCTCGTCCCATATTATGTCCACATTAATCGATTATTGACCGTCTCTCACAAGGCAGTCAAGTGTTTGTTGTAACACATTAATTTATACCAGCATACGCCTTTAACTGTGAATCCCCTCGGGTGTATGGCATGGTACCTGAAAGTGTTTTGCCAAGAAGTTACAGTTAAAATCATAACGTCATGGCACATTGTGTTATAGCTCTTATTAGATGGACCGAGTTGCCTGCGTCATTGCTAGCTGGCGCTAGTTGCACACTGTGCTCCGAGGGGGGCACTTTCCACCGGTCCCTGAGCCCATAATTACAGCCAGTGCTCTTTGGCGATCCTGTTACAGCCCAATAATTGATCCTGCGCAAACAACGCCCCGAGCTGCCGCCTGCCATTCTTTCCTAATCCCTGGACATGCATTACTGATTGATTCAGGGGGACAGGTGGGAGATATAACTCAATAGTTAATAAAGCAACAATCTACCCTAATCTAGATTAATAGATGAGCCCAGATCTAGGAACCAAATCCCCCCGCTGTCAAATCTGTGCCAGACTTCGCTCTCCTCCTACAGCCGCCACTCTTATACATATGGAGGTAAATGGTAATGAATCACACACACACATCGACGTCTTCGTGTTCAAGTCTGGGTTCCTCCAGCTTGTTCATTGTCAAATCCGAGGTGCATTTTCAAGGTTTTCATGCAACTTCCTTCTGTGCTAAATAACATATTTATATACATACACTCAAAATAATGATTTCACTTCATCAGATTAATCAGATGTTACGGAGTTATAAACAGCCAAATTACGTTTTGTGAAAGCATTCTAAAGAAAGGTGGCAAATAAAAGAAACACACAAAAAAGTTCAATGTTGTAACCCAAACCCAAAGATATGTCACCTGCCTATTAGTAGACTTGACATCTTGCATGCCCTGGCCGAGCCAATATAACACAATTTACTATGAAAGTAATGCTGTTCTAATTTTAACGCAGTTTCTCTAAGCATTTTAAGGTTTTCCGGCAGCCATTCAAACCCTGTCATGTATGCAAGTGCTTCATTCACTCTGTTAAATATGACCCTGACACGCAGCACGGCACATATCATGACAATAGAGTGTGATGACAGAGGTGAATAGCTCCTCAGTTAGCAAGTCTGTACTTAAATAGATTGTTCCTCTGCAACTCTGGGAGCACAGCAGCAGGATGATGTCACTTTTACAGAGCGCTCATGTATTCAACTCATTAACAGTCCGCGGGACATAAACTGAGATCAGACGAACGGCTCCCTTTGTGGGCAGAAATTAAATCTATACTCATGAATATTTGAGATGTCACTAGAAGAGCACCGTCACCGCGGGTTGGGGCAAAACCTCGAGAAGTTACTGCTATTACCTCGGTACTTACAAGGCAGCCAAGAGGATGGACTTCTCGTGGACTTGATAGGAGAAGAGGAAAAACGCCAGAGATGAATTAGCCTGAAAGTGACATTGAAATTATTAGTATTACTGTTACATATAATCAATACTGGATAGAATTATTTTTAATAAAGACAGTGAGAAAAAAAACTAATATATGAAAGGATCCCTTAATAGTGTTCACATTGTAATTATTGTAGTTTGTAGAATAATCCATTAGTTTGTTTTCTATGCAATGTTTAAAAAAGGTGAAAAATGATGATCAGTGTTTCCCAAAACCAAAGATGACATCCTAAAATGTCTTGTTTTATCCACAAGCCAAAGATATTCAGTTTACTGTCATAGAGGAAAAACCAGAAAATATTCTTATTTAAGAAGATGAAATCAGACAATTTTGACTTTTTTTTCCTCAAAATTACTCAAACCGATAAACTGACTATCATAACTGTAGCTGGTTAATTTAGTATTTGACAATTAACTGATTTATCATTGCAACTTTAAATTATCTGACAATATTAAAGAAAATAAATTAATTAAAATGATTAAATTACTGATGTTTGAGCCTGCATGTGATGGGTTAAAAAAAACAGACCTAATCTTTCTCTCAGGGGAAGATCGGTAGATTCGGCTTGCTCTTGTTTTGGACGGCACTTACCAAGGCCAGTTTAAACTGCCAGAAGGTGGGCTTCGTCAGGAGTCTGACAGAGGACGGTAGGACCGCCAGGAGAGTGCAGGCAGTACTGAGAAACAATACAAGTGAGCAGTCAGATTCAACACCAAAAACAGTTAAATGCACAAAACAATAAAAAAATCCCCATTGGGAGACGAAGGAAAAAATAATTATACAGCAGACGAAATGTAGAGTATGAAATCAATTTAGAATCAATATGAATAATCGCATTTGCACATGATTCCAGGCGCTCATTCTCCCGTTGTGTTGATATGGCTTCATGTACAAACTGACAACGACCACATAACTGAAAAGCAGATTTGTTTTGCATCAGTGGCGCAAGATGAGCTGATATTGACGTGAAACAATCGAACGCAAAACCAAAAGCTGTTCGTCTGTTTTTTTTAGCCACCGCCGGCTCCGCAAACTAAGACCTCCGCTATGCGGGACCAAAAAACAAATACTGGCCCCTTCTCAGGGTTAGCAGGCATTAGTTTAACCCTTCAATTGTCACCTGCTGAGGTTGGAGGCACCGGAAGAGAGCGACTAAGTGTCAGTGTGAATGTGCTGAGAGGTCGGGCAGCGAGTTAGCCCAATGCGCCAGGGCAACAATGTGTTGGCGCTACGACACAGACAGACACACACAGATAGATGGACATAGGGATGGTGGGAGATGGACGGAAGTAATAAAAAGGACCAGTAAGTGGGTATTTAGTGTGCGTATGGAAGCGAGTGTGTTATGCGTGTGTTATGTGCTGGGCAGGGTTTTGCGGTCCGGAAGGACATGGATCACTTTTCACAGCTGATTCATTCTATGTACACAGTACACCCACACCACACCAGAGCATTTAGCAATCCGCTCCCCGTGCCAAAAAGACAAGAGTGTTTTTCATTTGTTGGAAATGCACTACAGTCAAAGAAGTCCAACTTGATCCCCGGACTTAGCAGTCTGGCAGAAACGTGTCCATGCTGCGGACATAAGACTCCTAAATTTAGCGTGCTGGGTTATTTAAGCAGGCTCCACCATGACACAACTGCTGCATCGACTTCTTCTCGCTGTGATCGAACAGGTTCTCAGCTCTTGGTCAAAGTAACTTCCGAATACTTCAGGGGTTACGGCGCGGGGTAGGGGGCAGAGAATCTCAAGTGTTTATTGCGTCATCTCCGCTGCAAGCACGGTTGATTGTCTTCACTGTATCACATCATCCGATAAAGTACATATATCAATACCATTTTTGAAAAGGAAATCTGGTAACAATGCTTTCGTCTCTGTAAACAGGCCACAAAATTAGCACCCGCCTCAAATGCTGGTAAATTATGCAGGTTGGTAGACTTGCTTCACTCATCAGCCAAAAACAAAAAGTAATCTGTTGAGTGGTAATGGTAATCTATTTATTCTTATATGACACACTGCAATAGCTCCTTGGGCAATCCAGCCTCTTGTCATCACATTTCCAAAGACAGCTGTGACTTCACGTTCAAATGTTTCTCACAAGATGTTTCCTTACGGGATGATCTGGTTTCCACCCCACAGGATCACTATCTTCATTTCCCTGGCTAAGCTCTGCTTTCCCAGGAAACGAAGAAGTGAAAACAAGAGGCAAGAGGGAGGGGAGTCAAAGAAAGACAGACAGACAGACAGACAGACAGACAGAGAGAGAGAAAAAAGAGAGAGATGAAAGATAGAGGAGGAAAAAAGTCAAAGCTAGTCGGAGAGATAGAGGGATTACCTGAGGTAGATCTGGGAGTCACTGGACAGAATGGATCTGATCTTTATCAGGATGTTCAAGCTGCACCATGTGTTGGCCACCTTATCCTGTCCACACACACACACACACACACACACACACACACACACACCCACACACACAAAAACAACACTTTGATGCCTGTGTAATAAAATAACAGAATTCCATTATGAAGAGAAAGCAAATAAGTGGCATTGCTGTAAGTAATTATTTCCCCCTGAAAGTGCAATAAAAATTCCCCGGGGGCATTCCAGAGGGACATTTGTACGTAACCCTCCATCATAAATTTACTCTCCTGCCAGGAAAAGCATGGGACTTATTTGTAAACTTGAGGACACAAGGTCAAGAGTCGAGGCAGAGTAGTTTTTGCATAAGCAGCAGATACAGACCAACCACAGAGCTCTGCTGACTAGTACAGAATAACAACATATTAAACCTTCTCTATAGTATTATTTTAAGCAAAAAAAAATGTAATTATTTTACTAAACTAATTTCTAGGGCTGCTTTTGATTATCAATTAATCTTCCAGTTATTTTTTATTCAATTGATTAGCTGCTTAGCTTATAAAATAATACTAAAATGAGATAAAATAAAATAGTGAAAAAAATTCCCAGCTTCAAAATTACTTTTGAAACAGTCCAGAAACATAAAGATTCAGTTTACAAACGTACAAAATGAAGAAAAGCAGCAAATCCTCACATTGGGGAAACTTAATACAGAGAATAGTAATCAATTAGTGGTATTAAAGAAAATGAGTTGCCACCTATTTTGATAATTGATAGTAACTGTTTTAGTTTCAAGCAAAAATGTCGAACATTTGCTGGCTCCAGCTTGTTAAATGAAACATCACCTTGGGCTCTGAGAAATTGTAATTCGCATTTTTTTTTTTTTTAACAATGTCATGGACTAATAATTGAATTAAACTGATAAAAGCTCTGATAAAAAAAAAAAATCTCTGTATTAGAGACTGCATCATTCTTTAATTGTTTTTATAAATAACCCGTAAAATCAGATCTTTACGTTTTGTGAATGATGTGGAAGATATGTTACAACCTTTAATGCCGGCCTAAAAGTACTTGCGGTTTATGCGAGATGAGGAGGGCGTTGCTGGGAGATTCAGCTGATTTAAGTGCTTAAGCAGTTGTGCGGGGATCAGATGGTATTGAGGCCCGAGCCGCCACCGTGCACCGTGATATCGCAGACACAGAGACAGCATGCCTAGATCTGCTTTATGATTCCAGCGTGAATGCTTTCAGTGTGTGGCCCTGTCTAGAAAAACTATTTCTGGCCTCCTCTCTCTCCTGCTACAGCTGCTCACAGCACAGCTGTGTGGATCTTAATGGCAGCCTAGTCAGCAGCACTGGGCCGCCCAGCGTTGTGTTGTCTCAGCCCCTTCGCTCTCTTTTTCCTCCCCGCTCCAAATAACAGCTACGGGAATGTTCCTGAAGGCAACGCATGAACAAGGGGAGGGGGGTCCCATCGGCAAATGTAAGGGGGGGGCGAGAGCAGTGCGGCTCCTTCACCTATAAGCTAGCATGGAATTTCACAGGGGGAAGCATTTGGTGCCATTTTTGTGAGCAGGCAGCAACGTGAGACGCCAGAATGCAGCTCAGTGGGTAAACTTACAACTGCTCCCGCCCAGAAGTTGCCACGGCCACCAGTCACCGGCCCTCTCCTTCCCCACCACCCCTCTCTTACCCCCGTCCCCTTGTCCAAAGCTTCTGCTTACGTGCACAATTTCACAATTAGTTCAGGACGAGTCGCCCCGGCAGCCTCTCACGCTGTCGTCACAGGGGAGTATAGTGTCTCTCACACCCTGTGTATTATGTTTGCATCATTTCGTTGAACAAATACTGCCACATCGCCTGCTGCCATCTGCTCCCCTGGTAGAATTTTCAATTACTTCTCACATCCATGACACCTTGTGGTGGGTGCCACCTTGGGGACCAGGACAAGACAGGGGGTTCAGAAATGAGAGCCGCAAACCTTCGCCTCTAAGCTGTCAGTCACGCGCAGGAACCTATGCTTCTCCCATGACAGCTTTCAACGCTGCCGACCGGCTTCTGGCTACTTTCTCACAGCGCACTGTCGCTTTCAATTTAAATCAAATCAGCGAAATGTAACTTCCTGGAGGAAGATAGTTGATCGTTTGAGTCTCATCGCCAGATTGTCAAATACTGACAATACTTTTTGGTTTGTGTCCTACCTGATCTGCCGACCGAAAGCATCGTCAGTATTTGACAATCTGGGGATGAGACGCAACAATTTAAAGGTACAGTATGTAGGGGATCTATTGGCAGAAATTGAATATAATATTCAGTTCTCACCTGAAACTGAAACTAAGAATCCTTGTGTTTTTGTTCCACAGTAGCCCAGAATGGACAAACCAAACACTGAACAGAGAGAGGGCCTTTTACTTTTTTTTTTTTCTCGAAACTGTACGGGAGAGCCACTAAATCCTACACACCGGTCTTTTAATATTGCATTCCCGTGCCTCCATTTCTCTCTGAGCTGACCACAGCATAAAATATGTGCGTGTGTGTCTGCTATGAAACAGTCACACTGATATGCTTTCCGAAGATGAAGTCTGTAGCAGGCAGTAACAGTTGTCGGATGTGCTCTGATACGCCTTTAAGCGTAGCGTTGGCCCCACTCATCAGTCCATACGGCTACAACATGACAGTGCTATGAAGTGCTGAAAACACCCGGGCCATAAATTAAGTTAGATTTATCTCTATCCTCCTACTGTACATCGCGAACTAAGACGCCTCTGCGAGATAGAGTGACACCGATCTGCTGACCTTTCACCATTTTATTCCACTGTTTTTCTTTGATCCTGCTGGGTATCCATTTCCATGCAGCTAAGCACTGCAGGGGGGAAAGATGTTCACCATGCTGAGAGTGTGGACCGTAGTGTAGGGTATGAGTGCCAGTGGTTGGGTATGACTTTCATAAAAGCACTGGTCAGCTTTGTGCTGTAAATTGGACTCATCCTGGAAAGGAGGAACAAACAAGTCTCTTCAACCGGATTACAGTTGAGTATAATCTCTCTCTGTGTCGTGTCTCACAACAACGTGCTCTTTCAAAAGACATTATCATGGAAGCAAGGAAGATAAAGACACCACTTCTTGGGCTTTTCAATTACACTGAAATTAGCTAATTTGAGAAAACTGATCTGGAACGATCTAATATTGTGTAATAAGATCATATGTGAAGGCCAGTGTTGATTGTGAGCCCTAAGGGACTGTGTGAAAGGTATTGGGGGGAGAAGGGGGCTGAATCCCCAGCATTTATTGAGAAGGGGGCTGAATCCCCAGCATTTATTAAAACTGTCTTTGGATCCTCTCTTTACCCTAAACCCCTTATCTCAAAATAATACATTTATGGTAAACATGAGGAAACAGTGAAATTAAAAGCCCGACCAAAAGTAGATTTTTTGAGCCGATACTCACATAATTGGGGGAAAAAGTCTGACATCAATATATGGGCCGATTTACACACATTTCTCCCATGATCCCTGAGATATGGTCTTAAGATACTGATGAGAAAGATCTGGAACAGGACTAGGTAGGACATTTTATAATTTAACAGTAACCTTTATTGTCTACAATGACATATATGCACTCAAACTGTAACCTTAACTATACTATTCATAACTATACATTACTCGAATCATCTTTTTCTGCATTATGTTTTGTACAAAAATAATTATGATGAATAAATAAATCACACGCCGATACGAATGTATATGTGATAAACCAATATCGGCCATAAAATATCTGCCAACTGATACATCAGTCGGGCTCGAGAAAATACAGCTATTTATAGGTAAAAGGCTAATTAATAAACAATTATTAATACTACCAGAAATAATTGAACCTCGGGTGAGGAAAAAAATAAAAGACCCTCATTTCCCAGAAAAGTCAGAAAAATCAGTCTTCCTCTAGTAAAAACAAATAGATAGTGTTTTGATTTATCCACATTCTGTCACACCACTCCCCCTCTAATCACTTCTCCACGGTCCCTAAATTAGATGCCTGCAGCTACAATCCAGTTTTTGAAGATGGAACGCATCTTCGCATTTTTGGCCAAGAAAGACGCATTTTTGGCCAAGAAAGAAAACCATTAAAATCTATTAACAAAAGCAAATAAATACAGATTTGATCACCGAGTATAACTACTGACTTTCGTGCATTACATTTAGAGAGAAAGAATCCAACAGTGTTATCTGCCTAAAGAGCAACCACAAACCAAGGTCAAGCTGATATGAAATTATCGGCACCCAACATAGCGCCAGGCTTTAGGGTAAACAGACACATAACAGCATCTTTGTTGGCGGATAACATGAAGTCAAATGGCATAAAATATCATTTATTTTGGAAGTCACAAACAATCCCTTGGGCGTATTGAGTTGAGCATAGTTTTATGCTACTGGTGGTACTTTCAGTGACATTTAGTCATGAATTTTCTGAAAGTTCCCTGGGATACACATACATACGACCAGAAGGGGAAGTGAGGAAGTTAACATCTGCAGCACCTCAGGGTGAAGTAACAGGTAAATGTGACCTGTGTGGATCATTGAATCTGTATGTAATACTATTCTAACGTTACTTAGCCTATTTGTTGAGCTTGGATTGATTTCATGATCTGTCCAGACATATTATCTTCTTCCACTGTTCTCTTTGAATATGTGGGATTGCGTGTGAAGAGCCGCTATTCTTAGAGTAGACTACAAATGTTTTCTTGATAGGACCGAAAGTCGCGAGATCGAGCGTCTTAGATGTGGTTTGCAGTCTGACTTTATCATTCCGGAGAGTTCACTCTACCTCAAACAGACCGCGAGCCACGGGAAAGATCCTCCGGACCACCTGCAAGGCCCGACTGGGGTCAGACAGGAAGGGCAGCCAGCAGAGGGCAAAAGTCACCAACACAGTCGAGGCAATTCTCACCAACAGGAAAAACCTACATGAAGAGGGGGACACACAGAGAGACAGGCATCATTACGGAGTTCTGAGGGAACAGATATACCACAAATAATGTAGAAATAGGCTCTTGTTGACAAAATTCAGATATTTTGTAACCATAATTTCAACAAAAAAAAAAGAAATATTGACATTTGCATAAGTTTGTCTGAGTCTACCGCTATTCCTCAAACAATAAGTACATACTGTGTGCAGTTCCTAAATTTGGGATTTGACCCTTGTGTCGAGGAATGCAGTGAAAGCCATGCATCAGCTGAACGTCTTCTGTGTAGGTCAGCCTATCTTGTCAGCTGTAACTGTGAAGCTGCTGGTTAAGTTGCACACACAGCATAGCTGAGGAGTTTGGGCATGGCGAGAGTGTCATCTGGACATATCTTCCCCCAGGCCCTTCTAATCCAGCTCTCCATTTGCTACTAAATGCCCTTGGTACATTGTTACTAGATAAACAGACACTGGACACACTAGTAACAGCATCCAATCTGATTACCTCAGTCATTCTGCGGCTCTCCTGAGGACACGGCTCGCTTAAAGACTGACATTACATATCTGCTTTGAGCACTCAGCTGACACACAGAGTGACAAAACAATAGAACTAAAACAATACGCAGTTCAATAGTCATGACTTCATAGACAAAAAATAAAATAATGTTTGCCAAAACTACACTAGTGTTCGCCTTGTTCAGACGTATTGATTTCCTATCTTTATCAATTATAAGAAAGTAGGGATGTGTGCGATTAGTTGATTAAACGTGGCTACACCCTCCTGCTAGTCGGCACCAGAAATACGTCATCTTAGTTAAGTTAATCTTATCATTATTATTTTAATAACATATACATTTAGAGTACATACCGACAAACTTTTAACTGAATCTTTTTTCTGAAGTTGGTGGCTCATAAAACTCAGATCAAACTATCAAACTAGGCAGTGATGATCAAACATGAATTGAGATTCTGTTCTTCATTGCCTATTTCTCACCTCATATGATTTCAGAAACCCATTCTAGTGTACTGTTATTGTACTGCTGTAATACGAGGTAGTTTGTGACCAGGCTGCCATTTTTTCCTGCTTGAAAAAAGACGAGCCAAAATCGAGCACTGCCAAACTCCCACTTGTGAACCACTGTAGACAACCGCATGTCTTAACTTAATTCCCCCCAAAGTGAGGAAAACATAGAGAACACAAGACAAAAACAAACAGACTCACCCTCGCCCCGTCGGTCCCAGTTTGACACATTTCCCCAGCAGGTAGCAGAAGAATGGCAGAGCATGGTACAGCTCCATCTGTTTGTAGTTGAGAGCCAGGCAAAAGGCCATTGAGCCAAACGAATCCCAGCCCAGACCGAGAGCCAGAACTCCCCACAGGGCAAAGCCCAGACTCACTCCATTGTACCCGATACAGTTAAGGTCAATATTCAACGTGCTGGTATGTGATAAATACCTTAGAACACAGCAGAACAAAAATACTAGAGGAAAATATTATTTACCTTATACTACTCTATTTGGACTCTATGTTCAGTGAAGTTCACTATTTTGCAGGCAGTCTTCAAAGCAAATTACAATAATGATATCACAGGGAATAAATAGTAGAAATGTAACTGTACATAAAGGATACTGGAAATGGCCATAGTCGATGAGGATTAACCCCGGGTACAGAAGGAAGCAGAACAGAGTGGAAACCTGGAAAAAAAGAGTGTTGGAGAGTAAATATAAGTCAGATCTAATGGTGAACTTTTTGCAGACTTTGTCATGTGAAAGAAATATCTAAACAAAGTAAGATCTGCATTGAACAAAATGCAATGCATGCTGGGAAAACCTTTTCTAGTGTTGCCTTTATACAGACACTATAATAACTGTTTGCTCATTTAAGACACAGTCAAAATATTACAAACCATCCCTCTTAATTGATTGTACTGTAAATGTAGTTATACCCGCTGAAATGTAGGAACTTCCTGGAAAATTTAATAACATCATATTATATTACAATAATGACTGCATAATTCCCCTGTTTGGATGACCAGTGCTGTAATCAGTTTTCATAAGGGTGGGTTCTCAGACTAAGAGGAAAATGTGGCTCATTTCGGTCTTTAGTTCAAAAAACTATTAGATGTTTTTCCCATACTTGGCAAGTGTGTTACCTTTTTCTTAGCGGATCCATCAGTCAGGTACAAACAGTATAAAACCACAGCAGGGATGTATATCAACAAATCTGCCACCAGGACTGAAACAGAACAAAAAAACACAATATTCCATATATGTCTTTCTAGATACTGAAATTATTTGTTTTTCTAAGGTCGAGGTTGTTGATCATGGAAGGTTTTGACTTTAATTTCTCATGGTTACTGTACCTGTAGCTCTCATGAATAACTTGTGTGCTGGACTTTCATAACCTCTCGATTTGTGGAGCTCCACCCATTCAGGGTTTATTATCTTGGCTCTGCGGGAAGTTATAGACGCCAGAGTCAGATAGAAGTTTACATTAATTTCAATCATTAAATGACAGACAAGACTGCCTGCTTTTGAAATACCTATGCATGGGATATATAGAATAAAATACAAAGGAAAGTAGAACTGATATACATGTTAAAAATATACTTTTTATAATGATATCTACTTACATATAAGCGCAGATGAGGCTGTGGTAAGCAGTCAGAGGAGGGTAGTCAAGACCCCAGTAGTTCAAGTCATTGTCAGTGGTGTTAAGGTACCTGCATGAGTACAAATATTACGTATCTTTTAGAGCTGCACAAATGAATATTTTGAGAGAAAAAAGTGCAATATCCAAGAAGCTGCAAGGTAAAATATGTGACCAAGCAGCATTATAATAATTATGATCATAATGATAATTTTCAGTAAAAATGAAAATCATGTATTATCATTAACTGTGAATCATATCACAACCACATTATTCTGGAAAAATAATCACAATGTGATTTTTTTTTTTACCATAACATGCATTTAGGAGATAAATGAAAACCGTGGACGGGTCTACAAATTCTGATTAAAGTGGGTGCAGTTTTGGTTTAAGGCCAACATCCCGGATTAGTGATTGATTAGTCTCAAAGATCCCTTTAATGCTTCATGTTGAATCGATTATACTTGTACAACAATATTCCTCTTATACAAATGAGAAATACTGCAGGGGCTAAGAGTGTGTAGAGGGTTAACTTTGTCAGTTCTTTTCTGGATCTTGTTTATCCCTTATCTGTGGTATTGTGGGTATGTTGACTCAGAATCAAGCATCAGAAATGCATTTCTGTGTTTAGAGACGAGGCTTTAACAGCATACTGTCACCGTGAACAGCCCAAAGAGCTCATATGGGTTTCAGTTGCCTTCACAAGCTTGGTATCTTAAAAACTTGCTCAGGTAGTAAACAAATGAAGCTGCAGACTGACCATTCCTGGACAGGGAGGTTGTAGGTCACCTCTTGCCAGTGCCTCTGGGCTTCATAGTCGCCAAACATGGGAGGTCTCCCCGCCCCTGGAGGAAATATTTCAGCTGTTAGTCTGGTGAATGGGGAACTACATCAGTGAATGACAGCAGGGAACCACACACACATACACACATAACAGGCTGACGAGGACAACTTCCCGAGCCAGTGACTGGACGCTAACTGCTAACAGCAACTCTCTTACATGTGTACAACAACTTCCTGTCAGAAAATCAAATAAGCTACGCTGACATTAGCAGTAGTGAAGCAGAGGAGACTGTTGTGGTTCTCTGAATGCTGCCGCGTATTGACGCTAAGCTACACGCTTCCTACCTGAATATGAATTTAACGAAACGCCCCATCTCACAACAACGCCGAGCAACACACAGATAGATACGAGACTCCACGTCTGCATAACTCCGACCGGTAAAATAAGCTTCAGGGCGAGAAATAAAAAGCTAAAAGAAATTGGTTCATTGACACCACTTTTGAAATCTGTTTACATTTCCTGTATACGTCATCCGCCAAGGCTTCGTAGCGCGTTCTCATTGGTCACTGCACGCTGACATAGCGCCGAGAAGCATGAGGCGTTCGAGACCACCAAGAAAAAGACAACATTTTAACTTCACGAACCGTCGCCGTATTGCAAAGATAGAATAACTTTATCAAACGAGTTTTATCCCCAGCAGTAGCAGATGTACAATGTGTAATATTCTAACTATGTTGGTATTGTTACATCATCTGAGATTTTAGGGGTTTTTGTCAAACGTTACAATTTTAATGTTAATTTTACTTACATTTCCCAGGTACTATAAAAGCACCATCAGTTGAGAGGAGGTTTATGACAAATTGATGGATATTGTTCATCCTTGAAGGTTTATTGGTCAACTAATATCTCAATAACGTACATCTGATGTTGAATTCAGAGGAACACAATGTATACATTATTAAACGATGCCCTTTTTGTGATCAGAATAAGATGGAAATTCCTAAATTATCATACCAGGGTCACAAAGCTGGTTGAATTAGGCTAGGCTATGTATGCCAGTTTGAATATAGGTAGGATATGTTTGAAATGCTAAACATAATATCTAAATTAGGAATGCTGAATTTTCATTGTCATGTCAGCATAACAGAAGATGTATTCCAAAGGTTTTCTTTTCTGGCAATTAGAAACAACCTACCACATATATATGGAGCTATATGCTATATAGCATCTGACATTTAGAGTATTTAGTGAGATGAATGAATGACAAATATGGCTGCTACATGCAGAAATGACAACTCTAAATTTAATAAAGCAAGTTCAGTACAATAAATCTTTGCTTTTAATTAACTAATGCTCAATATGTGTGCACATGTTTATTTCAATATGTTTGGAGGTATTCTGAGTCATATGAGGAGCACTTGTCTTGACTGCATACTGTATATGACATGGATATTTAAACCTTTATGGCAACGTACCATGACGTGGCAGCATCCACTACCTGGAGTGAAGAGGATCAGTTGTCTCATGTGTAACTAGTCTGTTGTAACCTTCTGTATACAGATGTATGCATGGTTATACGAGGCGAGCCTGCCCTAGCCCTCCCCTCATAATGTAAATCTCCGCCCAGGGGCATTTTCTCCTCTGTGACCTTTTCTTCTGTTGACACCATCATCTTTGTTCCCAAGGTGTTGGGATTTGCTGGGTGAGACATGTTCCTTGTGGTTCTGGCATCAATTATGCATAAATAATAATAACCATGGACAACTGCTGATTTGCAATGACACTTTCATTACAACGGCAGCAGCCTATAACTCACTGGTACCCATTAGTTATTAATGCCTGGCCACGCCAGCTTTACTTTGTCATTTATTGCTTCATCTCTATGCCTTTTTAAATATTCAGTAACTGCTGTACCTACATTTACTGTCTGTGATCTCCACCCAGGAGAAGGCTATAGCTTGTGGTGGAGGATGACCTAGTTATTATGGAGGCACGGGCCTTGCTTGCCAATGCCAATGTTGTCTATCATGTATACAGTCAAGTTTGCTACAGCGAGTCAAACTGGATCTTTTCTGCGTTTTTGGTCACATGTTCGACTGTTAACATGAGAACAAATACCGAGTCATAACTCAAAACTCACTCTTTTTCTATTTTTCTGCTCTCTTTTCTTCTCCTGTGATGACTTTATCCCAAATTGATTTAAGAAGGATTTATTTACACCCTTTAAAAGCCAAAAATCTTCACTGAAGCTGCTAAGCTAAAAGAGTTCTCACCTCATCTTAAGTGGGTGCACAAGCTCAACCACAGGTCGAAGGTGAAGTCTTTTCCAACCAGTTCAGTATCTCAGGGCTTTCCAGAGACTTAGATTACGCTAGACGAGCTGCATGGAGCCATTTTGTGGTTGTTTTTATTTTTGTTTTAAAACCCGCCCACATCTACTTCAGCTGTTTACGAGAATGCTGCAACGCTGGTTTGCTGTGAAGCTCCAGAAATGTTTTTGTGGACTACGAAACTTCACCCGGCTTTCCATCAGCGTGGAGATAATGATGATGATTTTCCATTGTTGGGGGAAGTTATCCTTTAGGTGAAGCATCAATGAATTGTTCGGAAAATGCTCAAGTATTTATATTATGCATTTACAGAAAACTCAAATTACTGCCTATTGCAAATGGGGATGGTGTTAAAAATGTATGAGAATCCAGTCTTTGTAATTGACACTCAACATGTCCTTTCTGATTCAAAGGTCAAAGGTTACATATTAACTTAATTTAATAAATATCCAGCACAGGATAAGTTAGTAGTGTTGTACACAATACAAGTGTGTGTTAAATGTTCAGATCTTGAAATTGATAGGTTTCTACCGATAACTTTGCAAAATCCATCTATTGAGGAGAACCCTGCGAGGCGATCGAAAGCTCCAGGACAGTTGCTTAGTGTACCCTGTGGTGAGATTGATTTTGGTCAGTTAAATGCACACCGGCTCATGAGACGTACAGTATCAGTAGATTAATCCGCTGCACTGGAATCACTCAGTAACTTTAAAGTAACAGTGACAGTAGTATTCCCCAACCAGCCGCGCTCATAGTGATTACACCTCCGAGTTTGTGTGTGGGTTTGATTCATAAGAATACTGTCTCCTGCTCCACTGTTCAGGCAGCTTATCAAATACACAAATATACTCAAACACTCACTATTCACTAATGCACGATGTTGTCTTAAGATGGCCAAGTAATCAAATTAGGGACTTCAGGTGAAAAAAAAAAAAAAAAATCACAAGTCTGATTTTAATGAGCTCTTGTGGTTTGCTGTAATTTGGTCAAAGTGTTTGTGTGAGATCATTTAATTTGTGAGTAAATTAATCATAATGAGAAATTAGGCTGTATGTAACCACAGCAGCGTTTCTTTCCTTTTTTTTTCCACTTGAGTCACATGTACTGAAAAGCTGTCCCAGCATGACTTCCATCAAAAAGAATAAAAAATGCAAATTGTAAATTTTTTAAACAGTTCTGAGGGAAAGTTATACCTTTTCAGGAAGCTGTGCTTTTGTGTTTTTCCTTGGATTTGCAGTTTTGAATTGAAAACTGAGGTCAAGAAATAACCACAGCATGTCGATTATACCTGCTTGGTCTTGTGTTAACATTTTTAAAGCACACTTTGAAAAATTGAAAATCTTAAAACTGAGAGGTGTGAGTGTCACCACATAATCATGACAGCCGTTTAGGTCCTATTGCCAATTAGCATTAGCACCTAAACAGCAGAGGATAAGTTCAGTCATTATTTCCACACCTCCATGCCAATGGAAAGTTGGGTGAAGTTTTGTAGTCCGCAAAACATTTCTAGAGCTTCACAGCCAAACAGTGTTGAAACATTCTCCTAAACATTTGAAGCAGATTGGGACTTGTTTTAAAATGTAAATAGAATAGAATAGAATAGAATAGAATAGAATAGAATAGAATAGAAAATTATTTTATTGTCACTATGTACAATGAAATTGTAAAATGTAAAAACCAAACAAAAAATGACTTCATACAGGCATAGTCTAAGTTTCCAGAAGCCTCGAATCCCAAATTAATTTTAAAAGACATTTAAAACGCTATTTTTTTTAGACACTAAAAGCTAAAAACTGGTGATTACCCGATCGGTAGTGTTTGCACAAGTTCGACTGGGTGTCAAAGGTGTAAATAACATCTCAACACATTAATTCAAGATTCTCCTGGAGACTTGAGTTACACTGCATGAGTGTATGGAGCAATTTTATATTTTGTTATCCTTTTTTTTCCAGTTGTTTTTTACATTTTAAAACAACTCCCCGTCTACTTCACTTGTTTAAGGAAATTCTGCAATGCTGTTCCGTCTCTGTGAAACTCCAGGAATGTTTTTGTAGACTGCGAAACTTCCCCTGACTTTCCATGGGTGTTCATGAGTAGATAATGACTGAATTTTCATTTCAAGCTTCTCTTAACTGTCTCACCTTTGCACACAGGTATTCACAGGTGTGTTAAACACTCAAACAAGACATCATGAACTGAAGCTTTCCTTTATGTCAGCCTGTATCTCGTTAAAACTCTCATCCAGCTCAATTTTTTAAATGATTTAAAGTCAAAATCATCTTGTTATGTTAATCAAATGTTGGCTAATTTATTCCGTCTGCTCATCATTTGGTAGTAAAATAACAATCAAACACACAATGTGGCCTTTATTTATGGCAGACCGAGACTTGAGACTGATATAGCTAGCCTGGCTGGTGGAGCTGTGGGAACCAAGCTCTAGACTTCCCTCCACCTGTGCACAAGCACGTGCAGCTGCATAGGTCATTACCGTGTGTGGGCGCGCGCGAGTGCGACTGTTTGCTCTTCAAATGAGCCAATCAGCGCGTTGGATTGTAGGCGACATAATGAGATGCGAAAACCGAAAACTGCGTTTGCTTTCAACGCAACAATAGATACGGGTTAAAAGCGTAATAGAGCAGGAGGACTCCGTGGATTTGCTGGCTGCAGCATTTCCTGGACTAAACCATTTTTAGGCTGTAAATCTCTTTGGAGATCACACACAATTAAAATATAGGCTATTTTCAAAAGTCACTTTCAGGCCCTGAAACAGCTTTCATTTTAAAGGAGCACTATGTAGTTTTGGAGAAGAAACACAAACTCAGAGTATTAATGAGGTAATAATACAAACTCATAATATTTATATTTTCCATGACTGAATTAACAAGCTGTTCTCAGAGGAAGATAACGTCCCCGGAACACTGTTTGAAGCTATAGGAAGGTGGCAGGGTCCGCCACATATAAACAAAGTGAAACAGTATGAAATTGTTTTGTCCTTTAAGGTCAGTTTGTTTATTCAGTCATGAAAACAAAGAGAGTTTGTTTGTGACTTATCAGCCAGGAGGTCTTTCTTTTCTGATTAAAATGTCTCTTCCAAAACTACACAGTGCACCTTTAATAATAAGGTTTTTGTCCAATTATGATCTGGTTGAAACTGAAATATTTAGAATTTTCCCCTCATCTGCTGCTGAAGCCTGAAATGACACTTTTAATTAACATCAGCAACATTCAGTCGCACTCAGAGATAATGAACAGTCCTATCTGACCCTAAAACAGTATGTCTGACCCAGTCTGCCATGCACATGTGGTTGCATTGGGTGTGCTGGTGCATGTGGGTCAAAATATTTACCATGATCACGTCGCTCGTCGTTCTTAAAATAAAAGTAAACGGATTGAGCGAGTAATTTATTTCAGTTTCCCCTCCGTGAATTAGATTTTGCATACATTCAGAAGACTGTTTCAACCTGAATCATTGGACAAAATAAAAAGAATATTAACAGGTTGCTCAGGAGGGTTTATCCTCCATCATCTCAGGTTGTAGTTTCGTCCTAAATATTTCTTTGATTTTTGATCTCCCTGCCAGGAGGCGCGGTGTCAGTGAACGCCCCCTGGCGGCGTGAATCTCGTCTGTTCCGAGGTTGTTGTCAGCCTGCAGCATCACCGGCGCAGGATCACACACAGAGACATCACCGGAGTCTGTATGTGCAGTTTTACTGCGGCCGCTCTGATCCGGTGAGACACGGCCTGTGAGAGCTTTGGCTTAAAGGACTCCTGAACGCTTTGTGCAGGCAGGACCCGGATCTGTAACCGCACGTGCCTCACGGAAATAAATCAGAAAATAACTGACTGGAGAGGTGTGAGTGCAAGGTTGGACTTTTTAGGTTTGGTGTTTCTTTTAGGGATTTATTTGTCAAATGGCCCCAAAAAAGACGCACACAGAGCTGCATGCAGCGGCATCACGTATTGCTTTTTCCACATATTGATCAAAGAATATCGTCTGATTAAACCCTAAATGGGACCTCTGGTGGCGTCTGGACGTCTCGTTCAATACCCATTTAACCTGTGCGTATCTGAATATTAAATACCTCCTTAGATTATAAATTACGCGAGGTTCATTTTTTTTTTTAAAAAATGCGAGACAAAAATGAGCAAAAACGAATTTTTAGAGCATGAAATGTCTATTTTTTTCTATTTGTTTTGTAGGCTATTTATAGTATTTTATGTTTCGATCAGATGTGCACAGGTTCTGAGCAATAACACGAATTCCATAAAGGTGATATAATGTCAAATTGTGAATGAATGCACTAATAACAGGCTGGTGATAGTGGTAATAATAGCCGACTAATAATAATAATAATGAATGAAGCGCCGGGCTGACAGCGGAGAAGCCTTTTGCATCATCAGCACCTTCCGCGGCGTCTGAAAGTGAATTGAAGCGGAGCGAGAGGCTCCTTTCTCTTTCTCATGGGGATCAGTTAAATATAGCTCCTATGACCCCCCTCACACACACACACACACACACACACACACACACACACACACACACACACACACACACACACACACACACACACACACACCAGCAGCAGCCCCGATCACCATTTGCTGTTTGTGTAAAAGTGATTAGCCAGACACAACTGCGAAACTGTTACATTTATAGAAGCCAAGCCGCAGAATATATGTCCTGTAAGACGAGCCGCGCGGTGATGTAATGGTAAATTAAAAGGTGTCCAAACTGTGACCTCCCGTCAGAGATCGTTATCAGGGAAGCGACCGCAAACACGCTTTGAAAAAAACTATTATAATTTACTCCGCAGTGTTAATGTATTTTACACCTGTTCGTCCCGACATATACAATGTTACGTCAGCCCGGGAATCTTGTCAACAGTCCGAGAATGACCACATTTCGGTGTCGTTGCACCGGATGACAGGATGGGGCACGTCCTCCCTTTAATTCACCTGTTCTTCACATTTAAATACCTGATAAATATATGGTATTTTTATATGGTATTTTCCCCACTGATTGTTTTTTTTTCCGGCAATAATTATCATTTGATTTAAAGAATAATTTCAAAAACATGTCTTCAAAATGTCAAAATAAAGTTGCAAAATAATCTACCTCTAACACCGAGAGGCTGGCGTTTGCCGTGAAAAGGATAATTCAATTTCCCCTTGTAACTCGGTAAAATATAATTATACTGATATCATTACAAATAGAAATTAAAAATAGAGACGTAAATTTAAAAATACTGACTTTTTACATCGTGGAAATGGTATGCTTGCAATAATTATTAGTAAACTCAAGCACATAATATTCACCAGATAAGACAACTTTTCCGTTATGTCTTAAATTTCTTCTTTCGATATAAAAAAAATCAAATAGACATCCCTGTCTTCGATTTTGTGTCCCTGCATGGCGTGAGAGGTGATTTATACAAAAAGAACACCTTCGAGAAAAATATTTTCTCATGAAACAATTTAAGAATGTTAATAATCAAAAATGATTTTAATTCTTTCTCAGATTTATTTACAAATAAATTCAGTTTACAACACAATATAGCTACATAGAATTACATATATTTGATCTTTTTTTTTTATTTATAAACAGACTATTTTTCAGAGCTTTTTGTGTCTTGTATGAAAAGGAGGCAAAGGAAAAAAGAAAAAGAAAAAAGAAAAACCTTGTGTCCAGTCTGAAGCTTCCAATACAAAAAAGAAAAAATGTAAAATAATTATCACAGATTTCAAACAGGAACAAATGAAAATAAAGACAGGTAAAAGTCAAACAGGTAAAATCATCCTTTTTTTTCTCTTTTTTTTAAACAAATATTTACAAATATTACCTGTACAGAAATATCTCCTTCTGCCTTTTCTCTCTGTGTCTCAACAGTCTTTACATGGCTACAGAGTCCAGTGTTGCTCTATTGATTTGTGCTCTTCGCTCCCCCCGGTGATAACGTCTCTATAGAAAAATAAGAGTTTATTTTCTCTCGGTTAGAAGTCACTGTGAAGGCCACTTGGACACCGCCGCCGCCGTCGCTGAGGGTAAAACGTGTCCAGAGATAATATTTGACGGCACGCTGAGGATGGGCGCGATGGCGGCGGAGGTCCGGGTCAGAGACAGGGACTGCGCGCTCAGCAGGGCCGACTGAACGGTCACCGGAGGCCGCAGGAAAGCCTGGGCGGCCGGCGAGGACGAGGAGGCGCTCGACACCCCGATGATGTTCTCTATACTGAACGACGGTCTGTTGGACGGCTCCGATTTGATCATGGACGCCGTGCTCAGGCTGTTGAGCTGAAGTTGGAGACTCGGGCCGAGCTGGGAGTTGAACGCTTTTCTGTTCAGCTCGGCCGAGGGCAGGAGAGGGACGCCCGGGGGCAGCATGTGGCCCACGGGGGGGATGTACGGGTACTGCAGAGCCGCCGGATGGGTGTAAGCGGCCGGGTGGATCCCGTAGTGCCTCCCGTAGGGGCCCCCGAGGCTGTACGCGCCGAAACTTTGCATCATGAGCGCCGTCTGGTCCCTCAGCATGTCCGGCTGCACCCTCTTGAACCTTTTCCTCCTCCTGAGGAAGCTGCCGTTGTCGAACATGTCCTCCGACGCGGGGTCCAGGGTCCAGTAGTTGCCCTTGCCGGGGTTGCCGGGCTCCCGGGGGATTTTCACGAAGCAGTCGTTGAGGGACAAGTTGTGGCGGATGGAGTTCTGCCACGCCGGGAACTTCTCCCGGTAGTACGGGAAGCGGTTGCTGATGAACTCGCAGATGCCGCTGAGGGTGAGCTTCTTCTGCGGGCTCTGCAGGATGGCCATGGTGATGAGCGCGATGTAGGAGTACGGCGGCTTCACCAGGCTGCTCTTGGGCTTCTGGATCCCGCCGCCCGCCCCCGCGCTCTGGTCCTGACCCTCGCCTTTGCCCGTCTCTCCCTCCCCGGAGCTCTCGCAGCACGGACTCCCCCCTCCGGAGCCGATCTCCTCCTTCTCCACCTCGATCTCGTCCTCCAGCTCCTCGTCGCCCGTCTCCCCGCGCAGGTCGTGCAGGATGCCTCCCCCCGGGCTGTCGCAGTCGCTGTCCACCCTCTCCATGCCCTCCTCGTCTCCCTCGCCCACCACGTCGATGTCCACGTCCTCCGCCGTGAGCACAGTTTGGCCGGACATGTCGCTGGCTCGTTCGCTGCCTCCAGACAGGGTCATCTCACGGCTTACTTACACTTTTTGTTTGAAAAGTCTACCGGAGCCGAAACAGCCGAGCGAGCCCGGGTGTGATGGGTAAGAGGCGGGGAAGCGGCGCGGTCAGTGCGCACACACACACACTCACACACACACACACAGTCGCGGCGGGGTCTGCTGGACTTCTCGTCGCCGCCTGTCAAACGCTGGGATTTGTCCAAAAAAAATCTTTAAAGGCAGGTCGAACCGGCAGCGAGCCAGCCAAGGCGGAGAGAAACTTCAACTTCTTCGGATATTCTCCACTCGGTAAGTGAGCAGGCCCGCGAGAAGCGGCGAGTCTGGGTTTCGAAGTTGTTTGGAGATGTGGCGACTTTTTTTTGTGCGCTCCGGCGGCGTCCCGTCTGCGCGCGTATTTCCTATAGGAGTGATATTTAGAGAAGCAAGTCGGGATGACACATGCTGCTTTTAAAGGCCGGAGCTTTTAAAAGGACTGTCTGATAGATTACTTTTCCCAGTATAAGATATACTATCAGCGCGGGACACGTGGTCCGGTGACGACAGACGCCCCCTTCTCCCGTCCTCTCCTCCCCTCCACCCTCCTCTCCTCTCATCGCCTCTCCTCTCCTCTCCTCTCTGTTAAACCATGCAAACTGGAGTTGTTTCATGGATTTGTCAACAATGGGACATCAGCAATGCTGCTTTCCGCTGATTTCTGTGTTCGTCCGTCATAGACCATTTAACGGTGGCAGAGGGAGGAGGAGGAGGAGGAGGAGGAGGAGAAGGAGGAGGAGGAGGGGGAGAGAAAATTGGCCTGCGTGATTGAAAGATCTGATGCGCATTAACGCGGCGGCGTAAAAAAAAACAACCCAAACCTTTAACTTTGCTAATGCAAACTCTGTCCGAGAGCTGCAGAATGAAAACGTCGACAGCTAAGTTCCACTGAATCCTCCGTTAACTTCCTTTTTATGTGTGAGCGTTTGTTTTGGATGTGAAATTGTGCATGCCATGGGTTTTTTTCTTTCTTTCTTCGGTTTAATTTGAAGCAGTTTCCCGTGCATGTTTGCTCTGCGTGCGCCGGGATTAAACACTCTCGCTCTGTTTATGGTGCATGCCTGGATATTTCCAGCTTCCCAGCCCGCCGCGTAAATCCAAGCCGCGAATGCAAAGCATGAATTGAAGTCTATTTATTCCCGCAGGATTAGCCGAAGGTGGGAAGAGTATTGAGCGGCAGCAGCGGCAGCAGCGACGGCCAGCAGCCAGCAGCCAGCAGCCGGGGGGGACAATGAATGGAGAGAATAAAGAATTTCCTTAAGAGTTTGGATGAGGTGCTAACGACCCCAATCATGGCGCGATTTTGCATTTGAAAAAAGTAGGAAATGCGGGCAGCGGGTGAATGCAAAGAGAGCGTTTATTCACAAGCATGAAGGTGAGCGCTGAAGGCTGGGCTCACTCTCAGGGAGAGGATGTCGGATCCGATACAGAACATTCGAGGAACTAGTGAAAGGGGAAGAAGAAGAAGAAGAAAAAAAAAGAGGGGGCACTTCAGCAGACGCTCAAAGCGGCTCGAGACGCGCAGCAAATGAACAAAATAGGGAGATATAACCCGACGTGCCACGAGCGAGTTAAACCCTCAATTGATTTTATCGGAAAGTCTTTTAACAGGTTAATGAAAATATCCATAACCGACAGCGGCCGGTTATTTGCGACAAAAGCTTCATCTGAGCGAATTAAAACATATAAATAAATTAGACATTACGTTATTATTCAATTAACGATTATTTCTCGGCCCCCCAGCTCATTTTTGTCCTCAAAATGAGGCCAGAATGGATTTTAATTTAGGAAGCAGCCTTTCGTCCACATTATTATTATTAATATTATTCTATCGGCTTTGATATCGTCGCTGTTACATTTAAATAAATGTCACACATCACCAGTTAATGACACGAATGGCATTAATTCGTTACTCACATGGAGAGGACAGGAAATATCGCAGCAAAAAGCGCCTTTTCACCAGTTTATTTCTGCTTTTACAAAAATCCCACCACGGTTATTTTATTTTCTTTTTTGTATCTTATGGTTTGTGGAGTGACTGGGATCCTCGGCGGCGCACAGAGGCGCTGCGTCGCGCGCCGCCTCCGCCACCTCCGCTCCTCCGGGATAAAAGTGGGATTCATCAAACGCTATCATTAATAACGCGCGCGCGGGTCAAAGGCGGGAAACGTGGCTTCCGATTAGACTCGCCTCGTGTTAATCTCTCGGTGACCTGTGTGATCTGGAGGGGTCCGTCGATACGGACTACTTAGCAGATGAAACCAAGAGTCTGCATCAACTTCTGCTCATCCTGCAGGGCGAACGAAGAGAGCGGCGCGTCTCGGTGCTGTCCAGGCCATAAATCAGAAAAATAAACTTTTCGAGGTGGTTCGAGGTTGTTTATTCGGGAAGGGGTTTGTGCTTGGATCGAAAAATCTATTCTATTAAGGATGTGGATTATTTATTGACTTATTTATTTATTTTCTTGCATCTTTCACTGCTGATTTGACACATTTCGTGCGTTTCTCCAAAGCAGACGCGGTCCGTTGAGCTCTTTTCTGATACCAGTGACCTCTCTGGTGACTCTTCGCTTTTGAACAGAGCAGTTTGTTATGCGGCCAAAAAACCCCTCACTGATGTGGTGCCTTTTGAAATGTTGTGCAGCAGACTGAATAAAAGAGCTTCACGAACCACATTCTGTTGGTTTGCATTTTTGATTTCTCTTATTTTGAAGGATTCCTAAGGTCACTGTGTTAACCACTCTCTCTCTCTCTCTCTTTCTCTCTCTCCCGTGTGTGTGTGTGTGTGTGTGTGTGTGTGTGTGTGTGTGTGTGTGTGTGTGTGTGTGTGTGTGGAGAGAGACAGGTGCAGCCACAGCCTCCCTTTAAGAAAAAAAAAAAAAAAAAGATCCCAGAGTCGCAGTGTTGTGTGAAAGGCGGCGTAACTGCTGATATAACCTGACTGGAGCAGCACCGAGAGGGGGTTTCAAACCCGTCCTTCCTGTGATCTTTTGAAGCCTCATAAATCCGCTTTTATACCTCCGCAGTTTGTTAATGAAATGTACGTTTTAAGCACACATGCACGGCTTAGCGCGACAAAACCTTTTAGTATAATAAGCCAACTCGCTCCGGCATGAAACCATTAGGTTGCAGGGGGGGCCGACGGGAGATGCAGCGGCAGCAGCAGCCTCACAGGTGATGGAGAGGAAACAGTCAGCACATGTGATCACCGCAACAAAAAAAAAAAAAAAAAACACCACCAAGGTCACCGAACAAATAACTGTGATCATAATAATGTGACGCTCCGGTGCGTCCTGCCTCCTCTCCGTCCCCGTCTGCTCCTCCGGGGGTCAGAGGTCAGGGTCACCTGCGGGAGACAGCGTGTCAGGTGTTTGCTCAAGGGCACTTCAGCAGGGACTGAGGGAGACGACGCGTCTCAACGAATGAAGGCGACGTTAGACGTCGTTAATTCGTTCAGTTTAGGGGGCAAATGCGAAAATGATTGAAATGATTTCACCTGTTTCGATGCTTTTTTTTTCTTTCCGTCTTTACATTTTCCACACGATGCAAAATCTGCATCCAAACTTGTGAAGATCCGCATTTTAAGCATTTTTTCAAGGTCGCTTTTCATAAATATGAATCACGTCATACATAAATATGAAAAAAAGCAGGAATGCAGGGCTGACTTTTGAGGATTTTAGGGCGTTTTTAAGACATTTCTATTGCAGCCTGCACGTGTGCGAGTTAAATGTCAAGGGCTTTCAGAGGGAGAGGCGGATGCGGATTTGTTTTGTTAAGGATTGGATGGATTTTGACACCCAGCAGCTGATCAATAATCACTCTCTTTCCTCTTTTTGATCTTTTGATTTCTTAAAAAAAAAAAACATGTTTAACAAAGACCTGCCACTGTGCGGAAAATATGCAAATGTATTAGTCTACTAATCTGGATATATCGAAGTTTAAATCTTTATTAATCATCTTTATTAACTGATGACACAAATATGAAAATATAGGAGCGATTCGACGTCATATCTCCACATACAAGTGCTCAAAATACCAACATGTGATTCCAGGACAAATTCAAATCCCCCAAAACTGAATGCGAATTTTGCTTTTTGCATCGAAAATCAGCAGATTTCTTTGAAGGGCAGCTCATTTCATTAATTAGGTGAGCGAGCAGTCGGGGGCAGCAGCTAGTAAAACGATATGATAAATTAACGGCATTGTTAGCGCGCCTGTAATTACGACCATTATGTTAATTATTGTACACCAGTCGCCAAATCTTCAGCCTGTCAGATTTAATCAAAGCGAGATGTTCTCAAAAACGAAACAAAACTAAAAAAAACAAAAAAAAAACAACGTCACTTTATCCGCACAATTGTGCGCCACGCAGCAGTTGCACGAATATAATGAATGATCGAATTTAATTTTTTTCTTCTCTAATTGGATTTCTCATGGTGCACCGTGCAGACTCCTCAGAGCTCTGGATTGGAGGCATGTGAGCTGGATTTTTTTTTTTTTTTTTACTCCCTGCTCTTTTTTGGAAATCACCATTTTCAGCCCTCCTCAAAGAATCCACTCTATCAACCTGCGAGTTTCTGTCAAACAATATGACGGAGGCCATATTTAACCCTCCTCCCTCCTGCAGCAGGATGAGCCGGAGCCAGATCTCCGCTGCACAACAAGGCACAAAGGCTCCAAAACACAAGATCCACTGTGTGTGTGCGCGCGTGTGTGCGTGCGTGTGTGTTGGATACACGTGTGCTCGTGTGTTGTGTACATGTTGTGGTCCCATCCATTTGACGCGTGTGTACACAGACAGCATGATCAGGCTGCACAGCTACAGCAGGTGATGGAGAAGGACTCACCTCGCGTCTTCACTCACTTCAGCTTTTCGTTCCGGTCATATTTTTTGGGGGTTGACAAGTGATGAGCTTTAACATTTAGGGTTCACATTAGGTGTGGCCTGTTTAAAAGAAGGAAAAAAAAATCACGCCTTTCCACATTATTTCATCAGGATTCTGATCTGCAGTTTGCTCACTTACTTATTTATCGTGTCCTCTAATAGATGTTGGCAGACATGCTGCTGATTTTAATAACTGCATTGGGAAACAGACCTTTTTTTCTTTTTCAGGTGTTGGATTTGCAGAATCAGTGAACAACTTGATATTTGATCTGAGGTTGTCAGGCTTGTCTGCGGCCTGTTTCCATTTTTGAGTTGTGTTTGCTTCATCATTTTAGAGGTTATACAGGAGAAAGAGATGATTAATTAAGCTCTAGATTCAGGCTTCTCTCAAGATAAAATATATAATAAATAAATAAATAAAAATAAAAATAAATAAATAAATAAAAATCTCATCTATGATAATAATACATTTCAATATAAACATTACACACAACAATATAAACTGCCCATTTTTTGACAATTTCTATAGATTCGTTTCGTCACAGTAAACGTCAGGGTAAAATATTGTCAAAAATGATAATCGTGCTGCGAAAAAGTCACTTCCCATCAGTCCAGAACGAACATATTGTGATAATACTGACTGGTGAGCAAATCATACGTGGGCGTTCAGGTCTCAGAGTCTCTCCCTCATTGTCATCTGTGATTATTAGGCGATTATTTCCCTGTTAAATCGAGTCACTGCGCATGAATTCGTTTTCATCTCACTTGAGATAATAATTCTCAGGTCAACAGGACAACAATTCCAATGTATGTATTTATTTTTAGTGTTAAAAAGTATTATGTGTCATGTGTCCTGTTCTTCAGACTGTTGGAATCACACCCAGCGTCTCCCCGCGGCCCGCCCTGCCCGCCCCGTCCATCGCTGCTCTCCTCCGGCTGTCCGTCAGGGGGAAGCCCCCGCGGGAGGAGGCCCGCATGTAAAACTCGCGGGCGCTGGTGGGAAAGTGACACCTCCAGCTAAATGCGGCCGGATTACCATGCCAATGTGTACTTGTTAAGTACGTGCAATGTCACCCAGTTTGTGGGCCTTTTTGTCATTCAGATCGGGGCTGAGAAGTTGCACATCGGTGTATCACCGCGCCGTGCGCCGCGAGCGCGGAGGAGCGGGCTGTAAAGGGCGCAAATCGGCCCTACAGAGAGCAGTTAGCACGGTGTCAGAACACATGCTGCACGGCGCTGAAGCGGATCACTGTGTCTGCATGAAACGACAGCAGACAGTGTGCTGATACAGCCAGGAGTGCTGAAGGGTGGTGGTGACCGGAGGCCAGCGGAAATCAGACATGAATGGCCAGAAATGTGCTCATCCACATGCAAAAATATAAATCGAAATAATAATAATAATAATAATAATAATAATAATAATAATAATAATAATAATAATAATAAATCAATTTTAAGAGCTAAATATTGTGTACTTCAACTGGCCACTTCTAGTAAAACATGACAGACGAATAAATAATACATTTCACGCCAATTACTGTCATTTATCCTGATTTGATTCTTTTCATTATTTTGATTAGGAAACACTGACGCACGTTTCCCAGCTTGTGTACAAAAAAACCAAATAGAATTAAAATAAAATCCTGAATTCAGCATGGATCTCAAAAGAGGTGTGAAATTTGAGATGCACTCATCTGAATGTGAATAATTCACACCAAAAAGGGGGCCAACTCTCATTCAGTGCGACCCCTGAACTCAATATCCTCCTGCCTATTGATGCATACATATATGTAACATCACACTAAATTACCTCCTACAGCCCGCCTGCCCTGCCCATAATAATATTCTTCCTTCACATAATCTGTCAAGTTCTTCTTCACAGAGACACTTTACCTCTTCTCGAACCCAATTATAGGAATTGTAGAAGATGAAGAAGATGAGGAGGAGGAGAGGAAAATAAGCTTTAGACTCAGAAAGGGGTGATGTTCTGATTTTGGGATTGACTTAAATGTATTTTTATGTTAAAAAAAAGTGTACACTCATGCCCAATGTTATCATATTTAACTCACGTAAACCGCAATATGTCTCCTCTGATGTATGGCTTTTTCTTTATCCGCTATTTCCTTTGTATAAAAAAAGTGTCCTTGTCTGTTATTCCAGAGGGGAACTGCATATCCCACATCCTAATCAAAGCCGTTGTGCTGTCTCTTGAAATTAAGGACTGCACCTTTAAATTGTCAATTACTTGGAGGTTAAGTGGACTGAATGGACCCAATGATTCAAATCAGGTGTTACAATTTACTGCACATGGCTATCTGACTTCATTTCATTTTGGCCTCCATCTCCCTGGCACGCAGACAACGAGGTGATTTATTACACAAAGGAAAACATAAACGCGTATGTTTTAGTATCACGTATACGATTGTTTACTAAATAACACGTTTGCATCATTTTAAAGACGGATTCTAAACCACACATCAATAGGCCTCCAATCTTCATGCATAGGCTCAATTCTCTGAAGAATTTAAAGTCACTGGGTCAAAATGGACTCAGTTTTATTCAATATACCCCCAACATACTCATAAATACCCTGCAATGATGGGTTGCTTTGACACTTTGTTAATGTTGTTTTTTTTTTAGCATTACTGTATGATATAATATGTTATCCAAGAATATATGAGCAGGATAATGTAGTTAAAAGTAAAAGACGAATGCTCTTTGTGGATGTTGTGTCAGTAGATGTGCATCATGTGTGAGCAGCTTTTTACTGAGCTGAGGTGCAGCGAGTTTAAAACCATTTTATAAACAGCTGGGCTGCAACTAATTATTATTTTGTATTGTTGATTAATCTGCTGATTAAACACTTGATCATTCTTTTGATTGTTTGGTTTATAAAACTTCAGAAATGTCGTCACGGTATGGCAGGAGCTCAGAGTGATGCTTTGTAAATGTCTTCTTTTGTTTAACAAACCAAACCTCAACCTGCTGCACTCACTTTTAGACTATTGTACATTGGTGTAGGTCATACTGTATGTGTATTCAAGTATTGTGATGTGTGTTGCTGTAGTGTGGGATTTGTGCTGTCGTATGTGTATTTAATTGTATTTCCATATCTATTATATAATGCATTCTTTTTAATAGTGTCCATTGAACGCTGTGTGTTTTAATCGTGCTGTACATGTAAAAGCCCAACCAGGGACCAGAGTTGAAAATTATTAATAGCTATAAACTCTCTGTGCAGAACATCAGTTGCATTCTTTGTATTGGAGCTGTCGTGTCTGTCAAATAAAATATAAATTCAAAAGAAAAATTATTCAAATGTACTGTAATTTAAGACGTGGAAGACCAACAAATCCTTATTTCTGAGAGGCCAGAACCACGATAGGCATGAAACTTATCATGAAATATGACTAAAATGATAAATCAGTCATTAATATTTTTTATATACTATATTTTTAAATATTATATACTGTCAGATAGTATATATCTATAACAGTTCATCACATTTCATACAGCCCTCATATGTTATGAATGGAAAATCCTGATTAGAAGACTAATTAGTAATTGTAGTGGAATGAAACGCACATTATTTCCCTCAGAGTTGACATATAAAGTAGCGTGAAATGACAGTACTCAAGTACAAGAACCTCAGGTTTGTACATGAGTAAATGTACATAATTGCAGAATTCACTCATTCACTGCAGAATAACTATATTCTATTTTGGGGTAGATAACCACACTGTAATATGAAAAAATAACACTGGCACAAGGTCAAAAGCCAGTGATTTTTAGTGGGTATAATGTGGGTGATTTTGCTCATAATACAGTGTTTACTTTTACTCTTAGCTATGGGATCAAACATGTCTGGATAATAAAGTTAACAGCCAGACAGCGGTAACACCCAAACAAAGTTACCACCCTCACACCCACGCTGGGAGTCCAGAGTCAGCCACACAAGCATCAATATTTTACATTCCCTCTAGAATCCTCTTTAAAGATGCAATCAATGCCTCCTATTCATTATCCATGTGTATGTCTTCTAGGTATGGCCTTTGTCATTAAGCAATAATTCACCCATCCACAGTCCCACATTACTCCGCTGCTCCATACTTTTACAAATGCCTCGGGGCTATAAATACTAATGAAATCTCTTTGCTTAATTTGATTTTGCTGGTACACTTGCAGTTATGGCTGAACTTTCCCACGAGAGAGGCTGATTGAACACTTTCAAGTCCTTATGGAAGCAGGAAAACATTCCAAAGAGCTGGGGAGATCATTTCCATAATTACCCCGATTGGCAGCCTAATGACCTTCTGTGACAATAAAAAGATCTCTTGTTAATTCCATTTCTGTCGCTGACATTCAAGAGATTCCTATCTTACATGTTTGAGGGTTCACAAGATAACAAGTGTACTTTTTTTCCCTCCCGTTTTCAGCGAGTGGAAAAGAGCAGCCCCATTCAGTTTCGCAACCCCCCCACCCACCATCCCCATCCCCATCTCCATCCCCAACACACTGCGGTGATGTGGCCGCGCTCCGCCGTGAAAGGGATCTGCTTGTGCCTGCACGGCTCGTCCACCCTGCCCCAAAGTTGGATAATTTATGGGCCTGGGGGAAGATTATAAAGATGGATCTTTGAGGCAATCAATTCTCATGTTGCGTTTTGAATGGTGGGATAGAAATGAAGTGCAGAATAATTAAAAAGATCACAAGTCCCCCCTCGCATGTAATAATGAGTGGCTCCAGAGGCAGCGGGCTCCGCCACAGTGCCGGAGGAAGAGCCTTTGATTTGACTGAGAGGACACTCGGCCCGGTCCAACACACCACCGCACAAAGGGGGGGGGGTTTCACCGCCCGCCCTGCCCGCCACACACTGAGGCTGCATTGCGAGTGACACTGTTTGAGGACTGTGTGCTTGTCCACCAGGCAGATCATAAGCAGATACTGTTGTCAGAGGAAGTGGAGAAGGGGGGGGGGGGGTGGGGGTCCTTGTTGCTTGAATGTCCAAGTCAGGATGACTCAGAGCTGGCATGAAAAGTGACGGGGGCGGTTGTTTGGCATATGTCTCACAGTGACCACAATGCTCAGAGTGTTATGGGATGTTAAAATAAAGTCCGTCCGTTCTTTCGCGAAATGAATCAGTGTCAAAATGTACCCTCGGCCCTCCGCGCGGACAACTGGGAGCTGTTGTGCCTCGACAAATTCAAATGGTAATCTCGGGCCTTTTTATACCTCTGAATGCATTAGACCAAATGTAAAATGTGCATCTGTTATTAGCCCCCCCCCTTTTTTTGCATGCTTCTCAGCTCGCCCGCCAATTCTCCTTTTTCTGTAAAAGACAAGCTTTTTTGGAAATAAACTGATGTATTGATCCACTCACGCTGTATTAGCACTAGCATTTTGCTTAGATATTGTTCAAAGGGTGGTGAAGAGGATCACATATTGAAAGCACACACGACATTCCCTCAATCGTGATGACAAAATAAAGTAAAAAGGACACAGTGAGAGCTGGCGGCGGCCTCCTGGAAACAGATGGTGGCATGTGCGACTGCTTTTCTCCGCTGGAAAGGGGGAAGTGTAACGACACCTGGCAGCGGCTCACGTTGAATGTCATTCTGCTTGGTCACTTGGTCAGCTCAACATTGGCACACTGCGCACACATCCAGAGACATGCAGTGCTGCGGCCGCGGGGTCATTTAGTGTAGATTTCCCTCGTAAAGGTGTTAACATCTCGTAACTGGCAAACCATAGATTGATTTCCTCTTACGGTGCAAGTTCAAGGCCTGTTGTGTGTGTGTGTGTGGACTGTGCCATCTCTGACAGTCCAGATGTAAGTGAACTGTTTTTGAACTGAATATGGCTGAAGATTTTTCCTATAAACTGATCAGCCACCATCCTTGGATGCAATGATCAGCGAGGTAGAATATGAGCGTAAAATAACCGATACTGCCAATTTGGGCATTTTCACAGACGAACTGTTGGTGGGTTCTAAAAGGTGCGTGACAACAGGCAACACTTTGTCCCAGCACACCACTTGATAGAAAAATTGCCCACATGCTGGCACAAAAAGTAGACGAGACCTCAGGGGCAAAGTAATCAACTTCTTCCATGTGAAAAATCTAACAACAAAACGAATGTTTTAAGTCAGAGGACCATCGTCATCACAGACTGACCCTATAATTCTGCATTTTCCAGCAGAATAATGATCAAAGATGATCAAAAACAGATAAACAGAAGGGTGAACTTTAACGTTTGGCTATTTTTAATCATTATGCAAACAAAACCAAACCGGCCCACTACTTCTCTCCAGACTGGGGCTTCTGTTTCATTGACGGAACTCGTGGACAATCAAGCAAATGGCTTCATTTAAACGAGTTTCAAAATCATCAAAGTGCTGCGGTTAATAGTTGTTTGGCTGGCTTCTCCTTGGCCCAGTCACAGCCGAGGAACCAAAGGAGAAGATAAATGGGGCCATGTGACGGGACTTGAGAAAGCAGCTCAGAACAGCAAATTCGATTATCATGTTAGAATTCTGCATGAAAACAATCTATACTAGAAATTAGAGGTATTCCTGTCAGATGACTTGTGTTAGTGGAGCTAATGTCATTTGGACGAGCCCCACACCTCCTTTGAATGTTATCAAATGTTTACAAAAGAACTTAATGTGCTAAAATGCAATCAGAGAATCTACTGCGCCGGCATCGGCCCTGCGCAATGCTTCCGAGGTGGCGCGTCGTGTGCAACAGGCCGCCGTGATTCTGCAGTTACCATTCCAGCACGGAGTCACCACAACAGCGTTTCGTGTTTTTCCCCACCATGTTGTTGTGTTTAAAAGTGACTTTTATGGTTAATTTGCAAAACCGCGCTCAAAGAAAAATGATTTGTGGTTCTCCAACACAGATGTTGGACTTGTCTGCATTTTTTTACAATTCAGTTCTCTCAGGCAGCGGCGTCCTTGACTTTATTCTGCTGCAACAGCAGAAATGACGCGTGACCTTCGTTTTTTATCTCCAGTTGTAAATTACGATATCACGGGCATGAAATAATAATGATGACATCCATGAACACACATATGTAACGTCTCAAATACGTATGTAATGCACCTCGTTCCAAACATCTCTCTGGTTGTGAACTGGTGAGTAGATCATGACTGAACTTTAATTTTTGGGTTAACTTGTCCTTTAACCACTCACAAGGAGCCACTTCCTCTCCTCCTCTCTTGACTTGAACAGTAGACGATACAGCACAGCGATTTTCCGCAACTTTTTTGAATCGGGAGTGTGATCACCCTGTGGTATCAGTGATGCAAACTTACGCAAAGTTCACGTCATCTCTCGCTAAGTGATTTGCCGCACTTATGCAATGCTTACTCGTCTTATTTCCCCCACAGGGACTCATCCTCCTGGGTCAGGTTTTTGCTGCATCCGGCGAGGGGGCCTTCAAACTTTTCGGAGGGCGCACAAAGGCCCCATTCTCCGCTGTGTTGCTCTTCTTCATCACCCAGCTCCAGGGCACGGCAGATCTGCTCAATCCCCAGTATTGTCTGGACAAAACCACATATTAAATTTGCCCCGCATAAGCCATTTCATTGAGCTGCAGCAGGAATTCCTTTGCTGGGTCATTCATCTGTGTACATGGTTTGGACACACATTTGAAACAAAGCAAGCCAGTCAAGGATAATATTGAGGAAGTTACATACATTTCAAGTTTTACAGCATATGTCATTTTCTGTTTCGCGCTGTTGGGCGCAGACTCACGCGGCGGGAACATTGCGAGACTGTAGCTGCGAGCCGTCCGAAATTTCTCCCCGCATATGTAATGCTTTGCACTTCATTTGGAATTCTGGATTTTCCCCGTCAGGAATGTCAACTGCATAGAAACAGAGAGAAACTAAGAGAGCCCTCTATCCACAGCATACAATTAACAATGAATAATAAAGAAGAAGAAGAAGAAGAAGGAAAAAAATCAGAGTCAAGCCAGCCAGTGGTCCTGCTGTGGATAATTCATCAGTTCTGTATTGGAATAGTGCATGATCTTATCTCTTGCATGTTAATTTTAGTTATTGATGTGTTTTCCATTTCATATCTGGGACTTCATCTCTGCACCAGCAAAGCATGTGAACCCTGTCACTTTACAACCATGTCAATGATTTATGTCCCGCTGTCTTCTCTGTAATTACAAGAGTTTGATCAAACCTTAACCTTTCCCCCTTTTTTTGGGAAAAAATAAAGAACAAGGAAACTTTGAAACTGCCAACGCTGGCACGCCATTACAATATCTGTTATCACTTGATCTGAGATGAATAATGTTTTATGCACAGAACACTTAGTTAGCCTGGTCTAGTCAATAAAAACAATGACCCTCTCATGTCTCTTGTCTTTCTCTGGGAGGAGAGCTTCACATGCCGAAAACTATCTGTTGCATTATGGATTACATGGACCAGTGTCAATTTTCAAGGCAACCAACCATCCTACTCTTTCACAAATTTCTAATTTATTGAGATAAATGCACTGCAACATAAGAATAAGCATGCAAAAGGACAGAACACTAGTGAGAACGCATGGCTGAGACATGCTGCATACTCACTATGCTATATTATATAATTATCCAGCCCAAACAGACAGATTACTTTACTGTACGTTACCCGTAAAATAATGTTAGCAAGCAACAGCACACACTGAGCATGTGTGTGTGTCTATGTGTTTGGATTCAGGTCGATGACTGAGCTCAGCACTCACCAGAGGCTCCGGTTGTCTCTCTTCTTTCCCCTTCTCCTCTCTGTAACGTGATGTTCATGAAGTAAAGAACATTTCCCCTCCAATGACAAAAACAACATTTCATACATAGACACCTGACACTTCAGTTCACCTCCATGGACACCTGCTGCAGTCAGGATGATAAACAGAAGTGGAGATGAATTATGTTTAATTTCAAAAGATAGAAAAGTAACCTCGAAGCTCTCCTACCGTGAGTCCACAGATCCGGATCAGAGCAGAATCAGACGTGACTCCCTAAAACAACGACATTCTGCAAACATCTCTTGATTTGTTTTGATAGAGAGCCCCCTCGCGGCAGAACTTACATAAGGTGCTTTTACGAACACCTTTTGCTGAAATTGCAAAAACAGGCACGTTACCTGAGGAAAATGAAAAGAATTCAGAGCACCTGGACCTCGAACTGTAAAATATTTATTAAGTTGAACGGAACACAAGAAGAGGCCAAGGTGTTAATGGTGAGTACAGAGAGGTGCTGTCCCGATACAGGAAATTTGTAGCTTTAATACAATATCCTGAAAAATATCGATATTAGATATGTTGGTTATCACAGGGAAGAACTGGAACAACATTCAATTTCAGGTTTCTATAAAGAAGATACAGCTATTACATGACACCGAGGTATGACTTTGTTCTCGGCTAGTTGCAAAGAACAAACAGCAGAATGACTGTAGTTAACATTAAACATCACACTTTATACAATACAACTTTTACTCTTTAGATAAGGTCTGTATGTATGTCAATATGTTATCAAAAGAAAATACTATGAAAGCGCAGGTATATGAAAGCACAGCCAGTACTGGCGTATTGATTCTGGAGAAAATCAGTATCAATATTCCAATATTCTGAATCAATACGCAGCAATACATGGATATTTCTGACAACACTAGTACACAGACGTTTGGCTCATACGGTTGGTCTGTGACTCCAATGGAAAGGTGACCCCATTTCTGATTCTGGTATCTAAAATTGTTGTTTTACACGCTCCAATGCCCAAGTGTGTTAATCGGTTTTGTTAACTGTTCCTGACAAACTTCTTTTTCAAACTTACTTCTGTTCTGTTCAGTGACGGCGCTGTTTGTGTTGAGTTGTGTTTCCTACATCGGCAGTGCAGGATGTGTGCAGTATGTCTTGTCTTGTAGAGTGCAAACAAGGTCTCAGGGCCGCTGCAGTCCACTCCCTAACATTAGTGCTCAGCTAATCAGTTACACAAAATCTCACATTACACAGACGTCGTCATTAGAGAGAGACTGAACGCACAACACTCAGCTAACTTCGCAGTGTTTAGTGTCAGTCTCGTAAATTCCAATAAAAGTTCAAAGCGAGAGCTGAATGCTGTTCATTTATCCAGCCCGTTTAAAATGTTCCCCACTTCTGTAACTCAGCGTTGACCTGCACCGAACAACACTGGGCTGCTTCAGAAACCTCCACCGGGACGTTCACAGGGGACCCAGTGTGCGTAAACTTCCGTGACCCTCGGTTATTGTCCTGAGATTCCTCTCAATTCAGCACATTATGGTTCCATAAACATTCGATTTATTTCAAAGACCCTTCCACTTACCTCAAATTGTATTTGTCCGAAATCAAAGTCATCTGACAGGAGCTGCTCTATATGCTGTGGCTGCAGACCAAACACAACTCCAACGCAATCTTATTATCTTCGCTGCAGCGACATCTGAGAGGTAAGCGGCTGTGGCTGACCACGGTCGCCTCACATGATCGGATGCCAGTTGTTTTTGCAGGTCACTGGAATTGTACAATAATGCATTTAATTTGAAGACCCAACTTATTTATCAGTAAAGTAATGTTATTAGACTTGTTGAGGCTGAATTAAAGTAATCAAATAACAGGTGTTAAAGGCTGCAAAAACACTAAGGCTTCATAGTTTTATTTCTCCACACAGTGCTTACAGATTATACCAGATCAATACAGACTGCATAGCTGATATAAATGGCCACTGAGATTAAATTCTTTTGAGAGGGAAGATACCTGTCATTAAGTGAAACATGTGACATGTGGATTGATGTTAAAGAGTCTATGTCTTCTCAGCACCAAAATGTTAATTTACCAGTAAAGAGAAAAAGGAGCTTTATGTGAATACAAAGCTCTGCAGCCATGCTAACAATGACAGAGCTAATATGTTTACCTACCATGTAAATCATCCCAGTGTTAGCATGCCAACTTTTGCTAAATTTGATAGCATTCCCTCCAACAGTTGTGGACACCTCTTCCTTCAAACCACAAATGTCGACCTCATGGAAGCCTAAAAGATCAGAATCATTTTAGGACTGTGAATATCTGTACATTTTAGCCAGAGCCAGATGTGAGCATCGCCCTTGTTCCCTCTGCAAGAAGCCCATTGGGTTTTTTTTTACACCGGATTTTGGATTAATGCAAAAAATAAGCTCTGTGGCAAAAACGAGTTTTAGATACTTACATGTTTTGTTCAGCAAGACGATCTTCACAGACGAACGCCACTATTGTCCTTTTTGAACCAGAAATGAAATCAGCAGAAGTAAAAAAGCTAATGCTAGGCTATAAACAAACTGCACTGCCATTTCATGACCTCAGCGTCATCACCACTAAGCATCTGACTACGTATAATGTACACACTTTACCATAAAGTGATCACTGTATACGTTGGAAAGTTAGAAGTTGTTTGCAACTGAGGTCCGCCTGTAAAGACGATCTTTACCCATTCAACCACATTTTTTGGCACATGAAAACATTTTATAATTCAAACATGGGTAATTTCCTGACATATTTTATATCATAGAACAAATATATTTGCATTTTACTGATGTTCTTATTATTCATATTCTTACGTTATATTTCTAAAATCAAATTTTACATACAATATTTTATTTCTATCATCATTTTTCCTGCTTGTTTTTTCTTTTATTCTTCTTCTTCCATCTTTTTTTTTTATTATTTTAACTTTTAATTGTATCACAAATAGTCTCCAAACCTGTGTTTGTAAAAAAAAAATTCAATCACTTGTAAGCACGTACTATACAAATAAAGTTTGATTGACGGAAGATGAGTAACGTGAACAAACCTCCGTCAGAGATCATCTCTGATGTTGCATTTTTTGCCACGGGTTCGAGCGGTACAAATACAGTGTGGGTTCGGAGCTGGGTTACACCCACAGTAGCTATCTGCCACCCTGTGTCAACACTAATGTCCTGTCCGCTGGGGACTCGTATGTCCTCACACTGGTCGCACTGTCACGGTCCATTCAGCTGGCATCTGTCCCATGATCCCTCAGAGTCACAAAGTTCACCTTGTGCTCGTGTCCGTCTGGTGTATGTCACGATCTATGCCACTGTAATCCCCGGGGAAATATCAGTCACCACGTTTGTGTTTGTATACACAATACTCTCACCTTTCTTCTGCACCTTGTGTAAAACTGTCAGGCTCGCCCCTTTACGCCATGCAAGTGTCCGCGATTTGAATTTCCTTTTTGTCAGTGTGTTTGTGTGTGTGTGTGTGTGTGTGTGTTTGTGTGTGTTTGTGGTATCGTCTCCCCAGTGTATTCTAGGACTGTTACTCAACTCTCACATGAGGATGACACGAGGCTTCTGGTTTCATTGTAAAATTAGGCTCACATCAAAGAGTCAAAAGTGTCACCATGTGGCCACTCAGCACTTCACCGAAAACCACACAGAGCTTACCGTAAATTAGCCGACACTTGACCAGAGCCTTTCTCTTCTTCGTGTGTGTCCGTCAGTCCGTGTCATCCACCAGAACATCTCGGCCTCACAACAATTAAATCAGTCTTTTATTTTATTTTTTATCATAGATTTGATTGATTTAGCCCAGTTGAAGTGCAACTGACAGTTCTATTTGTCAGTCAAAGATTTATTATGCCTTATCCACCTGTGTGTCAATGAAATGCTGCCAAATGACCAATTGCTGAACTCCTCTACCAAGCACAGCTTAGCAACCGTAACTTGCTGGCATGTGTGCTTTGGATTCTTTGGTTGTAACTGCTACTGTTTGCGTGTCAAACAGTAGCAGTAACTTTCTTTGACTAAATACACTTTGCTGGGTCACAGGTTACATTAGAAAAATCCCTGTATTGTGTTTCTGTGCTTTTGTAGGCTAATGTCAGCTCTTTTTGTCCCGCGCTTCGGGAAGTTTACACGACATCAGTATAAGTTGTTGGGCTGTACGTGCTTACATTAGTTCAGCACACACAGCCTTTTTCTCTTGTAATGTTTACAATGAAAGATTCTAGTTGAAAATATGCGGGATAACATAAATCTCTGTCCTGCTTGTACAAGTGCGTAAGCTCGGCAGCCAAACAGGGTTAAATTAGATTTAGATCAGAGTCTATTAATATTCTTACAGTAGGACTAACTAGCTCCAGACAGCAACTAGAAATATCGGCCAGAGTTGTATGCCTCCACCAGTGAAGCTGCTGCTCCTGAACTATGGAGTTTTTGCGGAACATTATTATGTCACAGTGAAGTTGACCGTTTCACCTTTTGGATATTGAATATCATCATTTCATCACTTTATCCTTAGCAGCAAAATTTTGTCATTTGAAATGTTGAGTAATGAAAATGTATATATAATTTTATTTTTTTTGTGATAGCCGTAGCACATTTTTAAGACATTTTAAAAGATTTCACCAGCAGGGAACATTAAAAACTCAAAGTGGTGTTTTCAACCAACAAATGAAGCTAACAATAGCCTAATATAATCTGTTAGCGACAGCTGTCATATCAGCTGGCAAAATTATCGGTCGCCGACTGGGAAATGAGGAGCTGCTTTAGTCTACCTCCGTCTGAAATCAAAGACCTATTATTTCAAAAATGATGAAGAATTTTAATCAGTAAATCAGCCAAATCACTGTCATTGTGGTCTATATAGCCTAGTTTACAATAATTTTGGGGTAGAAAACCTCTGACTCACTTAGCCAGCTAGCTAGCTAGCTCACAAACAATTACCTTTCTTTTTTCATGAAGTGGATTCATCTAAAATGCATGTTTGATGCTTTATATCTCTTTAATAACACTTTCACTAACATATGGTTAGATACCTGATTGGACCACAGCTCACCTCAACCTAGCAGTTGGTCCTAGATGTTGCTGTTGGGTAGCCACAAAGATGTTAGCAAAGCAATATAGCACAGCAGAGACGTCAGTTATGTTTGACCATCGTGTTTGACTGTAGACCTTAAAACATTAGTTACAGCTGAAAATGAACACTGAAATAAAAAACTGTTCTGCAGATATATCTCTGTAGTGGAAATCAACTGCCAGTTGCCGACCTAGAAGTGACCGCTGTAGTTAGCATGGTCAATATGTGCTGTGCTAGGATAGACGTGTTCGCAGCCATAGCAACAAGAACTAAGGAAGGTCGGGCTAATATCTATTAGCTTAATGCCAGTTTTTGGTTATGATTTGTCTTTTGTTGTCATATTACTGAGAGATCTTGTCTTGGATCATTAGATAAGTTCTTCTGAAAACAAGAATGTTTCAAGCCCACTCCTGTAGCACAAAGTAGATCCCAGCAGCTGAATGGTGTTGCGCCGCCGGCCGTGAGTTGTTGCCCCTCCCAGGCCAGATCATTTGTTTCCAATGGCTGAAGGTCTCTGTTGCCCAGTCTGTGGCAGGACCAAATTAAGAGGTGCACCGAGGATGGATGAGCGCAGGGCGAATGAAAGATTGGCGGGCAGGCGAAGATTTTTCCTGTTTCCTGTCCCTTTTCTCCTTTCCTTTTTGCTGCCTTCTGTCAGATAGATGATGTGCGAGGGAAATATTATTTGTTCTGTTTTCACTGTTGATTCTGTCCTGTCCTCCTCAGAGTTGCTATCTCAATTTTGATGACAGAACCTAGAAATGAAGCCAAAGTAGAAGACCTGCTTAAATGTTTGCTGTACTGCTGCTGCTGCACGCCCCACAGAAAATATTTACAGTTACAATTCAGGATGAGATGGTGATGGATTCATTCCCCCTTCAGTCTGACTGAGTCTGACTGTTTCAACAGTCAGCTGAACAGCTTTTCATTGTGCTCAACATCGTAGATTAAAAGTGCATTATGGAGTTTTGGGGTAGAAAATTCAGAGGAAAATCAGAAGAGAAAGATCTTCATTCACTGATTTTGTTTATGCTTAAAGAAAATAAATGAACAAACTCTTTGTTTTCATGACTGAATAAAAAAACTGGCCTGAAAGGACAAATCAATTTATACGGTTTAACTTTGTTTATACGGCGTGGACCCTGCCACCTTTCTAGCTTCAAACAGTGAACTTCCTCTGAGAACAGCTTGTTTATTCACTTATGGGAAAATGAAATATTTCTAAGTTTGTGTTATTACTTCATTATACCTCATAATATTTTCATATTACCTCATAATATTGTAATGAGTTTGGATTTCCTCTGCGGAAACTACACAGTGCCCTGTCAAGGTTTGACGGTTAAAACAGCTGATATGGGTTTTTTCATGATTATTTAAAAAAAGAAAATTCCCTGAAACCAAAAACCTTTCTCACATCTGTAAATGGAGTCACGGAATTAGCGAGCGCTTCCATTCATTTTAGTTTCCATTGTCAGTTATTCATTACTTCAAACCTCATAGACTTCAGGCCATAAACTGACACATTCAAACTGCATATTGTGCCAAATTCTTGTGTAATTTCCGGCTGCGAGTATGAGCGTGAATCTGAACCCCGCGAGTGGCACAGTGCGCATGTGTTTTTCTGACAGTGACCAAGAGAAAAAGAGAGGTAGGCGTCGCTTGTCGCCAACATTGTGACAAGTGTGCGACAACTCTGATCCGGTGTTTGCTGCTGCGGAGCTCCGTGCCCTGCAGAGAGAAGAGGCCTCAGCTGCACTCGGAGTCATAGGTTATGGCTCAGTCCAGATGAAATACTTCATAGGGGGTTAGGTCACCAAATATATATTGATCCAACTGCCACTCTCGCTGTCCCGCTGGGTATTGTGTGTGGAACTGTTGCCAAAAATGTTGTAAAAGGCAGCACACAAGACAGCAAGTGCAGAAAACATGCATTCCCGAAGTTCTCCATCACTATGACCTGGATGACTGAGAACCTTCGTCAACGTATTTTTGAAGTGTGTTGTCATTATTATTATTATTATTATTATTATTATTATTATTATTATTATTATTATTATTATTACTATTATTATTACTGTTGTTGTTGTTATTAGAGTAGCCGTCCTGGCTTAGTGATGACAGCAGTTAAGGTGGTTTCAATGAGCAGCCGCTCGCTGTCTGAAATCACCTCTGGACGGCATCGGGCTCAGAGCTAATGAACTATACAGGTCGGAGATCCACGTTAATGTGACAGTACACGTTCAGCTTGACAGTTAATCAGCTGTGAAATGTGATGCATGAGCGCAGGTGTTCTGAGTGTCTCGACAGTTGTTTCATTATGACGTGCAGTTACAAATAATGGTTGTATGTACTATTTACTATGATTGCATGCATAATACAATATGTTGTATTGGTGTTTTGCGATAATAAAAATGTTATCTGGACGGTTGCTCTCCAATAAATGGGTGTTTTTACATTACAGTAATGCATTCTAACAACATAATAATTTGAAAAGTTGGTTTTCATTCTTTACCTTAAAAACACCTGACAAAACAATGTCATTACATGAACCACTTAGCTTAGTTATCTCATGATCTTCCTCGGCAGATTGCTGCTGTTGGCCCAGTTTCAATGGAATTGTAGATGTTCCATTGTTTTTTTTTTGTTTGTTTTTTTTACTAATTTCTGTTTTTGAGCACTGAAAGGCATAAAATTTGAGATGCAGTGTGACTGTGACTCCTTTTTTCAAGTTCAATCAGTCTTAACTTCAAGCAAATATAGATGAAAGGCCTTAAAGGGGGCTCTGTCTAACAATTTTTTGCAATCTACATCTATTGATCGCTTTTTATTGGCCATAGGTGAGCGGATTGTTACGTGAATGTGAAAAAACGAGACCTGTCCCCTCTCTCTCGGTTGCCTATACAAGCCTGTGGATGTGAATGTTTTAATGTTGTTTAATGCTGCTGGACTGTGGATTTCTTTTGTGAGAGACTCAGGTCGGATTTTCCGCGACAGTCCAAAGGCTGTGACTTTACGCACGTTCTCGAGTCCCTCATCTCAGTTCCTCTCTCTCTAACAGTAGCTAACCTTAGTTTAGAAACGGAGTCCACTGACATCGACTAACGATCGGCTTCCAGCACAACCTAGAAGTTCCACAGAGCACCTTTAAGTGCTCCGTGGCAAACTCCATCTGCTGAGGAAGACTTTGTGAACATCTGGAACTTTATATAATAATGAAGTCATCTCATGTTTCCTGTAAACTATGAGCTACCGTATATGACTGTTATACTGTATGTACAATGTTTTTCTTCCCAGAAACAGTGACACAAACAGTCCTGTGACTGTGTTGTTGCGGCTGCACTGAGTCACTCGGTGGCTATGAGATCATCCTATAGAGATCATCACCCCAATTACAAAGGAGTGGGCTTTGTGTCCCTATTTTCCACCACTGTGAATGCATGTATGCGTGTTTCCTGTCAGTCTTAGCTCTCATTTTACGGCCCCCTGCCACCACTCTCATCATCACCTCTACCACTAACCTTAACTGTCAGAGACCTATATCCTAATGGCCAATTAAATGCCTTGATTTTAGCCAAAACGGCGTGGCGAGGAATTACTTACCAGAGCTGGCTGAGTTACTTATCTGTAAATGGTGGTTCCTTAGCATTTGGTGGCATTTGAGGGCCCCGATCACAGGATAACTGCAGGTCATTTGTATGTTAATGACTCAATGACATGTAGTTAAGTTAGGTGTGTAGCTGAACGCCTCGCTGGAGCGGAGAGAGGGACAACGCATTGAGAGGAATAGAATAGAATAGAATAGAATAGAATAGAATAGAACAGAATAGAATAGAAGGCAGAGGTATATATAAAACCAAAGACATAATGTGTACAAACCACAAAATAATACAGTATGTGGAATAAAAATATTTGTCTACCAAAATACTAATTGGTCACCTCAAGGTCCATTTGGTATTTCATGCTCATTGTGCTCACAAATATCATCTAAAGCTCCAGAACACCGACTAAATAGACCTGAATGTAATGGTGTTTTGTCAACAGCTCCTTCCAAGGTCAAGAATGAAAATTAGAAATCAAAATACAAGGTTATTAAAATAAGAAAAAGCCAGAGTGGGAATTTATGATGTTTAAAACTAGTCGAATACTTTGGGATCTCTGAGACCCGACCCTATGTTAGTCAAGGAGCAACCGCAGCAAAAACACACACAGAAACACAGAGTGGGGCGCTCAGTAGCTCAGTTGGTAGAGTATGCGACCAACATATGGAGGCCCTGTCCTAGCTGCAGCGACCCGGGGCTCGAATCCAACCTGCGGGCCCTTTGCTGCATGTTGTCCCCCTCTCTCTCATCCCGTTTCCAGTCATCTCTAAGCTGTCCTATCCAACTACAGCCATAAAACGGCCAAAGAAAAAAGAAAAAACACGGTGTGTAGAAAACACATCATCAACAGAATGTGAAGAAACAGCGTAATTGACATTATTCCAAAGACGTCTGTGGACTGTGTTGCAGAGATGTTTACTGAAGTAACATTCTAACCAGATAGCCCCAGCGCGTCCCGTCTCCTAACACTACTTTGTACCACAAGAGTCAGATGTCCTCGTAGTTTCAGCTAGGAGATGTATGCGATCAGTGAGTTTGCTACTTTGTCTGATCAGCAAACAGAATTATCAAGAAAGGAGATATTTTTTTCCACCTCTTGTCCTTAAAAATACAGCCGCACACCTTCTAAATTCAACTTACCCTCTTTTATCGAGCTAAGACGAGATTGATTGCCTTGTTGACTCATTGTCAAGCAGTTCATGCAAGAAACTCACCAAAACTGTCTTGGTTCGTCCGTCCACAATCACCTCTTGGTTAGTCTAAATGAATCCTTAATTCACAGAGTTGTTGTTGAAAACGTTGACCGCAAACGCGTTGACCGCAGAGGATCTCAAGGAGTCCAATCACAAGTTCATGGGTTTTCCTGTGCATCCCTCAGTGTTATGTACGATCACCGGGTTTATACGCTTTGCAAATGGCCATCCCGATGCCTTGTTGTTAAGGATGGGGTATGACATCATCCTGTCGCAGGAGGATGTTAATGCACTGATGTTAATTCGAGAAAACACCACCGTGCACCTTTGTCAAGCGCATTTATAATCATTTTAATCATTGCGAAATCTAACACAATGTTTTGCCGCTAAGACATAAATCGCCACCTAATGCTGTAATCGCTCAGACGCTGTTTGTTGTTACCTAACGATATAAAATAAACTGTTTGTCAGAGAGCACTGTGGCATTGTTTTTAATTCTAAACAATTCCCGTATGTAATTTAACACGGTGTAGGCCTCTTTCAATAAGCACCCGAGCCATTGATCTCTCCTCCGCCTCCTCCTCCTGCAGCACTCCTGAAGAGAAAGCAGAAAGTTGTGCGAATGTTCTATGCAAATGTTTAGTGTATTAGCATACACAGTCGTAATTAAAGCATAATTAGAGAGACAAATGGTGCTGTGAAGCTCTGCGCCTTGGCTCCGGAGTCTGTTTATCAGCAGGCCCCTTGTTTAGTCGGCTAAAACAGGTTTATATGAAACAAGCGCCGCCGACTGCTGCATTAATTGTTATCATTGCCTTGGAAAGCAAATAGGTGCCATAGCGCTGCGGACTGTGAGAGGAGAGAGCCGGAGAGGGACCGGGACAAATTAGTGTGGAAAATGAGAGTGTCGAAATTGGAGAGGGATTAGCACAGACGATAATGAAGCAATTAAAGAGTAAGCGCTCAGCACTCAGGTGCCTTTACTGAGCTGGTTCACTCCAGCTGCTTTCAGACGCTCCAATGCAAATATATCCCCAACGGTGAGGGGAGGTAACACTCTGTCCTAATACATCACCGATATAGGCTGAGAGGAGAGAGCGCGACATGCCGCGGCGTAATGCAAAGTGACAGAGTACAACACAATCTGACACGACAGGACACGACGAGGCAGCGCAACGCAACATCACACGACAGCGCGGAATACAGCACGGGAAAACATGAGCAAGGCAACACAACAGGTACAAAACCGTGCATCAGAATGTTTCAAAGATAATGCAGCCAAACCCTTTCCATGACGACAATACGGACAACAATGCAGCAACATGGACGCAAGATGAATTTACAGAATACTCAGTATGGAATCTTCAACCTTAGTTAAAGGTTTTGATTATTTTGTTAGGGCAAAGGGGAGTGCCTGTGTTTAGACCTTGTATAGCAAATGAAAAGTTTGCAGGTGTTTTTGGTCAAAGAATAAAGATGGTGTCGCACTATATTCGTCAATCAATGCCACGAGGGGCCGGTGAACTCCTTCGGAACTGCTCGTCAGATGGTGGAGTAGCCTTGGAAAACCCTCTCCCTTCACACCTTTTCATCGTCTGATTAAGGAGGGCCGTGTCTGAACATTTCTCTAACTCTCCAGAATTGACGATTGAACACTCCAGGAAAGACCGTCTGATAGTGTGCATGCCCGTCTAAACGATATTGAATCTCTTCCCTGTCTACGGGACCGGCTTCTCACTCTGCGCTCAAGTGTGGAGTTTGCATGTTCTCCTCCCACTTGCATGGGTCTCCTCTGGGTGCTCAGGTTTCCTCCACCATCAAAAACCTGTATGTTAATTCTCCAGTCAGTGGCCTAAGTGACCAAAGCACTGGCTTAGATCTGGAGTCGGTCCTGTTGGTTTTCTGACCACTTTGATCCAACACATCATTTGAACCACTTCTTTAGTTTAACCCAACTCTTAGTTGAGTTGGTTACAGGCACTGGCAACCACCAATTGGGCTTCGCTGAAATTGGCACAAAGGACCAATGGCGCGGGTCGACGGATGGGACCAAGCGCCTGGCAGAAAAGTTAAAGGATGAGGAGACTGACGCAGAACAGAGAGGAAAAGGGGAAAAGAAGATATGAGATGAAAAAGAGGGAAAAGAAGGCAGAGGCTTTGAGGGATAAAGAGACCGGCAGAACCATGATGAAGGTGTACCAAGTCTGGAGAGACATCCATAGCAAGGACGGCGGTGTACCAGGTTGTTTGCAAAGTCTGCATAGCTTAAACATTTTTAGTGCGAGCTGCAGGTGAGCAACATCCGGGTCGTGGCACTTCTTGGTCAGCTCGCTCTCATTGGCTATCAGGTGTTTCTGCTCAATATTCCATCACTGTTCCGTACATCACAGGATTTCAATTTGTGAATGATTCAACATCGGGAAGACGATACTCTAGGTTCCAAGGAGTAAAAACAAAATGCTGCGACACGGAGGAGGCAGATGGCACACCACAGGGCAGTGACTCGATTCACACTGGAAATGTCCCAGTATGGATGGCAGAGAGGTATCTGAGCTGCAGTGATGCAGAGTTGGTATTTTACTGCGGCAGATTACATTCTGATATTCAGTCTCACAATCGGACAGCCGACCTCACGCTGCCGGATGATGGAGGAAGGGGCGGCGGGAGCCAGAGGTAGGAGGAAGAGAAAAAACTGGGAGGAGAGAGGAAGGGACTGGGGCTGTCTATAGCGATGCCAGACATCTATGGTTGGGGGTAATAAAGCCCCTCTCAAAGTCAACAGTTCAGAAACTCCTTTGTCCTCCTAAAAGAGCTTTTAATTTTTAACACAAACTTGCACTTAGGTATGCATGAACTTTGGTAAAATCCTGAGACATGTGTATAAAAGGGTTTAATAGATGACGGTCATGTGCTCTGCTGCCGGGTAATGATGTCAGCCCCTCGATCTCATTCCCTCTCTGCCTCTCTTTTGGCTTCTTTGATAGAGGAGGGCCTAATGTAAATTTAATTTGGAGTGATGTATGGCAGCGATGGGTGAGTGAGTGAGAATGGGGTCCTGGGTTTTGGGCGGTGTGTGCATGTGGGGTGTGTGTGTGTGTGTGTGCGAAGGGAAATTGGGGCTTGAAGGTGGAGAAGGCTGATTCGATGGGGATGGAGGGGTGAGGAGGTGGGGTGAGGGGGTGACGGGTGGGACGGCAGGAGGGTGTGTGTTGGGGGGGGACAGATAGGGTGTCTGAAGTGTCTCTGTGGGGGGAGCAGCTGGATTGGGGCGCTGCCACTTTGCCAACACTGTCTTCTTTAAGCAGGATTGATGACGATGTACGCCCCGCACGCATCCACGAGCGTGCGAGCGCTGGCCCCCCACACACATGCGCACACTCCCACCGCCTCGCACGCCCTCACCGTGTCTGATTTACACAGACACGATCGGCCCCCGCCATGCCACATTTACCCCCGACAATGCGGAGGGGAGGGACGGTTGCTTTTGGTTTCGAACAAGAGGGCGACATCTGAATGGGAGGAGGCTATACAACTCCCCGACTTTGCCTCCTTCAAAGACCCCCAGCCCTCCCTTCCCTGTTGCCCCCTTGTCTCACTTCAAATGAAGTGGACAAATGCTAAATCAATGTTTTTAGTGTTGCTCATCGCCGTCGTTATCCCCCCTCTCTCATTGTTTCCTGGCAGATTGAGAGGATATTGATGGCCATGACTGTCAGCTATCAAGGTCTCCCCCTCTTCTCCTAATGTCCTCTGGGTGTGTTTGTCCACCCTCACGCCAACCAGGAGACACACTTAAATGGGGAACAATCTACGACGGCGTGGAAATCCCTCCGTCCTCCATCTATTTTGCATTAACGCTGCAGGATTTTCCCAAACAATCTCCCCATGTGAAGTCATCACTGAGAAGGAGATGAAATCCAGATCCTATCTGTGGACTTAATGAGTTTCCGCAAACGATTGCGCTGTAAATTGTCATGGGGTTATTAAACAAAACATGGAAATTGCAATAATCGCATGTAGAATGCAAGTATTGTTTGAGCAATAAAGTCCTTGTTCATTAAGTTAAGATTAGTTTGGCGATGCTCTGAGAGCAAAGAGGCCTGAATCCGGTCTCATTTTTATCGATTCACCTGCAATGTAATTCATCTCTCCGGCTGCCGACGGAGCAACCTGCTCAGAAACTCCCGAATTTCATTTTTAACACACTTTTCGTTTAACCAAACATTGAATGAAGACAGAGATAATTTCAACTTCCCTCTATTGACAGCATCATCATCATCAACATCATCTCCAGCTCCGCAGTAATGGATGCAGGCGAGAGGAGGATGAGCAGGGGTCGAATGAATAGTGAGTGGTATTCATCAGACCAGGGGGAAGCGGCAGCCAAGATCCAATTATATATATTCATTAAGTGATAATGATATCATGGTCTTTTAACTGAGAAGAAAAGGGAGCGTAATTGAATAATAACAGTTGTACAATCCCAGAGGATTGTACCCCCCCTCCCCACGTTCCCACCACCACCACACAGACACACAGGCCGACATGGTGACCCCCCGAGGGGTGGGGAGCAGGAGGGAGGGCAGGGAGACTGAGGAGCGAGGATTGATGGAATTCTATTACTCCCTGATAGATTTATTATGAGGGCCTGAGTGGACTCTCTGCTCCACTTTGTCACTCACACTAATCAGCGGAGGGGAAGGAGGGAGGGCAACTCATGCCCCCCTTTGTGTCCCTACCCCAAACCCCCCCTCTTTCCCCTCTCCTGCCCTCCTGCCCATCACTGAAGACAAGGTTAGAAGCCCGCCTGACAGGCAGACGCGGCGGGTGGCCATTTTGGATCCCCGTGAGCCGAGAGATCGCCGCGGCAAATGGGCCAGCTGAGCTCCCCTGACCTCCAGGGTGAGCCTTTCATTTGTTTATTAATGGAGGGCCATGTGCAACACCATAAGGGCGGCGTGTCGCGCAGAGATCAACAGCCCTCGCATGGCAGCCCAGCCTGACCGCCTGCCTCCCAGCAACCCCCACAAGAACAGGACCAAAACAATTTGTAAACACTTAGCATGGTGATGAGGCGCTAGCTCATGTCCCCCCATCAGTTTAGACTTGTTTGTGGGATGACAGGAGGCAGATGAAGAGATGGTGGTGGATGGTCATTTAGTCTCAGTGTGTTTACAAGCTCTTAGGCAACCAAGTTAATGTAAGCTGTTTGTAGTAACAAGGAAAGTTAATATATTTTGGTACCCTAAAGATTTTGGATGTTCTGACTGTATTTACCCTCCAAGGCAGCTGGATCCTTCTTGCTGGGCTTCAAGCTACGCACTTGTGGAAAAACCACAGCTGGTCGGACCAATCGCTGTCCAATGAGGAAGTACCAGCAGCTATGGGCGTGGTTTAGCCGTGACGACCAATGAGGTTGGCATAGTTGCTGCTGTAACATCATGTCTATCAGAAGTGAGAGAATTTATTTTATTGAAAGAAGAACTGCAGTGAAGGCTTTTCTTGATTGGAAAGATGTTCTCGCTCTCACACTGACTGGCTGTGGTATGAGTTTGACTTACCAATGGGCTTCTCCTGTTGGTCTGATTGGTTGACAATGGTAGACAGATGGTTTGTCCAATCACCTGCCAAGTATTTTTTGAGAGGGCCTGCCTTTTTCTAAACGTCTTCTAAGAACAACTTCCCAGATGGTTCTGTGTAACAAACCATCTGGCGAGTCTGGTTATGAGTGTGTAGCAGTACATTGAAACTACACAACCTTACTCAGAGGGCCACTCCCTGTGTTTACTTTTGGTCGCATTCAAAGAAAAGCTTCAGAAAACAATTTGAATAAAATTATAGGTAGCCTGTAATTATGACCCATAGTCAGAACAGCTTCAGTCATGAGAACAAGGCTGAAAAAACAGAATTTCTTTTCCACATCATGCAAAACCTGGAGTCTCGTAATTGAGATTAGCGCAGCCAAATTTCTGCTGGAGAAACATATGTGCTCCGCCATTTATATGCATACAAATGGTTTCTGACTCGTCTTTATTCATTTTTTTACAAGAGTGCATGGGCATGACAAAGATTCCCGACAGGAAGCTCAACAGCAACGCACAATGATGAAAGGAATGATGAAGTCAGTTATTTGTATTGATTGAATTCGAATCTCCAAAGTGCATCAACTGAGAGTAATTCATCTCTAGAAGCCTAAATAAGTCACGTTCCATAGCTCCTCATCATAGCTTTAAATACTGATTGGTCTTATAGTCTACCAATATACTTTAAATAACAACGCCAGGATTTCAGAATAAGGTTGGGGTATAGAGGAGAAGTTTGCTCCAAGTTTTAACACCAGGTTACTGCAGCGCATGTAAACACAGATTTTTTAAGTAGTCGATTAGATTAAAAACTAGATTTCTTGTGTCTTAACAAAATGTACTATACCCAAACTACCCTTTAAGTCAAGTCAGTTTTATATAGAATAATAGAATCACAAATCATTAATTTGCCTGAAAAGGATTTTACTATCTGTACACACTGGCCTTTATCCTTTGTATCTATTGTTTTAATGTCAATTTGGCAGCAACTCTCCTGTGGAAATCAATTTATCCACCTAAAGAATTCGTGTAGGTGGAACCAGTGGCTCAGGACAAGTATGTTTTCCAGTAAGGCAGCGTGGAGAAATATGCCCATTCCTTCCATTATCCATGTGTGTGTGTGTTATCATGCTCCGTAGAGACCTTCTCTCAGAGAGACAGAGGAGGTCATTATGCTGTGCAGGTTTGATCCCTGGATTAGAGGAGAAAGACTGAGAGAAAATCATTGTCATTACACTCCTCACAGGCTTCCACTGTTTACTCTCCTCTTGTCTTACACCGCTCACTTCAACACCTACAAGATAAACCGGTCCAGCGGCAGCCCGCGTTTGTATTCCCAGAGGCATCATGTCTGACATACTAAGAAGTCCTTTGGACCTGAGAGAGTATAAATGTCTGTCTGTGTGTTTGCAGCTGTGTGTGCGCATGTTAACAAGGTGGAAGTGAAGCAGGGGGGTGTTCGAGACTCAAGATTGCCGAGTCTCTGTCTCCTGTCCTCACTGAATTCATCAGGTCACATTTTTAAATTGTAAATAAAAACCCCTACCTGATATAAAATTCTCTCAGATACACATCAGAATTCAGTCGCAGCTTTCTGCACCAGTACTCGGTTGTTTATTAGTTTTACAGACCATCTGTTATTTGTTAATGTGCATGGAACCCTCTGTTTGAAATTAAAATGTGATCTCTGCTTCCCAAGGACTCCAAACACTGGTAAATGCTGACTAAGTTTTATTTTAGAACATTAGGAAAAGTACAACATTTCCAGACTTTCATCCAGACACTTGACTTTCTAATGTTGTGAGATAAAGATTTTGGTGGAGCAAAAACAGAAAAGGCGCTTTAAAAAATACTCAGCAGGCAGTTGGACGAACCATCTATCACTGACCATCAATGGCTAACTTCAACCAGATCAGATTCCAAACGATATGATATAGTAGACGAGTGCTACCACCACCAGAGCTAGTTGGTGAATCAAACTTGTGCTGAAGCTAGTTGAGAGAAGAGCGAGAACAGCCTTCATGCTGTTTTGTGTTTTTTTTTCCAGTGGAAATACTCTCCAGTTCAGATATACCTAATGCTACAACACCATCTAACCTCATGAGGAGTCCACATTTCATATGAACAATCTCTTCTCTCTCTGGTCGTCACATGTTGACCACACCATCTGCTGGTAATTCCTGTGGCTTGTCTACAGGTGCTTATAGCGCTGAAAAAAACTACCGCAGACGTGGAAAAGTGCAGTGTAACGGTCTTTGAAGTCGGAAGAAGTCTCTGTGAGCATGCGGTACGATCCGACTCCTCATGTCACTGTTAAATCAGCTGCTGTAGTTGCTTGTGAAGTTCACAGACTCACCATACAACCATCTGTTTGCTGTGGGTGTCCATGTTTTTCTGAACAAGCGCATGGGGGACACATTTAGATTGGTAGTCAGGAGAATAGCGACTTTGACCGAGTGCAGCAATGGATTGAACCCTGGCAGGGTGGATTCAGAAGATCACATGATCAACAATACCATGATCACACATTAGTAACCAGGATAGTGATGCTGAGCTGGCTTCAGTAGCTGAAAACTTGCTGAAACAATCGATACAGAAACTGCCTGATATGTAAGGAAAAAGCATTCATCTGGCTGGACATACCTTTTGAATCCATCTTGAACTGAATGTTACAGTTTGAGCGGCTTGAAAACAGTTTGATTTGTGTGTGTGTGTTCTATAACGGCATATTTACACTGCATTATTATGTTTACATAGTTGATACATATGGCATTCCATCCATCTTGTGCTGTTAAGGTGTCCACATGTGCCTCCTTCGACCGCGTTTCGGGTGACCATATCGTGTTCTCAACTCTGTTCTGAATTTATGTTTTTGCGTTATTAATCATAACTCAATCATAACTCAATCAGTGTTAAACGGATCTCAGATGTAATGTGAGGATTAGATTTTTGCCTCCGTGTGATGTCGAGCCAGAAAGTGCATGTGGGCCTGTGAGGCATTGGGTAATGTGCTCTCTGTTTGATGTGCGCTTTCCAATCAATGACCGGCTTTTCCCAAACGTCTCTCACCGAACATCACCACCTCCCTCGGGTGGTCGCACATTGTCTTTCCACTCCGCCTGTTTACGCCCGTGCGCCTTTGATACAAACGTCTATTTGTTTTCCGAGGCCTCGGCCTCGTATACCATGAGGCAAGATAAATATTTTGAAGCTTCATAGGCATAAATAATTGATTTATGTCACACAGCAAAGCACGACATCCCCACTTCACACAGCCTCGGCAGCGCTTTGTTTTGGGCTGGAGCAGAACAGAGAGGACAATAATGTTTACCCTGGTGGTATCGCAATTAACAGAAGAAAACAGCTGCATACATGCATCCGAGGCTGTGTCGAATTAAAGAGCGATCGCGAACAAGTACAACTCTGGCTTTTGTTTACGTGTGGCGAGGGAGAGCAGTAAACAGAACTGGGTGAGGCGGGTGAGTGATACGGTTCCTCTGATGGGAGAGCTGCAAATTGATTCACTCACATGCCAAGATGGTTCAGATAGGCCTCCCTCTCTGTCCGTCATTCGTCTGTCTTGTTGCTGCTCGTCCCTCTGTCTCCGCGCATCGGCTTATCTGTTTCACACATTTTGAATTTGTTCTGTCCTCTCAGCTTCCCTGTGTCCGTCCTGTCTCTCCCTCTCCGTCTGCTTCGCACACACACACACACACACACACATACTGACACACACTCGCACAGAAATTCTCATTACCTCATTAGCAGAGGCAGCTCTCATTTAGCTCTTTAATGACGGTTCTAGATGAATGGGCCTGGTGCTGATCCCAGTGCTGTGACTGGATTAGTGATAATGACTGATCTATGGGAAGTGTGACAGCCTCATCTCAACTCTCCCCAGGTCTCATCCTCTAGCCCGGGGCCAACCAAAGTGAGGTCCACAGGCCAAGTCTGGCCCCTCGCGCAGTTTAGGACTTCATGAGACGACCCCCGCTGGTTCTGAGCATGAGCAGATTAGTCAGTAATCAGACTTTATCAATGTGCTTTTGTATAGAAATGGTGTGCTTTTCAGAAGAGAAGTCGGTCTTCTACAGCCACATTTTTAAGTTGAAATACAAAAATCTGTAAAGGTTAGTAAGATTTCATACTACATGCATATATGACCTTTTTAAGTTTAATACTAAGGTTATTGTATCGTTGTTTGTGTTTTGTGCTATTTTGTCTCTACTGTATTATCTTGTTTACTTTTGAGTATTTTGCCTAAACCATCAGTGGACAGGCATTGCAAGTTACCTTTGGCCATAGATGCTGTGGTATGTGACACTGGTTCATGCTAAATACTTACTCTACTCTATACACATCAAATATATAAAACTGTAGCTGGGGAACCTTTTTTTGTATTGTTTATCAGTTTTTTAGAATGTAAACTCTGAAGTGGCATATTTGAACATGTATCTGATGCTGATACTGTACACTGCAAAAAGTGACTCTACCAAAAAAAAATCGAGGAAAGCAAGAACCTCAAAATAACAAGGTAAAGTAGACTAATAATTTTAAGTTTTTTAAAACTTTTTAGCTCATACAATTCATATTTAATACTTTAGTTGGCAATTCTGAGGTAATCAGTTTCCTCACTTTTTTTTTTTTTTTACAGTAAAGTCAAAATTAGAATTTTACACTGCATGAAAAGTAATATAATTGCCTGACTGCAGAAAACTGCAAAACACTGCAGGTATGTTGGTTAAAAACCAAAACGTATGGTATATCTAGTTGGATTGCAAAGAGTAAAAGGAGCTCCATGTGAAAGAAAAAAAAACCCTCTAGCAGGGGATCCGATGATCATGTGGGCCAAAATGTATCTGTTAATTGAATTACTCAAAATATTAATATAATATAATATATTAATATTAATATAAGTGTGGCAAGTATTTTTATTGGATTTAACTTTCAGTCTTAACTGCTAAGCCGACATCCCGGCCAAGAACTTAATAACATAAAAGCACATCTAAACTTCCACGACAACTAAGCAAACTGCATCTGCTGAGAGAAGATCCAGAACAGCTAGAATGTGGACCTCGTGTGCTGTTTTCAAGGTCAAAATCTTACGTTAAGCCTCTTTTATTCTTTAGTTTTTATTGTTATTTTTGCTTATTACACCCTTAAATAAATTTTGCATGTGCAAATTCTCCCATTTTTCTACCTTGAAATATTTCGGCCATAGAATCTGTTTGAATTGAGATAGAGGTCATTCCCATTTGTACTCACTCAAAGATATTAGCCGCTTAATACGCCTGATTTGTGTCATCCACATCCATGCATTATTCCCTGAGAAATAAGCAAAAAAAAAAAAAAAAGAAACCCTTTATGGCAATGTTAAAAAAGTGGGCAAAAATAACAGCACCAAGAGTTATTAGGGTCAAAAACATAACCATAGAGTCCCACTCTGACTCATCTTGTGTCTTTGTTATTTGACAAAATGTAGGTGGTGTGTTGACACGTGTGCAGATACACATCTGATTCTATCTCAGCTGAGTCTTTCTGCCTGGTTTTCACTGTCAGTCCCGCCATCACACCACATACTGGACCCTGAGGCCCTGGCTCGATCCCCTACAGTCGGCCCTCAGCTGATCCATCAGAGCTGCCGGTCGGCCTCGAGCTTCTGCAGACCCGGGGCATCCAGTCTGAGACCACAGGGGACTGGGATCTCTGTCTGGAACACCCAGCAAGACCACTGAGACCCACTGAGGGCCAGGCAGGCTGAATTAGTTCAGGCTATTAAGGTGCTTGAGGTGTGTATTAAGACCTTATTGAGTGGTTAGGTAACAGTGTGTAGCATCAGCACTGAGCTCGGACTGCTGATGATGCCCTCACTGTTTCTGTTGATAATCATTATAAACAGCAAATATGTCAAAGAACTGTGTCATTAATCAATATATCAAGATAGTACAACATATTGAAAAATGTCATCCCTTGTCTCTCTCTCTCTCTCTCTCTCTTGTGCATAAAGTCCCCAAAAATGATTTGTCCACAGAATAGAAGGATTGAGGAATAGTGACGTTCAGGCAATTTACATCTTTGGCATGACAACACAAAGTGTTCCATTCCATAAACATTTTGCTGTGTTGGGTTTTGGATGTGGTGGACTGCTGTTCATCTGCCCTCTCCTACCAACAACTGATGTTGGTTTCTTTCTCAGCGTGATGACAGAGGTTCCCTAAACTTTCTCACTGTTAGATATACTTATTTTAACCAAAATGATATTCTTTCCCCAGACCTGACCAAAGCTAAACCACAATGATGTCAAATCAGGCGACAAAGAACAATGTTGATCACTTTGCGGAGCATTCGATCAGATTCAACACATGAGCATTATGGGAAAACCAACTCTTCAACAATTGGAGCACTTGTAGATTTCTTGTAAATGAATGTGATGCAATTTCATGCTGTAAAACAAATAAGGGACTGTCTATAAACTTGCAATAGTGGCACAATTTTGTCTTAAAAACAAGTCGTCATGTTATTCAACCATGTTTTGTAAAAAAAAAAAAAAAAAGAAAGAAAAAAACACGAAAAAATTCGTAATACTTTTCGAGTCCACTCGGAAAAGTTTTTTTGTTCATCTGCATGAGCGGACAGCATAAGTGAAGTATGGCCTTACTGTATCAGTGTCTATATCTGTATGGGGTGAAGTCTAGGAGGGCTGGATAATGTAATACCCCCTCCCCTCCTCCTCCCCAGCACGTTACCCCACGGTGTGTGTGCCCAAGGCACTGGGCGCCCTGGCTCCTGTGACTAGTGGGTTTGCTCCCTTCAGCAGCACCACTCATCTCCCTCTTTAATGTCATTTAGCTGCGGGGTGGCCAGCGCCTCGCTCGCCCATTAATCCCATTCCAAATGCCATAACATTTCCCAAAAAGCCCCTGCTTCTTAAAGCCGATAATTAGAATGTCTATTTAAAGTTCACCGCTCTCCCTTGCCGTTATCAATTAAAAGCCGTTTAAAGGAGATCGGTGGCAATCGTCAACAAATTAAATCTCTTCCTCGCTCTTTGACGTTAAGTCTAGAATGCGTAATAGGGGTCACAAAAGGCTCTCTGAAAGCAGAGAAAAAATTTGAAATTTCCAAATAGTTCTGCTGTGAGTAGCAGAGCTGCCAGTATTCACTGTTGCTGCCAGTAGACGCAGCACGGAGTGAGATCTTTGGACCGGCTGTATCATCATGTGGTGTAATCTGATAAAAGTGAAGATGTGAAGTGAGGTCCTTAATAACATTATCAAAGCTTGGCTGAAAAGAACAATAAGGTCAACCAATAAGGCATCAAGCAGACAGACAACACAAGTTTTAATGAGACGTAAGCTAATAAACATCCAAATCAAAAGCCGCACATTCTTCTCACTGCTTATTTTATTTGGGCAGAGAAAACTGATGTTTTTGTTAAATGGCACACGGTATACAAGCTGTTGTTTGCTGATGGTTTTCCTGGAAGCGACGATTTCATAATTTTGTGATGTAACCATGACAAATGTGTGCTGCTTTAAACACAGTCTTTTCTTCATCACATTAAGAGTCACACTCCTACAAAATGCATTAATGTGCATGCGGTTTGTCGCATGATTCCGAGGCCGGTGAAGGCGAAACATTTGCTTTTCATTTGAAGGGAGATAAAGAAATACTGGAGGCAGAAAGAAAATGTATTTTTTTTGCGATTTTCATTCGGGGGCGTTGTCTCATTACTGGCTGACGATGATACATTAGTGTCGCGCACAGGAAAAGGATCATTTTCCAATGGAAGCCCAAACCTTATTGTTGGGAATGTACCATCTGGATCTCAAAGGGCTTCGCTCCCACATCTATCTTCTCCGGGATAACACAGGAGTCGGCACGGGGAGGCAAGACTGATTGGTGATGAATTATGTATACTTTTAGCAAATTGTGATGTCTGGCAACGTGATGCTGCTGCGCGTGACGTACCCAAATCATCAGCGTGAGCATGTGGCAGACGATCATTTTAAGGCATTTTTCTCGTTGGTTTCGATTTTGAAATACACACATAACATGTATTTTGCCTCCTCCTCACATTAAGACTGCGAGACATTTGTTAAAAAGTTCCTCTTTGTGGGCAGGAATTTCGGTCCAGGGGCAACGCTGTAAAAAAAGTCAACATTTTTTACAATTTGATGAATAACTTTTTGTTGGCTGTGTGCATGCATGCAAAGCCCATTATGTTTGATGTCGCTCTCAGGGGCACATAGTGTCCCCTTGTTCCTCCTACCTCCGACAGTGACAGGGTGAGCCTGAGGAGGTGTGCCCTCTAATAAAACATTTATATCCGGGGAAACAGCGTGTCCAGCTCCAGCCACAACACTGGCTTTGACACCAGGGGCTCTTTTGAAGTTAGCTGCTAAGATTTAGAGGCTTTTCTAAGGGGGGCCCATTGTTCCCGACTCTCCTCCCTTCGCATTCCCTCCCCCTGCATCAAGACGCTTGGTGCTAAAGTCTCACAGTAGTCTGCAGCCACTTCAAAAGATGCCCCACATGAAAGGGCTCAGTTTGACCCCTGCCCATTAAGTAGTGGCTAAATTGGTAGATCGAAAAAGCGGGGTAATTTGTATCAACTCAGTAAGTTACTATGCGGCTAAACAGGAAGGTCATGCCTTCGTGCCATGGCCTTAGCCCCGGCCCCATAGCAACAAGACATCAATGTAACATCAGTTCCCCCCAAAACACCGGCTTGCACTCTCTCAAAATGATGCGCGTAAACAAGGCCCGATTGTGGCGAGACAATCGGCCTCCAATTGTGGCGCACCGGAGCGCAAAAAGGAAGCAAAGTGAGGACAGGAAGTGTGTGTGTTGCAATTTTTTTTTTCCAACGCTGGCATGGGGATAACTGTCCCGCTTTGCCTGGGAGATAATGTCTGATAATGGTAGGCTAATGGTGCTTGGGCTGATTGAATTAGGCCAGAGGTCCAGCGGGTCAGAGCCCTGGAGCCCTGCGAGTGACTCACCTTCCCCCCGCAGCTCCGCACACACCCTCCTGGGAAAGGCAAAGATCGGTGTCCCCCCCCCCCCCGGTCGCAGTTTTTACAGCTCAACCAAAATTCTCATGGCGCTAAAATCAATGTTGCCATTGTTGGGGCCAAACGGCACGTCCTGACCATGGCCAATGCAAAGAATTCCAAGTGGCAGGGCCTGCTGGCCTGTTGGGATCTACAGATTTGATTATGAGGAGGGCCAACGTTGTTTTTCAAGCCTGTCACATAAAGGCGGTCTTGTTCCACATCAGGACAATGGGACCTCTAAGTGGCATGTGAAACTGACCCGACTATGTGCAATAATTCAAGCCTTTGATTTGACAAATGTTTTTGTGCCTTCCTCCACATCTGCAAATACCTCCACTTTTCCGCGGCCCCTCTCTTCGCCTGCCAGACACTGTTCCAGCGAGAACTGGCTTACACGAGATCCACCTCTCCCGATCAAAACGGGAGAGGAGAAAAAATGAAAGGACCTTAAGGACTTTGGAGGAGGAAAGAAGAAAAAGAACTCATCATGTTGGAGGGAAAATGTTGGCCACGCAGATAAGTTTGGCTCTTTGGCTTTTGTTGTTTGAATTAAAATAAAGGTTTCCTTCTCTGCTGTCACATTGCATTAGCGGCAGCTGCGATGGCTGCTATCAGCCCTGCTCCTGGCCGCGGCTCTGTGTGGAGCGAAGCTGACGGTGTGTGGAAACTAACACAGGCACTGTGCTGTGACCGCGTCACCTGCAATCAGGCCCAGCAGCCAGCCAGATTAATCATGACAGTAGGCAATATTTCCAACATTATTAGAAGAGAAACCTAATATTTTGGGACATCAGGGATCTCGGTGCCGGTGTCCATCAAAGTGAGAGCCTTCATTTAATGCTCCTTGGATGGGTAACCCTGGCACTTAACCCCTTTTAGATATTCCATCTCTCTCCTCTCCTCCTCTCTCCACACACACACACACACACACACCCACACACACAAACACGTATACAGGCTGATAGCTTATGATGAGGCATCCCTCCCAAACAGAGGTGATGCATTTATTCCCAACACAATTTCTCACCGCCATTACGCCATGTTTTCTCAAAGCCAAACAAGAAATTGTACACCTATATCTGCCCTGGAACATCAGTCCTATTTGCCGGGGATTGTGCAAAGGGCTGTGGGGGTTAGTGAAAACAAAATGGATCTGCCACACCTGTGTACACGCCTGATTGTGTGCGGGAGCGAGTATTTTCATGTATTGTGTGCGTATACGTGTTTCAGTAACCACTTTGTGTTCTTTATAGCCGCGTGTTGTGGGCCTTTTATCTGTTTGTGGGGTGTCTGCAGGGTCTTATTGTTACACTGTCTATTTTGTTTATGTGCGTGCATGTGTGTGTGTGTGTGTGTGTGAGTCGGATCTGATGTGATTGTGCCTGGCATGTAGTGTGTGCAGGTGCTGTGAATCGTAGAGATCCCAATTGTGACTCATCCCCGCTCCTCTCCCCTGATCCCAGGACGTTTCACCCCTCAGAGGGTCTGTCGATGGGACAATGTGTTTGCATATGGATTAACAAACGCTCAGGCGCACACGCGCGCACGCTCATGCACCTATTAGTCTAGACACATGCACAAACACACACTCTCAATCATGTGGGCCATAAAGAAGAAAGTTCCACGTTATATATCTGCGCATGCGATGTATTTGTAGTGTATGTTAGTGGAGGCTAAGTACTGTGCTTCAGTACAATTTTGAGGTACTTGTACGTGAGTATTTCCATTTTCTGCTACATTATCCTTCTAATCCACTAGAATTCAGGCGAGAAAAATATTGTGATAATTAAAAACTATAAACCAATAATATGATATATTTTATTCTCAAATTTTCCATTCTGCATAATGAGTGCTTTTACTTTTGGTTTTATATTTTGATGCTAATACTTTTGTTCTTTTACTGAAGCAACATTTTAAATGCATGAGAGACTTTTAAGAGAAACAAAACAGACTCTGAAATAAGATTACATTTATTGTGACCAGAAGGAATGTAATAGAGTTTGGCGCTTAGACTCCAGCAGGAAGTAGAGAAGCAGTCCGACAGATTACGTGTTCCCAGTTTGAGGGAGACTTCCTAGACACTGGTGGTGGTGATGAGGAATGGAGTTCAATGCGGGACAACTTCATGTGAGGGCAACTTGATCAGAAATTGCCAGGAATCCAGGGTTGAGGGTGGAGGTGGTGAAGGGGACGAAAGTCTTTACGGTGCATAAATGACAAACGATTGGCTGGAGGACAGCATGACAGGTTGCGATTGGATGAAGAGGAGAACGAGCTGGAGGAGATAAGGATAGAGAAAGACTGCTTGGGAATTAAAGGGCATTCATAAAGAAATAGTCCTCCTAACAAAACTTTTGCAAAGCTTCATTTTCACCAACCCAATCACCAGAACAAATGTTAGCCAAGCACGAACCACAAATATGTTAAAACATATTTAACATTTGTTAAGGTTCAAGTGTCTTTTTTTCTCTCTTGTTACAACACTGTGCTCGGCTCTGTTTGGGTTTGGCACAAAAACGAATTGTTTGGAGTTGGTAAAACAACGGTCGCCACAAACACAGCTGGAAATGTCCAGAGGTCTCCTTGAAATATCATGTGGTGTCACGCTTGCAAGTGTTGAAACACAGTGGACCCTCAAATATATCCAGTAGGTTCTTACAAATGCCAAAATGTAGAGCCAAACTGCGGCCACCAGTGTGGCAGCCTTGTGTCATATATTGCTACATGAGTACTCTTCCACCTCTGCTGTAGGCCTACGTATAGACTGTATGCTTGAACTTCTGTACATCAGTGTTGATCATAAAGGTTCAACAACATCTGCAAAGTAAAGAAAATAGTAGAAAATCTTTACTTGCAAAGTCGCTCTTGAGGATACATATCTGCAAGTGCGAAAACCTGATGAACTTTAGCAAGCAAATCTCAAATAGATGTAAAGCTCTTGACAGATAATCTCACCGCTAATCATTTCTAATCGGCAGATTTGGTTCACAGTAGATGTTCTAGACCGGCAGATGGATTTATTTCTTTTCTGGGCGCTTCGAGGACGTCATGCCCATTTATTAGCTGCTCTCGAGCCTTTCATCAGAACCCATGATCTTCTTCAGCAGATGGAGATTGATATAGAATTAAATGATATAACAAACCAAATTACATTTACGGAAGATTTGTGCAGTCATGAATGGACATTTTCTTTCAGCTTTGGGAGCCTGTTGTGCAAACGCTTAACCACCACACCACGTACAGTATGTGACCGAAAATAGATTTTGTTGTGATTTCTATCCACTGGCCAGAAATTACCCAGAGCCCAAACGCTTCTGGATTCATTTACAAATACAAATGACAAGAACGTTACAGTTCGATGCCATCGTAATGTATACAACATCCAGCAGTGTTGAGCGACTTCACCTGCGAGCAATACTCACTCATTGACATCCGTTCTCTGACCTACTGTGCTTTCACGATCTGTGTACATACACTACAGCGAGATGCTGCATCAAAGACGAAATGACATATCAATCATATTGATCCCCAGAATCGGTGCTGTTTATTTGCTTGTCAGAGGACTCAATTGGCAATCAATGCACAGTTAGTTTAATTTTGCTCATTGACTGACCGTAATGGGTGTGTGTGTGTGTGTGTGTGTGTGTATTATTCTCTGAGCCTTGTTTAGGGGAGGAGAGGAGAGCGAGACAATGTTGTCCTGCTGGCATGTGCCTCGGCTGTGTTCATCAGGGGGTTTGGGGTGCCTAATACACCATGGCGCTCCCCCATTTGTTTAATTTGTAAGGCTCTGACATCAATTGTTGAGCTTCATTTGCCCCATCGAAACGTCACATGTCACCGCTAATGGGCCAAGCTGTGCGTGTGCGACATACGCGTGCGATGTGCGTGTCTGCATGTGTGTGTGTGTGTGTGAATGATGTGTGTGTGTACATGTGGGGTGGGGGTGGTTTGGAAATGTATTCAGTTTTCATCAAGGGCTGCTGAGTGGTCTGTGAATTTTATTCATATACTTTAAGAGAGAAATGTATTAACAGAGATGGGGAGGAGCAAGTACATTATAGTGAATATGGTTATTTTGTATGTCTAGACAGTTTAAGGTAAACAGTGTACAGGCCTAGATTCTTAATCAGACATGCAACAGACTGAAGTTGGAATGAAGAGGCCTCGTTTTAAAATTTTTTTAAAAATTTTAAACAATCTAATCTTGAAGTAAAGTCAAGACTAGATGTAACAGATTTTCCTGCTTCATGTGCAGCTGCTCCAGGCTGCGTGTTTGTCAATCCATTATTTAGTCCACCAAATAGTCCATGTTGTCAGGCTTCTGGATCTTGTCCTCCAAAAAGTTTGATTCTCTGTTTGGTCCATGGCTATTCCTGACTAAACCCTCATCTGTGCTGCATTATATGAGGGGAAATCAAAGGCAGGTGCTGTCCATTTAAGTTACAAACCTAAAACATCCTTAAGCACAGGTTTTTTTTGCCCAGCATCTTTTATGAATGTATGCACGCTAGTTAAGTTTTAGGAAAGATCATGGCTATAGTTAGAGGAAGGTAAGAGTACTTGTTCTGAGACGTGACACATGACCAGATGTCAGACACGCTACAGGCCCATCGAGCACACCCTCACTTTCTCTATTCCTAAATCCCACTGGCAACTCATGTTCTTGTCCGTTATAATCGTTGGTCATGGTAACAATTTAATTACCATCTCCACTGTTGAGATTTTGGTAATGCACAGTCCAGTATGAACGATGTTGAGCTATAATATACAGCTGTAAGAGCTTCAGGGCTGCAGACCTGTGTATTTCAAGGGGACTACTTTCTGCGTTTTCTTTGTGTCAGACTCAAAGACAGAGTTTTGAGATCATTCCTGTCGCATTGAAGCTCTTTTGGAAAACTGCAGGAGGCTTGCACTGCTCGACCCAATCAAAGGTAATCTTTGCTCAGGAGTGTGCATTTCCCAAATCTCTACAGCAGGGGAGGTGAGTAAACTGTTGGAATAAAACACGATAACAATGCTCAGGCTGGAAAATACCAGCATCTCCCTTTTAACTGGGCAAATCAACATGAATCGCGCACTGCAGATTCAATTTAATAGGACTGTAATTCCATGGGATTCTGGGCTGTGTTGGACAAAAGAACAGATCATTAGGTCCTGCTGGCTGCTCTGAACGAATTAATTGTGGTTAGTACTCAATGGACCTTCATGAGAACTCACATTTGCACAGATGCTGCATGTGCGTGATAATGACCAGTGGTCTGCTCGCTGCTGGAAACGATGACTTCAGAGGGGTCTGCCACTGTGCGAGCGGTCGTCTGCTGCTGCTGCTGCGGTGCGTTCCTTTCCCCAGGCTGCCGTGACACACCAGCACACACAGATCGTGCTCTATACTGCCGCACATGAGCATATGCACGCCAGCGTCGACGCCCACACGTACGCACACACGCTCACGCACCGACACGCACACACATAAACCTATTAGTCAGACAGTGAAAGGCAAAGTGCAGAGATGGACAAACAGAGGGACTGAAGGCCCACACACCGCAAGCGATAACCCCGCTGCATGACTCAATCCAGGGAACATGCCCAGTCACATCAAAACATGCTCTTTGTCACCATGGCCCCGAAAAACATGTTTGTCATGTTGCCCTCTGAGGGTTATGTGTTCCCCAACTCGCAGGTCCGAGTATAATTATTCAGCATCTCAATGGTCACCATTCATCTTCTCTGATGGCAAATCATCGGCCGGAAGTGATCTAAACATGACCGCGGGAACCTATCACAGAATATTTGAAAGCAAAGCGGGGGAGTCCAGGGGCATAATTCTGTTGTGAGGGGCTAATGCATTCACACCCACACAGATTGACTCACCCCGACAAAAGAGGCTGTGTTGTCTATTCTAGGCAGCTGGGCAGGATGGCGAAACTTGGAATCCTTTGTTGGCCGGAAGAGAAGTCAGTCTTTGTCAGATTTTTACAGAGTATATTTTACCATACGCCTTTGCACGGCCGGTCAGGCATTCAACGTTGCAACAAGGCTAAAGAAAGTTTGCATAGATTAGCAGTGTTATTGCAAATGTTGAGCCCACTTATGTGTTAATCGGGCCTTTTCGAAATGCGAGCCGTGTCTGTTTGGGAATTTTTCTGCAACGGTCTTCTGCCACCGCGGTTGTTTATCTTCGTCTTTACTGCACACAGGCAAACTGTGAATGAATGAGGCCTGTTTGTAATAGAGTGACGATAAATCAAAGAAGACCCATTTGCCTTAAGGTGGGTAGTTAAAAGAACATTTTTGTTTCTCTTAGTCATGTGTTTAAAGAGGCATTCAGAGCCATGTGAATTTCAATCGTTCACAGTCGCTGGAAGTAAAAGCGAGAAGAAATTAAAAGGAAAAATATGATTTTTTCCCCTGATGATTTATTATTTCTCCTGAATAAGATAAGATGACATTGAGAGAAGATAAAGAGGAGAAAGAGGCAATGTTACTGCTGCCATGCTGCTGCATGTAAACCTTCTGTTTCAGCCAGCTTTACCTTTGTCCACCCAAACATTGCATCCATATGGATTTGTTGATCCCATCCTCTTCTATGAAGGGTTTACCAGCAGATTTTGGAATCTGGCAGCAGGGATTTGCTCCCATTTAGCCACAATAGCATTAGTTGGGTCGGCCACCGATGTCTGGAGATAAGGCCTGGCTCAGAGTCGGCTTTCTAGTTCATCCCAAAGGTGCTGCGTGGGGGTGAGGTCAGGGCTCTGCAGGCCTGTCGAGTTCCTCCACACCACACTGGGAGAGCCATGTCTCTGTGGACCTGGCTCTGTGAACTGTTACGGTGAAAAAGGAAAAGGCCTTCCTTGAAGTGTTGCAACAAGTTTGAAGCACTCTTGTAATATTGGGCAGGTCTGGCAATAAGATTTGATTTAAAATGGCAATAGACAACTTTTTGACAATTTTAATTGTGCGATGTACTGGCTATGCCATATATCGTTTTTGCAAAACTCTAATACATTCATATTTGTACGGGCCATATCATATTCACATTACATGTTTATGAGCTGACTTTCATATCTGGAGGTTGAGGTGAGTGTGGTGGAGGTTCAGTATGTAAGAATTGGCCACCTCCACAACTCCAAATAGGTAGGGGCCAGCATATTACCAGAGTAAGCGCTAAATGCTGCTAACTGTAGCTGCCATCAGCTAGTTAGCTCAGTTAGCCATGCAGCTATTGGTCTGAACTCGGCCCTGTCTGCCCTGGCACCATATACTTCGTTATAGTCTTCAATATAGACTAATTGAATACATGATGTAGTTTGTAACTTGATATGAAACTAGCACAAATCATGAAATGCAATCCCAGACCAGAAATACAAAAAGTTGACCCGGTGTCCACATTCTTCTGGCCTCATACTGTAACACAGGTAACAACTGTGATCATAAACCTGCGCCTGAAGAATACTCACGTGAGTTCTCGTCTCAGAGTTTAAGGTTCAGTCGCTGCAGCTGGGACGTGAGAAGTCTCTGACCTGAGAGGAGGTCAAGGTCGTGAGAGCTCAGCGCAAATTTTCAGCTTCCTGTACTGCCTTCCTCTGCAACACTGTCCCCTCTGTGCTGATACTTACTGCTTGTAGGTCAGAAACTTTCCATTTCCCGCTCGTCTTGAATGTCTAATAGATAGGGAGTACCCTTGCTGCCAATCAAAATGAGCCTCTTGCCCTCGGCTGGGTGGAGATTGTTGTAGTAGCACTGAAGCATCCTGTTTAGTTATTCAATTACCATAAAGGCCCGTTACCTCAAAACAAGTTTATTGAGTTATAAAAAATCTATTTTGCGAAAGGAATGCCGAGATATGTAAAATCTGAAACTCAGCCTAGTCTCTGACCTTTGAGATATTTTGGTGGTCAGGTTTTGGAGATTAAAAGTGCAATGAGCCAACTTCATCCCGTACACAGGAAAGACGTGTATATGGTTTAAAAATGCGCTCGTTTGAGAATTCAGAGAGGCAACGAAGGAAAAAAAAACTAAGCAGGGAAAGCGATGAGTAAAAGCTGAGACAAACGAAACTGCTAATACGTCTCCATAATAGATATGTTTTCCCATGATGTTCTGCAACAATTTCTCCTCAGATTCGATTAGCTTAATCTAATACTGCTCTGAACACCTAAGATTTTTCAATGTCTCCCCAGTAATTTCTCCACAAAGAGAAAAGAGAGCAGAACGGAGGTGTGGGAGTATCTGCACAGGTGTGCGCATGCACATGTGTCACTGTACGTGCGCGCCTCCGTCCGTTTTCCCTCTGTGTGCACTGTGTTCGGTAAGAAACAAAACACACTACTGGCTGTCACAACGCATTTGGCGCTCTCATCCACTGTGAAATGTTTAGTTACTCTGTCAAACCTCTCTGGCACGGCGCCCAAGTTGCAAATTAATGTATAGCTCCCGTGCACCGCGGTGATTCGTTATCCAAAGGACTGTTTAAATAAGGCATTTAGGCGGAGGTGCTAATCCACCAACAAAGGCTCAGCTGTTTTTAGCAGATACAATGACTGTCAAGAGTCTCGGCTAGAAGTGCATCCACTCAGGCACAGCTGAGTCGCATCAGTCCCCCCACACACACACGCTTGGCAGAAAAAGGACACAGAGTTTGGCTGCGGTGCTTTGGCTGTTGAAACATGATAATTCTGATGACATGAGGCTTAATGTGGGTTTGAATTTGATCTAACACAGCTCGGCGTAGAGCTGAATTCGGCCTCAAGTGTAAAAAGGAGGCCGTGTGTGGTCCGGCGCGTACCCATTGTGACGCATATCTCTAGAGGAGGATGAGTTTACACCAACGCATTTCTCTTTAGCAGCTGTGTGTGTATCCCAATGTAATTACCCACAAAAATATATACACTGACTTCATTTTGTAATTATTTCTCTGCTGTCAGAATGTCTACAGATGAGAAGCATGGGGCTTTGATTGGATGTTCTCAGATACTTCTTCCTCCACTTATTAAGTTAGACTATATACAGTATATTCATGTTGACGGAATATACAAGATTGTTGATTTCAATCTCATGATTGTTACGCAGCAACTCTTGACTTCTGTTAAAGTAATGCAAACTAGGAAATTACAAATTTGAAGCAGGTTGCACAGTTTATGGATTTATTTGGTGGATGTTTTGATGACCTCCAGTTATCAAGATCAACCCAGATAACTCCTGCATTTTCCTGAGCTCAGTAAATAAATAAAGCCATGTCATTTTTATGATATCTCTGCATTCCTCCTGTTTCTTGAGCTAAAATTCCTGAAATGCCCCTTCTGAAGAAGTCCTGCCCATGTCCAGTAACAGGTGGGCGAGCTTGGTACCCAGATGAATCTCTGTCAACTTTCACGTGTCCTGTTTAACTTACATGCCTTATGTGTTAACTTCATCTTTGTTGAAAAGAAAAACAAGTTAACATGATGGTTAAAGAAGTGAATGAGGGAACTGTGAAAGCGACACTCAGTACACTGACCGTTCGGAAGGCGTTGTGTTTATTCTGTTTCCAAAACCGAAGACAATTTAGTCCGATGTCAGCTGAACATCACACCACCACCGAAGACACCTACGTTTGTTCAGAGGTAACATTACAATGTCACGTTACATCATATTGATGCCACGGTCTTCAGGGACACATCAAGTTGCATAAAGTCACATCTTAGGTTAGCTAATGTCAGAAAAATGTGAGCAAACTGGCTAGCTAATGTACTACAGTCGACATGATGGTCTGTAGTCAGGGTTAGGGTAACCCTATAAATACATAGAGTGCTTTACTGATCCCAAGAGGGGGCAAAGGGGTAATACCCAGCAGTGCAGGAGCGATGTTAACTGATAATCTTGTCATCCTCTGCCTCTATGCAAAAGAATGTGTGGCTTCTCTTGTTTTCGTTCAGACCAGAAAGACTTGGCCTCAATTTGCGTAGTTTTACACTGTGAATATATCTTGCCATCGCGGAAGGATTGTCCCGCAGTCCTTGCTGTCAGTTTCTTGAAGCTATATTACCTGACTTCTGGAAACGATCCAATAAACACTGCCTGACCCGGCTAAAAGGGACCGGCGTCGCCATCTTTCTTATTGTCGAGCTAGCCCGGCCTAGAGACTTTGGATCGGTCCTTTGAGAACCCAGGCTGATTCTTTATGCAATCCAGACGGCGGCAGTGTTTCTTCACCCCTCAGGTCCTTCAGTAAATCAAAATCCTTCATTGTTGTGTTGTATCTGGGGATGGCTTGTGCATTCAAAGTTTATAACAACAGTTGCTTTTGATAAGAATTATGAATGCAACCTTTTAACATGAGGTACTGCTTCCAGCAGATGAGCCTATTTTTAAAAATCAGCATGATTCCTGTTAAACCTTCAGTGGCAGTAACAGCTTTTCGCCCTTCCTTAAGTGACTGACAACAGAAAGCAGCAGCCTGATCAAACTATTCATCAACATCTTCTATTTATTATAGATTCCTTTATTCCACTGACCTCCTCGGCATATTGTATTGTATTTTATACTTATTTGACTTATTTCTCACCTGTCTTTGTGTCTACATCTCACTGTATGTGTTAGTGTGCGTGCAAAGGCTGATCCGAATCTGTAAGCCGAAACAATGGCCGCTCTTCTGCTGAAACTGGCAAACCCTAACCTTAACCCTTACCCTAACCCTTGTCACATGTTTCGCAAAGTATATAATTCATCTTAAATAATCTAATTAGTTTAAGATTAAATTAGTGTGCAGGAGTACACGAGATAAAAGCCTCAATTGTGGCACTAAATTTCAGAACTGATATGCTCAGTGTGATGATAAAGGCAAACGCTCAGAGCCTTTCATGTTTGTGTGTCTTAAAAGCTTAAAGCTGCAATATGCAATTCTCTGACCGAGCATAGTGTCACACATTGTCGCTGGCATGCAGCAGAGTGTTAGGTAACTGGGTCTCAGATGCGGTATTTACTCAAAATGCAGCAAAAAAGAAAAGAAGAAAAGACAATAAAGGGCTCAGTGTTATCTGGACCTGGGTGTACTGTATTATCTGGGAAATGGCACCTTCTCTGAGCCAGATGTCCACTATGAATTAACATGCATTTTTTGTTTGCCCGATGAACCTTTGATACCAACTGGGGTACAAAAGCCCCATTAGCAGGGGAGATAAATGTTGACCAAGGACCAAGCAAACCAACATTGTTTCCCTGGGTGAGACGATCCAGATGTTTTTTCTGGTAAATCTACTGAGATGATGAACAAATAAATATCAAGATGTAGTTTATTTGATAACATTGTAGAATGACTATCATTATTAAATGGTGTAGATATTATAACTCAACTTTAGTTTGTTGTTATTCCACATTTAAAAACCATGATTTAGTAATTATTTACTGTAAAGTTGCAGCTGCTGTTTATGATAGCTTGTAAATGGTTAATAAATGCTGTGCTAATCTATAAACCTCATTTGGAAGGCCATTATAAAGTTGCAACTGACTTTTGCTTAATAAATGGCTTAGAAAGCATTCCATTGTCTGTTAACAGTCAAATAACCATTAACTAAAGTTTAATCGAATATAAATTTACCATTTAGTAATGTTGGTCATTGTAAGGTGTTAGTGTTTTTATCATCAAATACTTTTTTTTCACGTTTTCTGTCATAAAAAGATTGATAAATGTTTCATAACATATCTGGTAAAACTTCTCTGTGCTCTGAGTCTCTGTGCTGCACGCACATTTTACAATACGTTAAAAGCATGATTTCAATTTACTCTGCTCTTCAAGGTAACTGTTTTTCACGATGCTCTGTTGTTGTTTGTTTTCTTTTATAATCATTTTACCGTCTACTCACTTAAGTGTACTTTTGGCATCATGAGGGTACGGCCCCAAAGATCCTTCGAAATTTCAAAGATTTAATGAACGATTATTGGTCCAGATCATAAAAAGGAAAGTTGAAGGCTGTGGTTTCAGCCTGCTGAATTCTCGAAAGTCGGAATCATAACCACATTTGTTAAGAGTTGGGCACATTTTTAGCTCTGAACCAATGTGACTCGAGCTTGGCAAGTGTGACATGCCAAGTTAGTGGTTATATGAGAGAGTGAAAAAGTTGAAAGGGAGGGAGAGTATGGTTTGCTCATCTGTTCTCTTGACATGTCTTGTCTCTTGACCCTCCGTGTCAGACCCTACCCATCCAGCTGTGTGGCCAAAGTTCAGAAAAAAAAAAAAAGGCCCTGAGGTGTTTTCTGATTGATCCGGCCCGCAAACAATGTGGGCTGTGTGTCTCGTGCGCCGTCGCCATCTCGGTGCGGGTCAAAGAGCTTGCCATCTTTGCTGCCGCTCCTGCAAACAGTTGACACATCATGATGAGTGAAAGGTGTGCAGAGAGCGAGGGGAGCAGGAGCGGCATGGTGGGAGTAATGATACGTGACAGAGAGGTGGAGAGAGAGCTTTGTTTGGGTCTGAGTGTGTTGCAGCGCTGCCTAATTGAAGGATGTTTTAATGCTGTCTGAGGATGGCAGGTTGGAATAATCATAGCTATTTGTTTACGCAGCAGACACCCCGATTGACTTTTAATGGCTGCAGCCTGTGTAGTGCTTCCAAGCACCCGGGGTGAATTTGACTTTCATTACCGTGTGGAAAACATTCGCCCGTCTCTTCTGCTTTCCTCTCTTGGTTTACACGAAGACGTTGGATTCTCCATAATTGATGAGGCAGTGAGGTGGCTTGTTGGTCGGTGAGTTCTCCGTGACTGGAGAGTTGTGGAGTTGATCCCTGAGCGCAGGACACCTCCGAGTCGCATCTGGCCTGTCTGACAGCATCTACATGTAGTTGTGCTAGAGGTGAAATTCTGTACGAACTCACTACGTTGTCGGCAAACTACTACTTACAGGTATGATTTGATTTGCCAGTTATCTCACCTCACCTTGGGTGCTGGCATGTCAATGGGTGAATGCCACTTGCCCCCAGCAGGACAATGTGCCCCAACACACCGCAAACACTGCTCAGCAACAGCTCGAGGAACACAATAAAGGGTCCAAGGTGTTGACCGGGCCTCCAGATTCCTGAGATCTCAATCTGATCAAGCATCTGTAAGACGTTCTGGAGCAGGTCTGATCCATGGAGGCCTCACCCCCCAACATAGAGGACCCAGAGGATCCACTATAAAAGACAGACACCACAGGACACCCTCAGAGGTCTGAGGTCCATGTCTTGACAGGTCAGAGCTGTTTTGGCTGCACAAGGGGAACCTTCACAATATTAGGCAGGTGGTCATAATGTTATGCCTGATCGGTGTGTATATAAACTGTATCATTTTTCAAAGATGTAACTTTTCACTCTAATTGTTAAGCTGAAATGATCATTTCTGATGAAAAGAGGTATTACATCAGTATTTGGACTAGTGGACCTTTGGACCCTAATGTATATGGACGTTTCCTGCTTCTTTTAAATGACCTAGGCTTCCTTTTGACTTTAACTGAATTTAGAATAAATTTGAACAGTTTCAGCAGAACATTTAGAAAAGTCCCTTTTCATTTCCCATAAATAGTTTGTTTTGTGGAAATTAAAAGACAACTTTACAACTCATCAAAAACAGACCCAAGTGAGATTTGGTGATAAAGAGACGGATCTAGGACATGTTTCTCACTTCATTTAACGTTACTAGGCATTTTTCAACATTTTTTGTAAATTTCTCAGGGAATAACGCATGGATCTTGAGGAAGGGAGCACAGTTTGATGCGGAGCAAAATAATTTCAATTTAGATATGTTTCATTTGATATTGATTTAGGCTTGATTGAATTAAAGCGGACTTTGGTGGGGGTATGCGCTCCACTAGGTGCAATTTTAGCTACCTCTAACCTTTAAATAATGATATTTAGATAATACAGTTATACGGTCTCATGATCTGAACCCTTGTATCTGTCACCATGTTCTCATACCTCACCAGTCACTTTGGAGTAAAGGTTGTCCTAAAATAACATGACCCACATTGTAGAAAAGCTGAATAACCCTTTAAAATGAAGTCCTACCACACATGCCTGAAAGCTATCTACGTATTATAATCACCATCGGTGTTCCCTGTTAATTAAAAATCAACACATTTGTTTGAGAACGTCAAGGCATAGGCTGCAGGCAATCATTAACATGCTGACTTTTAAAGGGGCACCAGTTTATTCATTGAGAGATAAGTTTTGTCTGACCTTCTCTGAGGCTGGGTCAGGGGTCACACCACCAAAGGGGATTTAAAGATGGCTGCTTTGCTGCTGATGCTGGTGGTGGTGGTGGTGGTGGTGGTGGTGTCCGTCTACACGTTAGATTCCAGGGCAGAAACTTCCTGCTTACCGAATGAACAACAAAAGCTGCCTTGTTATCATGCGTCACTACTACCAAGCACATCATAGGGAGTCATGAAGTCGGGGTGAGGGGTGGCAGGTCCTGTAATCTACAGCTGCGGTGGGGGGTCAATTTAGCTGGAATGGAGCCCTTTTTTCTTTTTTTACTTACCATTCCCCCCTCAGTTCCTGATAGGGCATTGATCAGTTGGTCGTGGGGGCGAGAAGTGCAGAGTAGCGCTGTCGTCGCCTTAAAGATGTAATACCGAGGCTTTGGATGTCGACAGTGTCGATGCTGAGAACTGGAAAATGCACTGCAGTTTCGCCGGGATCAAATAAAAACGTACTTTTTTGAAAGGTTTGAAAATTTGATCTTTCATTGCGCTATAAACGGAAAACATCATTTTTACTGTTTAAATCAAATGCTTCCATCACCACACAACTGCACCAGAACACTCTGATGTTTAATTACATTAATATGCAATATCGGTCGTTGGTAGCTCTTTAATTATGAATGAAGACGTAATGACACTACCATTAATATTTAATTAAAGGGCAATAAAGTGTTATTTGGCAGCATTACAAAACTAGGCACTAATAAAGGAATGTCTTTAGCTAGTAATCATTAGAGACAGACAGAGCCCTGTGCCTCTTAAAATCCAACTGTCTGAAAAGGTAAATACAGAGGACACACAGAGGTCAGAAGGGTTTATACATCTGTGTGTTCACACCGACTTCACAATCATCATCATCAGGTCCCTGTGATCAAAACTCATAGAACAGTTAGCAGCACGAAAGCAGAACGATCTGTGTTATCCGTGCTTCTTATCTGCTCAATGCAAAACACAACGCGACAGCAACCTAATGGATACAAATAAGAGGGAAGAATGGAAGCGGATGGGCCACTATAGTGATGGTAAAATCCTCCTGGAAGACTCTGAATATCCCTCCATGTGGTAGCCTCCAGTCAGGTAAACAACTCACTGGGTCGACACAGTCAGCTGCTCTGGGCACCGAGAGTTCAATACACTTTGCTGTGGTTTGTCTCTGCTCGGTTTCCCAGATGAATAACACCTGAGGAAGTTTTATGTGAGATAATTTTCCCCCTGGAATTTACTGTCCTCTTCTGACATCACGGTTTCTCTCTTCAGAAGAAGTCGAGAGGCCCAGTAGGCAGGATTGTGTCCAAAGTTTGCCCAGGCGAGAATGCATGATGCCAACAGGCACAACGCAGTGCTTAGCACCAGACACCCATGCGGTGACATTGAGATGCTAAGGCTGGAGCTTGTTTACACAAGTTTGCCCCTTTTCTCCCGTCTGAAGCCACCATTTAGACAGACAATAGGCACAATGTGGCCCTCATCCGTGAGTGGGCCGGGCTGACAAGGCGAGCAGTCAGCCGGGGCACTCTGGTTTGCTCTGGAGTGGATGTTTACACCCGTGGGAAGAAGCTTTGTTTTATCTCAGAAGGCCATGGTACACACACAGCTTTCTGAGGCCATGAAATGCTAAATACTGTTTGTGGTCATAAAGAAAATGTTGTTCTCCACATGGGCTTTTCATCTTCAAAAATGTTGTCTGATTTTCATTTTCTGCTGAGAACTCCAGACAACTCTGCCAGCCTTCGACAAGGGGATTTCACTTTCTCTGCCCTGTTTAGACCCGGTGTCAACAATCCGCCCTGAGTGATCCAATCGCAAGCGGACAGGTGTGACGATGCAGTGAGAGGCATTTGAGATCCGGTCACTGAGATCATATTCGGAGGATGTCTGAGCCACAAGTGACTGCATCCTCCGCAAAACAAGAAGCTACAGCAACAGATAGAATGGATTACGCATTGTCTGATTTGGTTGACTGTAATGCAAATAACCTGCCAATGTTAGCAGCAGATGTTTGTGAACACACCCTAACAATCCGAAGACAGACACCCTCTAAAAAATGTGCAATTTTGAGAGTTTTTGGGTGACGAGAAACTTAAAAAAAAAAAAAAAAACTTTGCAAAACAGCTGTACCAATTATAAATCACCCATTCTTTCTTGTAAATTTGGCAATAAATGCAATGCATTGAGATGCTTCTTTCCCATTAGAAATTGTCAGTTTATCATGACGTCACTGCACCAGCCTGTATGCTTCTCATTCAACACGCATGTCAGGATGCACTTTAATGCCTATGTGAACTGCTGGACTGAGAGCTGTCCACTTGTGACTATATCACCTGGATGTTATTACCAGTTATGACCAGGCTCATCCTCTCTAATTGCTAGCTTCACTTCGGGCCATTATTTAGATAACTTTTAAAATATTGCTGATCTGTAACACCTGTGCTTTTCAACTACAGTACAGGTGAAAGTTATGGAGTGACAGTGGTTGTGGTCGATAATCGAAGGGAAAGGTATGTTTAGGCTTCAGCAACTTAAACACTTGGTTGAGGTTAAGAGAAGATCGTTACTGTGGCTGATGAAAAAGCAAACAATAATTCTCCTGCATGAAAGTCAGATGTGCCAAGCAACCATCTACCACCCCTGACTTTATTTTCTGCCTTACTAAATAAAGAGCACATTTCTCCTTGCATTGTTACTGAACATTGGTATCAGACCTGTGGTGCTGTATTGTCCACTATCAATGTAATTTCTTTGGTAGTTCTTATGTAGCAGTTGAAACAGATATACCTCTCTTCAACTCGATCAAAGAACATAGATTTAAGCATAGAAAATATAGACAGAAAGACAGAAAACTCAAATCTTAAATCAACTGCATGTGCACTATAATTCCACCATTCTCTGCCCTGTGCAAGTTGTATCCTAAATGTCGACATCTCCAAGCCAACTTCTTCCAGAGTGCAGGACTGACACGCAGGCCTCAGAGCTCCCTCGGCGTATATTAAGTCCAGCTAATGAGCTGGTCAATGTGACGAGAGGCGGCTGTGATCGATGTCCCCCCTGAATTGATGTGCTCTGCAACGAAGGACACTGACCCACCGAGAAGTGTTGATGAAGTAGCCGCCTGGAAACTCGCACTTCCCACACAGTCTGAGAGGAGTCAGTGAACACCACCAGGAGGACGGGGTCGTGTCGGTGGACATTTGCAAGTTACCAGCCTCATTTTATGTTAAAGATAAACACTGTGAATTATATACTGTATCTGCAAGTAGTTAATGAGCCTGACGTTACTGTGCCTGGAAAATCAGAGAGCTAGTGAGCTAATAAAAGATTTAAAGACTGCATGTAGTGATGGTTCAGAAGATTATTTTGTTCCTTGCAAAAGGCACATGTACATACTGTATGGTGACAGCGTATTTATTTGGCACGAGCATCAAAAAATTTATTTGTTTTTTTGTCAGATGTTCAGAATGACATTAGCTTTACTGTATGTGTAGCTCTTTCTCGTCCAGATTTCTACATCTTCTCTCTAGCTTTGTTCCTTCTAAACTGTGACACGTGTAGAAAATTGTAATATACACATGTGAAAAAAAGAAAGTCAGATATCAACATATAAACAAGTACATTTCTTATGTGTACAAATATGTGAAAATGTTTGATTCACATCTAAAGGAGCTAATTTCAGTAGGTTTCGTGTGGCATGTTTTGACATTGAAATTCTAATCCGCATGTGAAAAAGTTAACTTGTGATTTTCTACATGTGAACAGGCACATTTCACATGTGACACAGGTATGTGTTGTCCTAAGTCTGCCTTTAAAGAGTATTGCAAAGCTTTAAATAGTTTTATTTTAGGTTCGTACTGTTGAAATGTTTAATCCATATTTTGAGCTATGGTGGGATCTGGAAGTATTTAAGTTTTCTCTCATGTACATACACTACGGATCAGAAACATATAGTGAGCGTTTGAAATAAAATTATGGCCGGTAGTAAAACTGAAACTATGTTTTCTTAATGATGTAAAACTTGATATGCAGTTCAGCTCCCTTCGTCTTGGTCTAATCATGAACAATGTATGGATATCTCGGTTTTTGCTCATTTCAGGCCCACTGGAAAGAGACTGGGCTGAATCTGCATATAGTAATCATCAGAAAATTCCCCGGCAGAATATATTTGCATAAGATTATTACTCATTGGCACTGACCCCGAATAAGGATGAGCCACATTACTAATAGGCTTCTCTTAATGCTAATATATAAATCCTGGGATATATATCTGCTTTGACATTAATGACTAAATGTTACTTCTCAGCCTTGTCGCGGCGATGATCAAAAGTACTTCACTTTACTTTTTTTCCCTCCTTCTCTTTAAAATTTCAGTTCTGTCTTCCTTTTCCGACTAATATTGTGGATAAAAGATTTCTGTGTGTCAGGCTTAAAGAGGCGAAATTATTCAGTGACTCTGGCAGAGAAAAGTTTTGGAGGCACGGCTCGAAAGTTGTGGGGGGACTTTTGACATGATGTAATTGTAATGCATCAAATAGTTTTGGGGGAAAAGTACGGAAATAACTCCTCCTTACATTCAAAACATTCAAGATAAAAATAATGATGTTACAGCTGTTTAGTACTTTTCTGAAAATGTGGTGATTGATATATTAGACGGATAAAAATCCTGGGAAGTCTGCTTTTCCCTCTTCCATCTGGCCTTTCTCCATCTCGGCTGCACATTAACCAATAAAGATGAAATGTCTTCAACAAAAAAAAAAAAAAAAAAAGAAGGCAGTGTCCCACCCGACTCGTCCGCCATCCTCGGGTCCTGTTCAGTATGCAGCGCGGGCAACAACTCAATTAACCAGAAGCCCCTAGCCATCACACCAGCAGGCTGCCTCATAATATTTCCCATAATGTTTCATCCAATTTGGAGAGTTTGACGTTTACCCCCTGCAGGACTGCAGCGGTAGACAATGACTGAAGGGAAGGGGGCACTGAGGTGGTGGTGGTGGTGTGTGAGATGTTGTGTGTGTGTGTGTGTGTGTGTGTGTGTGTGTGTGTGTGTGTGTGTGATGAGGACTGGAAATCATCGCCGGGGCCTGCAGGTGAACATGCATCATCACATTTTTTTTTTTTTTTTACCAACTCTTCCAAAAGTTTGCAAGCACAGGCATATATTTTTCAATTTCTTGTACATAAAATTAACAGTCCACAGAGAAGTACAAAGGGTATGTATATATATGCGTGTGTGTGTGTGTGTGTGTGTGTGTGAAATATTGCACACACTGCTGAGGTAATAGACTGCTGAGATAGAGGGTGTTTATAGCACGGTACCATTGGATAAAGATAATGTTTTAGGAGAGTGTCGCAGGACTGGCAACCATAAGATCCTCCGCTTTAAAGCTAGACTTTTAAGAAGCCTATAGGAGTCATTTTAAGGCCTCCTGTCATTGGCATGACCCTCTTTTTACCTCTCTACCCCACCCCTCCAACCCTCCCTCTTTCCCTCCATCTCCCCCGTTTTTCTCGGACAGAAGAGGACTCTGCAGCTCCTAAGTGACGGTGAAGGAGTCACCCCGGTGGAACTGATGCCCCCGATCAGCGATGGGCTGGAAAAGCATAAAGACAGAACAGGAAGCGGTGGAGGGCGGGGAGAAAAGGGGAGAGCGCTGAGACAGCACTTTCCCCAACCCACAGAGGGAGAGGGAGAGGGCAGTGGGGAAGAGCGAGGGAGGTAGATATAGAGAGGTAAAGAGGGGGAGGAAGAAGAGGGAGGGGTCTCATTTATGATTAAAAGATAGGCCAGATAACCCTGCGAGTCTGGCCCATCACTCTCCTTTAAAATGAGGTTCTAATGGCGTCAGGGGAGGAAGGGGAGGCTTGGGCATCATTAAGCAGAATCTCTGAATCCTTAACCCAGGGTAGGGTACCTCTCGCCCGGGGAGAGAGACCACCTAAGCCGCCTTGAAGCTGAGAGGCGTGCACTGAGCGAGGAAATCTACGGCCACCGCATGCATATTGTTAAGTTTTCCAACTGCGCGTCTGCTCAGGAGCAGGAAATCAGCGAGATGCCTCGAAGCCACAGAGATTAGAGGATGCTTTGTGTGTGTATGTCACCGCAGAGGTGTGTACGCGCGTATCAGTGTGCGCATGTCATCGCCGAGTCTCTCTTCAACGTGTCGCTCCTAATGAGCAGGTGATTAACGATAATGTATCTCATTAGTTAAAACAGGTTTCATAATGACACAGAGTGCTACGAGATCCGCCACTCTACAGCCCTCCTCAAATATGGCTGCTCACAGCTGGCCCCGCTCGAGCTGAAGCCTGGTTCGCAATTTGCGCCCCACTTTCCGGGGATGAGGCTAAAAGTTAGATTTGACGTTGCATTCGGTCCATTTACAGACTTGACAATTTTCCTTTTGCTTTCCTTCTTTAAACACAAGATGAAATCAATAGTTTCAAAGCAAGATTTCCCTTTTTTTTTTTTGGAGATCAGATTTGTTAAAAGGATGGATCACCCAAAAATACAAATTGAGGATGAGCTGTGTGGATTTAATGTATTTTTTTCGATTGGCACATGACTACATTTTCAGTTTCAGGCGAACACATGTTTCCACCTCGATTTTATCTCCTTGCATCTACAAGTTTCCTGCTACAAGACCACATGCTGATCACCTCAGTTTACAGTAAACATGTTTTTTTTCTTGTTTTGTTGACAGCTCAGAAAACGCCTCTAGTCATAGAAAGTGAAGAGGAAAAAAGGGGCCCCAAACACTAAAGGCCTGCTGATTATGCCCTAGAGTAAGAGGAGGCAAGTAAGTCCCTACAAGGCAAGTAAAAAAAAAAAAAAAAAAACAGTACTCAGAATGAGTGGCACTGAAGCACTGTGATGGCAGGCTTACATTTGAATTTACATTTACATTTTCATCTGAATTTCACCTGATTTTTTGTTATTGATTTTCCAAATTGAAATCCAAATAAACTCAAAAGTTCAAGTTAAGTTAAAAGAATAATCAAAATATTTAATCTTAACCGTCATCTACTTTTAAATGAATTGAATTGATAGCTAAATTCAGATTGGATGGACAGCTAACAAAGATGCAGAAAAACCTGTGCACCCTGTCTCATCCATTCTGTATCCATCCTTTATCTCCACCATCAGTGTCTCCTCACTTCCTCTGTTATTCTCCACCCTGGCCTCCTTCCCATCGGTCCCTGTCCTGTCGGTGCAAAGGGCAAGGTGCCGCAGCCTCTTCCCAGCCCGTCTTACAGCCCCGATCCAGAGGAATGCTAACAGTTTGCAACTTGACCCAGTGTCTCTCCAGTGCTACCCAAACAGGACTGTCCAACCATCCTGACACCAACACCATGAATGTTTCCATCACTCATATTGAGATATCAGTATCTTTATAGTTAGAAATCATCCATATTTTACCAGCCCTTCTCCAGCTGCCCCCATAACTCTTTGCTGGGTCTCATTTTATTTTGGGAGCCATATCTACACAGTGTTTCAGTCTGAAAGAAGATACACAGAGGGGGCTGACATGATGCCACTGGAGGAGGCACACTGGGTCCGGACATCAATCATGATGTGCAACACTTTCCATTTTTGACAACATTTCAACAGCTCAGAGACTTACTGCTATGGCGCAAATCACTTTTAGCTCGTTCCAGTAAAGTGAAATGTGTTAACATATGTGAAATTTGAAATTGTATTATTATGTTGTTGTTTTATCCATTGTAGGGAATGAAAATGATTCAGTGGTTTACCTGTCCTTACCACTTGATGCTTACTTGTCATTTGTTTTTGCAAATCAACATGCTTGCTTTGCACTTTATCATCCAAAAAGAAGTATTTTATCTATTATATTTAATTTGTTTTATTATCTGAACATCATTGCTGGAGACAAGCACTGGGAGTGGAGAGTTATTTCTGCTATTTTCAACCCAAGTCCCAATGAAAACTGTTGACATTTTGTTTTGCTCGAGTAATAAAGAGACAGATTATCAAAGGAAATGTTATAAATGCCAAATAAATTTGACATCACTGTTTTAGGTTGGTGGCAGACGAATATCCCAAAACCAGTGTTGTAAGCGATAGGAATACTCCAAAGTAATGCTAAAGTAAAAGGTATTGTGCTGAAAAGTTATTTTGGTAAAAGTGAAAATCACTAAATGAATATTACTTGAGTAAAATACTTACAGCATCTGATGTACTTGAAAATGAAAAGTAATTTTCTGGTGATAGGTGGAAGTACAAATGAATTAGGCCAATTAACATAATCTACACATATGTTGCCTGTATACAGAGTAAAGTATGTACAAGTACCTCAGAATTGTACTCACGTCACAGTACTTAAGTAAATGTAGCCTACTTGGATATGTTCCATCACTGGCCAAAACCTAGGCAAATACAATCAAACCTAACGTGGCTATATACCACCAGAAAGGATGTTGCTTTATAATTGTGGTGAACTGGCCCTTTAAACACCTCGAGGACCTGTGTGGTTTGTTAGCGACTCATTAGGTACACCTGCGCTGTTAGACAAGTCAGAACGACATGTAAAACAGCTTTTATGTTTACTGGTGTTATGATGTTACTATACATGGCTAGCTAGCATTTATTTATTTATTTATTTATTTATTTATTTATTTATAGCCAGTGTTTCTGTACAAAGTAGTCTGGAAGGTAACAGCGCCGTTCTCAACAGTCAACGACAGTGAGTCAGCATCCTGTGGAATTGTCTTTGATTAAGTTTAATTGTAGCTTAGCTAGCTACTTAGTGACAGAGGCTGGAGGTTGTTGCCAGAATTTTCAACAGCAATACTGGTGAGTAATGTCTAAACTTTGTATATAAAACATGTCTTTTAACCAGTATGGTTTGCATTAACGTGTTTGAAAGCAGAATTCAGAAAACGTCCCTGCATTTGCTAACTTGGTTATGTTGCTAACGCTAGCTAGCTAAAAACTGCTGTTAGCTAGCTAGCTGTTATCAACTTAGTAAACGTGGTTATGGTCCATTATGAAAAACTCCGTTTTGGAGGCAACTAACATACTTTTTAGTCATTATATTAGTCTTGATATGTACTGTATTATGCTGTTTATGCACACATGTGAGGCAAATATATGCACCCATATCCCAATATAGTTATTGGGATATGGGTGCATATGCACATGCATGGGTATGCAATGAAAGTTAAATAAACTGAGCAGCATGATTTTCTGTTACCAAAAATATTCTCAAGACACAACATAAAAATTCAGATATGAGTGCTTGATAGCTGTGATGAAACATAACCACCCACTCTATCAGTTATACTAGTTATACTGCCTCAGAATATCATGAATCACATTTATTGTACATATATACAAACAGTGAGATAATACTGATCAGGAAAAGATGTTTTACAGTCATCAGTGCAGTTATCTATATGTCAGATACCTCAATGACAGCACCTGTTTTTTGTGATCTGTTATATACAAAATGAATTATCTCCTGGAGAGTTGAACACAATTAAATTTGAAATTGAATATTTTTTTACATTTTTTTTTAAATTATTTCTTTGTCAACTCTGGGGAGCACTTTCAAAGTGAGATATTCCAGTTTAGTGTAGAAGGGAGGCCAAAATGCATAGACAATGCATTTATAGAATCTGTGCCAGTGTGGACAGGGAGGAAAATACTGTACTGTTGTGAGTCTTGTTTGTTTTTCAGTGTGTGTGTGTGTGTGTGTGTGTGTGTGTGTATCCAGTAGGCAACACTGGACAGGCTGTTTGTGTGTCTGTGTTTGCAGGGGGGTTGTTGACAGTGTGGGGAAAGCCCCTTTAGCGCGTTCATAAAAGCGGCATTTAGCATTGTCACAACAACTGCTTAGGAAAAGCCAAGCCTCCATTAAACAAGGGCAATGATGCACTACAAAGTCACAACCCCTCAGTACAGCGGCCCGCCATCCAGCCAGCAGACCCTTCTGCATAACTTACTGCCTGTTGTATACAGTTCCTGGTACACAGCAGCATGAGAGAGTTTTTCTGAGTGATTTCCAGTGTGAAGTTATGGTGTTGATTAGCGCCGTGACAGGTGCCATGATTAAAATGGCCGATAGTAATAGTGCAGCATTCATGCATTGACAACTTTGCTCTGCATGGCTTTGTGAGGGGTGATGTATGACACCATTAGGGTAACCTCAGGGCCCTGGAGGACACTTATCTCCCTCGTCACGTCCTTCACACTTCCCATTCTCCCTCCAACAAAAGGACGCCTGCACCCCAGTCTGCATGCTTATGAATTGTGTGTGTGTGTGTGTGTGTGTGTGTGTGTTTGTCAGTGTGTATGTGTGTGTCTGATGTGTATGTGTTCACTGTCCGTCTCTGCTTGTGAACATGAATACTGGTTTATGTGGAGCATGTTTCATTATGTCTGTGTATGTGTTTCGGTTCGTACGTCTGTGTCAGGTCGGGCTGTGCCATATAATATTATTCACAATACTACAGGTATAATTCTTACTATAAAAAAAAAAATCATAGCGTGATTAGGGATGCAACCGTATGAGATTTTCACGGTACGATAACCGTCTCAGAATTCACCCCAGTTTCACAAAATCATGGAATACGATATAACGCAACGGTTATTATTAGTTGGAATGGTTGAACAATCACTTTATTATGATTTTACAAAATATTATATTATGGTAAACATGAAACTAAATTTAAAATATTTTCTAAAATAACACTAATATGGTTCTATTCCATTGATAAGCAACTATATGATAGCCGTCAATTTCGATACCACGGTACACCATGAAATATGCTGCAACCCTCCTCTGCATCCGTTGTTACCACAACAAATTAATATTAGATCGTTATTCAGTTCTTAAAAGTGTTTACATTTTCTAAAAGTCTTTGTCCACATTTTTTTAGATCATAGTTTATATTTGTACCAGTGCAAATAAAAGATTGTCCACTGAAGGTGGTGGTTGTCATGGTCCTGTCATTTTGGTGGACAGTGGCAGTGTTTCTAGCTGGATGTCAATTGCATAAACATAAAAAAGGAACTTGATTATTTGTTAATTCTGGCAAAAGATAACAATGGTGAAAGTAAATTCAATTCAAGTCAATTTTGTTTAAGTGCCAAACTGTACCACCAGACTACAGAGCAGCATTTTCTCCTCAGGCTGAGGAAGACCCTTCAACTCATCTTTAGCACTCTGCCTATTTTTATTTTTATTTATATTTTTATTTTTATTCTATGACCTATCCAACCCTGATAAGTCGGAATCAGTCCTGGTGACAGGCATTAAGAATAACTATAATAACTATATGGAAATAGCCACTTTTCTTGCTGATGTTCTCATTTGCCTACATGTCATATAAAGAGTATAAATTGTGACTGTTTCATAACCAGTTAAAAGTTTCTTGAAGTAAAGTACATACAAGGAACTGGCTAAAAAGGAGTGCAGGGTAAAGGGAAGGACTTTTTAATCCAGAGAGAGTCTTCAAATGGTCATAGTACTGGATGATGATCGGACTGCACATAATTCTCTGATTATCACTAGATTCCTCAGCCAAATAGAAGAATTTGGGTGGATTAGAGAGGGATTATGTTTTTGTGTTAATTTTTAAAGTCTGCTCTTTGTCACTGAACAGCAAAGACGCACATACAGACGTTGGGTTGATGATTTCAATTGAGTGATTTGTGACAGCACCAAAACATGTGTGAGATCTGCCGTTTAACTATGACATCTATTGCAGCTATCCACATCTAAGTACAAGTTTGACTAGCGCAGGCGATGCAGTTCAACACAAAATGACTGTCACTTTGAAACTTCAGCTACTTCTTGAGTTGTAAAATCCTGTCAGATAGTGTTATAAACAACTGTGCAGTGATTCTGGGATCGTGTTTCATCGTCTCACTGGTGACCAGAACAACGTGTCTGTGTGTGTCCCTTGCGAGCAAACAGCTCGCAAGGGACAAGGTTTATGTTTCAAAGAGCTCAGGTTGAGACCTATGATCTGTCAAAATTGAGCACTGTATTATTTGGAATCATTGTCGCAATCAATAAAGTGCCTCAAAATGCATTTTGTGTATTTAGTAGCGCTTGTGGTGACGTACAAATCACAAGATGACTGTAAACACCTCTTCATGCCCATGGGGCCTGTCTGTCGCGCTGCGCTGGGCAAATGTTTGTGAGAACACCTCCGTAAACATGCACATCCTTGGGGGGGTCAGCCAAGGGGTGGCTGACACCAAACGCACCCCCCCCTACACCACCACCACTGATACTGCAGTCTTGTCAACGGAAGTGTAAGGCAATACCCACTTTTCCTAACAAGTTGAACCCAGCCGGAGGCATCCCGGCATCCCAAGACTCCAAACACTTGTCCCCTCCCCACTTCAAAAATACACACACTCTTATTTTTGGCGGCATGCAACCCCTTAATTATTTCAGTGCGCTGAATTTGAGACGATTGGGTTCTTAAGGTTTTGCGGAGGGCAAGGAGTCAAGATACTGAGGAACAGCAAGAAAGAAACACCGAAGGCGACAGGATATTTAAGGGATGGTGGGGGGTCGAGTTTTAGAGGATAGACACGTACACTCCCTTTCACACAAGAACACATATGAACAAACTGCTGTGGCTGTCCCTCTTGACTCCTTCTCTCCTATCCTCAAGCCGCCATCCCACCGCCACTGATGAGAAAAACAGACACAAGTGCTAAGCTCTCTCTTTCCCTTGGACTGATAACATTTGTAATTGAGGTGCTTGCTATGGAGTGCCAGCTTCCTCAGTCATGGACGGTAGTTTCCAGGTTGTCTCATCGCAGAGACGGGAGGCGAGGGGGGCGATGGGGGGAATTTGAATGTGTTAAGAGTGTGTGGTGTCCACACGGCTATTAGCAAACAAACTTGGGTGGGGAAAGCTTAGATCAAATTCAGTGCCCTCTAAAGGCCAGTTCAGTGATTTATGCCAGCACTACTTAGAAATCTTGGAAATCTAAACATAGTGGAGAAAAAACCTTTGATGAAGGTTGATCACAACACTAACACAAATTCACAAAACTCTTCGATGTTTTGATATTAATCTGAACATTTATTCAGTTTTGAGTACTGTCAGCTGATAAATTAATCCAGTGTTAGGCAGAGTGTACCTACTTTTTGTCTTTAGATGCTGTTGACTTTTCCTCATTGCTGCTGTCACAGGTTTTGGTCTGAACTGATTTTAACAAAAACATAATTATTAGATGAGCCGTGAGTATCAAGAATATCAAATAAGAAAAACAAGAAATATTGTGAAATCTGACATATAAAGTTAACAATAAACCGTGTTTAAATATAGTGTAGCTTTTAAAATAGAGCTAAGATTTAAGGACTTTATTAAATGTAAATAGCTATGATTAACGACGGGACCAGTATGATCTGTATTTCATTTATTGTTGATATCACACCTATTATTTGATTGCGAACACCTGTTGTTTGCCTATGAAGATGGTTGTGTGGTGAGTGATGTAATGGAACAGCCTGAATATAATTAGAGTAATGATGCATTGACATGTAGTTTGGTGCCAAAATGCCGGCAATGAAGGCGTACCATAAGGTATCAGATCTTAATATGAGATATCTATTACCAAATTTTGTCAAAATTTTGTCTTCTTGTTTTTTTTTAGGTTTCTTATAATTAATAATGCAATTTAAGTTTTTCAAAACACAGTTTTTTCCCGAAGCGAAAATTGTGAAATCGTTGTTTTTATGAGGACATTTGCTGACAAGCAACAATCCCCACGGGCCAGGTTAAAACCCATAAAACATATTTATGTGTAACAGCACACTGAACCATCGAGACACCGGATAGGGTTTTTCTGTTATTTAATGATCACGTTTGTTGAATAAAAGAGGAACTATGTCTGGACAAGTCCCTCTCAGTCTGATAAACATTGTGCAGAAGTTATCAGCGCTACAAGTGCAGATCAATAAGGACTGAATGAGAGTAATAGCTTTCACCTTAAAGCACACACATATTCCAATTAAGCCCCGTTTTCAAACAGACACTTGACATTTTGAGAACACGTGTTGGGCGTATCAGCGGTTAAATATAAACATCCAAACTGAATCACTGATTATTTGAGACAATTTTTAGATCGAGAGAAATCAGAGTGCCAGGTGGGTAAAAAGATAAAGAACAGATAAATAATCTGGCTTGTTTTTTATCTTTAGAAAGGCAGGAGTTTCTGTCTCCATACACTTGTGCTTTGTGTAGTATTGAAGTTTAAAAGTTAGTTGTACAAATGACCTACAGAGATCGGGGCTCCCAAATGGCAAGTCTAAAAGGGACAACTCCGATAAATCATGGAGCGAAACTTGAGTCCAGGGCTGTTGTCAGAGATTTATCGGCAGCTGTATTTTTCTAGTGTCAACTGATGTTCCATAAGACTTAGCCAGCGTCTTACATTGCTTCCACCCATGCTCACTCCCCACCAACACATATCTAAACACACACACACATACTCTCACTGCTCTGCGCCCGTCTCACACACACACAGACAGACACACACACTACATGACTTCTCCACTCCATCAACAGCCGTCCAGCATTTAAATTTGAGAGCTATTCCTTTGAGACTGTTAAACACGACAGATTGAGATGAGTGGCAAACCTCTAGTGCTAGCATTAGCCCACTTATCTTATTAGTGGGGCAGCTCTAACACATTTGATACCCCCCGGCTACTGCTGCTGTTGGCCTCAGGGAACCCGCAATGGCTTCAAAGACCAGATCTGGCGTCCTGGTGGCTCAGCATGCTGAGACGCATACCACAACGATGTCGCTTTGAATTCAGTCTGCGGCAGTTGCTCCGTGTCTTACTGTCACTCTATCTTTCCAGTGACGAGGCAATGTGAACTATTTGATGAACAACAAGTTCCCATATAGTTTTGATAGATCAGAGAGTGTGAACAGATATAAGTACTTTAAATTCTAGATATGATTCCCATCATCATAATTATTTCATGTGACATTTTGATTTTGATGTGACCTCTATTTTGGTGGCAGTGGGTGCTTCCTTCTTGATTTAAAATACGGCCTGAAAATAGATCCTAACAGGATCCTTTGCCCGTTTGAATCTCGATCAAGCTCGAAATGCTAACAGTGATAAGAATGCGTTTTAGTATTTATGTTACAAAAATAACAGACCAGGGACTAATTTGATTATTTTTGATTGTTTCTTAGGTGGAAAATGAATTAACACTTTATTTGACACTGATTTCTTAACTGTTTACAATTGCTTTGTTCCGGTTCACTAGCTTTTGCAATGCCCAAATAAATACATATTAGTATTGCATTAGTGCTAAATCAATACAGAGCTTATGCAATGTTATCACACTACAAAAAGCAAATTATCTGTGTTATCTAGCTTCATGATATTACTAATTCCTAATAAGATAATGGATAGATTAATACACAAGGATGATCCTATATGTGTCACGTCACACAGGACTGCAGAGGCGGCTTCAGCCTTTCACTGAAATAGTTTTAACAAGTAAGCCTCCTGCTACATGAAAGAGAGCCACAAAGGTCTTAAACTCACTGACAGTCAGCGTTTCTTAGACTATGGCTGGTGACCCCAGGAAGGGTCGCAGACCTATTTCTGGTCAGAACATACGCAAGAAGACTACAAGTTGTTCTTGACTATTGTGGGATGCAGGGTTAAAGCTAATTTCTTCAAATTTGGTGGCAGAACATTTACGACTTTATTAAAGAAGAAATTACCTACAGGACTCCTCTCCAAGCAGCATTTTATTACAGATTAAAATGCTGGTTTGTACCAACCAAGAGTCAAATCTTAACAATTTTTTTTTGACAAATCGTCATGTTTGAGTCGCTGGAACTGGCAAATGTTTGGAATTTTTCCTTGAAAATAAATGACTGGACTGAAAATCAAAACAGTTGCAGCTCTAAAATAATCTATCTATTTGTATAGTTTTTAGCATTAGTTCATCAGAAGAGAATTTGAATTTGAAAGGAATTAGGGTCAGCATTGTAAAAAAAACAATTTTAATTAAAGAGAAAAACGATCTGTCCTGTCTTGACATCTTGCAATAAATTGTGGCATAGAGAGCTTTGTTCTTTACACATTTTTTGCACAGTTTTGTACACTACAAAATGTATAGAAGTTAGAAATTACCATGCAGAAAATGTATTTAGGTGCTAACTTCAACTACTTTTCATTGCACTTTGGTAAAAGTATTAGGAACAGCTTTTTCAAACTGTGTGTGTGTGTGTGTGCGTGTGGGTGTGTGTGGGTGTGTGTGCGTGTGCCTTTTTGAAATGACCCACTTCACTTCGCCGGATCGACGTGACTGACAAGTGAGTTCTGTAGTGGTAATGATACGGTGTAAAGGAGTCTCGGTGTGTTACTGTAAGTAGCAACACATAAGTCTAACCTTTAACTGCCCACTGAAAACTGAGCTGAGGAGAGCTGCTTTGATGATTTGAACCCCATGCTTTTGCATCAGGAATACACACAAACATACACACACAGCTGCAGCCCCGGCAGAGCCACACACAAAGCCAGGCAAATACTTATTTTGCAACCTGGTGTAAAGTTTACCGCACCTTGACTGCTGTCGTCCGTGCTAAGCCTCATGGGTAACAGGAAACAGTCCGTGATCTTTCTCAGATCCCTTCCTGTCGGTGCTTAAGATGACAGGTGAAGGATAGTCAAACTTCTTTGCGTTTCTTCAGTTCAGTTTCTCTAACTCACACACACATCCATACATAGTTACACAATCCTCCCGATCAGCACCCCCGGTGTAGAAGTCGCTTACCAAGACTGTTTGCTATTCTTAAAGGAGGCGTGTGAACATGTTGGGTGGGCAGACAGGCACTTCACTGCTCACCTGCCTTTCTTTAGCGCACTCTTCACTCTTTCTTTCTCACACTTTCTTCTGCCCCCAGTCACACACACACACACACACGCACGCACATGAACACACACTTGTCACCATAAAACAGGTTGTGTTGTCAAGTTGGCTGTCACCATGCTTGTTCCTCTGTGCCATATATGAGCTCTCTCAGCTGTTCCTCACAGTTGAACCACAATTAACCCCGCAGACATGCACACACACACACACACACACACACACACAGAGTTTTGCACTCTGTGTCTCGCTCTTTCTCACTGCTGCCCTTTCACTATCAGCTGAACAGAATGCAACCCAATCCATCCAGCAGGCGAGTCCTTCCCTCTGTCTGTCAGCACGTGAGTGTCACTAAGTAAGTTTACAGCATTTCTTCTGTGTGTGTCGCAATGCATGCATGCGTATAACTGCACACTCTCAGTCAATATGTATCTTTCAAAATTCCAAGTTTTTACACATGTAGTGAACAGTGATTAACAATATGAAAATATGTTTTATTAGTTCCTATATCAGATAGCACATTCTCCGGTTTAAATGCCAAACTCGTAAAAACCAAGAATAAACTAAAAGAGAGGTCTGTCACCATAAATTCAAAGATGGGGCAAGAAAAAGAAACTGAAGCTGTTGGTATCCAAGAAATGTAACATCTGAATGGGAAAAACAGTATAAAATTTTCGAGCAAGAGAAACAAAACCATAATTTTGTCAGACATGATTAAAACATCCTTGCCTCTTGAAGTCAAAGTGCAAGTAAAAAATAGATTGAAATTTTAAAACAACAATATGTAAGTGATAATGTCTGAATGAGCCTCTGTCAGGAGGTATGGATGTTATACTGTACAAAAGGATTAATTGGGTTTTGAAATAAATTACTATTCTCTCAAATTAGTCCCCAGATCCATGCATTGGATATCTCATGCCATCTTTTTAAAGCCTCATTAATGACGCATCTCATCCTAAAATGTTTTATAATAGACACAAAAAAACCCAGATCAAAACAAAAGAAAGAAAGCTTAACAGAAAGATGATGAAGGAACAGAAAAATTCAGTTCTTAGCTCCAGCTTTGTAAACGAATGAAGGCTGCAACTAATGATTATTTTTTTTGTGTGTTAATCTGTTGAGCATTTGTTCGTTGTTTGATCTAAAAATGGTGAAAATGAAAATCACTTTCGATTCTCAAAATAACTGGTGATTAATTTAAGAGCTGAAAACTAAACAATTAATCGTTGCAGCTCTAAACTGGATATGCTGTAAATTATTCAATCCATTCGGCAAGCTGTAGCATTGAATCAGTCACCCGTGCATCTTTGTGTGCAAATAAAGGAATTATTGGTCTCTGTCCGAAATATAGCATCTTAGCTCTTAGACATATGCACTCATACAGTAACATACACTCCTCTAAGACATGACGGATTACTTTTAAATATTGTTTTAGTCTGCTGATGTTTTCATAATATGAAGAGTTTGTCTTGAATCAGGGATGTCTGTTACCAATATTTGATTAAAGACTTGTTAATGGTTGAATTTCAAGACCAAATTGATTGAGGTGATACAGCGACAGTTGTAAACATCAGCAATTATGAAAAGGTGTTAACGGTTTAAAATGTGCCCATCTCTTTAAGAATAAACCTTGTTCGCTTTAAGACAAACCTTGTAGACTTTACACATGTAGGTCAAATCCAAATTTCTTGTGCTAAAAAATGCTTAAAAAAAATAAATAAGTTTACATGTTTTTTTTTAAAGGCATAACAGTGTACACAGTGCATACACAATATTTTGTCTGACTAAAAATGTTCGTGTGGGCGTTATGGGCTCTGAATGGCCCATTTAGGTAGCTTGCAAATTAAATTCAAGCTATGAAAATACATGCGTTTACTGAGCATTTCACCTGGATGTGAACGCTGTTGCCAATCTGTGACATTGTGAGTCGAGTGTATCGGCACTTTGTGTATTCACTTGAAGTAAATGATTTTAGCATGCAAGTTGCTGGTGCCAGTGGAAGCTTTATGCAGCTAAATGGGCAGTGATGAGCGTATTTGTCAACACATGCAGTCTCCTACCGCTGCGAACAGCAACACTTCATGGCACAGCCAGAGTTCCGTCTAACTAAGCACAATACAGTCATGGAAAGCATTAAAATCCCCCCAACTCACTCCATCACCATTTCCAAAGTGATCTGATGGAGATATTACCTAAATGGCTGGCAAGCTGTGGGCTGCTAACTAAATGCTAATATGTGTCAGAGCCTGGGTGAGGATTTATGGCTCACCATCTGCTCACCAGCATACAGTACAATGTTAGCTTACAATGTTAGCTTTGATCAAGACCTCCCTGTTCATTTCTCTCAATCAGTCATCTGAGTAGGAATTAGCACCAAGTTCTCTCTCCTTTAACCTAATCATGTTCTCCGCTGCACCATGCTCATTTGAATAGTAATTAATTTGCATGCTGGGGCCTGAATATTTGTTTTTTAAAGCATACATGATAGCGCAATTAAAAACAATGTTGTTTTCTGATTCATAACATAATTAGGGGGCTTGCAAATGAATAGTCATTAAAACAGTCAGGCCTTACTTCCATTAAATGAATGAAAACAGCTTCTGTGTTAAACGCACTGTATGTATTATCTGCTACTAGGGATCGGTCGGTTTCATCAAAAAGAAAACAAACTATGTAGTTTGATGATAATGTGAAATAGCGTGGCATCATGGGAGTTGTTGTCTTCGTTGTTAAAAAATATACCATCTAATCCGACTCAGGAGGAGGTGATGTTCGAAAGTTTTGTTCACATTACGTTTAGTCACGTTTGTTGAAGTCCTTCCTTTCTCTCTCTGACGTGTCATCTGTTGTTTCCACGGTTAAAATGACAGCTGACCAAATGGTACTCATCTTGAGAAAAATTATGATTTTTCTTTAGGTTTGAACGCAGGATAATTTAGGTTCACAAAACATAACAAAAGTCTGCTCATTTTAAGACATTTTCATGCAGAAATGTTACATATTATATGCTACACTCCTTTTTCCTCCCATGAATTCAGCTACTTTTCAGCTGCTTTCAGTAAACACTGAGATCAACTTATTCAAAACGTATCTGACAGCACACTTTGTCTTTGAAAACATTGTGGAAAATGTCATTTAGGGTGAGCTTGTGCCTGTACTTATTGCTCAAACACTGTGTGACATTTAATAGAAGCCACATAATGAACTAACCATTTGCTAGTGATCTATATGGATCTGTGAGGGAAAATAGTGAACTTTGTGAAGAATTCCATCCAATCCATCTGTCCAAACAAGTTTATTCTAGCATTTGTCTTCCCTGAGAAACCTCCAGGCTCGGAGCGTGCCTAATGCCATTTGATGAAACAGTAAAGATTCTCCATATCTTTTCCACAGTAAAAGGCTAATTGCTGTGCTGTAGTCAGATTTACGTCCTCCCCATCCTCCTTTATGCGTCAGGCATCTGTAAGCCCTCACGCTGCCAGTCTCCAAAGGGGTGTATGTTATGATCCCGTGTCAGCGAAATCAATCCTTATCAATTTTAAAGTTCAGGTTTTTATTTCATGGCTTTCAAGGGAGCGCCTCTCAAGCGAAAATGACTATTCCAGCTCTTTTTTTTTGTTCTGCCCCCACCTCTTTTCCCATCTGCGTCCATATTGATTGTCTGTGTGTGCGGCTCCCCTGCGATTTTCGCCCCGTGGCGGCTGCTGGACTGTTGTCAGCAAGTGCCTGAAGACATAGCTGAGTTAAATAATGCTAACTAGAACCAGTGATCTGTCTCAGTGCAGCTTCCCGGCAGTAACAAGCTCTGGCAATTGTCATGTCTCCACAGTGTCTGGGAAGAGACAAACAAAGGTCAAATGAGATACTACAGATGATCACCCTTTCTTTCTTTATAAATGTGTATTTATCACAAATGTATTATTCAAAGACTCCTTTCTCAAACAGACGTTAAACAGTTGTTGTCAGACCAAAATATGTGTCACTGACTCTACAAGGAATGATTAGACATTACTTCTAAACATATGTGCACTGTTCTGTGTCTGATTGTGTGTGAACACAACTGTGTTTACTGTGTGTGAGACAAAAAAGTCTGTGGTGGTGATGGGACTGCAGTCTGATTTCAATCAGCCAGTGAAAAGTCCATCACACGCTGAACTCCTTCATTCATGAATCATGTTGAATCACCTTGTTCGGCACCCAAACACGCAATGCAGTGTAGCATCTGCTCAAATTTCCCTTGATTCCCAGTGTTAATCCCAACTCATTTTTTGGTCTAATATTCACTGGGATCAAAAATCAAATCCTTTAGAGAAAATGTCAAATTTAGCTGCATTTACTTTGCCCATATTGTCTTGACCTGCTTTCAGTACAACAACAGAGAAATAGTTCCTGATAGTGCCAAGTCTAAGCATTTACTGGCAGGCAACAAAGTTTACCCCCTCGGTTTCTTTGACTCTTTTCCTTTTACAACTTGTGTCAGGTAAACATTGAAGTGCCGAAGATTAGGCGGAGGGGCTGTTGTCCACAATGTGTGTAAGAACCAGTGTGTATGTGTGTGTATACTGTGCAAGGGATAGCTGTGAGGCCTCCAAACAGTAAACTAATGGTTCAGCGCTAAATGCCCACTAAGTGGGTGGGACAAGGATGGCCTGACCCCGCTGGCCTTCCCACCAGTCCCCTCTAACAGCTTGGCCTCGGGGTCAGCTCAATTTCCCCACTGCTGAGTGGTCATTACGGAGCACGGCTTTGATAAATGCTCACGGCTGCTGCTGCTCCTGCTGGCTGGAAGCACTGCACATCTCCCAGGCGCAGAAATCTCTACTGTGCAGTCATACAGACAGAGAGGAGGGAAAGGGAATGGGGTAAAAGAAAGGACAAAGGAAAAGAAAAGAGGAGGATCAGGAAGATGAGAGGAAGGTAGAGGAACAACAGGAAAGAAATAGGAAGAAGAACCAAAAACAGGACCCAAAACGAAACGTTACGTGCCTGCACACTGCCAATGTTGCCTAGCAACCTGAAGATCGGAGTCTGCTCACATTTTCACTCAGACAGAAAAGGTACAATGAGAAAAATAGAAGAGGCAGCGAGGAGGAAAAACAAATCAGATGAAGATTGTTACAGACCCCAGCGACTGCCCCAATCTCTCCCTCTGTGGCTCCCTCCGTCTTACTTCCACTGAGACAATGTTGATAAAAACCTCTGAATGCAATCATCTCACATTCTCTTCCAAATGCACTGAATGCTCCCAGGTGCTAGTTTGACAGCACAGGGCACTCAGGCAGATTCGCACTGCTGATCTTCATGGCCTTTGTCCCACGCTCTCTGTATGGCTTCATCTCCAAACTTTTGCTGCCAAGTTGACAACAGCAGTTAATTCAAAAGCATATATATGCTGTAAAGGGTAGCCCAAAAAAGAGTAAAGCGTTTGTATGACTGTTTTTAAAGCCCTCAGACGGAAATATGCTGTTTAAAGTGAGTATGCTGAATCATAAGCATTTATTCCAAACCAGCATATTAAGATTATGGTGAGAACACTAAACAAAATACTTATCAAAATACAGCATACAACCCCAAACCCCCCAAAGCGTTGGTACTGTGTTTTTGATATGCTCAATTGAAAACAGTACAAAGACAATATAATGTCTTACCTTAGAAACTCAGAAAACAACATTGATTTTTTAAATTTACAGCAGCATGTTTCAAACAAATTGTGACAGGGGCAACAAAAGACTGGGAAAGTAGTGGATTACGGAAAAAAACACAAGTTTGGAATATTTCACAGGTTAACTAGTAACAGGTGATAGTATCATGATTGGGTATGAAAGGGGTATCCTTGAAAGGCTCAGTCGTTCACAAGCAAGGATGGGGCAGGGATTGTATGAAGGATATTACTACATGGGCTCAGGAACACTTAGTGAAAGTCGAGCCCAAGGCTCTATGTTGCCCAGTCATCCACAACTGTAATCACAAAAGAAAGTTGAGAGGCAGAGGAAAGCACTGTGGCCACTGTGTTTAAAGTAGAAGGGGCCATGCTCACTCATCCAACCTTAACTTGCTCCACCGGCCATTAATTGTCCATCAGAGATGAGGATAAGCCTAAAAGCAGCCGGGTGACGGTATCGACTGTTCACTGCTGTGCAAGCACAAAACTACTCCTCTTATTCTGGTTATCAATATTCTGACCTCCTGTTAGAAATTTGCCCTCAAGTAAGGCTCTGAAAATGAAATTGACAGCTCACCTATAGAAAAAATAAGCAAAACATACAAAATGAGTTAATACAGATGTTTGACTATATTGTGTACTATTAAAATTATATTTTGGAGAAAAATCACTCTTCTTTTTCTTTTTTCTTTTTCAGGAACATTGCCTGAGGGGACTCAGTCTTTCAGTCTGACTCAAACTCTACGAGGTTAATTTGTGCCACCCTTCTGAAAGACTGTGCCGTGCCCGCTGGAAGCATAAACCGTGGTGATCGAAAGGAGGGTGGGTGTTTATGGCATTGTCTCTGTTTATGTTTGCTAACCACACAATAAGGTAAGAGTTGATTACAGTCTCATACAGAAACACACAGCAACATAATCAAGAGGATCCCTTGAAGGCCCCATATTTTACCACAATGACAGTGAAACCACCTTAAAAGACAAACAAACCATTACACATAAACAAATGATGGGAAGCAAAAAAAAGGCAAAATAGTTCACTCCAAACAACAAGTGCCTTCTTGCCTCTGTCTTTTTGTCTTCTGCAGTGAGTCCCATGCCCTTCTCAAGCTCCATTTTTATGTTGACTTTTTGGTCTCACCAATTTGTTTTATTGGTTTTGAATGCTGAAGGCATTCTTCAGAACTCTTATGATGATGATGTTGTTATGATTATGCACCTTATTCCTACCTTATTGGATGTCATTCATAATCTTTTCCCCACTGACCTCCCCAGGAGACTCTTGGCTTGAATAATTGAAATGCATGTAGACTTGTCGTTTGATGCTCTATAAAGATTAACCATCTGTATCTTTACATTCTTGAAATTGTTTGTCAAAGGTTATTATATCTTTTTAATCAGTACCTGCTCATCATACTCCATGATGGTGGGGGTCTTGAAAGTTGTAACTTCTCTTCCCTCTTTTTACAGTTCTACACTTCCTGCAAATCACTTTGTTTGTTTGTATGTTTATGTAAAAAAAACTTTTTAGAAATTATTATTTCAAGATTCAGGGTCTTACAACTAAATGAGGAGGTCAAAATCCAGTTGCACAGAAAGTGACATTAAATTAAACTTGCATACTTTATCTATACAAACCCACCATGTACAATTCATACAATGGCTGACACCTAGCTAGAACTCACACTGTAATAGTCTGGCAACTGTTACATTAATGTACCGTGATGTGCCATTATCAACGCCACAGGACAGTATTTGCACCGTTAGGGCCTAGCAATATGGCCTTGAAATAGTATTTCAATATTATGATAATAAATCATTTACAAGTTTTGGAACAAGTAGAACAGGTAGGTTCAGAAAATTATATCACTTTACTGTAATGCAGTATTTAAAACCAGAAAAAGACACACTTGATGATGACGATATTCAAAATCTAGAGATATATAGTCTTATATCACAGTAACAATATAGTAGGGATATATTGCCCAGCCCTTTGTGCACCAGCCATTTTCATGGTTATTTATACCATTGCCAGTATCATTGCCCTATTTATATCATGGCCACTGTGATGGCAAAACTTAAACCATTATCCATTACATTATAATAACATAGTACCATTTATAGAACATGACAGGTGTATGTATGAGTGCAAGTGTGATACATGCATGTGTGGGTGTATGAATGTGTGAATGTCTTAGAGCCTCTAAGAGATTGATGTGGTGCAGCGAGCTAAAGTAGTCTCACACCTCCCCAGCTGCTCCGTCTGAGACAGAGGCCTGCTGGTTCACTTACTGTCTGAAACTGAGCACAGCCGTACATACATACCGTTCGGCTTTTACAAAATATTAAAGCTATAAGCCTCCCTCATGGCTGTTGGTATATGAAACTATTGCTTCCTTAATAGATTTTCTATCAATTGTTGAACAGAGAGGTAATGTGCTGCCATTCTTCAGCATGCTGGACATAATATAACTATTAGGTTGATGACTCTGGAAGCATGCCACTGCTGCACTGCACAACTCCTCAGGCATTTACATGTCTTATTTAGCCCAGTTACTCTTTCAAATGGTAGCAGCAGATTAGAGTTGCTGAGCAGCTGAATTTCTTCACTGCTTAAACTCCTAAGATCATTACATTTCACAAGCTGTCATGAAAATAAGCATTTGTTTGCTAAATAGTATATAAATCATGAATGCCAAGTTTTTAGTGGCATTTATTTATTTATTTTTTTCATGTGGTCATTGAGAAAAACAAACAAGACATCCTTTTCTGATAAAGAGATAATGACTACACATGAGACTGTCATACATGTACATAGTTGGACTTATAATTCTACATTTATGATCTTTTTACCTCTTTTGTCAACACATTCAAATTAGAGCTGCAAGGCTTAGTCGATGAATCAATCGGAAGAGAATTTATTGCAAACACTCAAACGTTTGCTTCTTAAATGTAAGGAGTTGCTACTCCTCTTTGTCATGAATGATATTAAATGAAGAGTCTTTTGAATTTCAACTGTTGGCTGGACAAAAGAAGAAATTTGAACACATCACTGTGAGCTCTGCGAAATAGTGATGAGCATTTTTTTAACTTTTTTTTTTTCATATCAGTCGATGAATGGTCTTTCAAGGAAGGTTTTCAGACATAAATGTGCCTGAAGAAACTGTCTCTACATCCCGAGCCCTGTTTCCAACATTTTAGGCATATGAGTAAATACAACCCAGATGTTAGACATTGTTGACACTCATTTTTGTACAGTGTTTGCTATTGTGTGTAAATTCACTGACTCACTTGAATACAAATTAACAACTGCTCATATTCTCAAAGCAAACATTCTCAGACATGAAAACTAAACCAAACGTACCTAAGCACTGGTTCATCATCTTTGAACTAGGAGAGTTAAAAGACTTTGTGGCTGTGGAGTGGTATGTTTAGTACACATGTGACATCTGTTTGTTTTGTCAGAAATGAACGGGATGCCTCCGAGCACGCAGCCGTTATTTTGACACCTTTTCTGCGTGTTCACCAGCACCTCAAATGTAGGCCCCCCCACCCTTTCCTGGCTTCTCGCCCTTCTTAATACATCACATTATCTGTATACTCTCTTTGACCACTTAACCCTTGGAAGGAGCCAGCATGGCTAACTTAGCTACAGAGCTGGATAAATTAGCATGCTGGATTGTGTCTTCAGCCGGAGTTTCTATAGTGTCATTTGTGAGTGTAGGCTACTGGATGATGTCTTTGAATCTTCATAGTGCCAATAATTAAGAGTATTGATGAATGTATGAACTTGTCGCATGCTTGTCATATATGTCAATACAAATCACACCACAGTGGATACATAAAACTTTGGTTACCTCGAGTCATAGAAATAAACTATTTGTTTTTGTAACATGAGCTGTAACTGTATAGGATTAGGCTGGCTTGCCAGCACGTTGTTGGGAAATTAAACTATGACAGCTGCACAGACTACCACAAAATAGATTTTTCTGTTATCATACAGCTTGTACACATTAGCTAACCCTGCACTAACCCTGTCAGTATATCTGTGTCTGTTTGTGTTTGTCAGCGGGGATAAGTGTGTTTGCATGTGTAGTTAGTGTGTCTGAAATGAGAGAAACGGAGAGCGAGAGGGAGGGGGAAGGAGGCGGCGCTGCAGAGGTAACAGATTGGCTGTGAAATATTGTGGAGTCTGCCAGTTGCACCATGATGTATTGGGAATCACTCGCTCGCTAATTACCTTAAATTAACAGTAGAGTTGGGTGTGACAGTTCACGTAACTGTTTTTTTCTGCTGCTACAGATGAATGGGCCGGGGGAGTTGATGCCAAGGCGCTGTTGACAATCGAATTCTCCTTCAAACTCCTTCTAATCAATTTCTCTCTCTCTCTCTACATATGAGCTGGGAAGAGATCTAGACGGGCCAGTGCACATGTAAAGAGGTTCAGAGATTTCTGTGTCACTAATTCAGTGTTGAGATTAGTTGTTTTATGATATCTTTGTTTATAAATTAGTGTCAATAGAAAATGGCTCCATAATCATTTGTGATCCACCATCCAATTACATTTTCGTGACACAAAAAGATACATGTGCCTTTGTGGAGTTCACTCCTACATACATACTCATAAACTGACACTGATGTCGCTGTGTGGATGTCCATTTAAATCGCTGTGTATGAGAGTGTGAGCCGAGCGTCAGCATATATGTTCGCAAACACACACATTACACACACACTCACACAGTACATTATCTCCAGCCATGCCTAAAGAGAGCTCAGGGAGGATTTGTGGGTCTGTGGAAAGGACCAAGAAAAATGTTTTCTGATAAATTATTCACAATCCCACAATCCCTTTTGGGCAGAGTGTTGCATCGCGCTGTGTGACGCATTACACCTTCACCGTCTCACTCTCTCTCTCTCTCCCTCTGTCTCGCCCTCCTCTTTCCCTCTATCACTCACTCACTCTTTCAATGTGCCCTTTCCGTCTGTGTCTCTGTTCTTTCCCTCTCTCCCTCTCTCTCTCTCTCTCTCTCTCTCTCTCTCTCTCTCTCTCTCTCTCTCTCTCTCTCAGTTTTTTGTATTCTGCGACACCGGGCCTCACGCCCCCAGAGAAGGGCCCAGTTCTCGGGCAAGCTGTCGCTGATAATGGTGGCAATTAATAACATGTCATAATCCTGCAGAGAGAGAAAATGCGTGTGTGTGTGTGTGTGTGTGAGTGTGTGTGTGCGTGTGTGTACACCATGGACTGGGAGTGTGTGTTTCAGAGTGAAGATGCACTTATGTTTCGTGACTGGATGTGTAAGCAGTAGGTTTATGTTGTGTATGCGTATACATTATGCATTAACATGTCCATTGTGTGCTTATGTGAGCTTATAGTTATGGTATAAGCAACATGAATGTGTGTGCATGTGTCTCTGTATTTGTGTGAGTCTGTGTGTCTGTGTGAGAGAGAAAGGAAAAGAGAGAGATGGGTTTAACAGCTGCAGGTCTTTAGTACATCTAATGCTTAGTGGACACAGGTGTTGTACACATCAGAGGTCACAGCTTCATACACTCACATACGCACACAAACACATGCACACACATACACACAGGGCTTCAGAGTGTCAGTCCACTGCCAAGCCACAGGCCAAGTCACACTATACTGGTACATAGCTGAGCATAGAGGTAGAGTGAACAGAAGGAGCACTTCCTTCTTTAACTTGACAGTCTCCTCTTGACTGGCCATGCATCACATGAAACCAGCTTTGTGAACATCAAACCAAAGGCTACAAACCATGACAACATTCAGTGTGTGTTGAATCACATTCACCGTAGAAACAGGTATTTATTAAATTAAATGTTTTAATAGCAAAGGCTCTGCGGCCTATTTATCACTCAAGAGTATTGGTAAAAACTTATTTGAGGGTACAAATATTAACCATTAACCTTTAACTTATTAGCATGAATAGTAGTAGCATATTGGCTCTTTATTAGTCATTATAACGCACCTATTGATGCCTTACTGTGCATGACCATATTCTGCAACTACTAAGCCTCTAATTAAGAGGTTTCTCTCAGTAACACCCCCAGTTATTTTTTATTGATAGAAGAATGTTGATAGTAGAATATGGTCATGCAGAATAAGACATTAACAAATGCTCTTTAATGATTAACAAAGAGCTAATATGCTACTAATTTGCATGCTAATAAGCAAATGGTCAATAGTTAATATCTGCACCCTAATATAAAGTGTTACCAAAAAGTATATAAAGATATTTCAGGGTGTAGTAACGGTTTTAATCTCTTTTTAAAAATCATAATCTGTTGCTCAAATGTGAGTGGCGCCAACCAGTTTAACCGAAAGGCCAGAGTTGCTGCAAAAAATAGTAGGTATAAAAAAAAACCCTAAAGCAGCTCAACACTGAGAGTTTCTTCTCTGTGTTGTTTTTCTATGTATGTGCAGCCATCAGGTCCCTTTCTCCAGGTGCACAGGCGTGTACAGACACTGCATGCCTGTTGTGCCTCCCCTCGCCTCAGTGCAAACTGCAGCAGACAGGTGTGACTCTGAATACCTTTCTTTAGGACATACATGCTCAATTATACAGATCGACTCTTCTGTCATCCAAAACACCTCCACATTTTTCATATCATCCACATAGTTCTTGGCATGCACAGTGTCTATGTAAAGACTATTTCTACTTGGTCTTCCTTTGTTTTCTTCATGTAGCACTAAAACAGAGTCACACATTCTCACTCATATGCCAATACCAGTACCACTCCAATACATATGAAACAGCTTTGTGGCTTGGATGACCCTCTGTAACATAGGTGCCTTTTCAGTCCGGGCATGTCTGTGTTCCCTGGTGTTGTAGTGTGATAAAATAACAGGTCTGAGGGAGGACAAACTGAGTGGTGTGGCAGGATCAGAGAGCAGGGTGCAACATTCCTTCCTCAGCCTCCACTTGTCTGTCTTACAAGAGCGAAGCTCGCACAGATACATAGATTAATTTCAGACTGATTGCAGCTTTGATCAGAGACTCATAATGATTCTGTCTTTAGAGGAACTGATTTACAAATGTTTATGCTGTCCTGTGTGAGAGATTAAATTAAATATTAGGTCAACAGTTGATTCAAAGACATTAGCTTTGTTTTACTGTGAGTATTATTTAGTCAGACTTTTGACAGAATCCAAACAATAATTTAGTAAAAGGTGCTTCGTTTTCCTTCAGCCTTTCTGAAAAGACCCAGAAGAGAATGTAGTGTGTGTATTGATTGAAATATTGGTATTACTTGGAAGTTTATTAATCATGAGAGAAATTGCTGTATTACTTACTGCATGCATATTTACACACAACAGTATCAACAAAACATTAGGAACATACGTTTAGAAGAAAATTGGCTTTCATGTTGTTCTTTTATGGCAGTTTCATTGATCGTGAAGTTGTCAATTCTTATATGCTACAATTCTGGCTTGTGTTGATGATGAAGTCCTTTCACTCTTCACCCTGCTTTTGTCTCCTCTGTTCTCTGTCTCCACCCCTCTTACCTGTCTCGTCGCTTACTTACTTATGGAAGTAACTCCCCTCCTCTTTGTTCGAATGAAGTCCAGCCCCTTCATTCTGGCGCACCACTGAAGTGTTGATTTAGTTACTTACCTATAACACCACTGCAAAGCTTCCTGCAAGCTGCCCCTGCCCTAAACAGGCAAAGTTTACAAACCTCCAGCAATTTGTACACTCCTGTTAGTGGCCATGGGAGGTGCATTAGTAACTGTCAATGCGCCCTGCCCGATGCACTGCTCTCATTTGACCCAATTCATTCCAGTGGGTGTGTCCCAGTGGCAGTGATATATACCCCCTGTGATTTTACTGATGTATAATCACTCAGCGCTCTTACAACCCACAGTTATCTTTACCTCAATAGGCTGAGGAAACAATGAGAGCGCCATACATAAGCTTTCCAAGAGGTTGGGGCAAGAGGGGGGTTGTTGGGGTGCGTGGGCGTGTACGGTAGGGGATACTGTACTGGGGATAGCAACAACTTGGGTGCCTGTTCTTATAGCAGTCAACCGGTTGATATCGAACACGATGGAGCTTTCTTTGACCGTTGGGATATCAGCTGTCCACTGGCTATCACTGCTAACGATGAAGCCACTGTTGACGACTATGAAGTTTGGTTCTTATATCTTGTTGGATTTGATGTGGATGACAACTGACTGTAAACAGGCTTAAATTATATGAATGTGATTTCTTTCAGTCAAAAAGGAGTGAGTTGTTACTGAGAATTTCTGTGTTTTTTTGTGCAGCAGCATCTGATATTGTGACAAACACATCCCATGGTCTTGTATTCATGTATTTAACCTTAGATAATCTGCACTTGTTGCAGCATCACTGTTTCTGGTGATCCAGGAGAAAAGTAGAAACCCTCTGCACAGTAGGCAAAAACATGCACAAATCTAAAAGAATGAAAAATAATAATTTAAGGGTTTGATGAACTCAAAATAAACTAAAGACCCATTTAATTTCTTCTTTACATTTATCTCAGCATATATATATATATATATATTCCTATCAACACATTAAAGCACAAGAAAATGTGTTGTGCGTGCAGCAAAACCCGCTCTCATTTTTGTTTAACGTACTCTAATGTAGTATTTGTAGTACAAAAGTCACAATATTATTTTTGATCATATTTTTTTTTTACCATCTATCCTTCCATTTTCCCACCACTTATCCATATAGTTGGCATTATTTGGCGACAAAACAGCCCAGGTCAACATTCTTCTCCCCAGCCTCGTTCTGTAGCTCTTCCTAGGGGTTCCAGAAGCATTCCCAGGCCAATTAGCGTTTAAACAGGCTCTGGCTGACTTCATTAAACATTCCCACATAAGCTGTTTGTAGAGCACCTAATGTAGTATAGGACCCACAAACCTTCTAATAACATGAATATCCCACTAATCAAAAGTCTAGTATTGGAGGATTTTGTCGTGGTTTTTCTAGTCAGTGCTAGGGATACCTGTGAATTTGGGATTATCTACTATAATGGTATTGACACATCTCGTGCTCGATAGATTTGATTAGATTTTTGATCAGTCTAGTCTCAAAATTGAGACTGTAATATCTTAAAGGCAGATGAGACAAGGTGGACACAGTCCTGCGTGTCACCACTTAATTTGACCTGAGATTGTTGCTATTCACCATTCTCACCCTTGAAGGACTACAAAGAAACGTGTGCCAGTAAGACACTGGATATTGTTCAACTGTAGTGCAACCTTGCTTCACCGCTTCACAAAAAATAAGAGGAAATGTTTGCATCTGTGGACCTGTTTCTAGAACCAGAAACTTAGACTTCAGAGCATCTTGGTTAATAATGCTGATTCTTTGCTGTTTTGTAGCTTAATATGTTAATAGTATTTTTTTTAAATATTGCAGTCATGATTTCATTATTGCTGCTTGAATTTTTTTTAACTCATCATAGTTGGTAACCCAGAGAATGTGTTCCCTGCATGGCTGTGGAGCAGAGCTGGTTTAGGTTGGCTGGATGGGAATGAGATGGAAGAGGCTGTCTGAACCAGAGCTGTCCCAGTGATTGTCCCTAGATGGAATTACTCTTCACCATAGATGTGGGAGCGCTGGGATAAATGTTCACCACCGTGCATCTCCGATTGGCTCCACATTGTTGTCGTGAAAGTACATTCTGTTTTCCCCTGTGTGCCTGAAACGCTGCTCTTATTCCTTTTGCCGCGTGTTTGTTATTCTTATGGCATGGCGGACAGCTCCCAGTGTGAGAAATGCATGAGATTCATCCTAGCGCCCTTTCGACCCCAATGCAAAACCACAACCTCCGCCCCACCGAGCTGTTTCATCCCAGACCTTTCATCTGTGCTGTCTCTCTATTGCTCTGCATAGCATAGCATAAATCAAACCATGCAGGACCTTGCTCCCTCTCTCTCTCAGCCCCCATAGTCATACCCCTTCTGCCCACGTTACATTGTATTCACAGATTTAGTGGCATTGTAAATAGATAAACACAAGCAACATCTATCAATGCAACCCGAAGAGAGGGTCTGTAATCAGAGCGCGGGGCCCACGGACGGCCAGGGCTATCTCCATTTACCTTGGGATAAATCCATCGGTGTGACCACCACAGGCACGCCGGAGGGGCCTGACAAATCACCCCAGTCAGGCCACCGGGCTGCTGGGCCTTATTGGCCTGGCCCGTAAGTGGTCTTCCCCTTCAGCGGAAAGGATGGGCACTGTCAAGCATGGCCAGATTAAAAAGCATACTCTGAAAGAAATGATTTGTTATTAGAGAATGCCCCATTGTGGATCTTTAGGAGGGGAAACAAGTATGTATGACAGCGGTGGAGGGAGGGCTGTGTGTGTGCTTGAGATGCTTACATCCACCTGCTTGCTTTTGTTCGTCCCCCTTGCTTTCTTTCCTCCTCTCTGTCACCTTTGGACTCTCATTCTCTGTGTGCAAAGTGTTTGCATGCATTTATAATATAGGGATTTTGAGTGAAATGGGGCAGGCTGTTTGGGTTATGGGGGTGGGTAGAGAGGGGGTTGAATGGGTTGAGAATTTCTATTACAGTGGTGAATAGGGTTGAGGGGGTTAAGCACAAGCAGACATAATCATTTAGAGAGCAGGAGAACAGTTTGGTAGGTTTCCTCATACCGAGGGATGTGTTGTCATCATGTCTTCACACACAAACACACAGGCCCCAAGTTGCATGTAGAGAGCAATCTGATTAAGTGCAGATCGCTTTTTAAAGTATGTCTTTGCGTACTTCATGTCTTTATTTGAGAGTTGACAGGAAATGAGACAAGAGAAAGACAAGGTATGACATCCACCAAATGTTCTGGTTGAAGTCAGTCCCGTAAATCCACCAGGTGCTTTGTACTTGTTAATGTAGGATACAATGACAAGTCTAAATCATCTAAAATCATTTGCATCAACAAGGTCAAATACAATCAGTTAGGCTGCAGCTATGTTATCCAAAAAAAAAGATTAACTTTAGCGAGTACAGTAAAACTCACTCTTTCAATTATGAAACACATATCAAACCTTTTTTTAGACCTGCAGCCTGATCTAGCATGCATTGGGCAGGGTACATCCTGGTGCTAGTTATTATAGATCAGCACAAACAGCCAAATACATTAACTAGCTGCCAGGATATTTAGAGTATCCACTTTACATAGCCTGCATTTCTTGGACTGTGGAGAAAACAGGAACACCAGGGGGGAGAACATTTAAAATCTAGTCCAGTTCCCAGCAGTTGATTTCAGCTTCTTGTCGCGAAAAGACTGTGCTTAGAATACAGATATTGTATGCACTTTATTAGCATTTTATTTAACCTAAAAATATATATATTTGAAATTGAAGGGTGTAAATGTTAATAGGAGGTACCACAATATTAGGACAAACCTCTAGCTACATTAAACTTATAACTTATTGTATGAAAACATCAGTATCAGTACAATTATGCGTTAGGATTAATCAGAAGAATAACCCATCTATATAATATAATTTCAGGTGATAGCACAGGGACATGCTGAGGTGTTGTACTCTTGTGCCTCTGTGTCCTTCGGGGATAGCTGAAGGTTAGCCCTGTTGTGGCTGTCAAGATGAGGCAGTGACAGAAGGGAAGTTGTAACAAAGCAGTTACAAATAAAAATATACATCATTTTTCCAAGCTTCTAGCAACGTAAGGTGATGAATTGGCCTAGAAAATATACACTGGTGCTTTGTACACATCTACATAGCCAAGATGCTAACTACTTTCCTAGTATGTTGCACTAACTAATTCAGTTAATCAGACATTCTGACAAGCGACAACAGTCAAGACCTGCAACACATAACAAAAAAGTTGTGTGTCATTTTTTTTCAAGACTCACAAGTAATAAAGAATCAGCTGAAGTGTGTTCTGAGTCACTTTTCAAAGGCTACTTGTACAGATCATGGGGGAATTTGTGAGATATACGAGCTCCTGGTGTACTGACAGCATGGTTAAGAACAGGGCCAGGGCTGAGAGAAAATAAACATTATTTCTCTGTGGTTTACCTGACGTTTGACTTTGAGGGCTGAGATTTAGTGACACTTTTGCGCCAAACACTCTGTAGACACACGGCAGTAAATTATTTGAAGGTTGGGGGTATGCACAATCTTGCTGACAGAAAATATTAGGTGCTTTTTTTCCTCGCGTACGTGTGTGTGAGAGTGTGTGAGCGAGAGACAAAAAGACACAGAGAGCGAGAGACCATGTGAGTGTTATATTGCCTGTTGTAGCCATTTCACACCTCAACGGTGCCCTATTGAAACTCCTCCAATGGACAGGATGCCCATTAAATACATTTCATTTGTGTTTGCATCGTTTCATTGAGTTAATCCTAAATATTTATTAGATGTGAGCAGTAAAAAATCTGTTCATTGGAAAGCTAGCCAGCAAGTTTGACACCAGGGACGGAGAAGGAGCAAGCTGCTTTCTCTACAGAGAGTTACACCATCTGTGCGCTATACTTGCATAAGAATCAACACAGACAAGATGCTAACTCCCCCTGCAAAGAGAAAACTCTTTAAACAAATGAAACTGTTCCCATTTCATTATGACTATAAAATACCCAGAAAGGAAATGGTTCTAGTTTTTCTCTTTTTTTCCCCGAGGAAAGAGAACAAGACCAAAAATGGAGAGATCGTCACAGAGAGAAATAAAACAGAGAAAGTAGAAACAACTGTGCAAACATTTACTTAAAAAATATTCAGCCTGAACACCCGTTGGAAGCTGAGCAAACATTTGCCCATCAAATCGAGCTGTTTGCAGATGAAATTCTCAGTTAGGGTCGAGGGCAGTGATGAGAGGAAGAGAGAGGGAAACTATTTGTCATTGCTGGGTTACTCTGAGGTCTAGAGAGCAAGGCCTTCTATCACCGTTTGAGACACACACATACATGTACGGTCTCTGCTCGTTCCTGACACTCTCATCCTGACACATACCTACACACACCGAGACAACACAGCTGGAGGAAAGGCTAAAGGTTACAGAATTCTACAGAAATACAAGTAAACTGGAAGTGTGTGACGCAGGAGCTGCACATTCTGATGAACATTTGGTGTTCCTGTACTGATTTAAAAGTTAAATATTTGAGATTTTGGACATTAATATTTTAGCAAACAGCTATTTGCTGAATAGTCAAACACAGATAGTTGATTGTTGAGTCTCAAGCGCTGGTGTCACTGCACCTTTAATAGAGATACATATTGAACTTTTGTATTAAGGTTTATTTCTTAATTGAATGCTTGCTGATTATTTCTTATCTGGGTCCAATGATCATTTTATGTTGTACGGATAGAGGAATCAACATCTACTCAGAAATGATGAAAAGGTCAGATTGGCTATACAGATGTAATGCAAGGTTCATTGTGGCTAAATCTCAGTACTCTGCTTTGAGACAGCTAGGTGATGTTTTTAATGCATTAATAAATCTGGTTCAGACCATTTTTTTCTGCTGATGTGTCTTTGAGCAAGACACAGTGTTTGCCAGCTCCATGGTGTTCTGTAGCTGAACCTGACCTCTGACCTCCTTGTCGAAGGAGAATTTCCACATAGAGATCAATAATCATATTATTTAGTGCTCAACGAGGAGTACATTTCTAGATTTATGATTCTGCTTCGAAAGAGCAGAACAGTTATGTATAATTGCATCTATGACCTTTTATTTAAAGTTCAATATGTACTCTGTTTTCTCTTGATTTAAAGCAGCTAATAATTTTTTTTCTTTGGTGAATCTGGCGGCTCCTGTGGACAAAAACGGAATTGTTACCACAGCCTCCTGTCAGAAGGTTTTTTATCTGGTTCGATTGTGCATTTGTTTTGAAGGCAAGTGTAAGAAATACACAACAATTTTTTAAACTATTTAGTTTCAAACTGTTGTTCGCAGGTTGCTTGATGATCCGATAATGTTTCTATTTTTGGTTATGTAAGATTAATAACTATAATATGAAATATACCTTACTATCAGACTACAGAGCAGCTTCTTTTCTCAGGCTTTGGGATTCATTTCATCCTTTGCCATGAAAAATAGTTTTAATTTTATGACTCACTCAACCCAGAGAGACAGATTCAAATGCTAACCTTCTCATTGATGGTCTCATTTGTTTATGTAAGTCATATAGAGGCATCAGTATTAAAATTGGACTGCTTTGTAACCAGTTAGAAACTCCTTGTTGTACGTTTAAGTTGATTTATGTGGAAGCTAGAAAGCTATTTAAGTGCATTTACAGTTTTGTGTCTTGTTTGTGAAGTTTGTAAACACACAAAAAAGCCAGCCAGATAATTGTGCATTTAAAGATTTAAGAGAAGATCATAAGGATAAATATGATTTCCTTTCTCAAAACTGCCTTCATGAACTTTTTTGGCTGAGCCCCTCCCACTTACTGTTTCAATAACCTCAGGATCGACAAGTGTACCTACCCCCACAGCAATGTACAAAGGCCCATGGAGCGTGATTGAAATTTGCTTTATTGCCTTATATGCAATTCCCATTTTGTGACCAATCCAGTTTATTTATTCTTTGGCTCAGCTGAAGTACGCGTGTGTCGAGCTGGGGGGAGATTACCTCTGCAAAAGTAGAAGAAAGAGAGAGAAATGGTAGGGAGGAAGGATGAGAGTGGCAGACAATCTTCAGGGACTATTACCCTAATACTCTCCCCTCTCTCTCTCTTCCACTCTGTTTTTGTTCCTCTACTTGCTCTGTCTTTCATCCCTCAACATTCATGCTTTAGTCGATCTCCTTTCAATCTCTAACATAGAATGTAGTTCAGAGTTTATCTGCTTTAACAGTTAAAGGGAAATTTCAATATATTTTATGTGGATGTCCAATCAGTGCTGATAGTGAATTTAGTCAATTAAAGCAATCCATTTCTCAGTGTGTGCTATACTGACCGAGAAAGCTGAGTTCTCCTTTTCATGGAGCCATGCTGATGGCAGTGCCTGCATGTAACAGGATGCATCGAGCAGCTTGCTGTTTACTGCGTATGTTGGCCAAATCACAGTGTTGGGTGATAATGATGACGGTGTCACGATACCGAGATTCTGTGATACTTGATACATTAAAATACCCCTTAACAGGCAAAAAGCAGGAATTGTGTATTTATTCACTGCATTGTGGTGTCAGTTTCACAGAATTTGACAAGTGAAATGAAACATTATATAAAAAGAGTCTTAATACCTCTTTAACACACACACACAAACTGGTTGTGACTTCCATGTCAACATTAGTTCAAATATTGAAATAACAGACACAGCTACGCCTCATTTGAATCTATATGAATTCAACCTGTTTAGGTGACGTTTACAGAAGTTTACACCACATGGAGTTATGAAGTAGTGACTCTGGTAAGGCAAATTGAAAATTTGGCTCTTTCGGGGTTGGCATCAGGGGTTGGCGTCAGTGACATCCAACATCGCTGCCCACGTTGAAGAAGAATTAAAAATCTGAGCAAAAGTTACGCCAGTTGTTGTTGCTACAATGGCCCAGGATATGGATGCTCCCCACCAGCCGTGTCCTCTTGCTGTACTTGCTGGCTGTCACACCGGAAGCACATTGCTAGAAATGTGTCGGCGTCAAAGCCATTGTTTTCCTATGGGCTACGCGCCTGGCGTGCGGTCCTCTCTTTTGCTCTCCGCTGCGTTTTTCTAGCAGTTTCAAGAAGTCGCGAAAATCTTCCTTAATGAATGAAACCTGAATTATTACATAATTCAAAACCAAACCACAAGACGCAGGTTCTGATTAAAAACAAAACTGAGACAATCTCGGGAGTTACAAACTTACATACTACAGAAGGCAGATTGGTAAAAAGCTGTTATTCAGATTGATATGACCTAATAAGACAATGTATTAAACACTGGCATATATTCCAATGGAAAGCCCTAGTAGTATACAGCCTGGAAGGACAAGAACAAACAGATGCATTGAAGCACATTACCAAACACTACAGGGAGAAAAGAGAAAGCCTGTGACATTTCCCTCTCGTCCTGCCACACTTACCTTGGGCTTATTAGCCTATAAAATCATCATATTTGGTCCCTCTGTATTTGTTTGATTACATTTTCCTCCATGCCACCGAGAATATGTGAGATGTTATGTTACACCCTATTGATTACCGGTGTTAATTAAAATTTTAATTAAAGTTTTTTATGGTCTGCGTTTCACTTGTGATAATAGTACAGGGAGAGGAGACCCTCGCCTCCATAAATCTCATCTTTATTTGCGGCGGCTGGCCATCAACAAATACAACTGTGTACATAAAATTTTACTAACATTGATTTTGAAAATATTAATATTACTTTAAACATTGGAGATGCATTGTTCAATTTAGAACCGCAAAGCATAAAATCCCGGTGCTATAACTCAGTTAATGAACAGGAAAAGTCCATTACAAACCTATCAGTAGACGCATCATCTGATCCACATAAGCGCCTGTGATAGAAGCAGAATCATTTACTTTAAGCTGCACAGAAGACTCCTTTAATAACGGCAGGCGATGTATTGTGAAACCAATATGAGCTCAGATGAATGGCTGTTTTTTCCTGTGTCTTATGAATACAGAGGACATTATGAAAACTATCCAAATTTCATTTCTGCCTGGAGTATCTATCACGTGGATCACCGTGTATCATTTCATGGCCATCATTTCACATGAAAAACACCCAGAGTCAGTTGATGTAAGCTTATGTGAAGGTTTGAGCGCAGCAGAAAAATCGATGTGCCTCCCTTTCTTTTAATACACGGCTTTTGTATTCTAATGGAGTTAATTCTGTCGCAGTGTAATTGGTTGATATAATAAATGAAAAAACATTTACCACATCCAATTTGTTGGACAAACTGTTTCTTCAGATTCTGATGCAGCCATGTTTCCTTCGGCTCTTTAATAGCTATCACAAGACCAAAAAAATGTGTCTGGAGTCTAATTGTGTTTATTGAATTTACTTTGAAAAATAGCATGGATTTATGTTTACTTTGTATTGTTACTTTTATTCCGAGAAGCTCACAATGCAGGAAATTAAATGATAAGAGAGAAGGAAAGGGGTGAAGAGCAAAAGAAATGTGATGACACAGACACATAATTGAGTGAGTAGTAAAAGCGAGGGACAGACAGACAAGGCTCTGTACTGGCTCATCTGTACCCAGCAGTGTGTGTTAATTAGAGGAATGTGAGTTTTAAATGAAGTGCTGAATAGCGTGGAGCAGTAATGAACAGAGATTGGCCTGGCACTGGGTAATATGCTGGAGGCTTTATGGTATTTATGACCCAGGGGGCCTCTGCTTTATCCCTGTCCTCCTGAATTTCACCCAATCCCAAAACATTACTCTCTCTTCAAGCTCCCATTCTAACCACCTCTAAACAATAATTACAAATGGGAAAGTTTGACTTGATCAAGATGCCCAGACGTGGTTTCTCTCCATCTTTTCTTCTCCTGGTGCCACTAGAGCCGCAAGGATCAACCGAGTAGTTGATTGAGGTTGTCAAGTAATGCCAGCTATTTTGATCGTCAGTTAACCGGTTTGAGTGAATATTTTATGGTTCCTTTACCTGCTTATTACAGAAATCTGTATATCCTAGGGTTGTGGACAAAACAAGACATTGTTGCCATGTCATCTTTGACTTTTGGATTGATTGATATTTTTCAACAATAACCGAGAAAATAATTAACAGATCAGTGGACAGTGAAAATAATCGTTAGGTCCAGCCCTAGTTGCCAATTTAACAAATAATGCCACCAACGAAAGGATTACTGCACAGTCTTTTTATATTTATATTCAGCTCAAAGAATCAATTGACATCTCTTGAAGATGGCTGAGATGGAGCTATATGAGTTTTTTTTAGATTAAAAAAAGAGAGCAAAAGGACATTAAAAACAAAATGTTGTACTCATTCATTTCCCATACAAATCAGATGGTTTCCAGAATTTTCTCAAATAAATCAGAATTATGTACTTGTCTGTAACATGACATAATCTTAAATTACTGTTAGAAACATTCATTTGTTTTTAATATAAGAAGGCTCCGGCACCTAATGCAGGGTTAAAAAAGTTATTAAGACGGATGATTTTGCAGTTTATCCCCCCCCAGATGTACCCCCTACACCCTCGCCATGCTGTTCTCTTCCAGGTCAGGCTGTGAAAAGAGCCGTCCCGTTGGGAACGTCTTCCCACCACGGGAGCATCATTGTCCCCCTGCCACCCTCCCTCCCACACAGACCTGACTGATGTGTCCCTGCATTGTTTTCCAGGAGGATCATTGGGATCATTGAGTGGCATGTTGTTTTAAGGACTAAGCTCTAACCCAATGGCTCCATTGTGTGAGCCATTCTGCCCTCAGCTGCTAACAGCCCAGGGGCAGAGCTAAACAAGACGGACTCATTTACAGGCTTTATGATGAGCTCAACGGTGCTGGGCTAAAACGAGGCTTTGAATGATTTGAGTTACTCAATTACAGAACATCATCAGTTTAAAATTCCTCTCTTCAATCTCATGTAAGAGCCCAAGGCCCATTTTTAAAGAGATGGCCTTTTTCCTCCATTGAAGTGGTAATATTCTTAAAATGATTTTATTGTTTGTTTATTTTAGTGAAAGCTGGTGTTAATGTTGATGTACACTAATCATGACACAACAGTGTTGCCTGTTATTTTGAAGTCCCTTGAGCTGACACCCCCCCAAACAAACAAGTTAGCGTGCTCTACTTAGGCTATTGAATCCAGTTCAAGGTAACCCTGTCTGTTAAAAGACCATATCTCAGAGCCCAAGAAATGTAAAAGTCATGAACAAATCTAAGTTCCTGTAACAAAATTGAGGTTCTGACCCTCAATACTATACAGTAGCATAGTTGTAGTTGCTCTCTTGGTGATCAGGGATGCCTTGTTTCTAAATATTTTGTCTGGACAATGAGGTCCTTAACTAGTAGAACTGATACATGTTTGTTATGTTGTTCTTAAACACATTGGATTCACAATCAAACAGTGACATTGTGGTTGAAGTGAAACTTTAAAAAAAAGAAACTTGAAAATGCTGATATGCACATTGGGTGATCAGTGTAGAACTTGTTTTGTGTTTTTTTGCTTGTTGGTTTCTTTGTTTTGTGGTTTGTTGGCTGGTTTGTCAGCAGCATTGCTCAGAAATTACTGAAAGATTTCCAGGAAATTTGGATGTGGAATGGGTCTCGGCCCATAATGAATCCCTTTATCTTTTGGTGTGGATCCAGATAAAGGAACGGATCCAGGATTTTTGTAAAAAAAATCTCAGGGAGCAATGCATGAATCTTGTTGGAAAAAGTCAGGTGTATTTAAGTAGCTGGGATCTGTGAGTGAGTAAGAAAGGGGACTGTTGGGCCTTGGCAGAGGTTTGCACTCTATAGTAAGTGACATTCAAGTTTATACATACTTTTGCTGTTTTAGGTGAAAATGTTACTTTAATTAGGATATTGTATGTAAGAAGTCAACACCCCCTAGATATCCGTAGACATTAGATCAGTACGGCACCCATCTTCTCCTGTTGTGTTTTTCAGAGGATCTGCTACATTGTCCTAAAACAGAGGGACTGTGTATAAAAGGGACCCGACTGAACACCCTCACTGATTTATTAGTTTAGTTGATCCCCATTATATACACCATTGCTGCAGCTATTCTTTCAGGGGTCCAAAGTCAGCACTTTGAACTTTAAACTGTACCTACACCGTTTCCAAGACTAAATTAAAAACATTTTGTGTAGTGTAATGTAACTGGAATGGAAATTGAAATGGAAACTTGGCTGCATCCAGTACAAATTCAACAGAGGCACACAAACACACACGCACACATGCTAGGACTCATCACTTTTTTCACGAACACGCACACAAAAATGCGCACCCATTCTCATATAAAGGGACACATATCATAAATTCTCACTCACACACGTACACTTTACATGAACTGTGTCTGATCAGCAATTCCTCTAGAGGTGAGTATTGACAGGTTTTGTTATTCATAGCATATTCAAGCTATTATATTTTCTCCTCTGCTGCCATAATGTTGCCAGTGTTGCGGAACACATTGGTAGCTATCATTCGCCGGCTCTTTTTAAAAAACGTCTTGAGGCGTGACATTATTACCCATGAGCCATAAGGACCCTATTCAATGACCAAACAGGGCTGGTTGTTCCTTTTACGGCTGCCACGCTCTCGGTGAGCACCAGGGTTCAAAAGGGCATGGCCTCTCTGCCCTCGGAACACACAGACACCATCTTTTCATACCTCCTTTAATCGAAACACCGTGTACTACATCACAGTTATGCTTTGGGCAAATTAAGGTCACTATATTGATTCGATATTTATCATTATACGCCAGGCACTCGTATGCTCACAAATCGTCCTGTTTGCCTCGTCCCTGTAGACATGTATCCCCCATCCTGCAGTATATCATCCTTCATAGAGCCATATTTGTGCAGGAAGTGCATTGTATCTTCCTTTATTTTGGTGTAGCACAGCTTTCTTGGCATGGGCAAGAGTCACTTTTCATGGCTTCGTCCTTCCCAGGAGTCACTTAGTGCTATAACGGAATCCAGTCGGGCGAGTGCTTTAAACATAGATTTGTTGTCTAGCATTTGTCAAAGGTCAACAGCAAACAAGCCCTTCGGTGGCCATTTAACTCTGCCACAGAACTTGTTCTTTTTCTTGCAGCGATTCGTGATTAGGAAACATCTCTAACCGCTCTCGGCCACTCAGCTCAGCTCAAAAACAGGTGATATATAACAGGGCTAAAAGGTCACGTCAAGTGGCATGTTAGTATTTCACTTAAACTTTGATTAAAGATTTTTGGAAAAGATGGGAAAACGACTTAATATCAGTGTGGTCCTCCCTCTTCTAACTCTGCGCCCAGGGTTCTATATTTCCTGCAGAAATCAATAAGGTGGGAACTGAAGAAACTATTGCTCCACTCTCTCCGGGTGCAGCACTCATTCATTCATCCTCAGCCTCTCTAATGGATCATGGGAGCTTGCAGGAGCATACAAAAACAGACAGAGCTCTCTTTACCCTCCCTGCTTCTCCTTCACAGGCTCTCCATAACAACACATATTTTACAAGACATATACACAGACAAAACCCTACATTTTTTCATTGTATGTGCAATTCCTTGGAATGATTTTCATAAAACATGTTAGTCTGGTTGTTTTTTAAGGCAAAAATGTAAATCAGGTGGCTTCTGTGAATGCACAGATTTGATCGGCTGAGAACCATCATGTGAGATCATTTACGCACAGAGTTACACAAGCCACAGATGGCTTGTGTAACTCTGTGCATAAATGATTGGCTGGTAACCAGTGATGTAAAGGCTGGAAAAGCTGCACCAGTTAAAATAGAACAAAATGAAATGTTTGTTTTTGTAATTTTTTTTAATCGAAAATGAATTGGTTCTAGGTCATCCAAACTACTTCAGACTCAACACCGTACTTCCTTGGGTTCTCAGCAATGCACCTGCAAAGTGTGATGTTGTCAAGAAAACGAAATGAAACAGAGACAGACAGAGATTCCTTCCATTTCAGGTAGATACTAATGATATTCGTTATATGCACTGTGGTAACCTGTAAAGTTAAGATTGTGGCCGTAGAAACTTTTACACAGTATAATGGATAAAATTAAATTAGGAGGTATAACAAGTTTATTTCGGGTTTATGAAATGTCCTCTTCCATTCTGTGGTTAAAGTACTGCGGAAAGCCCCTGGCAGAGGATCCAGCACTAAGATCGAAGCAACATAATAATGTGGATATAATCAGTTAATCGTATCTGTGCAGAACTGAATAGACTGTACGACCGAAGTGACAAAAACCCCCTTTTTCTCTATGTCAGCATGTCTTGGCAACTATTTAGAAAGCTGTCCTAAAATATTTTAGGCTATTATTTGTTTGGCCAAAGGTAAAATAGTGTATTAATAAAACAATGTATTAGCTGCAGAAAACCGCGTTGAAGCCTCACCTTCAGCCTAACCCACAGTGGAGCCTGCCGTGTTTAACAGTGTGATATATTTCACCGTTTAGAGGACTCATGTAATGGCAGCAATAAGGAGGCACTTAAAGGTCCTTAAGAGCAGCTGCCTGTCAGCACAGACAGAAAAACACACACAGAACACGTAGCACACAGTCACATCTACACTTCCTATCATTTGGTAGCATACTGTACATTGTCTCACACTCACAGCAGTGCGAGAACAACACATGCACACGTACACAAACGCCAGAATACATGCATCAAAATAACCGCTCCACTGTAAGCCTTTATGAGATACTGAATAATTCTGCATGCATAGTGCATATTGAACACATGCAAGTTCTCACATTTGTCATGTCGCATTTAACGCACAAGGTCCAACGCCCGAGGCCTGGATAGGCTAAGTAGACCCTGTGGTCCTCTGCACAGTAATAGGGCGATAGAGAGAGGACGATGGGGGGTATTACCCAGATATTCTCTGTTTTTCCCTCTTGCTGCTGCTACTGTAGCTGACCGCCGAGAACGAATGTCCACCCCCACCATGGGTAGAAGGTGAGGGGGGTGTTACAGGACAATTTGTTAGCCCCCTGTTGATTAACTGTAATATGAATGTAACTGTACGCACACTCAGGGGAGTTGGGCGCCAGCCACAATTACCGCCAACCCCAGTGTAATGGGAAACAAATTTGTAGGAATATCGCCGGCCATCTGTCTTTATTTACACGTAGTAATGAGGTAGTGTGTTAAAGTATTGTGAGCTTATTCTGGAGGGAGGCTTGACCGGGCCTTCAGGCAGGCAGATATAGACTGGAGAAAGGCTAGGAGGACAGGGAGTCAGGTAGTAAGACGGACAGACAGGCAGGCCAGGAAACAAAAGGAAAACCAAAAGTAGACAGATTATACATGTACATTGGTAAAGACAAGATAAACAGGCATATAGGAAGGCAAGCAAGATAAAACAAAGGCAAATGTAAGTCAAAAGGAGAGACAAACCCAGGTGACAAGACAAGTACATTTCTTAAATACAGATTCTTGAATGATAAAATACAATACTGGTTATTTGAAATACAAACTGTGAAATTCTAAATTCCCAGTGAATTATATTGAATTGTACATTGAGCTGATAGCATAGTCTAAAATGGATCAATCGCTCAGCAGCCCCACTGCCTCTTATTGATCCCACACCACGAGATGGATGTGTTCTCCAAACCTCCAGCCTGCTTCCTCAGTCATGGAGCACTCTATTCTTAAACTACATGTACGTGTATCTCTCCTTGTTATAGCACAATTTTGTTTGTGCTTTCTTAAGCATCAATTTCCTGATCCCTCCTCAAAGCCCTCTGTGTACTCACCAAGCTTCACAACCTTAATCACTGTCAATACAAAAGTCAAAAACTCAAATCATTCTTGGGCTGATTGAAATCTTTTTCACTGGCCAATAAGTTAACTCTTTGTTTATTGTTTATCTATCAATTTGAGTAAGAATGATTCAGATGTAAATATGATCAAATAGCATACTAAAACCTCTAACTAAAATGGATTATACCGTCTATCATGTATTAAACAATTTACTTGAGCCCAACTGATCTTGAATTTTTGAGGCTAATGCTGATAACCGATATCAGGGAGTGAACAATGTAATACCCATTTTTTTGCCATAACACCTTAAATCTGTTTATCAAATGTTTCTGACAAAGATATGTAATGGCTCAAACAGAATAACAATAAACTTTGTCACTGTACTGGAACAGTAAACTTCACTGGGAACGTAATGATTAAAAATTGCCAGAAATATCTTTTTCTGCATTATAATCTACTGATGCCACTATCTGTGAAAACTCAGATGTAAAAAGTACACTTAGGATAATATGTTCATTTCAATAATTTATATCCTTTAAATCCATTCCTACACCAGCTTGCTATCATGAAAACCCCACAATCCACTAAGGAATAAAATCTTCCTCATAAACATAAAGCCCCGTGTGAGTATGTCCCTGTAAATAAATATCCTCCTCTTTCTGCACGCCCCACCGCTTTCTGAACAAGCGTCACTAAAGCAGCATTCAGGAGGACATGTTCCTGTCAAAGATGCTAAACCATGCAAGTCGGCGCTCGGGTTCCCTGCATGAGTCCCCCTAAATGAGATGTCCGTGGGGATAATAGGACGGCCTGCTTGCAAGCTAGCGCTCTGTGTGGCTCTTTTCATGCCAATTAGACTCTGTGATATAGTCACAGCAGATGCTCCGCCAGCTCCAGGATACCCATCTGATCATCGGCCTGGTCTCCCAACATGGAGGGAGACAGAAAGAAAGGAGGCATTCTTTGCACAATACACAAATACTTTTGGTTGTGAGCTAAACTTTTTGTTTTATCTTGTGGTCAAGGAAGTGTTATAAATAACCTGTGATAACATGCAATGATCACATGGAAACATATTCACAAACATGAAGTCAATCTTCGCCTACATACCACTTTAAATTTAATTTTAAAATGTTTCAAGCATTCAAAACTTTGTAACTCCAACTGGCTAATTTGAATCCTGGTTAACATGATTCAAACACTGTTTAAAAGCACAACAATGTTCCCAGGTTGACTGAAGGGTTGATGTTTTTGCCCCTTACATCTCTCTAGCTCCCTCTACTGTCATTCCCACCTGCCCTCTGGGTGTTCAATGTGTCACTGAGAACATTAACCCGCAGACAAAAAGGAAAATGGCTTGTAATGGCCCTAATGAAGTGTGACAAGAGCACAGAGCCTACCCTGCTGACACACAGGGCCCCCAAAATTGGATTAGTGATGAACCATGTTGTCCCGCATTGAGTCAAATGGCTGTGGTGACACAAAAGCGCTCAGTGCCTAGTCTGCTGGCCCGCCCTGCTGGGAAGGGATGCCCCAGGAAGAGAGAGAGAGAAATAGAGGGGGGTGACAAGGAGAGGAGTCGGAGAAATGGAGACTGAGGGACGCTCAGAGAAACAGGGGAAAGGATTGAACGAAAGAAGGGAGAAGCATCAAGGTAGGGGGTGTCCCCGGGGCTCGTAGCAGTGCCATGTCTGGAGGCCCCACTGTGCAGTGAAATGAGAAAGGCTCCGTGCACCTGAGCAAGCCCGAGAGGGGCCCGAGGCGGTGGGAGAGCCTGAGCAGGATCCTCCCCTCACTGCTCCCTCCTCCATCCTCCTCCAAGCCGCTCCTGACATATATCTTGCCGTGAGACAAGAGCGGCAGTGCAAATCAAACCCACCACCTATAAATTACCTCTTTCATTCTCCCTTTAGCTCTCTCTCTCTCCATCTCTCCACCTCCTTCTGCCTGCCCCCAATCCCCCCTTTTGCCTGTTACCCCTGCATCTCCCTCCCTCCCTTCCTCCCGCCTCTCCTCCCGGCTCCCCTCTCAACGTGCGGCTTCCCATTGCAATATAAACTTGGCTGTCAGAGGGGCAGTTGCGATGTGGCAAACTTGCCATTGTAACGGACAGCTTGACAAATGCAGAGGGGTGGCAGAGCATTGTGGTCCACACACTATACCTCCTCTCTGCTACCCTCAGTGCATTGAGAAGAGCAGGTGATGCAACGGGAGGAAAAAGGAAAGGAGGACTGAGAGGAGAGGAGGTAGGGAGGAGGAGGAGGAGGCGAGGGGGGGAGGTAGAGATAGAGAGAGTGACTTTCAGAGGGATAATGAGCCTTTGAACGATGGCTGAAATGTTGCCGTCAACCTGCCCTTCTGCTGCTGGGTAATTAGGTAATCAGTAAAGGCCTAATTATGGGATCAGGGTGCAGGGAAACAATTAGCAGAAAGTATTGCCACATAAAACGGAAATTTACGTTCTGCCAAAGCATGTTTAATTCCTGGATGTGTGTGTGCCGTCCTTCCTAAATAACCACATAAAAAGGACATTTCCCTTGCCTCCTACCTGCCAAGTGAAAAGGTTAATTTTAATGACTCAGTCGGCATTTGTGAATAAATACGAGAATTCTGTGGGTATATGATTAAATTGAATTTTGAAAATAGTTGTGGAATTTTCCGATCCTCTATCTAAACGCGCGTAATTATTGTGCTAAATATCTTTGAAAGTCCGTCTTCGTGTGTACGTGTGAGCGCGCGTGCAGGACAATCACGGGTTTGTGCTGTGCAAATAGATGTATTGTTAAGTAGCCTCATTGGTTTGCTAAGTGATTGCAATTAAATTGTGTTGCAGGGCCCCCCTCTGACACAGCTGCCCTGTGTGTGTGCTAGAATTTGGTTAAAGGATGGAGGCTTTGCAAAGACAGAAGGCAGGGAGAGAAAATGTGGGGGAAAAAAAAGGATCACTCAATGCACTCAACAATGCACTGGCAGCCCATACAAACATAAAAAGGGAGAGGAAGAAAGAGAGAGCGCAAGAGAGAAAATTGAGCTTAACAGCCTGATTCTTAACTATTATTTATCCATTATGGGGGGAATGGAGCCGGGGCGCTGTGCGGGAGAGGATTAGAGAAGATTTGTGGGCTTTACAAGGCCCTGTCCTCCCATCCGCATCGCTCCAGCTCCCAGGGGCTCCGCAGCCAGCGCCGGCTCAGCTTGTCTGATCATTTATCCATAATTAGAAAATTAATATTTTAGATGGCGCTATGATGAACCCATTATGGTGATGGGCCCCGATATCAATTATAACTTCAATTTCAATTTCACTTACAGCCACGGCAGCAAAATGGCTCCGGGTGGCGGAGTCGAGTGATGGGCTCGGTGCCACGGAGCATGACGAATACAGATCACTGCACATTAGGATGAGCAATTATTTGAACATGTATAAAAACTATTTACAAGCAATGTAATTGACCAGGGTCAGGGGGAGATGCGGGAAAAATGGACAGGTTGACAAATTTTTGTTCCTACCAACAGAAAGAAGGGATTTATTAATTTCTTTGAGGCTGTAATTGAATTTTTGAGAGGGGTTTCTTGTTAAGGCTGTCCTGTGGTCCAGGGCTCATCTTCTGCTGTGACCTTACATAGATCTAACACCAAAAACTGTCCGCCACCCCCCTCACCCCCCACCCACCCCCCCAACACACACACACAGATAGCCTTCACATAGATGTGTTGGGGGGGCAGAAATACCTTTTTAAAAAAGCAAGGTGAAAGGGAATTGTAGTACAGAGAGGTGGAAGAGAAAAAAAAATAAAAAAATGTTTTTAAAAGTATAACGTGAATCCACAGTCCTGCTGTAGCTGACACGTCTACTTCTGAATGGAAAATTAATATAAACTAAATCATAATTTAATGAATGAATTAATAATAAGAATAGAAAAAACAATTTTTTTATTTGTTTATTCCTCTTTTGTCTCGTCTCTTTTTGCCTGCAGAACAGAAAAAAAAAACAATTAGGTAGCTGGACATGAAATTGACATTTGTTATGTATCAACAATCTCTGCCCTATCAATAAACATAGTATTGATTATTTCAGATTCATTTAAAATACATAATATCCTTTTTTTTTAAATTATTAATTTATTAATCTTCATCAACATTTCTATGTTTTCTGCTCGCATTTATCCATCACCTGACAATAATTACCCTACATTATGACAGTACAAATTTATATACTCTATTTATTATTTCATACATTTTATGTGTAAAAATATTTGTGTGTGTTTTTGCTCGCCGGCACTCTTCAGCACTTCCAATGTTGCAGCACAAAGCGAATTATAATCCATCATTCAGCCCCATCCGACCATAGCAGAGAGGGGATATTACTATCTCACCACTGCTCCAACAAGGTTAGATGAATCCCCGTAACAGCCCTAATCATACACACACTTCATCACTGAGGCTAAACCACTGCGCGTTAATTATGTAGACATCACTCAAAATACACTGCTACACCGGGCTCGGCGCCTCGGAGAGCTCATTTGTCAGCCGTGTGTGTCTCTGGCACGGAAAACAAAAGGTCAAGCGGGTGGACATGATTTCAGATAGCCTGCTTGTTCCCTTAGCGGTCCTTTAGGCAATTTGTTTTGTCTACAAACTCATGGGCATTTCAGCTGTGAATATTTACTCCCAACAATTTAATGTCATATATATATATAATAATCTTAGAACAATCTTACAACCTAACAACTTACAATTTTTTTCCACATTCATTTTTGATTTAAATGTTTTTTGTTTATTTCACACAAGGCCTCTTGAGAAGGCCAAACAAGTGTTAACCTTAACAACTAATGTCACCAACATACATTATTTCGTACCCCTTCTCTGGGTCCTGACCCGGACTGTGAACCCCCCCCTCTGCCCTACAGGCTTGGCCCATGTATGCCTGCTCCAACGCCTTGTTTTCCCCATGTCAGTTTAATTGTTCACTGTCAGGGGCAGAGCAGCGGATAACAAGCTTAGCAAATGATGTCTGCTGTTGCTACACATTGATTAATATTTTACATGTTATTATCCTCTGTCCATTACCACAGCAAATTAAACTATAAATCACCCCCTCTGCTGGTGTCACCGGATCATAAATTGTCTCTCCCCTAGCCGCACGCTGCGCCGTGCCATGCCGCGCAAGGTCTTCTCTTTGGTGCGACAACAAAGTGGGGAAAGTGCCTGTGTTCTTTAGCCTGAGTTATGGACTAGTCATGGTCACCATATACATCAGAGCCATGAAAAATGAGGAGTTTGTTCTGCTATAAAACAAAAAGAAAAGCAGGCACCCTAGTGTTAAAAGTTTGTACCTGTGAGAGCCATAAGAAGTTATATTAAAGTAACATGTGTAGATGGACATTTTAAGCTTTTTAGATATTTTATATATTATACAACACATGTAATTCTGAAAGTAGTATTTGTTCTTGTTTTATTATCTTTTTTTTTTTAAATAAACAAATTAACGGTATTTTTGTAATTTAATGGAGTAATTTAAATGCCAATTCATGCAAAAGTTTAGCCAAATTTATCCCCAATATGTTGCAGCTTTATTTGCATTTGGTTTGTCGCACCAGTCTGCTAAAGCCGCTATGTTTTCCTTCAGACGGAGGTGCTGCTGCTGGTGTTAAATGGAAATTCAGATGGAGCTGTAGATAAATATTTTTTCCCTGACTGTTTAGACCCATTTTTCCCTGGATATCATCTAAGATATCAGATGACCTTTCCTGCCTTGTCATTTTTTTTCTCATTTTCCCCACGCCGGTGGGAGAGATGCAAAGGTGCCTTACCAGCCGCTGGAAATCAATTTATACAGTCCCGCGTTGCATGTAGGGAGAGATGGGACAGAGCGGGCCTGATATAATGACACGGCCAATTGCATTGTGTTGGGCTGCGGGGGTCAAGTGGGGTCTGAGTGTGCCACGGATGCAGGCTTTGTTCGTACGTGGGGCATTAGGCAGGAATTACACAGCGGGGTCAAATGACCCAAACCCGAGGAGGGAGCGAGCACCTTGGGCCCCCCAGCCCCCTCATCATCAGGCTGGGGAGATGAGAGTGACATGGGATGACACTCCAGGAGGAGGGGGGTGGAGAAACACTCCCACTAAACACTTCACCTACTGATAGGTGCCGTTGACCCTTCCTAAATCTCATCATCGTCGTCCCAATGCAGGGGGGAGATGGCGTGGGATTTTCTCTGACATCCCCTTCTATACCTCTTTCCCCCCCTTCTCATCCGGACTCCCAGCCTCGCTCTCTGTCTCTCTTTTACAGGCACACTCATTTGTATACAGACGCATACGCCTCGATTTATTTATCCATCTGTCTGGCGGATGTAGCGGATGTCCCCTGCTGAAGATGGCAATACTCACAGACTGATCCCCCGTAAGCCTGCTTAGCATCTCCCTGCAGATACAGTCCCTCTGCGTCTTTCAATGATTTATCAATTTACAATGTTTGCTAAGATAGCTTTGCAATGGCGGCCCAGTGGCTCAACGGTCTGAAGACGCGTCACATGATCCGGAGTTTTAGATTGAAACACTACAAAACCTCGACGTACATCTCATTCTCCCATATTGTGTCTAAAACACAGATAATGTAATAATGTATTATTTATATAACAATATGTAACTGTAGACGGTGTGTGCTGTTGCCTGGCCAAGGATGTGAGCGTTGCCAGAGGGCCCTGACCCTCCGACAGTCCAATGGAGTGCATAGATCTGAGGTTAAGTCATCTGACCTGGCTGACTGGTCAGTTGCCTTCTTTTCCTCATAATTACTGCTTGAATCCCAACTTTTCTTCCCTTCCCTGCTCTTAAATCAACACCAATCCATCCCTTAGCTCCCTCCACCATAACCTCTATCTTTCAGCAGGCACTGACATAACCTGTGCATATAGGTCTACCAGAATCCATGCGACAGATTCAGTTTGATTTATTAAATATATGTAAACACAAACACACAGGTTTGGACTTTTCAAAACAATCTAGAAAACATCAAACTCTTCCCGCCGTAGCCTTGATGTTTAAAACATCAAATACCTAATACTGAAGTACGGAAATATTTATAAAGAACACAGAAACCATCGTAGAATAGCTGTCTGTGTTCTGTCACAGTTGTCTTCAGAAGCGATGCTTTACGCCGATTTGTTTTGTTTTTGTCATTTCGGTTATATTCAGTTGAAGAGAGAAAACAAGAAATATTGAAAATGGACGAACGAGATTGCTGGCAAAAACATGACAAATGCTCAGAGATTTAATGACTCTGTATGTGTACGAGCAGGATAACACTGTCAACTGTCAACGCACCAAACTTATGCATTCAAGCCGGAGCAATCCAAATCCAAACAGCTCGTTCCCTCTCACCAGACAACAGACATGCATATGTAACTACTGCCGCCTGCTTGATCTTGAGTGGATGCAAAGCAACCTGGGTAAATAAAAGAGCAAAAAAGGAATAAGCAAGCCAGTAGGAAATAAGAGCACACAGCAGAGGGGGGGAGAGAAAAAGATGAATAGAAAGAAAGAAAGCGAAGGAGAAAGAAATCAAGTGCAGGAGAGAAACAGCAGAATGGCTCCTGTCAGCCGAGGCCCAGCACGGTGAAACACTAACTGTAGCGACAGGCTGATGAGTCAGTGTCTGTTTAAATGGCAGCTTGTCAGGCCTCCAGCTCTGAGGTGGGCTGCCGACCTGTCAGGGCCCTCGCCACATTAACCAGCTGACCCTATCATCCTTAACATTGGTCCGCCACTGAGCCGCCTGTCACTAACTCTGCCATTTGGCTTTCCAGAGATCTGCCAGAGAGGGCAGGCACAGCCACCTCTTAGTGTTGTTTATTGATTTCTGACCCGCCGCTTAATAGTTTTCCCAGTCCCCCTGAATGGCTTTTGTAAGCAATAGGGTTTGTACATCTCGCAGATCAATACCTTTTATATTTACAATAAAATTGAAACGGCTTCTTGGTGGGTCTCACAGCACCTCGGCATTTGTCATCCTTCTGCAAGGGAAAACTATGTCATTATCTGAATTAAAACATTTATTTCTGATTAAGAGAGTGTCCTATCTCATTAATTTCCCCCTTTCCAATACAAGGGGAATGGAATCCTATTGATTTTTGTACTTTTTACACGTCTCCACTACTGGGAAGATAATTGAGAAGTTAGCCAGAATAAATGAAGTTTCTAGTCTTGCAGGGCAGCCAATACCTTGGAAATGTGAGGTGTTTTTGTGGGAGCAGGCCTTTAATTTTGTGCCAGCAGAAGACAGGGGGACTGAACAAATTGGATTAAGGCTGGGGATGGGGGGGCCCGGGGGTTTGAGGAGGTGGTGGGTGGGTGGTCGGGGGGGTGTGTGTATGTGTGGAGGGGGGAAAACTCGGTATTTCAGCAATAATAAGACTGCAACCCCCCCTCCTTCAATTTTTCCAGCAGAAAGACGCCTCAGGAAGCGGAGATTAAAGCATCTTAAGGCCAATAATGATAAGTTGCCTCCCCCTGCTTATTGTTGAGGAAGAATTGAAAGACAGTAATCAATGTTTGAACTAGACCTTTTAACACAGCGGGGCTCATTGATTAAGCATTATCAAATTAATGAGACTGAATTAAGTTGTTCCTTCTCTTCCCTTCTCGTGCTGCAGGAGACCTTGTAGTCAGAAAATATTTTAACTTTGCAAACATAGAATTGTTTTCTGATTTTACAAATTATTTACGCTATCGATTGTCTGGAAATAATTAGCCAATTGATTATTTGATTGTTTGAAACCTAATTGAATTGGTGATATTAATGCTGATGTAGGAATTTACTTAATTCTATGCAGTAAGTATGAAACATAAACTACAAGCTGGCATAATAATATGAGATATTTTTTGTGAATATATTTTCATTTTGAGGGAGGTAGTCTTATTCACTGACAGGTCTGGATGTCCTTATACGTAGGTTTTTCCTGTTTATGATCTCATATTTCTATTTTGCTCCTTGTGACAAAGAGAAAGAGAGAAAAGTCACAGAGTTGAAACGTGGTTAAATGTTGTGGCATGGCCAGTGTGCAGATTTTGAGAAGACAGGGCCGTGTGGTCAGCTCCAGTTTGCACAAGCCCAGCGCAGCTGATATGGGGGTCGTGAGAGGGGTGACTGAACACAGCAATTGGACCTCACAAACACTGAAAGAGGCCAGCGCCGGCCTACCTCTGATGCTGCCCGATCTTGCTTCGGGGACTGAGAGAAAATGTTGTCGGACTCGGAGAGGGCATCGTCCATCATGGCCCCAGTCCGCCTGTCAGCCGGCTGATTGTGGGAGAAAAGAGAGAGTGAAAAGAGAGAGAAGAGAGAAAGAAGCCCAGGAGTCTACCAGGAAGGCAATTGTAAGAGAAACATGAGGAGAGAAAGAAACCAAGAAAGAGAAAGAGAGGAAGACAAGGAGAATATAGCCTCTGCGCCCATCCACTGACTCACTGCCTGGCTTTCGGCCACAGGGCCCCTGAATGGATCCTCTCCTCTACTCCATCCCACCTTTCTTCAACCATATCTCTCCACTCCCTCTTCCCATCAAGAACCCATCCCTCTTTACTCTCTATCACTACATCTCTCCATTCTTTGGCCCTCAGAAGCCTGATCTCTCTCACTCCGTCCAATGATCCCTCTGTCCTTCCATCCCTCCTTCATGGACAGCTGAATGTGAGGCTGATAGGCCGTGGAGTGAGTGGGGCAGCTGCCAGCGCCCTGCAGCAGAACCATCTCTGACAGGCCACTAATTCAACCGACAGAAGAGAAACCTCAACCAAACACTCAGATTATAGGTCCAAAGAGAGGGGAAGAAAAGTTTAGAAAATGAGAAAATGAACTAAGAGACGAGGAGGTGGTGGGTTGAGGTCTGGGGAAAAACATTCTCTTGCTTTGAAGGGAAAACAAGAAAGACATGAAGATCCAAGAAGAGAGTTTTAATGGGAGACTGAAAGAGAACTGAGAAGAAGATGGAGAGTGAGATTGTGTTGTGGAAGTTGGTGATTTGCTGAAATAGTTGGGTTCTTTGGGAGGAACATAAAAGCTGTAATGGCTGAAAATTCTGGTAAATCCAATTCAATCCAATTCAAGAACTGGAGATGCACCAATCCAATTAGTTTTTATTTTTTTCAGTTTTGATCTGATTCGAAATCCTGACCTCAAATACAGTATATGCCAATGTATCAATACAAATTGCTGTCTTGGTTTTCCATGTTTCGAAACTAAAATGTCGTCAAACAAAGAACATGTTGAGTTAATCATCCAATCATCGGACTATTGAATCTGGATCCGTATGAGAGTGGGTGACGTCCGTCCAATGTCCAATGAGTGAATTACGTCAGAATGGGCACCCAATAACTTTATTGGATCAATTGGTCCCAACTCCAACGAGAACATCCTCTTTTTGAAAACATTTTTAGGGAATTTAAGATGGTAATCAGTGGGTAGCATCTCATGAAAAGACAAAGCATTTATTTTAAGTGGACTATAATACATGCTATATGCACACTAAATGTGCGTCTGCATCTGGAAAATCATTGTCATTGCTAGTGCTGAAGAAGAAGTACTATGAAACTTTAACTTATGATAATGTCAACAAATCTCTTTCCAAAGATTTGATACATTCTAAAATTTGATTCCAAATGCCTCATACATGCAACATGTAAAACATTTTTCGAGAGAAGATGGAACAAGATTTTTTTTTTTTAAAAAAAGGACAAAAATACAATATAGCCCCTCTGCAATAGGCCAGGCATTAAAAACCACCACACCACCTCTTTCCATTTGTTTATCTGTATAAACTTACTCATGGCCGGCCAGGAGCAGTGTTCAATGAACAGCTTAATTTGTGGATGCATTTCTATGCCTAGAGTAATCTAAGGAGGGATGCAGAAAGGTTGGATACATTCATCACAAACACAAGCTTAACATAAGTGAAAAATTACAGGATTCTCAATGACCTTCCAACCAATCAGGCCTGGTAATTACACTCATTCATTACGAAGGAAGGGAGAGATGGAGGAATACAGAGATGACCCTTCAGGACAACAAAAATGTTTATAGATGGGAACAAAGAGGAAAATGCTAATGGCTCAGCTATCTGGCTGGATGGCCCTGAGACAATGCAGAATAATAATTTCCCGTCATAAGCCAACTATAACCTCTGCAGAACATCGCAGGAGATTTTCTGTCCATGTTTCAGCAGCACATAGCAGCCATATTTAGTGTAGGATAGTGTAATGTCTGACTGTAAATGAAGTCAGAAATAAAAATGCCACTCGTTCTGCATTATTTTCATTTTGTACACATTGTACATAAATGACATAACATAACTTCTCTTTCAAGACCTGGATTTTTCCTTTGGCTCTTAATGGCTATATTAAATTCAGTTATAATCATAACATTGCAATAAACCAGGCAATATGTGTTAACAACATAAATCTACACTTTACTTTTGTAGTTGTTGTACTGTAATTTTGTAACATTGTATACTTTACAACAGAGGTTTTGGTGTTGCATCAGTAGGTTTTTTAATAATTTAGCGCCAACCACTGAATATTTCAGTTTCTTTATTACCAGCCGTGACATTGTCAGCTAGTAACGCTTTCACCTTGTGATTCTGTGTGTGTGTCATCATGGCAGAATTGAAGTATATTTGTCATGTGTGCAGATTTTGTCAGCATGATATCACCACAAACTTGCAAGTTGTAGTCATGATTCTTTACAGGTGTGTGTTTAAGGTCAAAATAGAGGCCAAGTTTGAAGATGGGTGTGGTCCGACCCATGAGGACTGAGCACTCATGTATTAATGTAACAATGTAACAATGACTACTGAGTAGTCATGGGTCAGAATGTCCTCAAACATTGACGGGCGTCATGGTTGGTCTGATCCAATCACAAGATGCTCTCTATTTCTGTTAAATATTTAATAACTTTAATCCCACTGTCCTCGATGTTTAAGTCGTTCCAGTTAAGGACAATTATTTACCAGTCCCAATCATAAATTGTTAGGGAAGTATAAATATTCATATCACATAGTCCAATTAAAGGAGCTGCTCATATATACGTTCATGAATCTATGATGTGATTGTTAATTGTTTTGGACTACATCAAAGTTAGCATCAAAATATAGCAAAAAGTGCCCATTAGTCCAAATCATCGAAAGACTGATACGTAATCACTTGGACCAATGGACCAATCATCAAAATGTTTGCAAATAACTTTTCTGTCGATCAATTAATCCATTATTCAACTGATCATTTAAGTTCCGATGAAACATTAACATAGTTAGGCAGTATCTTCTTGTACAAGATTGGTCTCAATCTGAAGATTAAACCTGGGGTCAGGTGGGGTTAGTGTTGGGACTGGAAATTGTTCTAGTAGTAGTCCTCTGTGGCAGAGGTTCACAAACTTTTTTGGAAGACATACCACCACTGCCCAGTCTGATGAACTCAAGTGTCCCTTCATCAAGAGTGATCGACAGAGGATGTTAAGTATTTTCACACAGTTGATCTGTCCATGTTGAGTTTAGGTTTGGTCAAGTTTGCCTTCGTTCTATAACCACATGAAGCGGCAAAAGTTCGACGTTCCAGTCATCTATCCATTACATTTAGCCATTTAATCTCCTGTATGTGCTTACTAACTGGTTTTAACACACTCTTGATTGCGATTACACCTTCATTAATTGTTATGAATGATTCTATATGTGGATGTTATAAATCAAATCAGTTTGTTTTTTTTAAATGAGTTGAGCTACTTCACACAAGAACCCCTGGCTGGGATTCACTGCTCTATGGGATGCAGTAAAGTCAATGGGACACTATATTCAGTATGTAGTTTTTATTACCTGATATATGACGAAGTGTCATCAGTAAACAGTCTAAATAAATGATGGTGTAATACTGTAATAATTGCGTTTGATGTGTCAGTATGCTTTATTCGGTTGTGATCATGTGTCAGCTCCAGTGCCTCGTCTCCTCATGTAAACTCTATTTGTGTATGAGACTAGATTATTTTTTCCTCGTATTTTGCTTGGTTAATAGCTGAAGCACCCAGGGCACGCTTATTCCCTGTGCACTAACAACATGGAGATTCGTGGCCGACTTTAAATCGAATCGCTATCGTGCATAAATAGCACGACGCTCCGGCACTGAACTTTTCGATTCATTCCACTTCCCAGACGATGGTTTCTGACTGCTTTTCTCTGATTATGCAGATGATATTGCTTTTTTTTTCTTTGTCGATATGTGTTTAGGTGTCATTTGCAGTGGATGATGTTCTCATTGCTCAGTTTACCGCGCCCATAATAAGATCACCTGTGGTATGAATACATTTTCCCACTCTGCTTGTGTATTTGGATTTGCAGGGTAAATGAGTTTCTCTCAGCCTCGGAGAGAGCGAGAGAAGCCGAACGAGAGAGAGAGAGAACACATCAAGCACGTTCTTAGATTCACTTTAGAGCTTGACACCTCGGCGCTCGGTCAGTAAATGGCTTTTCTACAGCAGGAGGTGGGGAAGGGGGCTTGTGTGTGCGCGCTTGCATCAACATCTGTGGATATCTCTGTGTGAGTGTCTATGCGGCTGCGAGACCAGACGTGCGTTGTCACATGTTTGCGAGTGTCTTTTGTAAGTGTGTTCGCGTCAGTGTGTGTGTGCGACGGCAGAGAGGCCGAATTTTACAGCCGCATCTACATCCATATGCCCTCTTTGTATTCTACCCTGCTGCCCAAGAACGGGCCTCAGCTGTCATTATTCCCTGTCCATCCGCAGAGAAGTTATAGTTGGCAAAAAACCCATCAGGTGGGCAGGACAACGGATAATTGAGGTGATGATCGGAGCTGTTCAAAGACAATTGATAGTGATGGAGACAGGAGGAGCGGGGAGCTCAGCCGGCTGACCGAGCTCTCCGGGGGCTCAGGGAGCGCCAGACCAGAATGTGGAAGAACACATAGCCGAGATGCTGCAGCTCTGTTAGCAGGGAAAGTAGCAAGTCCAGTTTGTCATCTTTTTAAAAATGAAAGTTAATAAACAAAATATTGTGCTATGGCTATTTTTTTGCTTTATGCACAGAAAAAAGTTGTACAAGGTTTGTACGGATACTGGAATCCTTGAAAATAATTTAATTTTAATGTGGTGTTAGCAGCTGACCGATGATGTTATTAGGGAGTAAAAATCATTCCCATATTGATATATCAACCAATATGGTTATTAGACGTTTGTGACAAAGATATGTACATGACGGATGCAGGATATTTTACGATTGAACAATAAACTTCATTGTCCAAAATGACATCAGTGCACTGAAACTGTAAACTTCACTGGGGATTTAATGATTATAAAACACATTTAGGCCAATACTGATGAATCTGTGACAGGCCAGTATCGACCGACAAATAACAATTGTGCTCTAGTGGTGTTTCCACAGTTTGTTAAATCAGGGTTTCCCAATCCCAATGCCCTGCATGTTTTAGATGTGTCCCTCCTCCACCACACCTGATTCAAATGAGTGGCTCGTTATCAGGCCACTGCAGAGCTTGATGACGAGCTGATCATTTGAATCAGGTGTGGTGGAGGAGGGACACATCCAAAACATGCAGGGCAGTGGTCCTCGAGGACTGGGATTGGGAAACCCTGTGTTAAATGCTTGAAACTGCTTGAAATTATAACCCCCTTACTATCATAATAAATAATTTTATATTGGCTCGACCAGATTAGTTAGGATGCCAAGTCTCCTTGTATACAGGAGGCACATTCTGAAACATGAAACTTCTTTGTGTTTTCCTTTAAAGTTCCTATTTGTAAGAAAAGTTTATTTTTGAGTGTCATTCCCAACTCGTCAAAAACTGACTTGTTGGGATTGTAGGTTAGGTCAGCCACCATCCTGGACACTCAAAAATAAACTTTTCTTACAAATAGGACCTTTAGGTTGACACCTTTCCATAGAGTGCTATAGCAAAACATAATTTGGGTTGTTTACAGCACAATAACAACTGATTTAGGGCTGGGCAGTATTGCACAATATATACAGTATCATGATAACTATGAAAATGCTTTCTCAAAATATTAATACCATTAGGTTTTTAGTACATAATCATCAGTAATATAATATCTAAGTTGATAGAGGCAAGTATTAGAACAAGTAGCACAGTCTGGGAAGTTAAATTACATCACTCATGCAACTACAGTATCCAAAATCTAAGATTATGTATAGTGTCATATCCTGACAATAATATTTATGTATTGCCAAGCCCTGCTCAGATGTATGTGTTAAAGTAAAATAATGGCTTTTAGTATATATATGTATGTAAATATGTAATTTATCATCGGTGCAAACCGCTGGAAAAGCTTCAACCTTATTAAAATGCTTTAAAACTGCTTGCATTTGACTATGGAAAAGGTGCAGAGACCTTGGTTATAGTTTTTTTTCTTTGTCAACCGCAGTACAATATGTGCTGGCCCGGAGACCACCCTGGGCTTTATTAATAGCCCAAATCCCCCTCGCCAAGCCTGCCTCAATCACACAGCAACATATTGAACTAGCAGAGAAAGCCATGACCTGAACATCATATTTCCACCAGCTCCAATCCGAGTGACAAGTTGCCAAACTTCAAAATCTCCCAGAAAACCCAGTTAAGGCAAAGCAAGTTGTAAAGGCGTTTTTCATAAGCCGAGGGACAAGGGGGAACAAATGGAGGTTATTACTTTCCTCCATTCCAAATAGCCCCCTACTGTCTGGCTGAAATAGGGCTGGCAAAAAAATGTCTGTATATCTCACATCCATACCTGACATCATACCTCTGGATTTTTCTATTACCCACTGGCACCTATTTTCCTTTTCCTTTCTCTCCATTTTTCTTCGCCCACACGCAAATGTTATTACCTAAATGTCATCAATTGTGTACATATAAAATCAGCCCATAATGTTGGCTGATTGAGTAGTTTCGGGAACATGTATCTGCGGAGTCCTTGAACGTCTTTGCTGAAAACTTTGGATTCTGCCAGCAAACCTATCAGTCGCGTTTCTGACGCGTGCCGTTTTTTTTTAACCTGACTTGCATGCAGGTGTTGTGTTTCTAGGAATCGATGGGTGGTTCGAGTCCAAGTGCGCGATGTCAATAACTCCATCACACATACAGTGACAGCTCGCACGCATAAAAAGTCATAGGCACACATAAACACAGCCGCATTACAGAGGCATCGTATCAATAACTCCCTCATTCGTGCGATGACGCACACACGCTGTCACACACACGCTGTCACACAGAGACACTGTATCGATAACTCAATATTTCAGGCGTCAGTCTTGTGTGGTGTGCCATGCCCTCTGAGTGGCGGAGGGGGGAGCTGGTTGGCAGCAGAGGACAGGGAGGGACACTCCCTGACAAGGCCGTCACACCTTTCAATACGTCCACTCCGCCTGTCATTAGCTTGTACTGTGTGTGTGTGTGTGTGTGTGTGTGTGTGTGTGTGTGTCTGAACTCCTGGCCTGAGCTGGCACCGTCAGCAACTATCGCTCCCCCCTAATTTCCAGCACGCTCACACACCTCGTCGCCTCAACATTTCTGCAGACTTCACCTTAAAGCTGGCTTATCTGCGAGGGCGACCCACTCTAACTCCCCCGCGTGACTCCCCCCTTAACTCCCTCCCCGCCGCACGATCCGCCACCAGCTCCTGAGTATTGACCCGAGCTGTCACCCTGGCCGGCACCCCTGACCCCCCTCGGCGGCAGGGGATCCATGGCGAGGCCGAAGGTTCAAATGATTTTCCTCCACCTCCCGCCGGCCTGTTTTCCCAGTGAGCTGATTGCTAATGACAACATTAGAAAAGGGCATAATGGAGATTCCACAAACAATTTGCCCCCTTGGATTTGCAAAGCTAAATATCTGCAGAAGTTTCAAAAGGGTGATGGATGGCTGTTCTGTTTGTTTTTGCTCATGCTGTAATGTTAAAGCAGGGACAAGAAAATGTTTGGTGCTTTAAGACTGTGGGCCTCTGTGGGCCTCAGCCTGGAGCAGTTTGTTCATAAAAAGAAACTGAATAATTCAAATAGTAATGAATGACTGTATGCATTCTTGTTTGTTTGTAAAAAAAAACTATGCTCATGGGGCGTCCTTGGTGGAACAGAAGTTTAAGGAGGTGACCATGTTATTGCAGTGTCCCAGACTTTTGTTGCTCTTCCTCCTCCATCTCTCTCCCATAATTATCTGTCACCTCATGCGAGGAAATTGCCCGAAAGTGCTTAAAATACAAAATGTACCAATGTCAAACAGCTGCACTGGGACTGTAGCGCTGAACGGGTCAAAAAGATATAGTCAAAGTATAAAAAATTGGCTTTGGAGCCATTTTTACTAAAGGAAAATGCAGCGGTTGAAAGAAGAGCCTGTCTGACGATAATAAAACAGTCCCCGCAGTCTTTTATCTTGCATCTTGCGGATTAATGCTAATGTAAGTTTCACTCTCAGCGCAACCAATAACATCCTGCCAAATATCCTAAAAGGATCCCCAGAGCAGCCCTGATGCTCCTCCATTACAGGCCTTATAATAGCTGCCTGAGATATATGTATTTATGTGGCAGGAAATAACATTAGAGTGAATTGCCATAACAACTTTATAAATCAGGGAGGCACGGGGATGGCAGGTACAGGAGAGGGAGCGAGGGGAGAGAGGCAGTGCCAAGGTGGCGGTAAAGCTGATGAGAGGTATCTGAGATGGCATCCATCACCGCTGTGCAGCCATACGTTGTCACGAAAATGGGAATTTGGTGCACCCCTTCCTCCCAAAAAACACAATGTATCTGAGCAGAAGTTCAGAAGCAGCAGCACCGTCCACGTTGAACATACTGGTCCTGCAGGTCGTCCCGCTTCCCCATCCATCGAGGAAAACAGTGGAGATCTAGCCATTAATCAAAAGTTACAAACAGACTTCGCCGTGTCATAACTCTTGCGATGGGCTTCTCCGTTGATTGATTCCTATACACACATACTGTCTGATTACCATAATGTGTTCTTGTGGCGAAAATTCTGGCGGCAGGGGCGAGTGGGGGTGGGGGCTGAAGGGAGGGTGGTGTTGGTAAGGGGTTTGACGAGGGAGGGGAGTGGTGTGGGGGGGGGGGTCTGTTACGAAGCGAGCGGGAAGTAAATAACAAATGGCCCAGACCCCACCTCATCCGGAGTGATTTCAATCCAATGTTCCATCATAGCTAGTGGAGAGAGGCGAGTGTTTGGGGTTTGGGCTATCAATTACAGATATGTGTAGGCAGGCAGACACTATCATTTCGCTGATTGTCACCAGTCCACCGCAGTGACATCAGGAAGTGATTCATCAGTCTATTTCCTGTGACAGCCGGAGAAAGATGACATGCTAGGGACCGTGGAATTATGGGGGATCCTGGAAAGAAGGGCTCTTTAACATGCTTGGGGGGCAAACACATTCTAATGCAGACATTTAACCTCTCTCCGCCAGCGATTGCTCTTGACTGACTCGGTCCATTCATTCATTTCAGCCACAGCCTGGCTGTTGATGAAACTATCCGCACTATTTGTTCACCAACGTGTCAAAAAGTGTATCCGTGGCACGGGACACACTGAAGAGTCGCCTTTTACAAGTAACAGCAAACAGAACCTCAAGTTTAAAAAAAAAAAATCTGACATATTAACATCCATGAGAAAGAAAAAAAAAGATATTCGATAAAACATCGTTTCATGATTTTTTGTTATTATCACAATGACAGACAGCAGACATGGTGGTCAAGCTTGTTAACTTTAAATAATGTTGCAAAAACAAATTGCAACAACATTGTGCAGTACAAGCGCGAGTAAACATTAAAACAATATTAGAATTAATCAAATGTAATTGTAATCTGTAATTATAGGGTAATTATTCTTCATTAAGTAATAGTAATAGTGTGATTGTGCTGAATAGCTCAGAGGGAATTACTTAGGAACAAATGTAAAAATTTAAAATAATTAAATATATGTTCGACAAACAGATTGAATTAAATTACTTCCATCATCTGATACTTTGTTCTGTTATACTTGACCCACCATACCATACAGCAGATCCCTGTCATTTTGATTTTAGTGATAATAGGATGTAGCTTTCTGATTTCATAAGATTTGGTGAAAATATGTATTTTATTTGTATTAGTATTATTCTATTATTCTGTTCTGTTTATTTCCTGTCCATTAATACTTGAATATGCCTATATACTGTATAATGGTGTTGACAGAGGTTACTTGTTAAAAATCATAAAGAAGACACTTCTGTTACTTCAAATAACAATATAGGAGGGGCGGATATCGATCTGCAGCTCATGATTGTTTTCATTATTGATTCATCTCTTAATTGTTTTCTTGGTTTGTCTGTTGTTTAAAGAATTATTTTAAAAATGTGAAAATGTGCATCAAAGTTTCAAATCAACATTCAAGAGCCCATATATTCAGTTTGCAATCATATTAGACCAAAAGCACCAAATTTTCACATTTGAGAAGCTGGAACTAGAAAATCTTTGGCAATTTTTGCATCAAGAATGACTTCAACGATGAATCATTTAACAAAATGCATCATTTGATTTTGATTTCGATTGATTTTGCTGTTGATGGACCGATGCTGCTTGTTGTCCGGTAGACGTGACGGTAATCTGACTATGGTGGCCCATCACAACTGCACGGGTACAAAGGCAACACAGGTAAATGTCCTGAGCCTCGTCTCACTCGCAGGTCATCCTTCCTCAGAGATTCATACCAAGCTGGCAGTAAGCACAGATGATACCAGCAGGCCAAACTTTATTCCTCCCCGTTGCAATTGCGTCTGCGAGCAGTGACTCTATCAATCTGCTGGCGGTTGGGAAGATTGCCTAATCCGGTAGCCAAGGGACTCTTATCATCAGTCTGCCTCTTCATTGTGTGTGTGTGTGCGTGTGTGTGTGTGCGTGTGTGTGTGTGTGTGTGCGTGTTTGTGTGTGAGCGTGTGTGTCTGTGACCAGCCAGAGCCTTATTGGTGGGAAATGCATGTACTGCTCCTCTGCTTAACATTGTCACCCTCATTTGTAAACACAGTCATCCATCAGCTGCCGACCCCCCACTTATCCAAACAGATGAAGAAGGTGTATGTTCTTATAATTTGCTCTCATCTCAGAGAGAGACAGAATAATAATAATCTCTCCCTGATGTACAGTTGCCCCCTCCTCCTCCTCCTGCACCTCCTTTTTTTTTTTTGCTACGCTTTCATTCTCTCCTCTTTCTCTCTTTTCTCGCTCGTGGATGGTGTATTAATGAAGCGGCCTAATTTGACACCGCGCCGCAGTGTAATGGATTAAAACGCAACGCTGCCATCCGTCTGCCAGCCACAAATAAAGCGCGCCATATAAATATTGTAATTCGTACCTGTGATAGGAATCACGGTGCCACCTCTCGCCTGTGTGATAATAATCTTAACCTGCTGATGCAGATTGGAAAAAAAAATCTGACTGTGCTCCTGTATGTGTGCGGGCGCTTTTGAATTCATGCTTGTGCTGCAAATAATGCCTGTAAGAGGATGAACTTCCACCATTTATGCAAAACTGTGCAAATGTTCTTGTTTTCCGCTCGTGTAGCCCATGAGGCTTTTAATGAACACATGCAGTGTATATGCTTGGCATTTGATGAATGTATGACTTACCTAATATTCTAATGTTCATTGTGAAGACGGAGTTGCGAGGTGGGAGGAGCTGCTGTTTCCGGAGGTAATTTCCCCATTCCGTGTTCCCATTTTAAAGTTTTCATCAACCCCCCAATGTTACTTAACATAGAAACAAATCAATGTAACAATCATGTCAGTTTGTTCTATGAACACCAGTTTATATTTCAGCATATTTCTGAGGTATCATGTTTTATCCATCAGTTCGGTCGACGTACTCAACCCTGTCCCATCAATCTGCATACAAATAACACAACTTTACGCTTTCAAATTGTGTGCAGTCCATATGCCAGAGTCCAAAAGCAAAAGCATCTACATCTGAATATATGCTAGGTGTTGGAGAGAAGTACATGTGAAAAATTTAAAAATACAGTCCACACCCTAGATAATGCTCCAGCGAACATTTCTTACGTCTGTGTGACATTTTTAAACCCCTGTGAAGAGTAGATCCATAGTCAGGTGACCTTTGTTAGCATGTAAACATCACAGTTTTGTCAACAAAGCTATTTGGACAGGTTTGGGGAAAGATGACGCCACGTTCGCTCATTAACAGACATAGTTCAAACAAGCCAACATTGACTTTTGGTTTGACACCGGACACAAACGCCAGCCCCCGGGGTGAGATCTGTTTGACCCATGCATCAAGCCCCACCTCCACTCTGCTTTGGACTTTTTCACTCTTAACACTACGTCACCTGACATATTTTATGTGTTGATTTTGGACGTATCTGTTTTCCACAGAACTTAATAGGAAAGATTTGCTTATTACCTGCACATGAAATTGGACTTTGGACATAATTGCTGATTTTGTGAGCAAAAACATCCCCATAGTTGCTAAATGAATCCGACAATCTGGAATTTAATTGATTCAAAATGCAGATTGCATTATCAGTTTTCTCAACACAGTCATCTTTAGCTTCCTTCTTTTAAATAGTAATCTAATTTTAAACGAGGTGATTTTATCTTTCATTTGCTGAAATGCACCTTGGGAGATGTAGTTAACTTCTCACCAAAAATTGTCATCTACACTGGATTGCATCTTCAACTTTTTGTTCAAGAATCAGAAACACAGTTGCTCATCTTTCTCACTGATGATTGAAGCAGGTTAAACCAGGACAGTTATATCTATATATACATGTCCATGAAGCCAACTCTTGGCCACCTTACATTATCTATGGGGAAAATAAATGGGACTACTTCTTGAACCAAAGGCACCCAAAATAACACCGTAGCACATCTATCCTCATCAGTGAACATCACCTCCTCTCTTTCCACTTTCACTGCAACCACACCTCCTCATTCTTTTCCCTTTGCTCTTTCTCTAATCACCATCATGCTCATCGTCATCGCCGTCCAGCCTTCCTCTTTAGCAGCAGGTGTCTTGACTTTAACAACTCTTCCACGTAAGCCGCTCAGACCGTCAGCACTTTAGTCATGCTCTCGCAAGGAGCTTTAGTCCTCGCTCCTGATAAGAGCCGGGCCATTGTGCGCCCGGCTTTGTCTGCTGCCGAACATGGCTGACACCCTGAGATAGTCATCTGTGACAACTTTATGAATGGACACATGACGCGTGGCAAGCTGCATGGGAAAAGATCAGCCAGGCAGTTATGAGTGGAGATGTTGTTGCCATCTGTTCAGGCCTCTCAGAGACTTAACTCCTGTATCTTCATCGCAAATATTTCTGAGTGTCGGGTACACTTGCAGCTGCCGCTCAAAAAACAATTTATTGGGGAGACAAAATGCCACACCAACAACATTTTACATGTTAATTTAGGCTTTTGAACATTTAAAATATGCAGTATGGCTGCTGGTGATTCTTCAGGGTCCTTTTTCTCTGCTGAGGACGATGATCATTGAATATTGTGAGTTGAAATGTACTTTGTTTGAAAACTTGGTTATTTCTTCAACATCTCATCGTGCAGCTTTTCTTATAATGGAATTAAATACTTTTACAGAACTTGTTGAATTAAGTTCTTCATTAAATCTATTGAATTGAAATTGTTTTTTAATGGCTTTGAACAGCGTTCTAATGTTATGCACTGTAGCCACAAAACCAGCCTAATCCCCTCAACACCATTATGGGCGACTATTGTATTCAGAAGTGGACCTCTTGGATAAGCACTCTTACAAAGCGAGCCTATCCCAACCGATGCTTTCTGAATAGCAAACATCCCAGCGCCTCCATTTGCAATGTAGATGTGCGTGTGTGTTCTCGCTCTCTATTGAATTGTTTTCTTAATCGTTTCCTTTGTGCCAAGAAGTAAAGAAAACAGATTGTGTCTGAAGAGCATTAGAAGTGCCAATGACCCCTGGTCACGACAGCAACATAAGGAGTGCCAGAGCAGCAGATAAAGAGCCAGGCGGGTCAACTACTCTGTCCTGCTGTGATTGCTAGCACCAACATTTTCTTAAAGGGAGACAAATTTTGAATTGTGTGTAGCGTCTTGCATTTTAAAGAAAGAATTCACTGCTTTTGCTATAAACCCACCATTTACTGGCTTTAAAGTCATTTTGACACCACTGGTCCATCCACTGTCACACATTTGTCCTGTTTAGGGATGAAACTGATGACTTTCAATGTTGATTATCTGTTGATTATCTTCTCAATTTATTGATTAGTTGTTGGTCTATAAAAAGTCAGAAAATGGTGACACGATCCACAGCCCAAAGATTTTCGGTTTACCGTCATGGAGGAGTTACGAAACCAGAAAATATTCACATTTAAGAATCTGGAATCAAAGAATTTTGACCTTTTTTCAATTAAAACAATTAAGCGATTATCAAAATAGTTTTCTACTTCAGAACAAATACTTTAATGATTCTTCTATTAAGTCATATCTCATTACCTAATGCTGTTATTGAGCATCTCATCCTGTAAACATGAGATATTATTGAAACAGGAGCCAACATTTAACTCTTTGCTTCTCTTATCTCAGAACAAATGGCACTTTCTCGACTTATAAATGTACCAAGCGCTGTATAGCAATGATCAAAAGGCCAAAACATTGTATGATTGGAAAGAACCCTAATTGCCTTTCAAACCTCCGCGGCACGTTCTATTTATTAATCTGAAAGTGGTTTCCAAATCTTGGGGATAATGAAACTCTCTTTTATAAATATGTATGCAGCGAAGTCACAACATAATAGGGGCCTGGTGAAAAACAGGAGGCAGCAAGGCGGCTGAAGGATGAGGCGCAGGCCCTGCAGAAAAGAATGTTCCCCTAGCAGAAATTGGTTTAATTAATAGGACATTTTACATAATGATTACAGTGTAATTGCACCGACTAGCAGAGTGTCATTAAATATATCCTTGCTCCTTTACAACACCCTCCAGCTAAAAATAATGAGTTACATTGGAAATCACTATGCAACAGGTTCATAAATAACATTTAAGCCCATACAAGGCAAGTACTTATAAATAATAAATATTTGCCTTTTGTAATTGAAGAAAAAATGATTGCCTCTTTTTTCCGCCGCGGCACGCTGCTTTGTCCTGTTGTAGCCGCGGAAAGGAGATTTTTCCCATTTTTCCCCCTCTTGTAAGTGCTGAATAATTTATTTGCCGGCTAATAGTCAACACTGTCAACACCCGGTGGTTAAAATATACCTGTGTCCAGATAAATGCAGCAGCAGGCTACAAAGCGATTATTCCCTGCTTCCAGATATTTTGTTGGATGCAGTCCCTGTATACACTGCAGTAAATCACCAACTTCCAATTACCTTCCTCCATAAAACAAGGCTCGTATTCAAATCAGGCCCCAAAAGAGAGAGACAGAGACGGGGACGACTGAACCCATGCCTGGGGCGCTGACTGAATGTGTGCATGCTCGAGTGTGTGTCTGTGTGTGTGTCTGCATAGAGGGGGGTCGGAGGGGGGGTAGAATTTGTTTCTTCGTTTAATGCTTACTCCATTTTACTGCAAAGTGGCACCGCTGCAATAGCGCTTTCACGCTGGCTGGGTTTTCATTGGCTTAAAAAGTTGGCCACTGAAATATTTTCATTAGTCTTTCTTCAACTGAAGAGCCAAAAGTTTCTCTTGAATATCGTCCAAAACATGATGAAAGCGTTGGATATGCCATGATCAAGTGCCGTGATTGCAGAATTACCAAAGCGGTGGTAATTGTTCTCAAGGGATTGTTGTGCTGTAAGTGGATCTATCAATCATTGGGGCTTGGAGGCGGATATCGGAGGCCTCCCGCTTAAGTCTCTGCTACTGTCGGATGATTATCTCTCATCTTCAAAAAGTCAAGCCTTTCAGGATTTAAGAAAAATGAATAATTGGTTCGAAATATTTTTGGATTAACACGTATGCTTTTGAGAGTTTTGAAAAATGTGAAACTTTTAGTTGACAAAAACAAAACATCTTGTGCAAACAGTGAATAGTGTATTATTATTATATTAGAGCTGGTCATATCCCTGCATCAGCTTATCAGTGGAGCTGCAGGATTAGTGATGATTCCAGTTTGTTGTCTCTGCACCCTCAATGAACTAGTGTGAGTGTGTCTCTATCTGTGTGTCTGTGTGTGTTTGTTAGATATACTGTATGACTTTATCAGGATGTTCAGATTAAAGTCTGTTCACAGTGTTACATAAGTGGTTTCACCTTGCATTCTTGATTAGTTCTGCCCCGTCTTTTAGGTTTCATGGTCAAGGTTTTGTTTTAGGGTTAAGGTGGAGCACCTTTGTGCTGTCTGGCTGCATCGCTGCAACCGTCACTGGTTTAATTCCAGCTGGCGATCTTTGTTGAATGTCATAACCTCTATACCCCATTTCCTGCCTGCTTCTTCACTGTCTCAGTTCAATAAAGGCAAAGAATAAAAGAAAGAAACATTAAAAAAAGAAACATAAAAAAAAGTATTATGACTTTGTTAAGTTCAGTAAGCAGCAGTGGAGGAACTATTAAGATCCTTTACTCAAGTAAAACTAGCAATAATATGATGTAAATGAAAATTCGAATTGAATATGTAATTATTATCAGAAAAATGTACTACACATATAAGTAATATTGTTATGTGAGTAACATACATTACTATAGTAGTAACAATAATATACTATATTATATTTATTAATGCTGATACTTTAATGTGGAGTTGGTCCAGGTGAACCAAATTTTCAATTTTATGTGTGGTTGGGTAGTTCAAGCAATAACATGTATTAGGTTCTTATATGCACTGTACACATATGTAAGATAAGAGAAACGGCATTCCGGAAGTAAATGTAAGCCAGTAGTGCAACTTTGCATCTATGTATGTATGTATGCAAACTCCATGTCGCTCCCTTTCACACTCCTTTCACCTTCAACGACCTCCTTCATGTCCTCTCATCACCCGTCTCTCCCGTCGCTTTGGCTCCGCTCCTCCTCAGCCTTACATCCTTCTTGTCCTCGCTGAACTCGCACAGAGGGTCTGATAAATGTCTGCCCCAGGTATCGTCATCACACATGCAGATTCTCCTCGAACACGATTCACTTTTGATCAGCTCCTCTGAACGCCGGCGGATAAAAAACATTCAGGATGCTCTCCCTGCTGCTCGCCTCTGTGCCTCTGAGTGTATTAAATACCCCGCTACGGCTCCACACACACATACACACACACACAAGCAGCCGCCTTCCCCCCCATACCTATATACAGGCGGCAGACACCATCAATGGATTGCATTTATGCAGAATGCATCAATAACCGGAAAAACTAAGAGGCCTTGTCAGGGACGGGGAGTTGTCACAGGCGCGGGCAAACGATTCTACGCGGTGCTCATCTGAGCTGCAATCAGCCCATAATCTGAGTATACATCAGGCCTCTGTGACATGAAAATTTCCTGCTCCTCCGCTCTCATTTTCAGAGGCAGTAATCACAGGGAGAGGCGCTCAACCTCACCGAAATGTATAAATAATTTTCATTCAAACATATTAACAGTCAAAATACCAGAATCCATCATGGCGGCGCGGGGAGCTTCTTAAGAAGCAATCAGGGCCTCTGCATGTGTTCTTTGTCTTTGGCAGCTGAGAGACAGGGCGCAGATTACTTGTGCGAGTCCTGTTTTGCATAATGGCCTACCCCCTTGGTGCTTTTAAACTTTCCTGCCGATCCATTACGTTTACCAAGCCCAGTTCCCTGCCTGTCTTTAATATCATGCTTCCTTGGGAAGAAGATCTGGACGAGGGTTTAAAGACCTTTTTATTAAGGCGGGCATACGGGCCTCCATCCATCTTCCCCAACCGGCAGACACGTTTATGTTCCATGGACGGGTTATGTACCGCCATCTTAAAGAGCGAAAACTTGCCCTTTTTACCTCATTGGGAAAAACGGAATTTCGGAGACGAGTTGGTAGTTTTCAAGGTTACCATGCCAGATGTGCCTTTAGCAGCAGTGGACTGAAATGCTCTTAAAGTGTACTTTGTGTGCCATTAGGCCATTTCAGGTCATTTTTTTAACAAATGTAAGTGAAGGACAACATTGGACCCGAATAGAGACGACTTGTGCCACCGCAGACAGTGTCATACGCTCAACACATTTATGTACGAAGATGTAAAATGGCATAACCGAGGCATAACACCATCTCATTAAAGCACAGCAAAATATCCCTTTTTTCATGCCAGAGGAGAAAGAGGATGTTAGTGCAATTCACAGGAGGTGAAAATTAAGGCAGTTTGAGCTTGGAAGCCACCCGAGCTTGACAGGACATGGGCTGCAGTTTTATGTCACGTCGTTTATCTGCAGTTTATATTTTCTATGACCGCATTGTCTCTTTCAAGAACCTTTGGAAAATACACAGGCTGTTAAAACAGCCACCTTTTGTCTGCAGTGTACCTCACAAATGCTAATGTTTTTGTAACAGTTGCAGCCTCTTAATGATCCACAAACACTTTTTGCAAGATATTCCTTTCTAATATCAGTTTGAATGTCTTTGCTAAGCAGCAGATGTGGGGTCAGTGAAGGTGGAAGGTGGAGAGTAATGAAACATTCTGAAAACGGCATAAAGCTAGTGAGGGATGCCCTCATCGTCGACGATAAAGTACACTGAGGCAAAGCAAACACCCATGGATCACAACCCTTTTCATTACAACAGTAAGAGGATCCATACTTTCCATTTCTCACCATCAGCTTAAAACGGTAAAACCAAAACTTTGATGTAAAGTTCCATAATAAAAAGAATAATAATGGCTCTCTGTGTGCTTACTGATTAATGGGTTGGATCCTCGATCTGTGCAGACGGAGAACAGAATGTATTCTTTTCTAGCTGGGTTTGAACTGAAAAATAGACATGTCTTATCTTTTAAACAAAAGATGTGGTGCCTGCACCTTGAGCTCTGACAGCATATCCCAAAAAATTTGAAAAATAAGAACATTGATAAAACGACAAATGCCATGCAGACAACACACTGCAGTAAAGTGAAAATGATTTCCATTGAAAATACATTGACAGATTTAAAATCCATCTGCAATGAAAATACAAAATAGAAGCAAAGGGAGTGTTATTGACAGAGAGTGTTATTTACAAGATCTTATCAAGTGGACTTTAATTCACAAACAGTGATCACCGCAGACAAATTCAAGCTCAAGTTCCCTCTATACATGATACTAGCGTAAATAGATATCTCTAAAAACTTTCAACTCCTAGCCAATAAGATATGTAAAAAACATATGACATGCACAGACCATTATCATGTACAAATGGATACTACCATCAATTCCTGACCAATAAACCCTTTTTAATCCTAATCGCAAACTAAACATGTACATTTAAGACATAGCAAAAGACTGAAACACAGTGAGAACAATCATTCTTACATGCAGTCATCCTCAGCATGGGAACATTTGATCAGATGGAACCCTGATGGGCCATCCATTGACACAATTTGGATTAGTTTGGAGAGAAGAACTAAAACAGGCTCGCCAGTGTTTGTTGATTTATCGTAAATATCATCATCACCAAATTAAACAATATAATTGCACACTGCAGATTTCCCTCATAGTGTGTGGGCCTAGAACCGCGTGTGCATGTTGAAGCAGTGTTTATTAAAGGGGCTCTGTGGATCTCCTGAGTTGTGCTGGAAGCCGGTGTTAGTTTATGTTGGACTCCATCTCTAAGCTAACGTTAGCTACTTTTGCACTCTGTTAGCGGAGCACAGAGAGACACTGGAGAGCGTGCAGAAATGTACGTCCTTTGAAGTGTTGCAGAAAATCCGACCAATCTGATTCGAGTCCTTCACAAGGTGATCCACAGTCCAGCAGCATCAAACAACTTAAACAAATCGTCCACAAGTTTATACAGGCAACTGAGAGAGACGTGTGAGGTCTCGTTTTTGATGTCACATATGGCTAATATAAAAAAGTGATTAATACATGTAAATTCAATAAATTGTGACATTTCCCCTTTAAGTTGCAAATCAGGTGCAATAAAGTGTAAAATGCTTGCTCTTGTTCTATCCCTCCTTTGGCCCTCTCTCCCCTGTGTCTCCTCTTCCTCCCTTCTCTCTGGCCCTCCAGTCTGTAAGGGCAACAAGGAATTATAGCTCAGTGAAGTGCAGTGGCAAAGCCCCAGAGATTCATAGACAGTCTCAATGATAAAGTCCAATCCGGGAGAATCGCTACTAGTGCAATAACAGCGAGAGAGGGTCACAATAAAGTTTAGTTTAATGACAAGAACAAATAACTTTAACATTTGGCTGGGGCACTGAACCCCTTCCCGAGGATCGCATCTGATATATCAGCGGGCAACTGCCCGTGACTGCTGGGCGATTGTGCTCGCCACTCTGGCACTAGTGATGCATGTGGGGTCTCGTGGCAGGTGTCCATTTTATAGACTTATTCAGTTCGAATTGTTGGACACTGGCTGAGGCTCAGGATGGGGCGGAGAGGCCTGGCTAGATTATTGTTACTGCACAGCTGACATCTCCCAGGCTCCTCTCTGCGCTGCTGTCTGGCCCTGAGACTGTATCTAACTTTTAGCCACTGAATAGCTAACAGCCAGCGTCTGAGGTGATATCAAGGCTACTGCTGCAGAGCTTGGACAGCGTCCTGAGGACAGGGCCACTTAGCCACTAATCGGCACACAAACGACAGAGCAGAAGAGGAATTATAGGTGACCAGCTGTTGGTCTGTTTACTCTTCTGCTTCTGCCAGCCAATAACATTAGAATTATGCATTTAATTTTTCATACAACTAGGGCTTCAACTAACAATTATTTTCATTATCAGTTAATTTTACCATTATTTTCTCAATTAATCAATTCTTGTTTTGTTCTAAAAAAAAAATCAGAAAAGAGAAATATTACATTTCCTTAAGTCCAAGGTGACATCGTCACTCAAGCATCTTCACTATATATATATACTGTATATATATTAACCTCCTAATCTATTAATCAGCTGATGATTTATGTTCTAATATTAAAGTTGTTAATTAAGTAGTAAGAATACTTTTCCAACACGGATGAAGATAAAAAAAAAACTCCATTGGTTGATGCTTACAAAGTTCTCCCTCACAAGCTGCTCTGTCTCACATCAACAGTGCAACGATGAGAAAAATCTACGGATGATAACAATATTCAATTTGCAGCCACAGCACCCTCTGACAGGCTACTTAGCCCCGGTGAGCGATGAGTGCCGATGGCCCTGAGGTGTTGCTGATGGCTACATGGGTCTGCTGGGCAGCTGCTGGTCTGTGGCTGGATCAGGGGGCTCAGGCTGGCAGCCATATTGTAAAAACCAGCAGGAGAGGAGGCCATGGGGAGACAGATAATGGTAGATAGATACCGTGCACAGGATCTGTTTCTCACACCTGAAATGATGGGATTAGATGCTGGTGACCGTGTGTTTCATCTACTTGGTTTGAAAAGAAAGATGATAAATACTAGGATGGAAAGATTTTAAGAGAAAACGCAGCTTTCAGCAACTCAAACCTCGTTCAGGAGACTCATTTTAATGCTCAGTCTCTCTATCTGCAATGGCCCATCCAAGAAACCGTCCTTTCGGTTATCTGTTGCCACATTTCCAGTTTACACGGCCTGAAAAGGCCCATTGAGGACAGCTATTGTTGTATGCAGGCCTCATATGCAGATCAATTTGAAGGGCCATTATCCAAAAAGAATGTGGGAGACAAAGTGAAGACAGGCTAGTGACAAATGATCAACCTGATAATAGGCTGTAAGACACACTTACCATGCTAACAACACGGCGTGCAGAACGTACGCGCCCCCCCGTCGCAAACAAACAATGTGCTTCCAATCTATCATCGTTGATCCGTGTCATCATTACCCCTCGATGGCCATGCGGACATCAGCATGACAATGCGACATGCAGGGGCCACATTAGCGCGATAGATTATTATCATAGAGAATGTGGCACAAATCTCTTCTGGAGCATTATAGCCAGTGTGGAGAGTCGCAAACAAACAGATTTATGTCGTGCTCTCTCTGAGGGGGCATCTTGGCTGGGCGGACCGTGTGTGCACATGTGTGTGTATTTGCGTGAGCGTGTCAGTTGGAAAGCTTTGCAGGTGAAATGTTGTGCTAATTCTGTACAGGTTGGGCTAATGTCGAGCCCCCGGGTCCTGTTCTGTTGGCAAGCCGATTGGTGATTAGAGATATAATTAAGAGCAGCTTTGACACAGGCACTGTCCTCCACCTCCTCAAGCTCCTTTGTCAACCCCCCCTCTACACACACACACATACACACACTCCGACTGCCCCAGCCACCCAACCCGCAAAGCCCCCCAGGCCACTTCCCATCGCTGTTTATGGTGCTTCCTCCATTATCCGACAACAAAAGGAGTCCTCCGCACACAAAACCCCGGCCAGCTGTGTGCCCGACATGCTGGGGAATACACAGCCCCTCTCCAGCGACAATAAAAAGAAACTTGAGTTTAAACAAAAAAAGTTACACCATATTTGCTCAGACTAACTATGATGAAAGGCAATGAAGACAAGGGCTCCTCATGTAGGTATCAATATAAATATTACTGGAAGGTCAATTAATATGTAAATTAACTCCTCCATTTAATTAGCTATTTAACTATTTTCCAAGGCATGGACATATTAAATCATGCTTAAAGACCCCTCTAACTAGCCTCCTGACAATAGTGCCAGGGAGTCGTGGGCTCATAAACTACCGGCTTGACCTATAAAGAGCCCCGAGTCTGCTAATTCCATCTCAGCCTAATTTTATGACTTGCATAAAATAACCATAGTGCAGCTTTGTAGCTGTAAAGAGGATATGGGTAATAAAACGGAGCCGGGGAAAGCATCAGAAATCTCCTCTTCACTAGTGTCCTCATTTATTATTCTATTATTCTTTGCAGGGTACCGGGCTCATGTGAAAGACAAATGACCTTATTATATTAAATAATTTGTGAGGATATTAACCGTTAATCACACATAAACAGCATTTAAGAGGTATTGATTTTCCCGAGCTCTCAACAGCTTGTTAAATTTACGTCCAATAACATGATAATAGATAATCAGGTGAACGATACTCATTTGTAGGGGACAAAGGAAAGGTAATGGGCATCAGTGACCCCGACTCTACCCTGTCTCTCCATCCCACTCTGTCCTGACCTTCTAGCAGGTATATGACCTTGAGCACATTTCAGTGCAAGTCTTCGGTGATTGACAGCCACGTGTCAGATATTATGTCCAACCAGGGAATTCAGTTTCAGGTCGTGGCTCACGCCCTTTAGACGGGGCCTCCACTGAACTACCTCAACCTGCAAAACTTTTGTGCAAGACTTCATTGTCAGAACATCCTTTATTCAGCGTAGTATTCCTGTTATTTCAACATTGTGTCTGTATTCTTGTCTGTACTTTTTTCGACGTGATTCCCAAAGCTTAATTTCAGCAAGGATTAGCCGAATAGTCAATTCTTCAGATAGTAAATCGGCTACTTTAAAAAAAAAAAAAAAATCTGGAAATCAATAAAGTAATTTTTTAAAGCAAAAATGTAAAATATTATCTTGTTGCAGCTTCTTCAGTGGGAGGGTTTGCTGCCATTGTCTGTTGTACATGATAGTAAACTGAATGTCTTTAGTACTGTTTGTCAGTGAAACAACACGTTTGTAGTAATGGGTGTTTTTATAAATCATAATCCTGATCATTTTTGGTCAATATTGAAATCATGATCATTTAAAATGATTACTCACTGGCTTTGAAAAAAAACTTAGATTTACTTGAATATTAACCTACTCGAACAGGCTATAATTTAACTGGAAAAAACACATTTCAAAAAAGCTGTGGAAGGCATCGAGGAGGTTTACACTTCTCTTTTTTATGTTGTGGAACATTTTGAGATTGAATTTCAGGTGAGCAAATTGGTTGTGCAGACACCTCCATATAAAATCTTGCACAGTATTCGCTGTTGCTCCTCATCGGACTCGTTGAAACCAAAGTGTTTCCCAGTAGCTGAATGGGTTTTACCTTGGTTGTTGACCAAAGACTTCTTCCATCATCTTGTCTTGAGCTGTACTGAACATGCAACAGCCTGGATGAACGTTAGTTTGGGCTTTTAGAGGGGCGAAAGTGCACTGAAATTATATTCCGATTATTTCGATCAGATATATAATTTGCGATACGATTCATGATTATTGGGAATTATCTTTTTTTAAGACAATTTTAATTTCCACTACAAACAACTGTTAAAATCATGGTGATGTTAATATTTGTAGGCCTGGGCATCACTGCAGCACTGCAGTACTTCATTATAATGCTGTATTGTCACACATTTTACCTTTTTTTCTTAAATTGCAGCTATATTTCGATTAATTGTGCATCTTTATTGTAAAGGGAAGGGCTGTGGTGTATTTAAAAAAGAAGACAAACTAGAGCATCATCGTGAAATGAGAAAATTGATAACGCAGAAAATTGTTCAATTTAATTTTTTTTTTTTTTTTTTTTTGATCGTTTGAAGCCAAAATGGGAACTGAAAAATAAAATGTGATTAATCGTGATTTTAAAAAAAAACTGTTGCAGCTCTTAAATGAGTTGTAATTGTGTTGTACAGTACTGATCTACTGGCAGCCCACTGGAGAAGAATTGTTATTCATTTGACTGGCTGATCTGAACAATATAAAGAGACAGGAAAAACTGGTAGATAGAGGAGGATGAGCTGTGACTCGGGTTGAGTTGAGACATAATATTACAGACATTGTATGTAGCATGTTTTGGCCTGCTGAGCCTCAGTGAAGACCGCGCCGTCGAAGCTTCGTCAGAGCCAACAAACTTTGGGTGAAAAGTTGATACCTGCTTCTTTGTTTCTGAAACAGCCGAACACTTCATCAGAGGCATCACTTTTTGTTTGGCACCGTTGACAGCTGTATTCTGATCTCCATGATTACTTTTTGATGCAGCTTTTCCCCTCCTCTTTGTGCGTGTGTGTCAATGAGAGAGAGAGAAACAGAGTGTGTGTGTATCTGTGTGTGTGTGTGTGTGTGTGATCTCTATGTGTCTCCTGACCGCCCGCAGATACCATTTAGGTTTGAAAAGTCCTCCAAGTTGCTGTTGGGGAAGCTGACTTGCCACAATAATAAATTTGCAGCAGGTAGCAGAGAATAGCGAGTGGCATGCAAATCCGTCTTGGTGTCCCTCTGGGGCCCCGGTGCTCACTGCGGGAGAAAATGAAGCCATGCTGCTCCAAACACTGTCTCTCTTTCTCTCCTGGGCCTAAAGTTAATTTCAGCGGAGAGAGCCAAATAGGGTGTCGACCGGTCTCTCTTCTCCAGCCATGTAGACACACCGGGGCTTGTTCCAGAGATGGATATGTGAGAGGATAGACTCACACTACCTACCTGACACTGGCCCTCTTGATTCATTATGACAGGCCAATCTTTTATTAGCCTGGGCCTCGTATTCAAACCCTATCAAGAAAAAAAAAAAAAGTGAAGAAGCTGAATTTTCTCTGGATGAATACAGCAGATTTATTATGCGGCGCCTCCTCCACGACCCCCATATAGAGGCATGTAATTATTAGCCTCATGTTTTTGACAGATCTGGTTAGCAGGCTGTTATTTGATATCCGTGTTAACAGAGGCACCTGGATTGACAGATATAAGCACACGCAGCCACACTGCTTTACAAACCATTATTTTAAAAGCGATAATACTCTGGAGGACCTTTTTTTTTTAGTGTGCCGCCTGAAAAGATGGGATCAAAAAACATCGTCGCAGATTTCAGAACAGTAAATGAATACAAGGCTGGACGGTAGAGTAATTCAATTACTGTGTGGCAGTGCAGGCCCAGTTTTATAGCCTGCTCTCTGCTCTGTGAACACATCCACAGTTAAATGAACATGATAGGCAATGGTCATCTCCCCCTGTTGTTACAAGATAGCTGTTAGGCTGCCTCGGTAATGATATGAACCAGGCCCTGCGTTCCCAGACTGTTTATGAGGCATAAAACAATATTTTAATTTGGTCAAAGGATTTACATTTTTTAACAATGTGTGAGCATCTATCAGTTCATGAAAACTTCAGCACCAATATTGGCTGCCTTGTTGTGCTGGACACCTTAAAATTAGCTTCCTAGTTCAGATTTTTTTTTTCTCAACCTGATATACGTATGTTAATATTTAAATAAAAATCTATCCATATTCGTGATTTGGTTAGTCGAGTATAACTAGTGACTATTTTGATAACCGATTAATCACTTGAGTTGTTTTTCAGGATATAATGCCAAATATTCCCTTGTTCCACCTTCTCAGTTGTGAGAGACTGCTGCTTTATTTTTCTGCTGATTTATTTTCCATGACGGTAAATTGAGTTTGGACAGTTTATCGGGGCCAAACGAGCAATCTGAAGATCTCACCTTGGGCTCCAGTTTATAGACTTTAATGATTTACTTATTAATCGAGAAAATTACCTGCAAATGAATGATAATAATCTTTAGCTCCAGCCCAAGTGACATTACAGTATATGGCAATGTACAGGAATATATTTGTGTTTGTGTACTGGAACTGGTTAAGTACTGCCTTTATGTCGTGGTACTAAATTTCACCTGCTTATTGTTTATGATCGTATTCTACTGCTGCATATTATCACAACAGTAAAGGGCGATGAAACATAATTTTCTCACCTGATGGTCGTTCGTAATGAGATCAGCCACTACTAAAATGCCATAATGCATCACTATGAATGCACCTAGGAAGGCTAGTGTCCAAACATGTCTTCCTGATTTGGCCTTTTTATGGCAGAAAACTGTCTACTCACTCTACTAAATGAGAATTTACAGTCAGTTATCTTGTCCATCCTCAGAAGCATGCGCTGTCTACAGTACAGTCAAACTCACCATAAATCTTTGAATCAGCTCTGAGTTGCATCCCGGTCTTTCAAAAGCAATGCTTTTGTAAGATAAGCCCAGCCTCTGTATGACAGCGAGCTGGCTAGCCAGAGAGTCGGGCCTTGTAGTGCAGCTGATTCTGAGGCTTGTCTCTGATGGTGTTGGTGGATGGATGTGCTCTGGTGTTGGGCAAGAGGGGTAAACTGTATTGATCCTGATCCAGTCTCATTTTTGTAAGCAGACGGCATTTCCCTCTGTGTTTGGGTCCCTTTTTGATGGCCCCTGACAGGCCCTGCTGAACGCTGTCGGAGACTATTTGACAGGCTGGACAAGGGTGGGAGGAGGGGGAGACGGGGAGGAGAGGGAACGGAGGGAGGCAAAAGAAGGGGGAGGAAAGTAGCTGTTCAGCTCGGTGCCGGCTGGTGACAATTGCCTCAGCCTTGGAATCAATTCCCGCTGTTTACAGACCATTTCACAGCCCTTTACCTGTAACATCACTTGTGTCAGTCCCATTAATACCTCCAGATATATAATGGTTGAATTAGCATAATGGCTAAAGCAAGGCCCTGGACTGTGAACACATAGCAAATGTCAACATGCTCTCTTCACCGAGCCAATTAGAGGCCATTAACAGGCCTGCTCGGCTGCAAACATCATCAAAGTTAAAGACAATTCCAAACAGCATCCCTCCAACCCCCTTTTCCACTGTTGTAATAGATGGGCCATAGAAACTGAAATGTTAGTAAACAGTCGGCCAGCTTCGACTTCAGCCGCTTCATCTTCAGTCTGCCGGTGTATTCAGCCTTAGAGCTAAATGGCTGCGGCTGTATTAACTTAATCTACCCGAGTCCTCCTGGTAGTGTTGTCCTGTGACGATGGTTCTCAACATCTGGCTTACAACTCGTGCTGGCGATATGACCTATAAATAACACTGCAATAATTTCAGGCTATTTCTCAACACACGATATACATCTCGAAATGTTGTAATCTCTCCTAACGACTTCATAAATGCTCAATTTGATTGACAAAATGTCATTTTTTAAAAATATTTTTTTATAAGATCTTGTTTTGAGATGCGTTATATATTTTGGATAAATCATAATGCACACGCGCACAGGTTTTTACTTGCACGATTACAAAGTGCTTTCTTTTTCTTATGAATACCAGAAGGCTACTGTAGGGTTGGACGCTAAAGACAGATTCAAATTTCACAATAATTTTCACCAGATTTCTCAATATTGACATTGCAACAATGGTGTACGGATGGCTAGTGGTACTTACACAATATTAACACAATTCTGGACAAGAAATCATCGGTAATGTGTATATAATATGTGTAAAGGCAAGTATAAGAAAGAAGTAAAACAGTCTGATTGAATTAGAAAATGACATCACTTTACTGTAATGCAGCCTTTAAAACTAGGAGAAGACAACACTTGCAATATCACAATACAACAATATTCAGAATCGAATACGATGACAGTCAAAATAAATCAGTATATTGTCCAGCCCTACTTACAACTTTTTGGGGATGAAGCTAAAATAATTACATTTTCTTGCAGGAAGGCAAAACATCACTTCAAAGATTATATATAGTTTATCTAGGTAAAAAAATATTTTAACACACAGTGTGATAAAGACAAAAAGCTCTGCAGGTACTTGCAGATTTCACTGATTCCCACATGTTTCTTGCATGCTTGGCAAAATGTAATTAACTCGAGTGAATATTTAGGGTTGGCCTATTAACTTTTTTCTCAATTAGCTGGTTCACCCGATTTACTCAATTGCGCAAAGTCTTTGAACAGCTGGTAATCTTGCATATGCTAGCAAATTAGTGATAAGATAATGAACACAGTTAAGATAAACAGCATAGAGTCATTATGCTGCACAGAAAAACGGCAATCCAGATGCAGGCATGTGATAATGCACAGGGTGAAATAAACTGGTGTACAATGACACCACAGAGGATGTATTTACACATACATTTGAGCTGTGTGCTTATACTTTCACTGTATCTTGAGCATTTAGCCCTTGGCCACCATATAAAAACTGAAAGACAATAGTGCTAGTGTTAAATAAAGGCCTTGAAAGTATTGTCACAAAACTGCAGAGGCAAGCAAGGCCAAGAGTCAACTGTTCAGGACCACACATCATCCGATGTGGCCTTCAAGAACGGTTAGCTGTGTACCGGACACATTCAAGTTCTCCTGCTCGTGAAAAGCTCGAGAGATGGATGTGAGTTTATCAGCATTATACAAAGGGCAGTTCATGCACTTCCGGAAAAGTCAAGCTTTTGAGCCATTACATTTATACAGAAGGCAATTTGATAAGCTTGTTCCACAGTTTTTACATGTGATATTTGTTCTGTCCTGCTATAATCATATTATTGTTTCCTCAACTGTTGCCAAGTTCCTGGTTTCCTTCTCTGAAATAACTTGATAATACTGCAAAATTATTAAATAATGTTAAATTTAGAGTCCCTGATAAATATCTATTCAATTATAACCCATAAATAAGTTCCCCAGAGTTATCACAGTCACACTGTTATTTGTGGACTATAATGCAGTCTAATTTGATATCACATCAAGAGGTTTTTTTTATTATTTGTTCAATAAAATTTGTATAAGTTACAGTTCTTTCCTCTAAACCATTTGTGTGAACATTCTTCTGTAAATCATCTCAAAGACTTGTTTCCAGTGTCCTGACACAAGCAGAGAAATTACTTTTATACACTCAGAATCTACTATGTTCAGGAGAAGATATGCTCTTAGATTACGGACTAAAACGATGTAAGTAGCCAGTGAGTGCTCCCTCTTGAAGAGATCCCCCCCCACCCCATCTTTCCACATGTTGACTCATAACAAATTGGTCACTGCCTGGCAGGCAGGTCACCAACAGGCCTCACCTCACGTCTGCATCAGGATGCAGCCCACTGTCTGCTGCCCCGCTCAGCTGAGCTCAGCTCAGTTCAGCTCTGTGGCCAGCCCGCGATGATAAGTCACCCAGCCAGCCAGTATTGATTGGGGGTCCTGGAGGCTTATACAAAGGCAAGGAGGGAGGTGACTGATTGTGTTTTACAGAGAACATTATCACTCCACTCAACGCAGGAGGGCCGACAGAATTTCCTCGCCCAAGAAATGGAGACGACCACCCGGGCCGGGAGTATATGACTTGACTCACTGAAGCGCTAAGTCCAATTTGAAAGCCAAATTGTGAGGCTTAGAACAAAGGGGGGAAAAAGAGAAATGGTTACAGTTTGTCTGGTGATTTTTCTCCCTTTAGCTCTGACCAGTCCATATAATACTACCCTTTCTATTTGCTGCATTTTCTATAAATTCATAAAAGCGCTAAAACAAATTGCCTTCTTCTGTACGTGCTCTGCATGCTCCCGCCCAGAAAGTCTTCTGCGGTAACCTCAGGTTTCGTCTCATTGTTCCACCTCATATTTGTCTCTTTTATTGCTTCAGGTGAAAGGTCAAAGGTAGGCAACAGAGAATCTCATATGGAAATTTGAATAATTCTTATCTGAGGCAATTTTTTTCACTGAGGATTTATGCCAGAGCACGAGCCTTGGCATGTTTTTATCAACTCTGCTTGCAGATTAAATGTAGATCAGGGTGAGAGCTGCTCCAACTCCAACATGTCGTAATGCACACTAGAAGATGATCGCAACTGATGAAAAACTGCTTCAAGATGATCGTGTTGTTGAGTCTCGATCCCTTTCCTCAGCAATGTCCTCTCCTCTTCCCTCATTCTTTTCCTCTCCTCTCCTCTCCTCTCCTCTCCTCCAGACTATCTTTCTTGATCATTTTCTGCCTAAATAAAGCTTGCACTCTCCGCGAGTAATCAGGCAAGAGTATCAGGATCTAATAGACTCACACAAGCTCCCTTATCAGCCAGGTGCAATCTGAGGCTGCTGCCGCTTAACAAGGAATTAAACATTTTTCCGTGCTGCTGCCAGCACTTTAATTGATTGATGCTAAAAGTTTGGAAAATAAAAGCCTTAGTGCGTCAAGCGCGGCGCTGTTTTCCAGGCCCTGCCGGACCCCGCGGAGAGACGAGCCCTCGATTAGAAGTGGCAGCTCGCATTTTCAGCATCAGCCGGCCCTGTCATCTCGGCCCGGCCCGGACGCGTGCGTAGGTGTGAGCATGTGCGAGTGTGTGCGTGGCATGTGTGTCGGCCACTTCACATGGAGAGCAGCGGCTGAAAGACACATGTACTCGAAATAAGGGAATCAATAGAACACTTAATGAACAATTAGGAGAACAGCTGTAGGGCTGTCAGACACCCATCTGTACACAGATCTGCTCTGAGAGAGGGAGAGCGAGAGTGAGGCCTCGCTACAGCACCGAGGCTATCGCTTCAGGACATGTGCAACCCCCCCCCCACACACACACACACACACACTCGCACCCCTCCCTTTAGCCTATCGACATCCATTTACACCCCGCTCCCTCCCTCAGCTGCACGCTATGAGAGCCAAGCCCAATTTAGCCAAGCAGACCTCCATCTCCTTCCATCCCTCACCTCACATTAGCAGGAGAAGCCGCTAAAGATATGGAAATGGCACAGGACATCCTTCAGGCCCGTGTCAGGGGAGGGGGGATCGATAAATTTGACAATCCATGGCATTTAATTAAAATGGCTGCCGGAAGCTAGGCAGTTTGTTTTTCTGTGTGGGACCCAGCCCGGCGTTTATTGCTCAAATGAATACATAAGTGTATTCATAAGCACCCCGTACATTAAATCCACCTCACTCTTTGAGAGGGGTTGGGGGGGGGCCTCTCAACTTTCAACGCTGAGCGAGCACCCGGACGGATGAAATTAATATCTCCACCTCTCCCCCCAGTGATTTTTAACGTATTCTTGATGCATAAAGAGATATCCTCCTCAACGAGGGCACTGACAAATGAACGTCGACCACAGTCAGCTCTCCTGATTTGCCTGTCTGTGACAGTGCCGACCTTATGTGCCAGTCAGGACGAAAAATAGTCAACAGTAAACGTACAGCGACAGAGGTGTTGGATAGATAGGTTCAGCCTTCGTCTGGGCGTCTGACGTTTTTACGTGTAGATCAGCAGGCTATGACTGACAGCTATTATGGTTAACCAAGCACAGGGATCTGAGAACAGTATCAGAGGGTGGGCAAAGTCTGATAATTGACCTTGTACAGCCTCTCAGTCGTTCTTTATTAAAACTTCATTTAAAGAAGAACAACCCCGGGTGGCTGCTGCCGAAGACTCTTTATCTCTCGCTCCCTCCGCAGCCATAATGGATTACATAGGAATCCATTATGCATTCCACACAAGAAAGAAGTAGGGCCCAAGACCTGCTTAAAAATATATTTTTAGTACTGAAAATTAATGTGTTCACACAAGCCACTGAATCATTTTAAATGTTCTTTTTTAGTATATTAGGTATATGTGTTGAAAAGACCTATATTTCAATGAGGCCTTGGGCCCGGCAGTGCGAGAGTAATGGGCGTGCTAATTTATTCATGATTTTAGCTGTGTCGCTATCTGTGTTTTTTCTTGTGGTTGTTATTGTATTGTCTAATGGTGTACACTGTGTACAATGAAGTCTACAGCTGTTGTTGTGGAATACCCCTCTCACACACGTTTATCCCTGACTGAGTTCAAACAACAACAAGGAGGAAATAATCTGCCTGTGTACTTTACAGTTAGTCAGGCTGCGTGCACCTTATTGCGACTACAGTATATGTAAGACTGTAGGCTGTGCCACACAGACTGCAGTCTATAGATCTCTTTCAAACCAGGTGCTTATATCTGCTGAATCCCTGCAGTCCAGTCTGGGAACTTTTTCTCACTTTGTAAGACTCTGGGGTGCATTTTGCCTTTGTCTGATAGTAACAGTGCCGATGGGAACCATGGAAAGCTAGAGAGGGATACTGCATGCAGCAAAGGTCCCTGGCTAAAGTCAGATGGGTGACTTTGCAGTTCCTGGGCCTTGCTATTATGCATGCTGACTAATACAACTAAAACAAACAGAGACATTTTCAATATGATTGGCCTCGCCTGTGCCTTTCCTGCCACGAGTAAAGTCATGATTTCTGCTGTGAAAAGGTTCCTGTGTTGTCAGACCAACGAATGGTCAAAGTGAAATCCATTCTGAATCTCGGTAAACAAGTTGTACTAACAATTTAGTGACTATGTAGTTACTATTAAGCTGTAATTGGACAGGTTTAGACTGTTGTATTTGTAATGTATTTGTATACCATATAACCCTGTTTCACAACTGTGTACAAACCATGCTGCCGCTGATTGGTGGAGCAGTTTATACTCAAACAGAGGAGGGTTACATATAAATGAATACAGTGACACATTTAATAATATAGTTCCTCTTTATGGGACTCCTCAGTTCTCTCTGATCCCTTGAAGATCAGGACTGTTAAGGGGGTTTGCTTTTTGTTCACACTGAAATTGTGCGTGTAAAAGTTAATGATGATTGCGCTCTACTTGAAAGCACAGCTTGAATTCACTTTGTCTTCGCAAGCAAATCCACCGGCCGTAGTTCTAAGAGCAGTCTGCAATGTTGCTGTTGTAAAAGTCTTGTGAAAAGGCCCAAACAGTATAGAGGGACTCAACTGTGGCCAAGAGGTGTCCAATGATCGACCAAGCTTTGATAGCATGTTATTTTCTCGATTCATTGCAAAAACATCCAAAAACTTACTTGACTTATTTAAATTGCTAAATCTGTCCGACCATCAGTCTAAATCACAAATATATCAGTTTAGTATAATATAAGACCATGAAGGCCTACAAATGTTTATATTTGCAAAAGTAGAGCCTTTGATTTTTTGCCGACAATCAATTGATTTTCAAAGATTCTGTTAATCGACTAATCGATGAATCGTTTCACTTCTAATGTGAATACTTACAGTTGCCATGGGATGTCATTACCCTGACATTTCTGCCTAGCTCTCTCTCTCTCTCTTAGTCACACACACACACACACACACACACTCCTTCATATGCGCACTCAGCAGACTGCCGCTTTAATATTTGCCTTGGACAATGGTCCACTCATTGTCCACTCAAGAGTTTCAAAATACAGAATGATTATCAGGTGTATAATTTTTTACAATTCTAATTTCTGGGGTATTAAAAGGTTAGATTGCGCCATTAGGTCGACTGTGAGCACAGGTGCTGATTAAGTTGATTCACTGAGGCAATTACAGCCAGATCCCCTTTAATTACTGTGGGTTTTATTGCAACTGCGTGATAATGGTGCACAGGGCCTGCAGGAGTTTTAGATGGAGATGAGATTGCAAAGTATCGCACACAGACACAAATCTACAGGATGGAGGAGATCTTTCAGCCGCACACACACACACACTCTCACGCACACTGACATATGCACACACAAAAAGAAAGAAGCCAAAAAGAAAAAAAAGAAAAAACCTCCCATTGCTTCGTCTGTTTTTCTCTCTCGATTTGTCTCTCTCCGTCACGCACACACTCATTCACAATCACACGCATACACACTCGGTGTCATTAGACAGAGGGGAATACCAACGAGACAAAACTTACAGGCCACAGCGGCGCAGAGACTGATGCTGGTTTGAATCCAAGAGTCAGGTGGAGGGAAAACTTGTGCGCGTGGTGGATGATACACAATCCTGAATTCATAGCATGTCCTGCCACACACACTGACACGCACAGACAGGCTGACACCGTGCTAACCTCCACCCTCCCATTCACGCACACACACACACACACACACCCACAGCACACTTGCCACCCTGCTCAACACAGGCATGCAATAAGAAACAAGTCGACAGCTACACAGCAGGCAATATCCCCTGCCTTCAGCCTCGGTGCGTGTTTCGGATGCATCCGGTTAGTAAAAGCTGACAGAGGGCCGGCCATGCCTCAGAGGACAGCAGAATGAGGAATTTCGGCGTTCCTCCACATCACCCCTGAGATGCAGGAAGCACGGGTGTGCTCCCGCCCCCATCACACACACACACACACACACTAACACAAACCGTGATGTGCTCCTAAGATTCCCTGTCACCAGGAATGGAAATTGAAAGCGGCACACACATCCGTTATCTAAATGTTAACTCCAGTGCCCTTCTTGTTGTCACAGCCGGACGAGGTTAGCCAACACAAGGAGAGGTGCTTTGCTTTGGGCCTCTGCCATGGTACACCCCTCGCAGTAGGAGGAGAGGAAGACTCTGGTGCCTCTCCAAACTATGTCTAAATGAAAAAAAGCATGAAATTATGACGGCGCAATGACCTTTTCTTCCAAAAGTCCCCACTGGCCGTGGTCCTAAAGGCAAGTTCATGATGTTAAAACTAATTGTAGCTGATTGCTTTAACACAGAAGATGCTGGTATCAGACCTTAGGTAATCTCAAATGTTCTAATTTCTTAACCATAATGATTAAAGCCAGTGAAACTCAGTGCATCTTCTGTTGGCCTTTCTTTTTGTGCATAGGTACAAGTCCGTCTTCTCTTTTATAAATCACTTATCCCGTTCAGAATCCCTGTGAGCTGCAAGTGGCCGACACTCCAGTAAATAAATGATGAGTTAAGTCTCTGCAGTACGTTTGGATATTACTAACTCGGTACTAGGGTTCCACCAGTATAGTTTTGTCAGGGCCAATGCTCTATCAGCACTCATTTTGGAAGAGATATACATTTTCAGAAAAAATGGAAATCTCAGTGTCAAAATTTAGAATAACAAGTGATGGAATGTGACTAATTTACTCAAGTAATGTACCTAAGTAGAATTAGAGGAACTTGTACTCCACTACATTTATTTGATAGCTTTAGTTAACAGCAACTTTGCAGTGTCAGATTAGTCAGCGTTGATTGGCTATCACTTGTGATGTGTAACCAATCAGATAGTGTCATGGATGGAGCATTAAAGCAACATTACGTAGAAATTGGCTTTTTGTGTTATTTGAGTGCAACACCACTGTTGTAAATACAAATCCCAGGTCTCTAACCATTTGTCAGACGTAATGTAGGTGCTAACTGCAAACAAAAATCATTACGTCATAAGAATGTTATTCCTTGAAAACTTGTATCTTGAAGTAAACATATGTACGTAACGCTATCACAACTCTGTACCATCAAAAATGATTCTGAAGCTGTTACTTTAAGGTAAAAAGTTACATAACGTTGCTGAGACCAGGGCGTGGTGACTACAGACAGAAGTAGGTGACTGCATCAGAAGTGCATCTTTAAATTAATCTGTATTTTTTGCAGTCAGACAAAGAAACCAAAACAACGCTTATACCGATGATCTAAGAAATTCTGAATATCAGATCCGATTATTGATCCGGATTATTGGTCTATCCCTACACAGTAACAATTAGAATGCTTTTCACATGCCTTTAAAACCTTAATAAGTTTTTTTTTTTTTTTGCTTCAAATGAGATTGTGTTAATTGTTAATATTGTTGAAGTCCTATATCGAGCCTATGATTCATCCAAATATCACCTCCTTCTTGCTGCTAAATTTAATTGGGATAGAGTATAAATGCATCAAACATTTACAGTATGCGCTGGTGATTCTTTAAATGATATGTTACAAGACGAGCAGTTTTGAAAATATGCTTCTCTTGTTTGTTACCTGGTGTAAAAAAAGTTGAAGAACCTTTGACCTACTGTACGCTGTAGGTCATGTTCACATGGTGGAGCACCCTTAAAGCTCCTGTCCTGTGTGGCGCTGATTAATCACAGCATCATGACATCTGTCTGGCTTCAACCCAGAAGAGATGTGTGAGGCATGCAATGCCTCAGCACTTCTCCGGGAGCTCCTGTGAACAGGATAGACGGAGGAGGGGGGGGGGCTGAGTTGGTAGAAGGAGATGGGTGGAGACAAGTGGACAGTTGCGTGGACAGACTTGAGACTCTGAATGCAGTCTGATGCAGCGCAGGCGGTATTTACGCTCCGACGGCTGCGGGATCCGGGAGCCGGATATATTTAGCCACCTAGAGATATCACGCCAAGATGAGATTTCAAAGTGAAGTACCTGTTTGAAGATGCATGGCATTCCACAAGGGTGGGCAAAGGCTACTGGGTATAAATCTAGCACCCCTGCACCTGGTGTGAAGACAGGGAGGGAGTGTGACACCTAAGATTTAGAATGACTTACACACAAGCCGTACATTTGTAAACTACACACTCATCCATATAAATTTACACACTACCTATGAATCGAAGAGACCGGACACTTCACTTTTTAGCTCTTGAACATCCGCACACACGCGCGCAGACGGTGAATATTACATTTTCCCCCCGTGTCTTTCCCTTTTTGTTAAATCTAATTCTCCTGGATGTTCTCAGTGTCATCCATCACGGTCTGATGTTGGCTGGAGGAGATCCTGAGAACCACGGGGTTAGCGGGAATAGAAACGACACTTTGTGGCGGATCACAGTCCTGTTCTTCAGTGCACTTAAGCGACACAAATTTGATTATATTGTCATGAAAAACAGAATTGTTTATGTTGACTTGTGCGTGTGAGACTCAGAATTGTTATGACACCCCACTCAGCACTGTGTACTGTACTGTTCATAGGCCTGGAAGGGTGGTGACGCATTAAGATGCACCTTCTTGCATTATATATGTCTATTCCATGAACTTCACATTAGAATTATATAACTCATTTGTCTGTATGTATGTGCCTCTTTTCCACCAACATGAAAGTGGTTCCCTTCTGTTTGCATAACTAATTTTGAACCATTCAGAGAATTTTCACAAAATATAAATTCAGAATAGAAGAGTTGCTTGCTAATTAAAAACTTCAGGTTTCTCGACCTGAAGTGGGATCCGAAGTGGGTTTGACATGTCCTATGGGTTGTTCTACATTGTGCAACACCTTCCCTTGATGACAAATCCTTGATTGCAATGGTTCCGCTCAAAACTGGTGGAAACACGGGCTGGTTCGCTGGAAAGCACCAAGGTTGCGCAAATCTTGAACAGAACCTGAAAAGCGGCAGATTAGGGCATCTGTGTTGTTCTTGTTTTGTTTTTTTTGTGTAACATCCAAAAGTCATGTTGTTGGTGTCTCAGTATCAAAGTCCCAAAGGACCCATTGTCCCAGTGAAGGCTGTGGGACTTGACCTAATCAGGGACTCATTCCAAACACAGTTATGATCATAAGATATTAGAAAGTCTTTCTTGATCCCCTTCACAGCTGATCCCTCGGAGGGCTGCATGCCACAAGCCCTTGGATGACACCAAAATAAAATCTTTATTGGACTTCTCTGAATTTTCACATGTACCCCCCCCCCCACACACACACACACTACCCATCCATCCATCTGTGGAAGACAGGAAGGACTCTCATGGACTCCCTCTTTGTGAGGAATTTGCTCGGCTGCAGATTAGATTTTCAGGAATCTGCAATGTCAATGACACTTAAGGCAGCTGTGTTAAACGGGAAGGCATGGCGACCGTGTGTGCGTGTGTGCGTCTGATCGGCTTGCTTTGTAAATCCACCACTCGCTTATTGCATTTCCCTTGAGCCTGTGACTCATTAATCAAATATTCATACATGCCCTGTAAATACATGGAGAACACAGTCAACCCTCAGAGCGCTGTCTGCCCCCCAGCACAAATGCCCTTTCATGTTTTCTGACAAAAATCCCCAAATGTCCCGTCCCCTCCCTGCGCCTCCCTCCTGCCCATTCATCCCTTCATCTTCCTTTCCATCTCCCAAACTTGGAGAATGTCACTGGTCCTTTGCTGCTGCATACTTGATGTTCCCGTTCTGTCCACACAGCCGGTCGGCCGTCCGCAAAAAAAGAAAAAAGACAGGGACGAACACACAGATCAGACGGGGGATCTAAATGATGCCTTTATGTGTTTTGAGATTGCTTCTCCATGGTAGAGAAGAGAACAGACGAGGGATTCTTCTCTCTTTACTGTCTATCCATTCTCACCCTTGCCCCGGCTCCCTCACAGAAGGGACAGTTCCCGCCTTTAAAAAGCAGGGCTCATCATAATACAAGAATTTGTATTGTACATGAAAACAGTCCGGCATAGCTCAAACTAAGGGGGCAACACACAGATTATCCATGGTAACAGAGCTTTGCACACAAGGATATTTTCTTTTCCTCCACGGAGGAACACAATTGCCGCCAGTGTCACTGGGTCACATTTTTTCCGGTCCCTGGTTAATGGGCTGTAGAGATGGTTAGCACGTACGATTAGTTTTAATCTGCTACATTTGACTGGGAGAGAAAAGGATTGAATACATTTCAACACACCACTGAGGTTTGTATCTAGCTCTGAAAATGAAGCAAACAAGTTTTTTCTTTCAACTAGAGTCTCTTCAGATTCTTCAAGCGGACCCTAAAGACGCAAACCGCTTAAGAAAGTAAAATATATCGACTTTATTCAACTTTTTCGCCCGGCAGTGTTAGACACTTTTAAAATTTGATGTACACATTTTGTAAGGTGGTCTATGCAAACGGGCAAGTGTTGTAATGCGGGAGAGCAAATGAAGATTTAGAATACTTCAGTGTTTTTGAAGTGCATGATCAGACTTTTGAGCCTGACACGTTCCAGCGTACTCCTTCATGTCTGGTTTGTTAATGTGTTTTGTCTAGTCACTCAACGCTGGAGACTAGAATTGGGGAGAAAACACAAAAGAAGGAAATATATTAAGAAACAACATGAAATGTTACAAAAGGTTATTAATTGCACACAGCATATACAAATACTATTGATTTGGAGGGTTAATACAGTAAGTCTCTGCACTCTTCATGTTGTGTGGGTTGCTACACCAAATAGATCGAGAGTGTTTTTCACGTTTTGATCTTAGCTGTTGTTTTACAAGTGTGTTAAAAAATACACAGTACATCCCTTTACATGTACATGTTCTATTGTAAAGGGTTGTTTAAAACAGATGAGATTCAACACATGATCCCTTCGACAAACACTTCTGTCACCACTGGTCACTTTCACTGTGATGCATTTTTTTTAAAGGCAGGCAAACAATCACATAACCACACAAAACCATCATATATTATTGCTCAGAGAAAAATAACTGTGCTCTAGTGTGAATAAATAAAACGAAACATTGGTAGTTGTCCTTCAGAGCATGTGTCCCGTAGGCGCCTGTTGTTGAGGTGTTTCAGTCATCGTGTTCGATGAAATGTTTTTGGCAGAGAAGTTTGAGAAAGTTACCTGGCTCAATCTTCAGAGTGCCCGTAGCCCATGTTGATTAAGGCTTTTTCAATACTTCCCTTAATTCAATGTAAACCGCAGAACGAAAAACTGTCAATATACTGTAGGTGTAGCCCGGCGAAAAGACTGTAAACGCTCATTTTAGTCTAAGTTACGACTGCTCTATGACACCTGTTGGCCTTGAAAGCATGTCAGGAGTGTTGGGAGTGCTGAGTTAGACCAAATGGGCATTATAAGCAAATCCCTAGACATGAGGTAAGGTGCAAAACAATCCTACACCAAATCACCCAAAATCTGGTGTGTTGCTATCAATAGTTGTCTTAATAATGCTGCAAAAAAAGAATTCCCTAGATTCCTTAGTACCACTAGATGTTCCTCTTCTCAAGATGAGTATATATATATATATATTTAAAAAAATAGGTCATTAAATTAAGCAGAGTACCAAAAACCCAGTGCTTCCTGACGAAATGTCCAGCAAGCTCACACAGTCCAGCCAGTAATTATCAGTTTTGGCAAAAACTGTACTGCACAAAGTTTCCAGGGCGTATAAATCAATTACCGTAGTTTAGAAAAAAGTTCCATAACCTTCAGTGTCACAACAGGCTCTGACATGAGGCATCGGATATGAAGTAGTTTGATTCATTAAAAGAAGAAGTTCCCTGTCAGTAGTCTTTTAAAGAGCGCCGTCAAAGCAGCACAAAGTCCCCGGCAGTGGTGACCGTCCTCCGCGGGTCACGGATGAAAGGCCATTCTCTCTTCTCCGGGGTCAGGCTGGCCGACAGGTCGTAATCTCTGCCGTGACCTTGCACGAAAGTGAACGCGGGGTATTTCTCCTTCGCCGACGGCTGCAGCACCTGGAACAACAACAGACCAGCGTTTCAGAGGACTCCTCGTGTTACACCGTACTGTATATTTCATAACAGTTTGCTTTGAATTTCATCACTCAGCCTAACGAGGAGAATCATCTTGTGCCTTGTTCGTTCTCTCTTATGTCGCCACTGGAGAAATTACAGTAAATCAATTTTAATATAATTTCTATAGAGTCTTCTAAGCTGAAGCATTAGAGGTGTAAGGAGGGAAGAATGGTTTACAGCATCTACCCAACATGTTGACTGGGCTGAGAAAGTAAGAGCTCGGTCTGATTTGTGGCTAAATGGTGCCACCTAGTGGTCAACTTTTCACACTGACGGCATATTTTACAGGACACAAAACAGAACTAATATGGAATCGTGATAATAGTAATAAAAAAAATTGAAATGTTGCAATATTGTTCCCTACCTTAGACAGCTCTTGTGTGATTCTCTCATAGTCTTGCACACCTCTAGAGTAGAAACCTATGGTGCAGCTTGGGTCCATCTTGCTGAAAGGCATCTTCTTTGGTGAGGGGCAATGATATGACTAGACAAAAAGAAACAAAATACATCAGAAAATATTCATCACGCTGAAAGAGCGGATAATGTACAACCACTGTGGGGCATACATACACCTCGTGGCAGCGTCACCAGCAAATAAGATGTATTCTGCACCATTTGATGAATGAAATCCTATTTATCTGCTGTCACAGCGTCCATAAATTTACAACTCTGGTGTGTTGTCACATCGCATACCACAGCATGCAAAAGCATAAAACAAAGTTGCTACACAGTGCTGTGTGCTGATTTTTATATATGGGTCCTGAAATATTCAGGCTCACAGTACCTGATCCCGTATTTGCCGTATTTCTCTTAAGTGGCAGCTTCACACATCTGAGCAGCAAATAAATCAGCAGATAGGGACTCTGTAATTGGGCCGAGGGCTGCTTTAAGATTCATACCCTTAAGTACTAACAGAAACTATTAAATTCACATTACTGGGGCCCCAGTCAGCTCGTCTGTGTAATTTCACATTACCTGGAGAGGGAAATCGCTGGTGCTGACATCCACAAAAGACTGACAGTAATGAGGGTCCATGTAAATCAAGCTGTCATCTGCAAGGACAAAACAAAAGACAAGTTATTCAAAAACATCGGATTATTACAAAAACGCGCTTCTCTCCAATTTCTATGCAGAGTAGCTCAAAGTCACCCGTTTGGCCCACTGTTAGGCTTGTGCGCGTCAAATATGCCTCCCAGAAGGTTGTTGCTTTTTAATATCCACCAGGGTGGATTAAATTCTGCATAATCAGATGCGTTTGCACAAGCACATTCTTTACGCGCGCGAAAAAAAGGGGTTGTCATTTAATTTTTGTGCGGGGGAATTACTTTTACAAACACGCAATTATATTGGACCATTTGCATATGATAAATGCTGCGCTGAGCTGCGCCTTGGCAGGGAGAATGTATTGCTTGTCATTTAGACATCATCCACTACTGTATTTCAAATTGGTAAAATGTAAATGCGTAAATATTGACTGCCAAGATGTACAACTGAAGGTTCCTCCTGGCTCCTGAAGGTGATGAAGAGTGGCTCACTTTGGGGCCCGGATGAAATTTAATGCATGCCTCCTATGGAAATCAATTACTGCTCACAACTTGGGAGGTTTACTTGTGATAAATGGGTGAGGCTTTGATGGGTCAGAGAGAATAAAGTAAGCCCTGCTTCACTTGCCTCCATCTCCACTCCTCTCCGTTTTCCCTCACGCAAACAGGAATACATTAACTTACTTTGTCTCTTCACATAAGAAGGGTATATTATGCAAAATAATCATCTATTCACACCGGCCTCTCTCTGTGTGTCTTTCTCTGCTTTGCATTACGCCAACACTCACCTTGAAATCCTACAAAGTAGCAGGCCTGTTTGGGCTTCCCTCCGATGATGCCTATGCAGTACTCCAGACTCAGTATGCTCTAAATACAAAGAGAGAGAAATACATATGACTAGGAGCCCAAATACTTTGACTTTGTTGCTCTGTATTTCATTGACAATAAAACAGACATTTTAAACCCACTGACCACTTCCTATTTACAAAATAATTATTTTTTTTACCTTTGTTACCACTGAGTGTACGTCAGGGTTCATACAGCTTTTTAGTTAAATCCAAGCACTTTTGAAGCACTTCCAAGGTAACTTAACCAAAAATGTCTAGACTCTCAATGCCTTTAACATCACATTTAAATAAAAACAAATAAAAAATAAAGTTTACAGAGTAGAGAGGCGAAGTTTCGCCCCTTCCATGTTGCCCAATGGGACATTATTTTGGGAAAAGAATTGCACAGTAGTCAATGGTGATGGACAAATTTTGATCTCATTTGAATTGTTCCATGAAAAACACATGATGTCAATTTAAAAAATAATTTTGCAAGTCAAGAAAGTCGAACTTTGTTGTAAAGATGGTAAAATACCATTTAGTTTTGTGTAATATTGCTCATTGAACTGCGTCGTCTTGCTCAATATACCTCACTCAAACCCATCATGGTCGTCACCTCAGCACAGAAAAAGTATGAAAAAGGTAAAAACATAACAAATCTGTCCATATTGATAGCTGCAGTTATGCTCAAGGAGAGTCCATAAGTTTTATTAGCCTTAACCACTACTAGGCAGGAATTACTGACGACTAGAAAGTTCCGACCTTCATGCATCTCTGACCTTTGCAAAGTTAAAATAGTCCGGGTTCGTCTTCTCCCCTCCCAGCCTCACAGGGATGAGGATGATGACGGCTCGACTGGACGCTGGTTGGTCATTCTGTGGGGAGGGAGGGGCATCTGAGCTCTCAGGAGAGGCCTGCCCTGCTGTTGGTGCCCTGTGGCTATCGATGACATCAGCACTGTACACTATGGAGGATCAATAACACAAAGGTCAGGTGGAGGTCTCTTGTCTGTCTCTGCGTCTGCCTTGTCGATCTATATGCCACGTAATCATTAGACCAGTCCTGTCATTTCGTAGATATTCCTGGTTTTTGATGTCTTTATGATTTTGTTTTTGTCGATGAGATCCAAAGTTTTTCTTCCTCGTCACTGTCTGCAAAACTGTCCAAATATATGCTTCTTTTTTTTTTTTAGAAAGAGCCAAAAAAGAGTTTGTTACAAGTGTCACAGATGTCACTTGAGAAATGTTATACAATAAGTCTTTTAAAATGAACAGAAAACACCTCTTTCTTCTCTCCAAATCACGAGCGTCCTCAAATGTTATTTTTGGCAAATATGCCTCTTTGTTTTGTTTGACCTTTGGGTGTTTTTTGATCTAATCTATCCCCCAGAAACTGTTCAAACTTGTTTATTTCCTTCTGTTTTTTCTCTGCCCTAATACAATCTAATTACCATACTAAAGATGTATATAAATTCCATTTAGGCTGCAACTAAAACTTATCTTAAGTATGGGTTAATTTGTCTGTTACTTTGAGTCTAATGTGTCAGAAAAAGAGAATAAAATGTTCATCAAAATGTCTTTGATCACAAGGTAACATCTCTAAATAACTTCTTCAGTCTGACCAACTGTCCAAAAACCTATAGAGATTCAATTTATAGTGATGTAAAAGACAGAAAGGCAGCAAATCCTTACATTTTGAGAACCAGGAAACACTGTATCTTTAGGATATTTGCTTGATAAACTCCTCAGAAGATGAATAATTGATTACCTAAACTGTTGATGATTCATTCTTTCGTTTGATTAAGCACACAAGCTAAATTCACAACCATTTTCAAACTCCGTATACACCAAGACACTCGCTCTCACTCCACCGATCTTCGGCTCTGGCTATTGAGAGGACAAACATGAATCACAACCCAACATATTGGGGTTAAGAAGAGGTTGGAGTGGGACGTTATAGATTTTGCAGTGGATGTATCTGTTGTGGAATAGATACAGCGAGACTCCTGTCACCCTTCTAAGCACCTCCATAGTCTCCCAGCAGCAGAGAGATGGTGGAAAAAGAAGGGTCAGTTTGGGCGTCGTGCCCAGTATCCTGTTCTATCAACAGCAGGCTCATCTTTCATACCTGTGCAGTCCTGGGAGACGTAAGCAGTTATACCCGCCAGGCCAGGGTCCATCGCTTCCTCAACAGCTTTTCTACGAGTCAGAGGAGAGGAAGAGAGAGAGTTAGGGCTTTTGGAAGTGTACATGCAGAACTAATGCTCAGTAAACAAATGGGCTATCTACTGTATAATATGAATGTAAATGTTTGCTTACTTCATTTCACACCAATGTAAAATTAAATATAATATCTTTTTAATTAATTTAATTTGTGGATCAGATTTGAAGCGATTCAAATTAAATATCGTTTTACCCTGAAGAGCAAAAAATCATTATGTGATCAAAGCCTAAAGTGGGGTTCATCTGACATGCAAGGTCAAAAAAGTTTGATTTAAGAGTAACTACGATCAGACCTACTTGAGGATATGTGCCACCACAGCAGGCCCATACCAGTCCCCTGCCTGCTTCCCCATCGTCAGGCCCAAGCGGACCAGCCTGTGGAGGCCCAGCTGAGCTGAGGGGCTGTCCCCAAACCAGGACACCAGAGTGCGGTGGTACATCTCTTTCAAATGGGCATCTGCCTCCTCTGCAGATCCCGGGGCCTGGGCTTGGTGCACGGGTGGTAAACTGTGATCAGAGGTCCCAGGGGAACTTTGCAGAGATGCCTCTAGAGAGGCCACCAGACGCTTGGCTGCAGTGGTAGTCCACGTCTGTGTGTCTAAAGGCTGGAGCGCCAGCGCCTCCGGCCAGGTCCAGTCTGTGGAGGAACACATCATGTATAAAACATCACCTACTATCGACATTAGGGATTAACATAATGTACAGTCGCAATTGGATAAAACTGATCTTTAGAAGTACATTTTGTAAACAAGGTCAATACCTATATTTCGTTGATATGATTATTTGACATGTTTCTTGAGTTCATATAAGTTTGAGATGAATACATAACATGAATCACCATCTCAGAAGTTATTAAAAGTGGCTGCCAATTTCTCAAAAACACATTTTACCAAAGAGCTGACAAGTTTTCAAAACCTGACATCAGTTATGGAAAATAATAAAAGGCCCGTATTTGACTGGGTATCTGTGAGGGTATCTGAACCTATCTCTTTCAACACATCAAAGTTCCATTTAGAGCATCACCACTGAGAACCAGAAGTCTTTCAGAACTTGTGAAATTAAAGGTTTTGCCTTAAACAGACAGAACATTGTCAGCTTCAGTAACAGAATAGGTGTCATTCTGTTCAATTATAAGTTTGAGTGTCCCAGTATTTCACTTTAACGGTGCCTTAGCCTTACAAACAGGGTGGGAGCTGAAGGCAGAGAGAAAGGGAGTGGCCCTGGCTATAAAATGGGCCAGAGTAGAGTCTAAGACATTAACAAAATGACCTTGGTCCAAAAGTGAATCAAAGAGAAATTGATCAATAAAATATATTTAAGTGGCCATTAGTCACTTTATAGAGAAATATTTCATTAGTGACATATTTTAGATTTGACAGAAGAACAAGTTTTAAATATTGTTTTCTAAATGACTGCATTAAACTGGCAGTCATCTCATTATGTGGAGCCATAAAGTCTAGGACACTTCAGAGACAATAGATCCGAGCAGAGACATGAGGAATTCACTCATTTTAAATGCCTTGCATCAACTCAATTAAACTTTCACTTTTAGGTCGACAATGAGGAAAGTCTCAAAACTGGCTACAAGTCTGCCTTCCCGCTTAGTAAAAAAAGATCCTACAGTTAAAGGAAATAAAGAAACCTAACACAATATACAGTTGCAGTGCATTCCAAAATTACCTACAGAGTCTGACCTCATCAAAAATGATCTGCATTAAAGTTACAGTTGCAATTTCTTTATAGCTAGGACGTATCACATTCTTCCTGTTTCCCACATCTTCAGCTACTTGAGTGTAGGGGGTAGTTAAATTGTCTCATTTAGATCACTTTATTTAAAAGAGAACTACTGCTGATGATATCAATGCTACAGTCATACACAGAAGATCCAAAAGATTAACACCTGGGAGCTGCAGGGCGTAATGTGTCTTTAAATATCTGCCATATTGGATTATGAGAAAAGATGAACAGAGTTTTCTGTAGAAGAAATGTACTCTTTCCTGTCACCTTGATCATGTCATCATCCTACAGATTTTTGTTGTGGGGGATCCCCATCCAAATGTCGGGGAACCACCACTTTAGACTAACATGTGCTCCGGCTGCGACTCAAAAAGATCAACCTCCTGCATCAGCATCATTCCACTCACCTCTACCCAAAAAGTGCAGAGTAAGCGCCTGAGCCAGCATCATCTGCCCGGCTCTCAGCATGCAGCCCCAGCCGCAGTCGGAGGTCAGGGTGGAGCCGGGCAGGGGAGGGAACTCCTCCCTGTAGGTGAGCCACACTCGGGACGCAAAGTCCTTCCGGAAAGCCTCCGCGTTCCCCATGACAAAGTCCTCATCAAAGGGCTCATAGCAGGCTTCTGTCGGACTGTCGTCATCTGAGGCAAACGAAAGATTGTTAACGTTTCATCTTGTGTCCTGTGGAGATGATAAACCTACTGGCTCAAGTTAATCATGTATTATTAAGATTTCGATTCCTGTTTTGAACCTATAAGGGTATGTCTCATGACAAATCAAACGTGTCTGTAGTGGACATTTTTAATTACTGGGAATTTTTTCAAACATAATAACACAAATATTTTCCCACCATTTTACCACCTAAATATGTGCACTTAGGCTTACTCCTCAGAGCATGTGAAATGCTCATCTGACCATAACTACTGAGACAATGATTTCCTGGTTAATGGCTTGAATAGCAAGGAGTTAATACTGGTGCAACACTGCTTTGTCATCATCTTTTGTGGTACCTTCAATCATGTTCAACAGAGTTAAGTGTTTTGTAAATGTTTCACATTGTGGGCTCCCCAGACCCCCTGTATCTGTTATTATATAGTATTAATGGTTAAGCAAAACTTAAATATGCATTTATGTCAAGAATTTGGATATGTATGCATGTGAATGTCATTACAGGAAGCACAGTTAGTGTCTATTTGAATGGCAAATGTATGATTTTATGCATTTGTGTGTATTCTTTACCTTCGGCTTTAAAATGGTAACATTTTCCGAGGAGAAACACGGGGGAATTCCTACTGAAGGAGGTCTTCGATTTCAGGGCCCAGCCTAAGAAATACAGAAATAAAGACTGTCATGGTTTGGTTGATGATTGAGAAAAAAAACAAGCAAACTCTTGAGACGTTCTATTTACTCAGGTGACTGGCACCTACTCGACAACACCCATCATTCAAATTCTGGGCTGCTGCCAAGATTCCTGCCTCCCTATAATATAGGGCCCCAAGCAAAGATTATTTCATCATCGATAAATATGCAGATTATTTTCACAAATTCATTGATTTAATCCAACCAACAGTCAACAGCCCAAAGATTCTTCATGTATTATCATAAATGAGAGGTGGAACCAGCAAATGTTTGACACTTCTGCTTGAAAAATGACTGAAACGATTAATCAACTATCAAAAGTAGTATTTTTTCTGTTGACCAATGGATTCATCGACTAATCATTGCAGCTCTACTATAGTATTTATGTTTCCGTTTACGTCCTGTGACATGAAAGGCAGGGGATATCTATTGTCTTTTGAAGTAAACAGAAACAGCAGAAACTGTAGTCTTAGTGAGCTGAAAGAGTACAATGTCGCACACAAGCCAGTGTGGACTGTATGACAAACAACTATTTTAAGGGCTGACTCAACAGCAGTGGGTCCTTGTCTCACTGTATTCTGATGCTTGTTTTTATTAGTGCAGTTTCTTCTGTCTGCAGTACATGTTACTGTTGATCTCTCTACAATCCGCTTTTCTACAGCGAGTCTGGTTTCCTAGCAGCCACTGATTGTCATGCTGAGGTCATAAATCTAGTGTAGTTAACCTGATTCAAATGAAATCGAGATAACAGGATCGTGGAGTGCGTCGCCAGGTCGAAACAGGACAGCGGTGGTGCATGAAGGCATTAGAAACCAAAGTGGACAGAGAGGGCTGAGCTTGGGTGGCGGTGTGTGTATGTGTATGTGTGTGTGCGTGCTGGCCTCAAGCAAATGACTTACTGTACTTCACATTGTGCCACGCTGACAAGAACTTTGTCTTCAATTTTTCCACCTCGTCGCTCCCTTTATTCTCCATTTGGACCAGGAAGGGATGGGACCCATTCCCATACAGCCTATAAACTCTGGCGCACGGAGTAAACACACGCACAGTAAGCAGAATCAGTGCAGCATGCAGAATTACATGAAATAACTGACTGAACTAAGCATGTCGTTACCTCAGAGCTTCTTCGACTCAGGTGGTTTTCCATCTCACGGTCATTTTGCCGCTCCGTTAAAATACTTTAAACGTCACATTGTGGTATACAGATAATTCAACACAAAGTATTTTCGCCCATGACTTTCTGTTAACGCTGCCCCGCGATCGCCAATGTTTACATGGAGGAAGTAGGAGAGTCGAGTCACGTGATCTCGCGGTGTTTCCGCCGGTACTAACGCGAGGAGGCGGGGGCACGCCTCCGCAAGCTCGATTTAGTTATCAAGGTAATCCGAGCGGGCGGCGTTAAAGCCGTTTCCCCACCACTCACTCTGTTTTGAATAAATACTCCGCTTGTTTGGGTTCTTCCTTGCATCAAAACGCGCGCTATTTGTTGAATAAAGGAGGCAGGGCGACGAAAAATGCCACAGCTATGACATTCGTCATATAACTTCTAATTATTTCCCCCACCACATTGCTTCCATTACAGTGGTATGCTTATGGTTATCTAAAAATACGTTTACACATTTATCTTAGACTGGCACATCATTGTAAGGCTACGTCACACATCATAATCAATTATCAATTAAATTGCCTGAACCTGCCAAAATCAGGAATAAGTATATCTGATGTTTTTTTTATAAATTTATTTTACAGCTGTATTAATGTGTAAGTTGCAGTTTGCTGTTGTAGATGTTTTTGTTTGAGCTCATTGTAACTACTTCAAATAATGTTGATTAGTTTAATCTACAGCAATGCATCATAACATATAAGATCATCATATGTCTGTAGCGTGGCTGTGCTGTGAGAAGCACACCATTCTAAAAAGTCAACTTTTCAGCTTTCAGTTTTGTTACAATGCATTTTTCAGCTATTCTAAGAAGATTCAAGGAGAATTTCTCTACCCACAAATTAACACTCAATCCTTGTGTTTATCACCATCATTCAAAATCAACACATTTAGAGATACTTGGTTTTCACTGAAACACAAAATTTAAAAACAATTAAAAACATCTGTAAAAGAAAGAGTAAATAAAGCTGTCAGATAAATGAAGTGGAATTTAGAAAGTACAATATTTACGTCTGAGATGTAATGGAGTAGAAGTATAAAGTATCATAGAAATTGAAATTACAAGTACCTTGAATGTGTGCTTAAGCACAGTACTTGAGCAAGTGTACTTAGTTACATTCCACCATTGTTATTTTGAATTGTCTAAAAAGGCATGTCTAATAATCCAGATGATATAATACTTTATTTAATCAGGAAGTCACATTGAGATCAAGATCTCATTTACAATTGAGAACTGAGTACAGAATCTAATCAAACAGAATAAAGTAAAAACAAAAAAATAAATGGTAATGACAGAAGTATAATAATAAATCATATAGACAGCAGCAAAAAAATATGCATGTGAAAAATATACATTCTAAGTTATCTTTGGTGTAGGTATAAAATGGAATACAAATACAAGAGAGCATGTAGACAACAGCTTGAAAAAAATGTATGCATAATAAATAAACAAGTACATGCTAAAGTCCTTGGTGTAATTAAAAATAATAATAATAAAATAACACAATAAGGTTATGTAAAACTGTCACAGCTAAAATCAATTAAATCACTAACCAAATGCCTGAATTGCCCCATTGAAACCAATGTGTCAAGTTTCCAGCAACTCTGTAAATTATGTCAGATAAATGGGGCAAAAGATCTGAAGGCTGTCTTTCCAAGATGTCTTTTACTGCAGGAACATAAAGTGTAAGGCAAATAATGAGGTTCAAAATGAAAAAAGTGACCAGATTTCAAGGAGAAATAATGGTCATTAAGAATGAAAAACATATTCTGCCTGTTCTATATTTTTCTCCAGTAACATTGCATTTGGATACATTTAATTTAATTGGGTTAATATTGGTTAAATATAACTGTCCAGCTGTTGGTGTGTCTTCTTGGCTTTATTCCACACAGTACATGGCGCAGGGGCTTTTTATAGGGTGTGTTCTGTTGCACACCAATACTATCATTACGGTAATGATCCCATTCTCCCGTTTTCCCTGTGGCCGTAGTGAGTGAGTGGAAAGCGGAGTCTGCCTGCAGCCTGCCTGCCTGGGAATTTCGTTAAAGCACATCAGCGGCCACTGCCATGGCTGAACGCCGCGCCTTCGCCCAGAAAATCAGCAGGTAAAGACTTTAGACCCCGAAACGAGCTTGTAAAAGACACACGGAGCACCCCGTCGCTTGTATATAGGTCTCCTTCAGACCACTGCTGAGGGAACCCTGTGAAGGAGGCCCGACCAACCGAGCAGCCTGGCTGCTCCGAGCTAGCCGCTGGTTAGCCATATCGGCAGAGATGCTCAGACCCACCCAGACAGAAAGCGACACAGCGAGCTATTGCTCTCTTTTTCTCCCGTGAATGCGAACAAAGGAGCGAGATATATTATGGTTGTAATTCATGTTTTCTGGCAAAACGGAGGCAGGCGCTCAGTTATTATCCGCACCGAAAGGGACGACCCGTTCATTGAAAACCGTTAATTTTGGACAGTTAGCTAGCCATCTTGCCTACAGTAGCTAGCTAACGATGAGCAGCTAGGTAGTACTGGCACTGTAGGAGATGTGACTGAACTTTGTAGAGTTATGTTGTAGACAAGAGCCCATTGACGGGAGAGAGAGGATATTTGTTATACAGGAAGACTGGGAACAAAAGTCTCCCTCAACAGCTTTCAAATACCGATATTATAATCTCCTCTCCGCCCCTCAGACGGATCAAAGTAATCTCTTTAACAAAGGGCTTTGTGCTAGCTGTCAAATACCATCATCCCAGGTGATACATAGATACATAGATGAGCTGTTGTCTCCCACAGCTATCAACACGAACATTTTTCAATTAACGTTACTGTCATTGCTGCAGGGACTTATTCACAGCCAAGTCATTTTAATAATTTGGCCCAAACAATAATAATTACTTGCTTGTTGGTTCAGTTTTTTTCTAAACCACTGTCAGATTTATTTACTAGATGAGAGAAAAATGTAACACCCCTCTGGAGAGATTATCAAGATGATATGAGATTTTTAGGGAAAAGGGGGAGTGTCTGCTGTCACTTTGACTTTCATTTTCTTATATGTCTAAAACTATATAAAAGCCATTCACAGGTCCTTAAAAGCTTTTTCTCTTCAATTTTGTAGTTGTTAATCTAGTTGAGTTTTTTAGTGCTATCATCCTGCAGGATGTCCATTTTTTTTTTTTTTTGTTGGTGTCAGGACTTGAGGAGTATGCGTTTCTGTCATAGTGGAAATCCAGTACCTATATTGAATTTAAATGGACTAACCATTCCCCTACCTCATGGCAGATTAATCGCACAGGGTGAGACAGACGTGCCTGATATCTAATAAACTAACAGATAAACATATAAAATGAAATCATATACTGTAGACTTTGAAATGTAGTGCCACCTATTAACACCAGCATCGCAAACTATGGCCTCTAAATGTCCCATAGAAGGAAGGCAACTAATATCTGACAGTTTCAACAACAAAAAATGAAGATTATAGCCCTCAGAATGCACATTTATTGTTTGCTATTGTATCAGATGGCATTATATTGTGCAAGTCTAGTGCAATATGGTATCTACTGTTTGATTTGGGCAGTAGGTATCTCAGTGAAACCTCCTTGAAAAAAAGGATAAAGCATTGTTGACTGTTTCTCAGATTAGTGGACACTTTTGACCTTGCTCATGTTATTCATTTAGCAGTGGAAAATCACCTCTTTTGTACCTGATAAGCATGCTGACTTTTAGTTATTGAAGTGAATTAGCTTGTGTCACGTGTTGATGCAAATATAGTCATTAAAATTGCCAGTGGCTTTGTCCTGAAGACTACATCATATGCCTCAATTGAATGGCTTGCTTAGTATGATCTTCAGTTGCCACCAGTGTATATTTTGCTCTTGGGAATTATTGTTGTTGCCATCTTGAAGAGAAAGCCACAAAGGCTGTTTGTTTAATCAAGTTCTTCCTCTGTGCAGTGACCAGTGCTAAGTAAAGGTCTGGTAAGAGGCATTGGGGACGACTGTGGAATGTGTTTGTCGGTTCAGTGCTTCTGCCTTTCTCCAACACTGGTGACAACACTGCACTGCAGAGGCCACTGGAGCTCTTCCACTGTACATTATCATGTTAGGCCGGCAAGTTGGACCATGAATGCAGCTTTCATTTAACCTCCCTGGTAAAAATGATAAGCTTAAACCTCTATTTTGCATTTACATTTTTTTCTGGATCATTTCTGTTTGTATACAGTTTGTTATGATGAAACAGTAATGACCTCAGCATGACAGTCAGTGGCTGCTAGGAAACCAGACTCGCTGTAGATATTTGTGGTTTTGCAACGTCGTTGACTGAATCACACCTAATCCTTGGTCATCATTACTGTAATCATGACCAAGAGTTTAAAGTAACCTTGAAACTAGTTATTGTGGTTTTGCTGTCAGAACTGAGAACACAGATAGACAGGGAAATGGGACAAATTGTTGGTTATGAAGAAGAGGGTAATGAAAAAGCATAGTTAATCATAATTGTTGGGTCCTTTTTATAGCTGGTGTTTTCCCTGTGTAACTAAACCTTGAGTCTTCAGTGTCTAGCCTCTAGCCTTGGTTCTAATTTGTTATTTGTTTGTGTCACTTTGGGCTACTTGCTGCGTTGTTGTTTTGTTCAAGGTAAAGGTCTCTGAGTGGATTTGATGGTTACTGTGATTTAAAGGACCTGTGTATCAATTGAACACCAAGAGCCTTGTGCTGACCGCTGGGGTCCAGAGGTTTTTATTTCTTTCCTTGCTGTCTGGGTGTAATATATGATGCTCTCTGAGGCGACACAATGAGACTATGGGCAGAGACACAAAGAGAAATTCATTAAAGGACAAGAAGTGTAATATCTAATATTGAATTTTTGACAGCATTATGAAGGAGTTTTGAATTTATCTTATATAGCAGGAAGTCTGGTCACAAGCGTCACTTTGGATTGAAATCATAGCACATTTAGCAATGCAATATTATTGCATAATATGAAATCCCTAATGTTCTCCAAGAAAAACATTTTAATACTGAATTGGAGGAATATTGCACCGTATTGCTCTTTTTTAATTTAATTGTCACAGCTAAAAGGTTAAACGTCACTAACGCTTGGGCCTTAAAGTATTTCAGTAAATCATGAGGTTTGCTATAAAGCATTCCATTTATCTTATTCTCAGCTATAGGGGTGGTACAAATACCATAACTGATAGTGTTTTGTCTTACTATGCTGTTAGTATAGTGTAGTTTTGAATTTTAGATGTGCCACTAGTTAGGGCCCAAGGATTGTGGAAGACTTGGATACATGCTCCCCTTAGGAAAAATTAAGTTTTTTAATTACAAACATATGCAGTTTCATGTCATATTGGACCATTATTATTACCATATTTGTGTACCTAAGAAAGCTAGAGAAAGCTTTTCAAAGTAACAGAAGGTGATCAAAAAACAACACCCAAAAAACGTATTATGTTGAAGCATTATATTGTTACTTTCCCTGTGATTCCCAGCTGTAAAAACAACTAAGCCAGCTATGTCTTGTTTGTGGGTCATATCACATACATGTATTAACTCACTCTCTTCCTTTCCCCACCTGTCTTTCCTCCACCTGCAGGACTGTGGCAGCAGAGGTCAGGAAACAGATAGCCGGCCAGTATGGGGGCTCCCCACAACTCTTCAAAAACCTCAACGTTGGGACCACAACAACCAACACAGTGAGTAGTCTTTAAGACTGTTGAGTTTGAAATATCATCGACATCCTGTCTTGGATCATCATGCTGGTGTGGCAGCTGCTGCTAGTGCAATGTTTGAAAACGTCAGGCATCCAGACTAAATTAGAGTGTCAGTGTCTGTGCCCTAAACATTTGAGATACTGTTGATTTTTCACATTTGGACAAATACAATTTGGCCTAAAGCCATCTGGACATGAGCTGATGAACTGTCTGCTCACTTTAATGTATTTTGTATAAGGAAATCACATGCCAGGTTGTTGAAAAACAACTTGCTGTACTCCGTGTTATATATTTTGTAGGTCTTGTGATCTTTATTGTTGCATATGGAAGGTAGATGATGATTGAGTCTTAATCCCAGGTTGTAAAACAGTTTCGGTTGGTGGCAGGCCCAACCCACCAAAGCCAAATGTCATGATTTCATGACTCTCGAATGAGACTCAATGACCATCTTTCTCCTGAATAACTTGTAACACCTTTTTTTTGTCACCTCTCACTGCTGTGGCTTAATATGTAACTGTAGAGTTTTTATTTAAAGTTTATTGTGCAGATTGACAAGGCTAGAGATGTAGTTTAAATGTTAGACAATGTATTACCAAGCAAGTGCAGTATTTTAACAATAGCAATACCTGCTGACATCAGTTTAAATGTACCACAATTTTGCAACCTGAGACATTTTTTCGCTCTCTTTTGAGTTTGTTGTTATTTGAATGGTCTGCTCACCATGTCCAGTTGCTGCTGCAGTGTTTGTAAAGTTAACAAGTGTATGAGGCCACACAGTATGTTTATTAAGGCTAAGTGCCAATTGACCATCAACAGCCCTGAGCAGAACAGCAGCAAATACTCCCCACTTCCTCTTTAATTAGGTTACAGTTGGCTCTTCATTAAACTGTGAAAGGTATTTGTGTTTAAATTCCTCAGGAGGGAGAGAGAAACACACACACACACACACACACACACACACACACACACACACACACACACACAGACATTCACACTTAAACTGAACTTGCTGAAATGAAAATTCTCCCAAGGTTCATCACTTTAGAAGCAGACTAAGATCCATGAAAACCTTAGTCTAAGCTTGAAGTAGCACACTAATCTGGTTACTTCATTTTCCTGTTTGGAATGAAAAGATGATCCATACGCTGGAACTGCTGTCTCAACAGAAATAACAGAAATTACCTCATATATTTGACCTGTTGGTGCTGTACTTGGTGCAGATTCATAGACTAATAACCCATGACTCTGCTGCTTTCCTCAGAGGTTGTGTGGGGAATCAATCCACTGAAGCCTTCACTAAAAACTAGTGACTTTAAGACTTTACCAAGACATTTATGTACAATAAAAACAAGAAGAGGTGCAGACAAGAGAACTGAACAGCTGACTATGTCTTCACAGCTAATTAACTTTTCCCATCTCTCTGATCTCTCCCTCCTCTTCATCGCCCACCAGGTTCCCCTCACAGAGGCGGTTGAGCCAGTGGATTTTGAGGAATACCTCATCACTCACCCTCCCATCGTAGAGTCAGGTCCCCTGAGAGATCTGATTGAGTTTCCTCCAGATGATATCGAGGTCATCTACACACCCAGGGAATGTCGCACAGTAGCGCAAGCCGTCCCAGAGGAAGGGTAAGTCTGCCGTGTGGTTGAAATACTGTAGGTGGTAGTAGCAAGTGTGGAGTAAAGTACAGTCTCGCACCATATCGCCTGTGATGGTTTTTTGAATAGAACTTAGAGAAGCTAACAAGTGTTTCTGAAGCCAGTTATTCATTTTAACCAGTCAATGAAAGGATTAAAAGTTTTTATTTGATCCCTATATTCAGTATTCATATTCTATTATTAAATCACTAAATATGTTAATTAGATTCATTAAGTAACTTGAATGTACTAAGTTAACATTCAGTACATGGATGAATTATAAACTATTATGATAAATACCAGAATCAAAAGTTAAATTAATAATTGAAACTGACAGCACTTTTCTCATTTGGAAATATTGGCAAATTATTTTAAGAGTGCTGTTTTTTAAATTCAGAATTTATAGGGTGACCATTTTTGCTTTTTACCACTTTGTCCCACATTTAATTTCCATTGTCCTACACTATTATCATTCACTTGATTGCAATACTCTGTCACTTGCCAAGTCACTCTCTTTAAATTGTACGCCACATTCTAACCGTTTAGTTCTAACCCTTTAGCTTTCCTTGCTGCGTTGTATATGTTTTTGCAGTTGTTTCTATCATTTTTATGTTTTTAAATATTGTTATCTCTGAAACTTTGGGGACTTTTTGAGGTTAATGTGACTTCAGGAAAAGGTGCTAGCTTCTTCAAAGGTTTGTAAAGCAGTGCTGATTTGTCACTCCATTGCTTCATGAGAAAAAGCAAGGTGTACACACTATTTCTGCAATGTGATGTGGTCTGTAATTCTTTATTGTTGCTTTTTTAATTTTTTTGTAAAAGTTGCACCACGTGTTTAAAGATGAAAGACCTGTGGGCTTGATGTGGTAGCTCCGGCTCCTGGTATTTCAGAAGAAGTGGTCTTCACTATGTGTTGTACCAGCACCATTAAATTACATTAGTCTTGTAGCCTGTCATCTTTATTCACCTACGACTAATACATTTAAAGTCTGACTCCTGCTATTAAAATAAAGCTTGTTTGATTGATTGAGTCTGTCTGACTGCAGGGACACTGATGCTCATGTCAGAGACTGTGTCAGATCCTACACAGAAGACTGGGCTGTCGTCAACAGAAAGTAAGACTCCACTTTGTGGATTTTTTAAAATGTTTTTGAGCACCTGAGTTTACTGGTTAATTTTTCAAAATTGGCATTATAGCTGTAAAAATGATGACTATGTTGCGCAATAAGAATAAGGTAATGACAGTGTCCTAAATTACTGCTTGCACCCTCAGATACCACAAGCTTGGTACGGGCTTTAACCCCAACACTCTGGACAAGCAGAAGGAGCGTCAGAAAGGCCTGCCCAAACAAGTGTTTGAGGCCGATGAGATGCCAGACAACAGTAGCTACCAGGATGACCAGGTACCAGATCATTTAGTCTGGAAACATTGATTTCTCTTCATCTTTGATCTCCTCTTGAGAATTTCAGATAAAGTAAAATAAATTTTCAGATTTTTATTCAAGAGTCTAACTAATTGCTGTGCATGTGAGTTCGTCTGCCTGTGGCACTTATTTCTTTGTGTCGTTTGTCCCATAGGATGATTTGAAGCGGCGTTCGATGTCCATAGATGACACCCCACGTGGTAGCTGGGCCTGCAGCATCTTTGACTTGAAGAACTCCCTCCCTGATGCCCTGCTCCCTCACCTCCTCGACCGTGCCCCCAATGAGGAGATTGACAGGCACAACGAAGAGCAGCGCAAGGCCAACCGCCACCGAGAACTTTTTGCTCTGCACCCAGCCCTTGATGAGGTACCCTTTTACCCCGGCTGGAACATTTTTATGCTTGTCATCATTCCATATGCAATGTAAATCCTGTAATTCTTCATAAAAACTTTGTGAGTTACTTGGTACAAATAAGCCAATGAACTGTTCCATCATTGCTTAATCTTTGCATTTAAAACCAATTAAAGGATGTCAGCAATTTTCTTTGTAATGAATACATTTGCATGAGTTAGTTGAGTGTTTTTCATCACAGGATGGACATACAGAAATGTAGTTGTTTTGATTTTTTTTTACTGATTTTTGTATGTGATCTTCTGTTTGAATGTGCAGGAGGAGCCCATTGAGCGCCACTGTGTGCCTGAAGTACCTAAAGAACACTTTGGCCAGAGGCTACTCGTCAAGTGCTTGTCCTTGAAGTAAGTGGTGGACAGCCTTTTTCAGAAAAAAAAAGCCTTTTAGCTCTTTTATTTAACTGCGCCTTTCTGCTGACCCACTTCTTTTTCTCTCCCCTTGAAGGTTCGAGATCGAAATTGAACCCATATTTGCTAGTTTGGCCTTATACGATGTCAAGGAAAAGAAAAAGGTAAGCTGTTATGCTTTCCACAGTGCCTCCTCAGCCCTGAGTTGTTGGGTCACTTCTGCAAACCATTAAAATTGTTGGGAGGCCAAAGCGAATGTGATGAGTGGACTATAAAATTTTATGTTGGGGCCCTGTTATGCTTGTAGGAATGCAGTTAAATCATACACTGGAACTATGTATCTATCGGAAGTAGACCATCCACTGCTGGCTCTTTCCATTCCCCTTTAGCTGACAAACACTAGAGGGTAGCAGTTGCCTTGATAAGTGGATGTCTCAAATATATTGCTCTGCAGAGGAGCTCCATTATTTCACAAGTGGGTAATTTGTCACTGAAATGTTATCATGTTTGTCAGCCACCATGAGAGAGAAATCCGGTTGCAGTAACACAGCCATTCACTCAGGAATTATGTTTAAATACTAATGGATGCTGTGGCCATAGTACTACATTTATGTCATGTAATTACCTGTGTGACTGTTTTGTTCTCTCTCTCAGATATCCGAGAACTTTTTCTTTGACCTAAACTCTGAGCAGACGAAGGGGATGCTACGTCCACACATACAGACAGCAGCCATCTCCACGCTGGCACGCTCTGCTATATTCTCCATCACTTACCCCTCCCAGGATGTCTTCCTTGTCATTAAGGTCAGACGGTTACGATATGTTTTCCTCTGTCTTGTAAAGTCTTTTTTTGCAAATAAAAGGCCATATTGTATTTATAACACTTTCAGACAAGTGTTGTTGGAACGTTTCCACAAGATTCTGTTAGTCCAAGAAGAGAATCCTTATCCTCGTAGCCTGTCCGTTTTATTACAGTAAGAGATGATTTAGTTCTGGTGCGTCTGTGCAGTAAAGACATCAGGAGATGTCTTTGACACCTTTTTTCATTATTATTATTTCTTCTTCTTCTTCTTCTTTCTCGTCCTCTTCATCATTTTCCTCCTCTTCTTCTTCTTCTTCTTCTTCTTCCTCGTCCTCTTCCTCATCTTCCTCCTCTTCTTCTTCTTCTTCTTCTTCCTCGTCCTCTTCCTCATCTTCCTCCTCTTCTTCTTCTTCTTCTTCTTCTTCTTCTTCTTCTTCTTCCTCCTCTTCTTCCTCTTCACCCAAAAAGGACATTTGATGTCGAGAGTAGCTGTGCAACACAACCTCCACTGTTTTAAACATTATTTGCAGAAGATGGTGTCATCTTAAGTGCAGACCAGTTCTGTAATTTGAATATAATTGCCATTGTTTTTGACAGTCAGTCTTTTTTATGATCACTGTTATCGTTGTGTGTGAGGGTGGTGACTAAAAGTGTGAATTTTGTCACCAGTTGGAAAAGGTACTACAGCAAGGTGATATTGGAGAGTGTGCTGAGCCATACATGGTCTTCAAAGAGTCAGATGCTGCCAAGGTATGATCAGAGGGAATTAGTTGTTGAATGGCACATAAAAGATATTGAGGCTTGTCTCAGGTGTGTTTTTGTAATGCTAATACATTATATATTTACTTGATAATTATTTTTCTCTTTTATCCAGTATGCCAAATGATCTGTTTTAAATCTGCTGTCCTTTTCCTGGCAGTGCTACCCATTTTATCACCTAAATGTTTCACAGTGTATAATCCCATTTCAGTGAAAGAACGAATAAGTAAACTTTAATATAGTTTATACGCTATTTCATAAATTATAAATCTAACTTAAGTAAATACGATTTTTATTGTAGAATAAAGAGAAGCTGGAGAAGCTTCGCGGCCAGTCAGAGCAGTTCTGCCAACGTCTTGGCCGCTACCGCATGCCCTTTGCCTGGACCGCCATCCACCTGATGAACATTGTGAACAGTGCTGGCAGCCTTGAGAGAGATACAGAGTTGGAGATGAGCCTCTCAGGTCTGACATTCTCTTTTAACAAAACCCTTTAGATTGTGAATGTAAACATTCAGTATGCCAGTATCAAGTCGCTTGCAGTCACAATGTGGAGGCACAGAAAACCTTGGTTAATGTTTTTACACATTTACCCATTGACTGCCTCAATGTCACATATAGTTATCACAGGACAGAGGCTGTAACGGAGAGCTTCCAGTCACGCATGAGGCTCATGGACATGTCAATACATTACCACACTTTATCTCGGAAGTATCCAGCCATATTGACCCTGGTGATATTTTGAGTTGGACCTTTGGTGTTTGTCTAACCTTTAACCTCACAAGGTATCTTTGATGCTGACTGTAGTGGCTGCCTTTTGTTTATAGGCATATCAGAGAAATACATATATTCACATGGGAAAGAACTATGGGATTAACCTTGAGTCTGTTGTATCATTCCCCAAAAGAAAAAGCTATCAATAAACAGAATTGAAGATGTTAAAGTGCCAGTGTTGTTATGGCTGTGTGCAGAGAGAAAAGGCTCATGGTCAGAGCGGAGGAACTCGAGCATCATGGGAAGGCGTTCCCTGGAGAGGACTACCAGTGGAGATGAATCATGCAGTCTGACAGGCTTTAGACCTGCAACACTCACCATCACCAACTTCTTCAAACAGGTCACATATACTACACACAAACAAATCTGAAATAAATGTATTTTATGCACTTCTGGGCATATACAGACAAACCGTAATATATGCTCTAGGTTACCATATAGGGTTCTGCTTTCTGTTTGCCTTTTTTAATAAATTTTTTGTTCTGTACACATGTGTGTTTTAAGGAGGGGGACAGACTGAGTGATGAAGACTTGTACAAGTTCCTAGCAGATATGAGAAGACCTTCTTCAGTGCTGAGGAGACTCAGACCCATCACAGGTACAGACATTGAGCATGCCTTCTTTGATTTCTTGGTAGTTGTTAATCGGATGCTCATTTTTGTTTTTCATCATGATTTCCCTTGAATTACTTTGATATTTGAAGAAATTCGTATATCGCTTCTTCTCTTTCTCTACCTCCCTGTAAACTCTCTCCCTCCCTTTCCGCATGTGACCATCACCACAGCCCAGTTGAAATTGGACATTTCTCCAGCTCCAGAGAACCCCCACTATTGCTTGACCCCTGACCTCATGCAGGTTAAACCTTACCCAGACAGCCGGGTACGCCCCACCAGGGAGATCCTGGAGTTCCCTGCCAGGGACGTCTATGTGCCAAACACCACATACAGGTACAGAAAAACACAATTTGAATGTTAAAAGCTCAGTTTTAGTGTAGTAATGTTTGTCTGGAGAGAATTTCAATTTGTCAAATGTAAGCTTTCGCTCCAAATTACCTTTCAAAAGGTGGCAAAACACAAGCTGTTTTTTTAAATATTTCTTTTTTAAAACAACTATCAATTAAACATAGCCCTTTCACGTTACTGGTAATTCTGGCATTGCTTCATTAGCTTACGTGTGGATGAACATCTGTACAAATATTGGGCAGCATTTGTTTTTCAAGGTCTACAGAGAGATACTACCGCTAGCAGCTGTTGTTTTGTTTTTTGAGAGTTACATTGATTACTTGCTAGAAAATAAAGGTAAATACAGGCAAAATGCCAGATTCTTCATGAGCCTGATGCAAACATAAACTTGAGTTATCACTTAGTCTGCAAAGGACGACAACCTCTATTAAAGCCTAAATGCATCTTCAACCTGTAGAAATCAGTAGGCTTCTATTCAGGCTTCATTCAGTGATGACAGACACTGGTTCGTTAATGTTCACCTCTGTCTGCCGGTGCACTGCGTACATATTCCATCCGAACAAGTGCTATTTATCTCAAGGTCACTTGGAGAGGTGTTTTTGCTATGCTCACATTGCTGCTGACATGGTTTTGCTGCCACAGACCATGTTTGTCTACAGATGACCGGTCTTAACCTTCTTATTGTAGATAAACTAATGCCAGACCTAATTGATTCATTGCAGAGAGCCAGCACAAGTGGGTGAAAGGAAATCATAATGTTGCATTTGTATTCTTTATCCATTTTAATCATTGCAAAAAGGAAGTTACTTGGTATTATTTCCTGAATCCTTATTGTTTGAAATTCTTATCTATCACTATTCAGTATATGTCAGATCTACTCAATGAGGTCACTGAACCTGAACAGTGACACAAGGTTAATAAGCTTTATCAAGCAACCCTGTTTTTATACGCTATAAGCAGTGGGATACAGGACCTGAGCTGCAAAAGTAATACATTGTTTTATCCTTTGAACTATCACAGATGTTACTGTATATATGCAGATTATAGCAATTTGGAATAACATTTACAAGGTCACATACATTTAAATATGGAATTAATCTATTGTCTTATCTCTAATGTTCAGTCAGTACTTCATTTTACATGTATTACTAAGGTTGTATCAAGTGGAAATCTTGGCTTTGTTGTTTTTTTCTCTAAGCTTTATTTGGTTCAGTACAAAGTTATAGATAAATACACTGTCAAAAATGAAGTCATGTTAGATAGTCATTTGGTCATGATTTTTATTTTGTTTTCATAAATATGAATTATTGGAGCACATAGCTACTTGTCAGGGTGACGTGTTAGTATGAGGCTCGTTTACAGTACAGTTAGTTATGTTCTGATAATGTACAATGAGTCAATATGACTCAATAACGTAAGAAGTACAAGGACATTTTGTTTTTCTAACAATACCAGCATAAATCAGATAATGGTGTGAACATAGTTTAAATACTTTACAGAGTAAAAAAAAACATAGAGCAAACAAAGGGAAAAACCTCATCAGCATGCTGCCAAAGCGTTGAATCTTCAATATTTTGTACTGTATTTTACTGCTGACGTTGACCCAACTTTGTAGATTCTATTCTAGGAAACTAAGGCTGAAGCAAGGGTAAAATATCAGGACAAAAATTGCACGACTGTCATTAGAAAAGAAAACCCTCACCAATATGGACACTTTCTGAGATGTTGGAGATGCAGTGTTTCTATTGAAACCCTGACTTATATAATTTGCATGCATTATGTAATAACCTCCTAGAAACATGCAACAGTTTTAACATCACAAAGATAAAATATATTTTATGAAGTTTAAATAGCTAACCTAGAAAATACATTTAAGTTTACTGGAAAGATAACCAAACAATTGCAGTTTTCAAGTTGCTTTGTATTTTTCTTCATATAGTTTTCTGTCTTTCTACTGCAGCACTGTGACATTATAAAGCAAGCACTGAATCGGGTTACTGACATGGATCAATATGTCTATTTTGCAAGTGATTGCAGATGTTGCATAATGGCAATTCTACTGTCCCTGCTGGATCAGACTCAGTAGGTTAATGACCTATATGGCATGATTGCATCATTGCAACTGCTCAGCATATTCTGCCTCGTGACACTTTTGGTCTGTTGGTCTGTTGGTAAGCACCAGCCTAAAACAGTTGTTCGGAAGCGTTCAGCTTAATGTTGCAGATAAATTAAGAATTTGATGTAGTAGACATTTTAACTGTCTGTGTTACTTCACTTTCCCCTGCTATGGAACTTTTTGGTCAATGTAGTTTTGTAAGAGAAGGTGTGACTTTTAGGGTTCAGTTGAAGCTGTCAGTCGGATGGGCTGGTCGTACAGTGATCTTGGTCATCTTAAGGTGATATGAGGGCCCTGTGCCAGGCTTCCAGTGAATGCCCCTCCTTCTCATTGAGCGTCCTTTTGCCCTCAACCACAAATACCTTCCATTAGGGTTTGTCTCCCCACAGGCATTGAACCACCAGCCACCTGCGGAATAGTCAGGATAAGAGACATAAGTTCTATTAACACACTTTGGTCTTTACAGGTTGTTCTTAGCAAAATGCCTTTCTAAATGTTTTTCAAACTGTTTACCTGTGTAATTGCGAGCGCAGTTGGGGTTTCGGTGGTTGTCATTATGTCTGTCTTTTGTGGAGAATCTCATGCCGGTGCTGTTGGTCATGGCATCAGGCAGGTTACCAGAGAAATGGCTGACATGAAGGGTGTAGTCCTTGGAGGGACCCTCCAATGAAAAGCGATACTCTGCCCAGTGCTTCTCCTCCTTCCAGTCCTCTAAATCAATACGCAGGATGTAAACTCCCTGCTGTGTAACGCTGTAGATCTTCTTCAAGCCCAACCAGAAGTCATCTGTATAACACACCAGTCAGTTGTTGTCTTGTTAGGATATCTCTTATGGGAAAAAACCATTACATCTTTTCATTAACAGGGAATTACAAGAGGTTATAGACTACATTGCATTCCTTTCAAATCTTCAGTTCAGGGCTGATATGTAGCAATTACTATTTCCTATGACGAGGCCTTCAGGAAGTACTTGCAGGAAGATTTCCCCTCTCCCCAAAAAACTGTGGAATTGACGTGGTATTAACTGTAAATGGTCTAGTAGTCCAGTTCTAACATCAGGTGTTTTTTTAATTTTATTATTTTGTGATGAAAATAACTATAAATAATAATGAATTACTTAAGTTTGCCAGCAAATGAGACTCAGATCCCTGAAGGACAAATACCACAACCACTAGTTATACTAGAAGAAAGTACTCACTTTCCAGATCTCCAAAGCCTGTCTCATACTTGTTCCATGTCTGGTCAAAATCCACTGAGCCATCGACCCTGCGTTGGATGACAGTTGATCCCCCATCTACACAATTGATTAGACACACATATCAAACCAATTCAAGTCATACAAAAGTTCACACAAGGATCAGGAAGCTTCTTTGTCATAGATAATGTGAATGGAATATCCATCCGATTTCCAGCATTTTTGGGAAACCTGTTTCTTTGACTATCTCGCTTGATTACATTTTGGTTTCTGATCCTTCTCTAAAGCCCCATGTCAGTGCCTTTTGAATACAGAAACATTTATGACACTCTGAATTAGAACTGGGATTTCTTTAGTTTCACCCACCTGAACCCATTTCACAGTAGACATTGAATGGCTCAGATTGGTTTGGCTTGATAACATAGATTCCACTGTTTGCTTCTCCTTTGTCAAACAGCTCACTGCAGTCCACAGGGAGGTCTGAAACACAATGAAGAAAAGCAAAATGAATGCATCCAAATTTCCCAAAACCTTGGCATTCCCTTTTTAGCTTCAGACATTTCATTCTTTCACACTTGAATAACTGATTATAGTTACTGATTACTAATTTTACCATTTGTGTTCAGGCTACTTGAGTTGACTGTCAGATATTCAAACATATCAGGAACTTCAGGGTCCGAATCCATTGGCTTATCGACTGTGTCTTGAAAGCTGTCATAGCTTATCTGCAAGAGAGTGCAAATGAATCCACATTGTTAAATTATGTTGTCAGCCCTAGAAGAGTTTCCCCTCCCCATTTTCATATATCATTTCCATAGAAAGCTGAAATTGCATAGATAGTTTTAAAAACCAAACTAGACTCTTACTGATGGCAAAAAGTTGGGCTTTAAAGAAGAAATGTAATGAAATCTTGTTGAACAGTTTCCTACCTTTTCCTCAAGGTTTTTAATCTTCATTTTCTGGTTGTCAAGCTGATCATGCTGCTCCCCTACAGCTTTCAGTAGATTGGTTATTGTTTTTTCTTGAGCTGTAATCACCTCCTGAAAATGCCATAGTAAAACCATTATTTTTCAATTTTACCTAAGCATGTGCTGTATTTGACACTTAAAATGGTAGCTGTTGACTCAAAGAAACGGAAATATGTGACAAACCATCTTTTTAAATCAATAATCATTACAGTACTCCAGCAATAGATATATATGTTACCACATACTACTACTCTGGGGACCATTGTTCTTTCTGTTTATTGTCCAGCAATGATTTAAGTGCCATATAAGTTGATGTTACCAACTCTAAGGATCTCTAAGGAATTGCTTCAGCATGTATCAGCTGCTTACCTTGAGCGCTGTAATTTCACTAAGCTGGTCAACAGGAACCATGCCCTGCGACAGTCCCTTCAGCCTATCCTCGAGGCTCCCCACCTTGCTCTGCAGTTGTGTGCGCTCCTGCAGGATGCTGTTGATCTTAGAGTTGATTTCCAATGACAAGTTCTTTATCTCCTCATTATTGGCCTTTAAGAAACTGGTGGTCTTCTTCAGCTCCTCCTCTTCCTCCTTGATCTCAGACGTGACCACTGAAAGCTGGTAAAAGGAGCGGTCGAAAATGTTCAACTTTTGGAAGATGTCGTTGATTTGAGCTTTGGTCTTGTGGACAAATTCTCGTAAACTCTGGCCCAGCTGAAGAAGGCCGTTTGCAAGTAGACGAACATCATCGAGCATGGCAAAGCGAGACTTTGCCTCGGTTGGGCTTGGTGCTGTGGCAAAGACCTGGGAGGGCAAGGTGGGGTACTTTTCTCCACTTGAAGACTCCAAAGGGACAGCAGCAGTGAAACTAGCGAGCAGCAGCAACAGGCAAAACAGCTTCATCACGACTTTCTTGTACAGTCCTAGATTGTGGAATATTATCTAACACAATGTTCCACTGTTCTTGCTTTCCCCTACTTTGTTCTTTTCTCAACAGTCTTTTCTCTCCCCCTGCCTATAACCTAGACTTCCCTGCTGTCTAAATGATGTGAGAGCAGCACGCTGCCCTGTGTTATATACTGCCCTCTCAGTAGAGGAGGGGGGGGGATTAGCTGATCATTAAACCCTACTATGTTTTAGCTCTGTACCCTACCTCCTCCCAAATCCCCCTCAAGCCCTCCCTCTCCTGAACAAACAAATCACAGCAGTGAGCAAATGACATACCCCCCCCCTCTCTACAACCCATTTAACCCCAATCCCCTCTCCATACCACACCCTGCCTTGTTCTCCATCTGTGGTGCAGAGCTTTAGCTGATCAGCAGAAAGCCAACAATGGCCATCACAGGTTTTTGATGGATCGTCAGTCTGATCAATCTTAAACTTTATAACCCTGCGCACACTTTGCTCTGATTGATAATGCTGGTTGTAATTAATGCTCTTGGGTTTGATTTAGCATCCTGCTGAATCAGCCCAGCACCAGACTCTCATCCTCTCTCTCTCCCTCCGTCCTTCTTCTCGCTTTGCATGGGGAGGGGAGTGAGCCTGTCATCTGTGCCAGGGTTGAGCTTCTGGGCATGAATGATGTTGGAGAGTTTGGACAGTGTGTACTCATCATCTCAGTTTTATTGCCCAGCCTTGTCATTTTTTTTCAAGTTTGTCATGCCTTGTGTGATATTTTTCAACGCCACCAGACATGAAACAGGGAATATATAGTTTACTGATTAGCTTGCAACTTTTAAAGGATCATTCCTGTACACTGAGTCCTGTCGTAAAAAACAGTCTTTATGGGAATTTCTAAGTAAGTTGTTTCACGCAGACTTGCAGTGTTTGTGAAATATGTCCACCTTCAGCTAGAGAGGGAGGAGAACTAATCAGTGAAATGACTTGGTGTAGTATTTAATTTGAATATAGATATTTTCACTATTGGCACTCCTTGCTGTGTGGTTCTCCACCTCTAAAGTAAGCTGCACCTGTTGTGTGGTGTGAAAAAGGCCTTCCAGACCAAAGAATTGCTATGTCATGCACTCATTGTATTTTTTTGTCTAATCAAAGCATACAGTTAGTTCTTATTGATATCAAATTCATATATATTCATTGGTCAGCTGATCAGTCACCGTGTATGGCAAAGGAAAAGATTATGACATTATTATGAAAAATCTACACACTTGGCCTCTGGTTAGCTTTGGTTATAGATGGAAACCTTTTAGCACTCTGGCTGTTAAACAGTACACCTTAAAATACCACACAGTCATCTTAATGAGCTTTCTCTAGTAATTTGCGGTTGTAGGGATAGACTACCTCAGCCCAGAAGCAGAGCAGAAAGAAAGGGTCCTATGGAAAAGAAACATTTGGCCACTGACTGAGTGTATGTGCCAGGAATTTGCTTGATCAGCATAAAGCTGGTAATGATATTCAGTATCCATCATGCCAACACGGTGTTTAGCACTCTGGCTTAACAGCAAGAGGGTTAGGGGTTTCAATCTAACATGGACTGCTGGGGCCTTTCTCTGTGAAGCTGCCTTGTTTGTGCACACGTTCAACTTTGCAGTGGAATTTCCACCTCACAAATACAAACATGTCACTGAACAACCTCAGCAGTAGTTTGAAATAATGAGATGTTTTAACTTGTGTAGAGAAAGTGCCAACTTTTGCATTCCAATTTAGTTCAAAATTTGAATCGTCTATACTGCCACATCTGCTCTATACTGATTGTTATCATGCATACCATCAGTTATTGCTGAGATATTCTTGTGTTGCTGTTTGCAATTGTAATTCAATGCATTGATCACCTCATATGTTGACCCCTGGCTGAGAGGGCTGCACTGATGACATGCTGCATGTGAGTCCTTTGTTCCATGGTTGGATGTTCTGGATACCTTCCACCACTGGCCCATCCATTGTTTTTTCACAAGGTAAAAAAAAAAGTCACGTTCACAAACAGCATCTAATTGGCCGATTCTATCATTATTGGTGGAATGAGGTCCTTTTTTCAAGTGGAGGAATATAGCTCATATTTAGTTGCACTTAAACAGAGTCGGGTTAGGTTGACCAAGAATGGTCATATTAAACTGAAGTTAGGGGGAGTATTAGAATTGTTGGACTCTCACTGCATCTCAGTTTTGTTTTAAACTCAAATTTAAACTTAAATTCAGTTTGTCTAAAATGTAGTTTATTCCATGGTTGTTTTTCCATTATGTTTTTTTATCCATACTGATTTAGAAGAATACATGCAAATCTGTGTGACCTGTAGACAGGGTTGCCTCTAAAATCATCACTTGTGTGATGTGATACAGTGCTGTTAGGTCATTATGAGTACCTTGAAGTGGTACTTGTGACTGTACAGCTAAAAGCACAGCCTCTCCTATTCATTTGTTCAGGATGAATAATGTAAAATGAACTGTCCATAAAACGTAGGTTAAATTGAAATCTTTGAAAGGTTCTGAGACTTTCTATATTCATGTATTTACCTTGTAATGAGCTGACACACTCATCTCAGCACCTTTCAACTTTTGAAATTCTCCAGCATTGCATTGTCCTATTTAAAAGGCAGACCTTCCTTTTCTTTATCAGTCCTGGCTCTGAACAGAACAACTTTGTCACCTGGCCTGTTGGTGAAAATCACATGCTGATCTATGTTTAGAATCGGTAAACAGTGACTTTGCCCTCTTAGCCTCTGGGCTTAAATTTTGGAAAGTGGGCAACTGTCATCTGGAAGGTTCGAGTATAATGGAAGACCTGTAGAGTTTGCAATGCAGAGTTCACTTTCACTGTATCCATGTGTACTGATTAACTTAAGTTGAACCTGATGAGATGAAGTGACCAATCAGTGACACAAATGGCTGTATCACTGACCAATCAGTGATACTGCCATTTGTGTTTATTGTCGGTGTTTCAGATCTGCCACAGTAAAGTTATCTCAGGGTCTTTTTCAGTTCAAATCCAACAACCCACTTTAAAGCTTCTATTATATTGTTAGGACTTTCCAGTTGGGAGGTAACAGAAGAAGGGAATGAGTAAAATCTCCTCATCAACCAGAGAGATTCCCACGCTTCCTTGTGAGTTGTGGTTCCAGCTGTGGTCTCTATGGGGCTATCCCCCACAGACTTAACAACGTCATTGCGGTTTATCAGCTCAACCAGGGTTACTTTGCACTGCCTAATGTAAGGCATCCTCCCACTTCTCAACAGTTTAGTAAACAATGTTTTTGACAGTACTGTGCGATTGCTTTTGCTGACAACACTGGTCAGGATTTTTACATTTCTTTGACCACTTTCCATATTAAGTATAGCTTATGCAATGTCACAACATTTATTTACTCAACACTTATTTACTTACTTGAATCTCGACCTTACCAACTGAATGGTTGCATGATGGTTGCATCACTTCATCTGCCTCTCTTCTTACCTTGATTCATCCATCACTCTGGAACATGGTAAATCTGGACTCATCAGAACACATGACCGTTTTCCATTGCTCCAGAGCAAAATGAAGCCTCACTGATAATTGGTTTTCTTAAGGCTACCCAGCTGTTTAGTCTCAATCCCTTGAGGTCTTTTTGCATTGTACATGTGGAAGTGCTCTTATTTTCACATTTCTTCCTTGCAGATGATAGTTTACCACTATCCTTCCAGGTTTTTATAATGCATTGGAAAGTTCTTAACCCATTTTAGTAGTTTTAGCAATCCCCTTAGCTGTTTTCTTTGCATGATGCAGGCCAATAATTTGACCCTTCTGAAACAGAGTAACATCTTTTCCACAGGATATGTCTTCCATCATGGTTGTTTTAGAAATGAGAAACTACTCAATGTGTCAGTTAGGGTTAAATAACTTTTTGCCAGCTGAAACATTAATCACTGCAGTAATTATCCAATGGAGGGCTCTTAGCTATTTGCCTAGTTAAATCCAGGTGGTGCCTTTTTTTGGCCAGGCAATGTATATTTGCACAAATTATGTTTTAGCTGTGAAGTTGTGAACCAGGAGAAAGTTTGCTGTTATGTAGTGTAATCTGAATCATTCACATAATGGTTACTGGTCGATGACTAACACTTAATCTCTGGTGCTGTCACACACTGCCAAATAGTTTTCCCTCTAAGTTTCAAGAAATGGTTGGTGTGATCATACAAAATTGTTTTAATGTTATTGGCATTGCACTCTATAATTAAGGAGGAATAAAATATCCTATGATAGCAACCTCTCCGTGTACCTCTCAAGCTATCAGCTGTCTTTTTAGACAGATAGTAGCCATCTACAGTGAGTCAAACTCTCCTCCTCCCCCTGTGCTCCCAACTTTCTGAAAACATTTTTGTGTTTTTAAGGTTCCACCTCCTATGGTTATTGACAGGCCAAGCCTCCCGGATTTACCAATTAGAATATGTTTTACCCACCATGGTGTCCTTGCCCTCTTAAATGTATCAGTTTGTGGATTCTTATGCAACTATGCTCGGTTACTAGGTCAAGCACTTTCAAATATGCTTGGGTTAGTTATTAGAGTAAGAAGTCTGTCATGGGTTAAATTCCACACAGTAAAGGTCAGTGGACATTGTTATTAAGGTTGTCTTGTACTGTCTTATATACAGTGTCCGATAATTATCTAGCATGAAAGTTAAACTCACCCAGTTATTTCCCATATAATTGATAGTGGAAACCATATAACACCCTATATATATTATTGTGTTCATGTATGTAGAGGTGGAATTGACCCATGACTCCCTTCATGTCAAAGAGATGAAGAATCCATGTTGCCTTAACTTTTCACTTCATCTTTTATCATTTCACCTAAAAGAAATAAAAACATGCATTTAAATATCCTTCACAAATGTTTACAACATTTATACATTATTTGTGTTTCTGCAAAACTACCTAACATTGCTTCTCACATATTTTACAGACCAAAACATTTGTATCATAATTTGGATATATGATGCTTTACTTCAGATGCATTTTTCTTTGATATACCTTGCCTATTAATTCAAGAGTTTTATGGATAATGTAATTAATTAAATAACATAATTTCTGTGCCTTCTTTTGTCTGTGTTTGTATCTGTGCATGTGTTCGACTTTTAGGAATCTGCTGTATGTGAACCCTCAGAGTCTTAACTTTGCCAATCGCCAAGGCTCTGCTCGCAACATCACAGTCAAAGTGCAATTCATGAATGGAGAAGACCCAAACAATGCAATGCCGGTATGCCATGAAGAAATGTTATAAGAAGAAGGAAAACAATTCTTGTTTTTAAATTTATCTTAGTTTACTCAGTCTATCTCAGTTTCATATATGCTGCATTATACTACAGCTACAGTAATGTTACCAAATCTGATTAAATAAATGTAGACAAATAGTTAGAATTCTCTCAAACATGGCTTCAAGACCATATGACCATAACACTTTTTTTCTTTCTTTTTTTTTTTTTACCCCCAGGTGATATTTGGGAAGTCCAGCTGTTCAGATTTTGCTAAAGAAGCCTACACTGCTGTGGTGTACCATAACAGGTAAGTTCTTTATCTTTTAGTTGAAATAGTTTCTATAGAGTGCTTCAGGGAATGTGCGGTTGGGATGGTGATGAAACAAATGTAAAACTACACTAAATATCTGAGCATTCTTGAGCCTCAAACTCCATAGCAGTAACATAGTTTCTTCCAGTCTGGTAGTTATCATCATTTCAATACTATGTACGTAATGACCTCTTTTAACAATTTCATGATAACTGTGAGGTCTGAAAATTATCATGTCATGTCATTGTCATGAGATTGGTTGATTGAAAATTAAATTCACAAATATTCTACTTTAATTTAACGTCAGTATCTTCTGTTATACCTCCATTACCCTACCTTTGATGATATTCATTAAAGAATAGGTTAAGTCAATCTTCTGGATATTGTCCAGTTGTGTCCTTGGCACAAGTTTCTGTCATTCATACGTAAGAGCTGAGGGGTCTCTAATATTTTATCACCTCTATTAGGTGTTTTTTACGACATCGAGGTTTGTCATTTGACACCCAGGGGTCACACCTTCAAGGCTAAAATTAATCAACCTGTGAATAATGTACCACTGTGACTAGGACAATCATGCACCAGGACGTAATCCAGCCCTGAGAAGTGCTTATGGGTAATGGCCAATTACAGTCTGCATCTCACTCAGAAATGGCACAATGTTTCTCTTGTAACTTGTATAGGAACACAGAAAGAAAATCAAGTGATAATGAAAGAAATTTAATATTTTATAAGAAACTATTTGTAATCTACAAAATTGTCCCCCTTTGTGTTTGAATCTACTCTCGGCTTTTTGTAAGATGCTCAGCCAATAACTCATTCTTTTTTCCACTGCAATAAAAGTTTCTCCTTGTTCTGTTCCCCCGGGAAGTTTTTTTTCTCTGTCCATAACCAAAATGTTCGTTCCCATGAGAAATAATGGCCCTTTGTTGACCTTTTCAAGCAGTTTTGGTCATTTCCAGTCTCAAGGCAATCCTGGTGGATTTGTTGATTGGCCTGCTGTATTTGTGGGTTGTGTCCTCCTGGGGGACTATAAAGAATTCAGCTCAAGTGTATTATGATGTGTTGTGTACTTTTTTCTTTGTAGATCACTTGACATCCACTATGAGCCGCTGCTCTGACTTTAAACAAAGATTGTACATGCATGAAAATGTACTAATATGCAAGTTCATGCTAGTATCTAAGCTTGTTATTGTACCTAGAATCTTAAAGCATGTGGCAAACAATTCTCAATTATTTCCAGGATTAGTTTTATAAAAGTCATATTGGAAAGCAATGGGTGGATTCTATAGAACTTTATTGTTCCCTATCTAAGAGCTTGTTCTTTGGAGTGACCACAGAGCAGGTAGAGTCAGTAGAGAAAAGCACTTGCTCCGTGGTAGCATTTATGTAAAAAAGTAATAGTTAAAATTGAACTGTTACCCATTGGCAAAAGCTTTGTCTGAGGAGAGACATTGTTTTGGTTATACAGTGTGTTCAGGCCATGGGAGAACCATAGTCAATGTGGATATAATTAGAACTATAATTAGAATGCCCTTGAGTTGACAGCTTGAACCACATGATTTAACCTGTCTACGTAGTTTGGAAACTAATCTGTTTCAGCTGACTGTCTTTTTGAATCGATTAATTAGTTGAATATAAAGCAGCTTGTATCACCGTTGTTAAATAGCTTTACAATGTTGTTGCTGTGAACAGATCCCCTGACTTTCATGATGAGGTCAAGATCAAGCTCCCTGCCTCGCTGTCGGACCATCACCACATTCTCTTCACCTTTTACCATGTCAGCTGCCAGCAGAAGCAGAACACACCACTGGAGACCCCTGTGGGGTACACGGTACGTCACGGCTACAATAACCACATAGGCTGTGACTCTGATTGTAGGTTACATCTATTTGCGCTCTCATTATTGCAAGGTTCTTACAGGCATAGGTGTAAACTGAAAGACATCCTCATTCAGACATGCATTGCACACAGTTAGGGTCCTTATCTCTTCCACACAGACACCCTTTCACCTTTTTCCACCTTTGTTCTTTTAAACAACATACATCGAATTTGAGACATAAGTGCAAGTTGACAATAAAGAGAACACAATGAATTCAGAATATACACTAAATGAAAAATATAATCCTCGGTGTTCTCTTTTGATATTTTTTTCTCCCTCTCTCTGTAGTGGATCCCCATGCTGCAGAATGGCCGTCTGCGAACAGGACACTTCTGTCTCCCAGTATCTCTAGAAAAACCACCACAATCCTACTCCGTTCTCTCACCAGATGTAAGACTGTGATTTTATTTTTTTTAAGAAGACAAATGTTTTTACAGTATTAAGTAACTAAAGTATGATAAAAGTATTAATACAATAAAGGTGTATTTTATAGGGGAAGCCAGGGTAATTCTGTCCAAGTTTGTTTACCAGATCCTCAGTAGGGTTGGTCGATGATTGACATATGATGAAACAGTGAAACATCACGATGGACGATGACATCGTTGTTTTTGAATTTGAGGCAGCGTGTCCCTTTAGTGTTCACGTAAGGCAGCAGTTGCTTATTAATTCAACACTGTAGCTGCCGCTGTGTACCATCGTTTCTCTGAATCTCCAACTGTCTCTCCCTGCAGAGGAAACTATCTCCCGTTACCGCCGATATACGTCCCTGTGCAAGGTTTAAAAGTGTCCTTGTCTCCGCACCACATGTCCGTAACTTAGCTTTGTTCAGCCTGAGAGACTGAGAGAAACAGTGGCCCCTAAGGAAAAGAAATACTGCTGCCACAGATTTAACCAAGTGTCTTGGGTTCCCCTAACTGAGCTGGTTTAATAAGGAAATGATAAAAGGGGTCATGGAGACGTAAGGTTAGTTCACTGAGCAGCAACAAACTTCTTTTCATTTCTTCTCCCCACATATCACAAACAACAACAACTCTTGCCCTAGGGCAACTCAGAGGGGACAAGCCACTTAATTGTGCTCTCTGGTGGGGAGCCTTTTAAATCACGATGTTTCAATGGTCAGGGATTAGTAGTCCATGGCTGTCAGCCATCTGCGATTGACGATGGCATCGTTCATCGACCCAACCCCTAATCCTCAGTAATGATTTATGAATGGTTAATAAATAAGGTTAAGTGTTGAGCAGAGTCATATGACTGTGTTTTTGAGGATTGTATTATATTGCACCATGATGTCCAAGTATCCTTTTGTAATATATGTGTAAAATATGTTTCCTTGTTAGGACAGTTTTTAAACCTTTTTTTATTAAAGAAAAAGCTCAGTCTCCATGCACAGTAACCAATCGCTCATTTTTCACTGCTTGTAAAATGTACATTTGCAGCTGAGATTTACTAGGGCATTATTGTCCTTCAGGTTCCTCTCCCTGGGATGAAGTGGGTGGACAACCATCGAGGAGTATTTAATGTGGAAGTTGTGACTGTTTCAACCATCCACACACAGGTAACAATACTTTATACAGTAGTTTTACTAACAGTGTTTTCATTTAACCATCATACCTCCTTACTCGTTCATTTGTATATATTTGAGCAGAGGGAAAATGCTGCATAAAAATGTCAACATTGTCATACCTAAATAACCTGATTTTCAGGAATGAAGAAGTTTTATTGTTATATAATTTGCCAGAATCATTTTCAAAAGCTTCCCACACAGGTTATTATTAAAAATTTTGGTTACAGCGCTGAGAAACAAACACTCAGTGTTTTCACATTTAGACAGTAATTCCTTCCTTGCACCAGTTCATTAGTGGGTGAAGCTTGCCTCGCCAGTAATTTACTCGGGTCTACTCCATCTCCGTGTCGGCTGGGGTGTGGAGGTCTTGACTGTGTTCCCTAGGAGCCTAACTGGGGCTAATGTGCTCATAAATCACAGCTCCTGGCGCAGATTAGACTGCTGGATTCTACTGTGTTCTTCTTGTGTAGTTCGTTTTGTGGTTTCAACTCTGAACCAACTTACTGACGAGTAGATCCAAGCTTACTTTCTCGGCTCCCTTCCTTCCCCTTTTACACTTGCCTTTCCCTACCTTTCACACCATTATGTTTTTGTGTTTTTACTTCTTTTATCTTCATCCATTTTATCATCTCGCTCTTTTGTTCTTTCACCATCCGTGTCTTTTTGAATACCCTTCCATGTGTTCTCTTGCATTTGTTTTGCCAACAAATGTCTTTGCTCTCTGCTCACGTTTCACACCCCTACCCCACTCCCTCCCCAGGACCAGTATCTGGATAAGTTCTTTGCCTTGGTACATGCCCTGGACGAGCACATGTTCCCAGTCAGGATAGGAGACATGCGTATTATGGAGAACAACCTGGAGGCAGAGCTCAAGTCCAGCATTGCAGCGCTCAACTCTTCCCAGCTAGAACCAGTGGTTCGGTTCCTTCACCTTCTACTAGACAAGTTGGTGTTGCTTGTAGTGCGGCCACCAGTCATTGCCGGCCAGATAGGTAAGATATTGTATTACACTTCACTGGGGGTGACTGTAAGTTTGCCAAGTAGAATAGGGTATCAGTTGTGCTCATCAAGTGGTTCTTTCATATTACAGGGAAGCTTAAATGTTTTCCTGAATTTGATTTTAGTATTTGCTACAAACTCATCTTAATTGCCAAGCTTAATTTTGCCACATCCATTTTCTTCATCTGCAACCCTATCCACTCAAAGCTATAATTTTGGTAATTTGTGATGCAGTTGAGTGTTTATCATATATTCTTTGTGATTAACAGTACTCATATGATGATGATTATTGATGTTTGAAATTTTACATTTTAATTTATTATGAACAAATGCTTTGGACAAAATAAGTAAGCAAAGGAAAACTACTGAGGGAGAAATGCAAATTTTATAACCATGATTAAGATTCAGCTGGAAAGATGTGGACATGAGACAATAGACTGTGATTGTGAAATCTGTAGTTTTATTCCTGTACTTGTATTTTAATAAAGCCCACTGTATTCTGCATAATAACATGGGCACAGAATTCTCTGAGAAAAAGTTGTGTAAAGTTGAGCCATCTGAATCATCACATCTTCAACTGTATTTGTACAAAGCAGTATTTTGGAGACACTGAAATGGTCAATGGCAATATTCATACTAAGCACTGTCTTGTTGTGTAATCTTCTGATAATGGATGATTTATTTTCTGTTAGTTAACTTTGTGTATATCCATACTGTTCTTTGCCCATGTCTGCATTTTTTCACGTGTCACTTTGCTGCTGTCTGTACTTCTGCATGTGTGTATTCAGTGAATCTGGGCCAGGCGTCCTTTGAGGTCATGGCATCCATAGTGAACCGACTTCATAAATACCTGGACACCAGCCAGGATATGCATGGCCGCAACGGCCTGCTGTCCTCTTACATCCACTACGTCTTCCGTTTGCCCAGCGCTGACCCCAACTCTCCCTCTCCAGGTATTTTCAAAACAGTTAGCCGTCTCACATTTTCTTTATTCTATGTCTGTTTTTCTGTTTTCTCCTTTTAAGTTTACCTCATCAACCCCAAGCTCGCCTTTCACTGGGTGTCTTATTATCAAACCTACCTGCCAATTTTTCTTCATCTTTTTCTTTTTTTATCTTTTTCTTTTTTCCCCTTCCCACATCTATTTTGTCTTCTGCCTGCCCAACACAGACCCCAACTCATCCTTAACAGGTAGATATTGCCCACTGTTGAACATCTTAATCTTTGTGCAATTGTTCTTTCTTCTAGAATTTAAGAATACATTTAGTTCTTCATATAGTATTTAAATTAGGTTGTGCATTAGATGTGTAGTACCTGTCCTCGTTAAGCTAATAAACCATCCACTACCAAGACACATTGGTTGCTTATCATTTCCGAATAAATATCTTCCTGTGTGTTCACCACAAGCAAGATAAAATGTTTGGTACATTGGCTTTTTGATAAGAGACTGGGCGTTTACAAATTTAAATGTGGATATTGGGAGCAGAGTTAACATGCAAATATCATGTAAGTGGTCCTAAAATGGTTTGGTAGCAATAGTTTTTCCCATCACATCCCACTTCCTCTGTGTGTTGTACCAGGCCCGGGCGGGTTGGGAGGTTCGGTTCACTATGCCACCATGGCTCGCTCAGCCGTTCGACCAGCCAGCCTCAACCTAAACCGCTCCCGTAGCCTTAGCAACAGTAACCCTGACATCTCCGGTACACCCACCTCTCCAGATGATGAGGTCCGCTCCATCATTGGCAGCAAGGTAAGGTCACAAAACAATGTTTTCACTTATACTTGAGCTATAAATTGTTTTATGTTGATATCTTTATAGTTAAGCTGATGCTGTTGCTTAAAACTCAAAACATTATATGTGGTCCCAATGTAGACAGAACCAGCAGGGATAGATATTCATGTTTTTTGGGCCCTATTGCAGTATTTGGCTTTTCCACACTGCACGTGGATGTCAGATATCAGAGTGCAATATTTAACGTTGCCGTAATCCATCTACTATTATTGATTTGTGATATATTTTTAGACAGGCTCATGCAAGGTGATTGTACTGAATCTATAGTTCTTAAACCCCATCAAGGCAGAGGCATGCCATGTGTGCAGTGACCCAGGGGACTATTTCATCAACATGTTAACTGTATAGTCCTTGCGTAAACACAAGATTGGACATCTTATCTCTCTAACCGCTGTAACAGCAACCTGGCACACACATAAACCCACGCACACACAATGCGCAGTGTGTGCAGGTTGTCAAAGACATAAAAGACGTTTAGTTTACAGTCTCGTCAGAAAGCAGATGCTGTCAAGAAGATTCAATAGCACATTGTCTCAATAGTTATAAATTGTTAAGAATTGCTTAGTCTATTCAGTCTCTGCTGGTTTTATTAGATTTTTTTATTTCATGTTATTTATATGTTGTATGTATTTTGTCTTGTATATTCTGTGAACTCCCACTTCCAACGTTTTTTATTTTACCCAAACGTACCCGAGCAGTGAGTGAATGCAGCCCCTTGTTTGATGAATGTTCCCTTTGCTGCTAATACTTAACTAAACCTTTCTCCTTTTGTCTCTGAGGGAGGGGAAGTTATTTCTCACACAAAGAGTGAAAGGGAGAGACAGAACCTAAGTGCTTTGCTCCTCTGTGGTGATGACTTGAATTTTTAATTTACTGACAGCTAACCTTTTTTGGTCCTTTGGCATCTTCCAGCAGTCCTGATCTTTGAGCCTCTTTAACCTGTCATTATTCCTTCCCTCCTCCTTCCCCCGTGCTGCTCGCTCATTCCCTTGCTTCCCGTCTGCCTTGTGTCATTTGACCTTGGCACGCCTAGGGCTTAGACCGCTCCAACTCGTGGGTGCACACCATGGGCTGTAAGAGTGCCCCCTGGGGATCCAGCCCTGGGTCCGCTCCAGAAACCATGCAGGTGGTTTTATGAATACCCCGTCCTCCACTTTGCCTCACTGCAAAAACAACTCACCCTATTCACCTTGAAGGGATACTGGGATATTTGGAGTTTTGGTTTATTTGTGTCATTTGTAAGAGTTACTGAAAAAAAGTGATATTCTGAGCAATTCATATCCTCCCTGACGAGTATTTAAAGCTTTACATTTTTACGTCCTGTTGTCATGATCACATCTTCATTTATAGATTCAGCCTATTGTGAAGCTGCTCCCAGAGTTTTTAAGTCTCATAACTTATTTCTCCAAACTAGAGAGATCTCTAAACCGCAAGACACAAAAGACCAAAACTTCAGAATGTTACAGCATTCTGTTAAAACTCTAATTCACAACCCTCCCATGATCCCATACATGGGAGTCACAGCCGCCTCCATGACCCTCTATCTCTCATGCTAGAGTCTCAGGTGTCATCCGTCTTCACTGATCACATCTAACACCTCCCTTTTTCTCAATACTTGCACAGAGAGACACGTAAATCCAAATATGACTGTGCTAGTTTAGAAGTTATTCACACATCTATTCAACATTGTCGGCCTCCCTTTCTTTCTGCTAGGCTCGTCTGCTATTTTGGGTTTTCCGTGGCCAGTTATCACTAAACCCAAAACCAAGACATACACCAACTGATCTTATTGTGTGTGTGTGTGTATTTCCCAAAAGGATTCTTGGTGTAGTCGAGAAAAAGAGTCGTGTTAGAAATAATCTTCATCTTTACTTTCAGCAGATTAGATTTATTTGCTTTCATTTCATTTTATCTGTTATTTCCTTTTCACCTTTCTGCTTTTAATGCAGTTATTCACTCTTTCCATAACCTTATAATCTCAACTCTCAGCTAGTTCCTGCATGACTTTCTACTAACCCTCCATAACATTCACTTTGTCACTGGAGCATGGTATATCTGTGAGTGTGAGTGTGTGTCTGTCTACATGTGTGATGTCTTTATCATCGTTGTGTGATGTCATGTCCTCTGTCATTTTAAGTTTGTCACTAATTTACAATACATTGACTGAGCAGGCATTTAATCAACATTTACCTGGGATGAAACATTATGTTACTCTACTTGCCAAAAATAATACCTGTAATCGTTTCATATGCCATTTTATGTCTCTAAAGTATTGTGTTCACTTGAATTCGGATGCAGAATGGCGTGTCAGTAAACAATGGCTGTGACATCAAGGAAGAATGAAGAAAAACAATACAATTTCTTGACTTGATTCCACAGCCCCTTATGCAGCCATTTTGCATCCCTCGTCTAAGACTATCAATGTTTCTGACTGTTTTAGATTATGGGTACAACACTTTTAAGAGTTGTGGCCTTGTCCTGTCTCTAATTGTTTTATGTCTTCATGTGTGACGTGTGTGTAAGAGATCACAAAAGTGTGTGTGGGTGACCCAGCAGACACATTTTCCCTTTGTGCTGAGGAAAAAGGTGCAACCCTTTGCTCCTGTTGCTCCTCCACTAACCTTGTTGTCACCGTTCCATTCATCCCACCCATAGGCCATGGAGCGCTGTGGCAATCGCATGTCTTCGCACACTGAGAGCGCCAGTTTCTTGCAAACTTTAACAGGACGGTTGCCCACAAAAAAGGTAGAGCCACTTGCACTGGGGGAGGAGCCAACCCCGCCCACCTCTGTACTCGCCTCCTCACCTGTCTTGTCTGTGGATGTGTGCCTCTGGATTGGTTGATGTCGTATTTGGTGGTTGTGGAGTCTTGTTGAATGCTGAATGTCATCGACCTGCCTCTTGGCCTGAATGTGTCGAGGAGTTTCTGATGTGATATGAATGTTGGTTGTTTTCTGGCTAATGCTGTCTGGCTGACTTGGTCTGGGAAGTCTCCTCTTAGTGTGTACTACACACTCAATTGAGTGCATGTTTTTGATTTTAATTTAGGAAAGTACAATACAGTTTGCCTTCCAATCAGTTTACTACAAGCAATATTTTACCAGAAATACAAAAACCTGATTTGTTCGGAGCCATCAGGATACAATCAGCTATAAAGTTGGTAGTTATACTGTTATACAGAGCAGTACTTAATATTTGCTACTGACTATTATAAGGGGTAGAAATTATATTTATCCCAAATACGGCTAGACCTGCAGTGATTGGTCTCAACTACTGTAATGATTGCCAACTATCTTGATAATCATTGAATCAGTTTGAGCAATTTAGGAAAATGGGGAAAAATAGTCAAAATTCATCAAACGTCATTACAGGCTTTGGAAACACTGATTGACATTTTTCACTATTCTCTGCATTTTATAGACCAAACAACTAATCGATCAATCATGAAAATATTAAATTAAATACATAATGTAGAGTCATGATTATCAATTTCAAAATTGGATGCAAGTCGGGTTTTACCCCTTTATAATCTTTATAATGCATCAACAAGATTAAGGAAGACTTGCCAGACTCTGGACAAAGTGTCATTATGTTAGCCAGATTGTGTTGGATGTTGGTTATGTAAAAAACAAAAAAACAAAAAAAAACCACACATAAATCAATGCAAGGTTTTGATGCATAGCACTTGAAAGAAATTAAGATGAATAAATTATTTTCCCCGTTTACAGAGGAAAGTATTTTTGGATGTTTACACCATTATCAAAGACTACAAATTGCATGGTGATGGGAGTGCATTTTTCATCTTAAATTGTATTCACTGATTCATTTTCAATATGTTTAATTTAATACATTTGTTTAGAGTGTTTGGTGACCCTTACTGTAACATGTATATGTAACACTTGGTTAAACGTCACATTGTCTTTAATCAAGTTAGATTCCAGTGCTTGGGGCAGAGGAGCTGTACTGGACTGTATTATTTTTTCAAATAGAGAATGTTAGGATTGATAATCCTTTTTAACCGAAACCACTTAACTTGTATGTCATGCCATATCCTCCATTAAGTAAAGATACTGTGGAATCCAGTTATCAATATTATCACAGAAGAATCTGTTGACACCATGTAGACGTGGTATTTTTAATTTGAGATGGACAGTGATGCTGCTCCCGGTGCCTCACCTTCTCTCTGTCTGGCTTTATTGCCTCTCCCTCTTTCCCTCCCTCTCTACATCTTTGTCTCCATTTTCTACTCCCTATTCTACTCAGCTCTTCCATGAGGAGTTGGCCCTCCAGTGGGTGGTGAGCAGTGGAAGTGTCAGGGAGGGTGCACTTCAACAGGCCTGGTTTTTCTTTGAACTCATGGTAGGAAACAACATTCTTAAACTTGAAAACTGCTTTGACTTAAATGTATAGGGCTCCTATAGTTCTTATCAGTGATCACAGTGCCATAGTTTTTCCATGACGATATCTCTGCCCTTTACCACAGGTAAAGAGCATAATCCACCATCTGTACTTCACCGACCGCTTGGAGTCGCCCAGAAAGAACCGTTTTCCAGAACGCTTCATGGATGACATTACAGCCCTGGTCAGCACCATCGCTGGCGACATTGTGTCTCGCTTCCAGAAGGTATATAACAGCTTGAAGAAGTGTACTCTTACAGTATTGCTTACAAAGTGCATACAATTGAGGGAGGAGAGGGAATATATGAATTTTGCCAATTAGTCCTTTAAAAGTTATATGAAAGGGTGTATTTTTCAATCTGGACCCTGTTTTCCCATGTTTTTTGCGACTAAATGACAAATGGGGATGACATTTTTTTATTGGTCCAGTATTGACTGAGACCGCTGCAGGCCACAGCTATAAAATGGGCTGCAATGTAATCGCTGTGTAGATCCACTAAAAGTGCTTGTTTGCCACTGACAGACTCTGATTGTAATTCTAAGTAACCATTATAGAAAGGATACATACAGAGATAGACCTGATGTTAAAGATTAAGATTCTATTTGTTTAACCAGAAACAGCCTCTTGCCAAAGCCTCCAGACTCCATTTATAGAAACAGTAATTTTATCGCTGTTAAACACACTTCATTCAAACTCAGATACACCCTTTGGGTCTTAGGTTAGGTGTCATCGGTATCCCTATTGTGCTTACCTATTTGTTTTGTTCACTTTATACAGTGTGAAAAAGAAGGAATCATGTCCTAACTGACAATTCTGGAAACCTTTTTAAGAAGTGTGTATCTCATCCCATCAGGACCTTGAGTTGGTGGAGAGACTAAACACTAGTCTGGCCTTCTTCCTGAATGATTTGCTGTCTGTCATGGACCGAGGCTTTGTCTTCACCCTGATCAGAGCATACTGGAAACAGGTAAATGCCTCGGTGAGATTCATGAATATGTTGTACATTTCTTGTGTTACTGAGTTTTCTCATGACAAAGAATAATCAAATTCTATCAGGATTAGTGAAGAGAAAGGAGAACTTGATGGCTGAGTAATTTTCAGCTACAGTCAACTATTAGAAGTATGTCAGTTAATTTGATTTGAATATGACTTGTCAACAAATTAAGACCTTTTATTATGGGTATGTATTGGAAGCCACTGCCAGATATCGTCCTTGTTGTCTGTATTCTGGTGCTTTGAAGCATAGCTTTCATGCTGGGTCTTGTGATCAATTTACGATTTATAAATATAGCATATCAGGTTTCATCACAGCACTTAGAATATATTAAGAACTAATTTATGATGATTTCTGCTTTTGTGACAAGACATACCCTATTTGCGTGACACATTCATTAATGTGTACTGTGTCCTTTTCTCCAGGTGTCAACAAAGCTTTATGCTCTGCAGAACCCAACCCTGGAGTCTTTGAGGCTGGATTTCTTAAGAATTGTTTGCAGCCACGAACACTACGTCACCTTAAATCTGCCTTGCAGTCTTCTCACCCCGCCTGCCTCCCCTTCCCCCTCTGTGTCTTCAGCAACTTCACAGGTCAGAAAAAAAGTGGTGTAGAGAAATTTAAATGTCTGCATACAAAAAGTCATTCATCCTGTGATCTGGTCCTATAAGCAACTCCAGTTAAATTATTGTGTAGATTTTCTTGTCCCCTTTACATAAAGATACTCTAAAACTCAACAAGACTGGCAAAAGATTTGATATTTGCTTGATTTACAGCCAAAACAATCTGGTCAAATATTAATACTCTTACCTGTTTGGATGTTGTTCTCCTCTCCCACAGAGCTCTGGCTTCTCCACACATGTCCAGGACCAAAAGATAGCCAACATGTTTGAGTTGTCTGTCCCCTTCAGAGAGCAACACTTTCTGGCCGGACTGGTACTATCAGAACTGTCTGTAATACTGGACCCAGAAAATGAGGGGTTAGTATGCTCTGGACACTTCCTACACTTGTTGACACAGATTGTTTTATAAAGAAAGTATTTAATTCTGAGTGAGGCCCAAAATTTCAGGGATCAAGGACTGATAATGGGGTCCCTACATGTTATTTTTGATGGATGGCTGTCGTTGTCTGTGTGGTGTTTGTGTTGTCTAGCCAATTAGATTTAAGTACTGAAGAGAAAGGAAAGTGATATTTTCAGGCTCGAGTCTCTGTGTCTGTTGGCAAGAGATAAGCTTGTACAAGCATGGGAGTGAGTGATGGTTATGCAGTATATCTTAGTGTCAGTAGGTTCTCTCACCTATCATTCTAATCACACTTGAAATAAAATCCTCTCTCTTTGTTCTTTTTTTGTGTTTTTTACTTTTGTCTTTCTACTGTTTCCCTGCAGGATGTTTGGCCTACATAAGAAAGTGGTGAGCGTCGTTCATAACCTCCTGTCAAGCCATGACTCCGATCCACGCTATGCTGATCCTGAAGTCAAGGCCCGTGTTGCCATGCTCTATCTGCCTCTCATTGGCATCGTCATGGAAACACTACCACAGCTCCATGACTTTACAGGTAAAGATTTGAACCTGCTTAGGACATACAGCACTTTAAAGTTCAGTATTCTGGACTAACTAACTGTCTAATGTGTGTGTGGTCTTATCCAGCAGTTTTCTTCCCACTATCTAGTCAGCAGCACTCTTATCAGATATGGCTGAGATAAGTAGCATTATTGTGCACAGGTCAGCAATTTGGTAGATTTGAGTTTCTGTCCTGCATAGTGAGGCTGGTTAATGCACTATGTGGCTAAATCCCAAATAACCTTAAGTTACATTGAGACCTTCAATGACATATCCTCTGAAACTCAATAGGTTATCATTTGACCTGCAAAGGATGTTGCACCCTAACATAATGTACTAGCTCATTTCATCAGTCTCACATTATGTCTCCTTTAACCCCTACCCTGTAGTGACCCTGTCTCACTAGACCCTGAGCTTCTGTTTGAATTAAATAAATGTTTGAACAACACAATAAGCTCTGTTAAGCTCTTGTTGTAAAGTTAGATGTATAGCAACTACTTACTGAGACTGGTTCTGGTTTTCCTTTTGTAAAATGGTAGTATTGGTATTTCTAAAACTGAACCAAACCCCATACACAACATCAAATTTTACTATAAATGTAAATTTCTTACAGAGAGGGTACACAAACAGCAGTAACTGTCATGTTTCCCACATGTGGTGGGTCTGTCGAGGTTTTCTCTTTCAATAGTTCTGACCCCTGCTCTATTTGTCTTGGTCACATCCACATAACCAGGTTTTTGTTGTTACTTAAAATTGATGTGTGTCCATGTGTCCTCGAAGTCTTTTCAAATATCTTCCTTTTTTTCTCACTAGAGTCCCATAACCAGTGGGGTCGGCCTGGCGGTCCCCAGGGGGCAGCAATCGGCAGCAGCGGAGAAGAGGCAGAGGGAGAGGGTAACAGCCTGATTAGCCAGACTGTTGCCATGGCAATAGCAGGCACCTCCACTGCCTCCCCAATGTCCCGACCAAGTAGCTTCTTGCTCAACTCGCAGGTAACTCCCTGTTTCTGACAAAAGTCGGTACCAAATGGAACAGTCCTTCTCCTGTACAGTGGTACAGAATCTTAAACAACATGAGGCCTTCATTTCTCAACATTCCTCTTTTGTATTCTTTTTGTCCCTCTGTGTTTCCACTCTGCTGATTCCTCCCGGTCCATCTCTCCAGGCGAGTCGTCAGCACGGTAGCTTCTCGGCCGAGTCAAGCCGCAGTCTGCTCATTTGTCTGCTGTGGGTGCTGAAAAATGCCGACGAGATGGTGTTACAGAAGTGGTTCACAGACCTGTCAGTGTCGCAGCTCAATCGCCTGCTGGATCTCCTCTACCTCTGCGTCTCCTGCTTCGAGTACAAGGTAACAGCAACAGTGAATACTAACTGACCAGTCAGACTGATGATTCATCGTTATTTTTTTTACTAATATGTTCACATTTTGTTTTCAGTTTTCTAAATCTTCTGTGCATGATAAGTTCTGCACTATCTTCTTCCATACAGAACATAATCTCTGTACAGTCCTATTCTTTGGCTCCTGAATGTGGTGATAAAATAAAGACAAGTTTCCGCTTTCTATGCTGTAATCACCAATTCCTCTCTGCCTTTTTTTTTTCCAAGCGGTTTCTGCAATGCCGTCTCTTTACTCTTTGATATTTTGTGCATGCAAATTTGCTTTTATCCCACTAACCTGCTTTGCTTGCTGAGTGCTGTGCTGCAAATAACTTTCCCCGCTGTGTTCTCTGTCCGTCTACTCATCCTCTGCCTCATGGATACAAGGCCCATGTTGTGTTCACCATGCAGGGGAAGAAGGCGTTTGAGCGGATGAACAGCCTGACCTTTAAGAAATCCAAAGACATGAAGGCCAAGCTGGAGGAGGCCATACTAGGCAGCATTGGGGCCAGGCAGGAGATGGTGCGACGCAGCCGAGGACAGCTAGGTCAGGGCACAAGTTTTGGCACATGCTCACACATAATGACATGTCTTTGGAGCAAACACAGATGCAAGAAGAACGCCTTAAGGCTGTAACAAGAAATTCCAAACCAAGTAGAAAATGGTTTGGCTTAGATAAACCGCAAAATACAGGCCACACCAAATTACTATATCCTGCTTTATAGACAACACATGCATACCACTGTATCTTTTTGAGTGTGGTAGACACAGTTACAGCCATTCAGCATAACTCAGTCACGTTTTACTGTGTACACAACCCCTCTTTCACCACCAATAAAAAAGTAAATAATCCTTTCCCCACCATTTAGAGCGGAGTCCATCTGGCAGTGCATTTGGCAGTCAGGAGAACCTTCGATGGAGGAAGGACATGACCCACTGGAGACAAAACAGCGAAAAGATGGACAAGTACGCTCTTTCAAACACTTAAATACTTAATGACACAGAAAGAAATAATAGAGTCCCAAGAAGATACACCAACCAGATTATTCACTGAGCTATGTTCTGTAGATTTTGTTGAAAGGAGCACACGCACAGATCATTTAAAGTGCATATATATTATGTCTAAGAAAATGTCATCGAAAATGATTTCTCCCACCCCTATTATGTTCTGTGTTTAAGTGTGATAAACTTATCATCCATAATCATCTTGCCAGGATATCAGTGCTGAAGTCCACCAAGTAATAAATGCAAACCATCACAAACTTTGCCCAAGCCCATTCAATGTTCTTACTAATATTGTTCATAAGTTTTACTGGATTTACAGGAACAGAATTAGACTCATTTGAAATATGATTGCTAAGTGTTGAAATGCACATGTTTAGCTTTTTGAATGCAACAGATATCTGTAGTTAAAGTTTGTATCTTGTGCCACTTGAGCTGTACTTCTTTGTCAAATGGCAACAAGATACAGTGTTATGTTTTTTTTTTATTTGAAATGAAATTTTTCTCTCTGTTCTTTTGTAAATTCAGCTCAAGCCTTTATTTTTTGTTAATTTCCATTTGTTTTCTCACATTGCTGTGTGTGTATGTAGGAGTCACAGATCTGTCAGGTATTGTATGGTCCACATTTGCTGTGTGCTCTTTTGAATTCCCTGCCGCTTTAGTTCCTGATTTATGGTGCATTCACATGTATTTGAGCAGTTAGACAGCTGAAATGGACACAAAAATGAATGCATTTATTTGTATTAGTTTTCCTTCTGACTAACTTGGCTTTGAACAAGTCATGATATGCTTATTAAATTTGTTTTGAGTTCATCATTCAAGCCTCAGACACACCGATTTTATGATCAATTTTGTCTCCATTTTGACTTCCTAAGCTCATACATGCTCATGAATGCACCAACAGAGAACCCCCCTGATCCTGGGTCTGACCCTTGAATCCCCCATCCCATCAGTCCCTCTGTCCTGGTAACGATGTCTGTCTCAGGGTTGGTAGTGGTTGCAGTGGGCCTGTTTTGCTTCTTAACCAGTGTGCTTCTTGTTTTGGGGTTTTGACTCGTGTGTCTCCCTGGTTGCTGCTGCAGGAAAAAGCGATGTAGCTAATAGCTTTTGTTTGTCATAGATTATTTGTTTGTTCTTTTGAAAAATATGGGAAGGTAGATGCATTAGGACTGAAAGCCAATTCTGTGATAGTTTCATGTGTTCACACTTGGCCATTTTAGGACGTGTAGATATAAAACATTTAGCCCCGGTGTTCCACCTGTAGGTCAGGAAAGGATAACTTAGATTTACATTTAATAATTACGAGTAGCCTCCTTGATGCCTCCAAATCTTAAGAAGTCATTGGTCTGAACTACATGTGGATCAGCATTGTTTCAGGAGATCATTTGAATAGTTTGAGGTCTGCCATGCAGATTAAGAGACATCTTGCATCAAAAAATAAACATAATTCAATTATGTATAGATAAACAGTTTTCTAAAATTTGTGCTGCTGCGGCTTTATGAAGATCTCATATTTCTTCAAAGTTTATGAAAACAAGACAGTTGGCTGAGGTTTTACTCAGCACATACATTTTTCTTCCACGTATTTGTTCATGATTATGGACAAATGCTTAAGTGTGGTGACTGGAAGCTCATGTACCATTCAAGGGTACATCATAAACAATGCAATTTGTGAAAGATTATGATCTTGTGACATTGTTCTCCGATTTCTTAATTGTAGGACCAGAGCAGAGCTGGAACATGAAGCACTTATTGATGGTAACCTCGCGACGGAGGCCAACATAATTATTCTTGATACTCTGGAGATCATTGTACAGGTATGCAAGTTAACAGTACTTGCGCTTTTATGCATACAAAATGCAAACATGCATGGGTGTTCTCAAAAATACTGAAATCATTTTTGAAGTTATTTAGTCTAGCACCCAACCACACAGAAACCAGACATACTCCTATAACAGCTGCATATGTTTCCCTCCTTCTCCAGACGGTATCGGTGACAGAGTCGAAGGAGAGTATCCTCGGCGGGGTGCTGAAGGTGTTGCTCCACAGCATGGCCTGCAACCAGAGCGCCCTCTACCTCCAGCATTGTTTTGCCACACAGAGGGCGCTGGTGTCTAAGGTTAGACTACTGGCATTTATTAAAGGACTTCAGTTTAGGTCATGCTTTCTATTTCCTCCAGGACTTCATACTTGTATTTTGGTAATTTGAGTGTATTTCTCTCTGCCTGTGCAGTTTCCTGAGCTGCTTTTCGAGGAGGAAACAGAGCAGTGTGCTGACTTGTGTTTGCGATTGTTGAGGAGCTGCAGCAGCAGCATAAGCACCATCAGGGCCCACGCCAGCGCCTCCCTCTACCTCCTCATGAGGCAAAACTTTGAGATCGGCAATGTGAGTACAATCAGAAGAAAAAGTAAAGTTTTACAACCCAAAATTGTTCTGTGATTAGTTCGAATGGCATCATTTGTTAATGAACCTGAGATGATGGGCTATAAATGTTGTCTGCTATGTATCAGTGGTGACAGTTAAATGTAAAGTTGCTGCTTTACCACACATGCCTCCAGAACTGACTGCAAATCCACAAACATATATTAGGAAACCTTGTAGAGCCATATGCTTTAAAAGCCTGTCTGATTCAGAGAACAGATTGTTCAAAATGTACTGAGTATTTTAAAAAGCACTGCTATTATAATGTAATCAGTTAATATGAGGAACTAAATTGCTGCTGAATGACCAACTCTCAGCTGTGTTGTTGTATTTATCTATTCCTGTTTGTCTTTCTTTTTACATCACCCAATTTAGTGCAAAACCAAACACTGCAATCACCCATCCAATTTAGGCTCCATTACCGCTGAATGCATCATTTCCTTTGTTATCGTACAGGCAGACTCGCACACAGACCTTTTTAAAAATCACTTGCATGCTAGAAGGGACGTCTGCTCTTTGAGTGCTTCCTTCACTGTTCATGTCTGTCAAGCAGAAGCTTGTAGCCTTGACAAATAATGTTTGCTCAAACCTTCTTCTCTTTGCTGTTGTACTTTCAGAACTTTGCAAGAGTGAAAATGCAAGTCACCATGTCTCTGTCTTCGCTGGTGGGAACATCTCAGAATTTTAACGAGGAGTTTCTGCGTCGCTCTCTAAAGACCATCCTCACCTACGCAGAGGAGGACCTGGAGCTGAGGGAGACCACGTTTCCCGACCAGGCACTGATTTATCTATTAAATTGTTTAGTTTCATCATCACAGTGCGTTACTGACTGACAACTTATTATTTATGATTGATTTTATTTACTTAATTGACTGATTTGATGTCTGTAAGGATTGGGGAAGCAGCAACTCAAGGTCTCCATTCTTTATTTTCCAGGTCCAGGACCTTGTGTTTAACCTCCACATGATCCTGTCTGACACAGTCAAGATGAAGGAGCACCAAGAAGACCCTGAGATGCTGATAGATCTCATGTACAGGTACAGAATACACCTTTTCCACTGACTGCAAATTTGTTTCTGCACTGTGATCATTGTTATCTTGTTGTTTGCGTGCTTTCCTGTGTGTGATGTGCCTCTGCTTTCGTGCCCATCTCCAGGATTGCAAAGGGTTACCAGACATCACCAGACCTGCGGCTGACGTGGCTTCAGAACATGGCTGGAAAACACTCAGAGAGGAACAACCATGCTGAGGCTGCTCAGTGTCTAGTGCACAGCGCTGCTCTGGTCGCCGAGTATCTGAGCATGCTGGAGGACCGCAAGTATCTGCCTGTGGGCTGCGTCACCTTCCAGGTAAGGACGGCACTGGACACTTGTAACGTGTTTGTCTTTTTGGCAATAGAAATGTCTGCTGATGTGTGCTCTTGTATTGTTTTCTCTTGTATTTGTGTATGTACACAGAATATTTCCTCCAACGTGCTGGAGGAATCTGCAGTCTCTGATGATGTCGTGTCACCAGATGAGGAAGGCATTTGCTCAGGGAAATACTTCACAGAGATCGGACTTGTGGGACTCCTGGAGCAGGCTGCTGCCTCTTTCTCCATGGTAAGAGGTGGAGGAGAATAGATGGGTGATTCAGTAAATAGATGCTGACAAGTTAAGGATTCTGGAGCAAGTGGCTTCCTCTTTCTGTTACTAAACAAATGAAGGCATTTTACTATCTGTCTTTTTAATATAATTTAAAGACATAATGTTAGGAATAGGAGTACTTTAGGGTATAAGAATTACACACATTACTAATATGATTTTATAAACACATTATTGTAGTCATCCCAAATCTTATAGTCAGATGTCTGTGTAACAAAAGTCTCTGAAAGTCTATAACTTGAGGCTACAGTGTCGGTATTTCAGGATGACTGATTTCACTATATTAACATCTGTCTCCATCTCCCTTCTAGGCGGGCATGTATGAGGCGGTAAATGAAGTGTACAAGGTACTGATCCCTATTCATGAAGCCAACAGGGATGCAAAGAAGCTAGCCACCATACATGGTAAACTACAGGAAGCCTTTGGCAAAATTGTGCATCAGGTAAACACACACATGGTGTAGATCTCCTCTTCCACACAAGGCTCCAGTAGCTTGAGGTGTGAAACTGACTCTAGATTTATACATGAACCAAAAGAGAAAAGTATTCTTTCTTCCTTCAGTGTGACCCAGATTTGATTTTGTTTCGAATTTTCCAGTTCTCTTGTTATGAAATAATCACATTTGGGTTACACCAGGCTATATGTGATTTATTTTCCTTGGTTCCTTTATAAATTCAGTAATATGTATCGAGAATAGCATGTTCATCTATTCACTAATAGTCAATATAAACACCTCAGAACCTCACTGACACAGTCACATGAATGTTTTGCACGGGTGCACTTTTGTTACATAAATAACGTCTGCACATTTATTGGACAGCTTGGAGGTTTCTTCCAGCAGGGTTTTATAAAAGAAAAATGGGACAAAACCAAGGTTGCACAACAAGGACCAAAGTTTTTCACTTAGTGCTGCAGAAAAATGTGCATTCTTCAGTTTTGACACAAGTAACAGTAACAACACTGAACACAACTGTAGTCATGTTGCCTAGCCTTCACACAGACACAGCTTTGCATGGTTTTATAATTTGGCATTTTAATTCCAGTCAATTTATTTATACTTTGTCAGATACCTCGCATGCTTTATTATATATGTGACGTATGAAACAGAGAATGCATGAAGTGTAGGAGGAGACTCCAGTTGTAGTTTCTTTGCCAGTTGTGTGACTCATGATGATGATGTCAAGTTACAGTGTGGGCAAGGTTACAGTCTTCTGGTGTGCAGAGCAGCTGCTCTCACAAAGCCAAAACTTTTTTGTGTTTGATTCATTCACAGAAAGTTTTTTTTATGTCAGAGGTCAGTTGCTCTGCTCTCCAGTTCGACAGGTAGTAACCTGGGTTAGTTTCCAGGAGACCATTCTCCTTACTGTAACATCACAGTGTGTGCCTATGCCACACTGTGTGTGGGGTGTGTGTGTGTTGTCGTTCACTTGTCCTGTATTCTCTTTGTCACACAGAGTACTGGCTGGGAGGTAGGTGGTTAAACGGTTCCTGCTTGGCCCTGCTCATGTTTTTTATCTTTTTGTGTCGTTTTTATTTACTCTCATCTTTTTATTTGCTAGCCGTGGGCATTCAGGTGCTCTCTTTGCTTTGTTTTATACATCCAATCCATTAACATCTGCAGACAATGTCCACTGTCTGCCCCCGCTGGGGACACTTGCTGTATAAGCAGCAACACCTTCACCATTTTCCTCTCTCCTCCCTCCTCTTAATGTGCAAGAGGAACCTGTTTTTATAACGTGACAGTGTTGGCAGGCTGTGCATGGGAGCCAGAGTGTGTGACACTAATGACAGAAGTCTCAGTGAATGCATCACCTGCACAATCCGCACTCTCCCTGTTCTCATCTTCTGTCTGTCTGCCGATGTGTCAGTCAGAACGCACTCGTTGACCATCTGCTGTCCCACTTCATTTTCATCTTCATCTTCATCTCATCTTCAACCACAGGGCTCGATTTCAGTGCACTGTTTTCACTCGATGGGTATCTGTTAGCCTCCCTGCTCTAGCCATTGGTCATTTCTTTCGACATGCCATCAAATGGGCCTTTTAAAACACAAGGTGTTGCAGACTTGCTTTGGGGCGAAGCTAGAACCAAATTCCTGAGGCAGTCAGGTTTTTTTCCAAGAGGGTTCAACTCAAAGTAATCTCAGGATTACTTGATTTACCCCTTTTGATTTCGATTGGTTCGTATTCTTGCCCTTTCTTTTAATAGTTAAAACTAAATCGACCCCTGATAATTTTTTTCATCCATTCTGTTAACAGTATTAACCTCTGAGTTCTCATGATTTGTTGCATGACGGAGCACTTTGTGTTCCTTCTGGAAATGCACTGAGAGTGCATGTTGTGCTTCTGGAGGTGGTGGATCTTTGTTTTCTCACTAGTCTTTCTTTTTTCTTTGTTAACTGTCTTCCTTTGCATGGTCTCGATCCTCCACAATAAGTTTATGTTCTTTCTCAAAATCATAAGAGATATTTTTGCTGTTGTGTGTTAGTTTGTGTTGTTTTTTAAATTCTCTGGAGGAACCCAATCCTCATTAAAATTTGTTCTGTTTTCTCCTTTTTGATTTCCCTGGTTGCCGACCCTTCCTTCCCACTTTACTTAATTGTGTCTTGTGGTAAGTTCCTTAGATTTCAGGGCCTCTTAAAATTCTGTTTACATTTCTTTTTGAATCAGCAGTTGCAGCAGGGATACAAGATGTTTTGTTTTTTTTTTTGTTTTTTAGATTTGCCTCAAACTTGCATATACCAACAGGGTTTATTTAATTATCTTTTACTAGTGGTAATATGCCAACCTCGAAACTTATGCACAGCTTCTCCCTCTCTCATGTTATACACACACACATACATGTGTTCACTCACTTACACTTGTATCAGACCTGCTTTAAGTCTCACTTTAAGTATGTACTTTAATTTGAAGTGGCTTTCAGGATGGTCTGTGCAGAACAGGATCTGATGGCCTTTCTCCATTCACTGTGTGTAAATACTTCCTAAGAAATTACAGGATTGTTGGGTTCAGGTTCAGTTTGCAGAACAAAAGTAATCACTACTACTGGGTTTAACTTTTTGTCTCTCTGTTCACCTTCTCTGCTGCTTTGAACTCTGAGCTTAGACAGTTTTTTTTAAAACACACAAATAGAAAGTACATGCATAAAGGATGTGCATAACGAGAAGGCTGGAGCTAAAGTTTATAATTTTCAATGTATCAAATATTACACTCATTTAGGAGTATCTGTTATACTTGTTAATGATGTGTGAATATTCTGCTGGCTGAGCATTTTAAAAGGGGTTGTTGTTTCTTGTTGATCTTTAACGGGAGGTGAAACACTGCACCTGCCTGTCCTCTGTGTATTGTATTCAAGCTGTACAACAAGCACATAAAAACTGGAACTTGTACCATTGATGCAAATATTTGGGACTGTGGTTACCATTGACTAAATGTGTGGATGTTACTCCTGACGTTGATCTCTTGGCTGCTTTCTATTTCACACTGGCTTCAACAGTCACAACTGGAGCTGAAGTCCCATTATTGTGATATTTTAGGGTTTGCAGTGAATACAAATCTGGTGTCTGATTTGAACAATGGCTTATCAAAAAAAATATTTTGACTGTTTCTTTTAAAGTCTAGTTATAAAAAAAGTTCTATGCGTTAAATGAATTGAGGTCCTTTTGTTCCTCAGCACTAACATTTATATTCCTCTGCTCGCAGGATGGAAAGAGGATGTTTGGTACGTACTTCAGAGTCGGATTTTATGGTTCAAAATTTGGCGACTTAGACGAGCAGGAGTTTGTGTACAAAGAGCCGGCCATCACGAAGCTGGCGGAAATCTCTCACAGGCTAGAGGTAAATACCGCCACGTAGGCTCTAGATTTTGCTATAATAACCTGATCAATAAAGGGATCCTCTCTTTGCTATGTGTGCTTTCAGTCTTTTGCTTTGAACTCAGACTCTCTCATTTCATTGCCTCCCAGGGTTTCTATGGCGAACGATTTGGAGAGGACCAGGTAGAAGTCATTAAAGACTCCAACCCAGTGGACAAGTGCAAGTTGGACCCCAACAAGGTCGGTGTTGTACAAAACGTGTATCCTTACATCTTTGGTAGAGTAGAAGTGGAGCAGTTTGTGAAAACTGACTGGGAAGCTCCAGCTTCAAGCTCCAAGTCCATCTTTAGCATCCATTCTTAACAGAAGGAAAACAATCTAAAAGCCTAACCAATCAAAAATATGATCTGATTTATTTCTGCAGGCCTTCATCCAGATCACGTACGTGGAGCCGTACTTCGACACATACGAGATGAAGGACCGCATCACGTACTTCGACAAGAACTACAACTTGAGACGTTTCGTCTACTGCACCCCGTTCACTCTGGATGGGCGAGCCCACGGGGACCTGCACGAACAGTTCAAACGCAAGACCATCCTCACCACCTCCCATGCGTTCCCTTACATCAAGACACGCATCAACATCATCCACAAAGAGGAGGTGAGTGAAGAGTTTACAACACGTTCAGATTAAGTGGTCTTTTCTCTTACTTTTGCTGTGTGTCGATGACTAAAACTGCTTGTGTCTTTGTCACGTCTCAGATCATATCCACACCCATCGAGGTGGCAATAGAGGACATGCAGAAGAAGACTCAGGAGCTTGCCTTCGCCACTCACCAGGACCCTGCTGATGCAAAGATGCTGCAGATGGTCCTGCAGGGATCAGTCGGCACAACTGTCAACCAGGTGAAGTTTTAAAATGTCAGATATATTTGATAAAAAAAGTGCAGCTCTTCATGCGCATTGGTGCATTGAAGTACATTTAGGGAATAAAAGATCCCAAAAGCATTATTATGAGAATTTGTAGATAGATAATCGTGTTATCTACACTCCTCAGGGTCCCTTGGAGGTGGCTCAGGTGTTTCTGTCGGAGATCCCCAGCGACCCAAAGCTGTACAGACACCACAATAAGCTACGGCTCTGCTTTAAAGACTTCACAAAGAGGTACGGACTGTGGGTGTTGCATTTCATGGTACATGTTGGAAATGTGTTTGTTGGACACAAGATTTAACATGGAAACTATAATTATGGGATACAAATCTCTCAATTGCATGATCTGCATCTTGAAATAATGAGAAAATGATGTTGGAATTACAGGAAAAGAACATTTTGCTTATCAAAGTTATGTGATGAGTCACAAAGCTGCTGATTCACCAGTTGGCTGCAATTGAATGCATGGATAACAACATTAACACAACCAAATGCCCCAAATAGCCCGAAGTAAAGCAGAAATTCTCCATCTACAGTAGCAAGTGTTTTTGGCATCTGACTGTAAACCCCTATCCAAAAATACCAAGTGCACTACAGAATCTTCAAGCCAGTATTTGTTGGACTTCTCTGCCAAAGGTGTGAAGATGCCCTACGTAAGAACAAGAGCCTGATCGGTCCGGACCAGAAGGAGTACCAGAGGGAGCTGGAGAGGAATTATCACCGGCTGAAGGAGTCGCTGCAGCCCCTCATCAACAGAAAGATCCCTCAGCTTTATAAACCTGTGCTGCAGGTCAACTCACACAGGTAGGACCGAACAGGGCCACTTTATTAGTGTGTGTGTGTGGAGAGAGAGCAAGTGTGAGAGTAGATGATGTGTTATGAATGTTAAATTCTTTTTTTTTGCTTCTGTAAAAATCATGCAGCAAACGGACAGCTTGACAAGGTAGTTTGGGACTTTCAGACCACATTTTGTGATGCTCCGTCTCTGTGTCTCCTGTTTGTATTATGGCCGGTTTCCACTGGACACTCAGTTTCTGCAAGATGAGCGAGGTTTTAGAGTTGTATTCCAGAAAAGCCGGAAAAACTATTCAGGGAACATTCGCCAATAACATAATTTCAGACTTCGGCATAACATTCGATACAGTGTTTATGACTTATTATTGTTTTGTTTTGCATGTGTGGAAACCGTGTGGTCATAATTAGTACTACAAAAACAAACGTTTTGAAAATTGAGCCTTACAAAAGAACATGTTCTTGGTTTCACACAGAAATGTATTTATTCCTCCTGAAAATGTTTTTTTCAACATCATCACAGACAGACAAAACATTGAAGGAACTTATTATACAGGCAGTATAAGTTATCCTGGCAATTTAGATCCGACCTAGAAAATGCATCGCTACTTTTGAAAACTATAGAATTATTCCTTAGAGATTTTACTGCACATACAGTACATCTATGAATTGATGACAAGTCTGATATTGTTCATACACTTCATACACACACAAAAAAACCAACAACAACCTGAGAATATCAAGAGTGAATATTATTTAGCAACCTTTCATAGCATGTCATGAAAAAATCCTGACAGTTTTTATCAGGATCACAATGGGAACCCTGCAATTGTCGTTTACATCAGTCATCAAGCCTGTGTGGATTTTAAACTGTGGTTTCACAGATCTCGATAAAAAAATGCACTTAGTTATTGGACACTTTAGTCATCATAGCCTAACAGTCTTGCTATTCCCACAAGCCAGATTTCTTTTTTTTTAAAGTGAAGACAATGATAGCCACAGATCAGATGACCTTTCAGTCTGTGGAAATCAATTCATGTTTGTTTTTTCTGTTTTCCAGAGATTCCTTCAGCAGGATGAGTCTTCGCAAGCTCGACATTTGAAGATGAACGGAACACAGGCACACACACACAAACACACACCCGCACACACACAACAGAAATTGCAATATTAATTTATTGAGTGTAAATAGGAGTGTCTTCAAAGTTGGTCAGTGTTTGGGAGGGTGTGCTAAAAGAAAGGCTAAACATGTTTGCAGCTTGGTACGTCATTCCAGTGTCTTAAGTTGTTTACAGACAAACTGTTACACAATCAGAGGGACGAACAAGTGGATCTTAAAGATTAAAAGATACCTTGGCATTTAGGATTTTTCTTTGCTGGCCGTATGTTACACAAGGGAACAAGTCTTCTTTCTTATGCAACCATTTAAAAAGCTAATAATGTTAGTCTTCACAGAATCTGCTGGATGTAAAATAAAAAAATAAAAAAAGAAGCCACTGAAAATGAAGAATGCTCTGAGATCCCTTTATCAGCTACTCATAGTGCCAAAACAGTTTTCCAGCAGAAGAGGTACAATTTTAAAAGTCAAGGTGTCTATTTAATTATGTACTGTGTCAAAAATCTGTATCCAATTTCATGTGTGCACTTTTTTTATTACGGTGTAGCAATGCATTTTACAACTTGAAAGTTTATGTAATTCAAAACGGGGGGGATTGAAAACAACGAAAACATGCAAAAAATGGTACCATTATTTATCATGATGCTTTATTATCATTTTTAGTTGGAAGAATGTTTTAAAGTTAGGTACTTTTAAACATCCTTGTATAATTTTATGTAGTTTTGTTTTGTTTATTTTAAATATTTTACTAAATAAATATTTTAATGTTCACTCTGTGTATGCTGGTAATCTTTTTGCTTGTTCATTTTGTGTTCATTTAGGATAAATGTTATGTTGGAGACAACTGATGAGTAGGATGTGAGTAAGAGTATGGAAAGGATCCGCAGTGAGGACATAAAGGTAAAAACTTTATTGCTTATAGTATGAACTTACCAACATTAATATATTTTCAACTGGAATGAGGTACAGTTTAAAGAAGACAACACACTCTTATTGGGGCTGTTCTCAGATTAAACCAGATCTGTGAGCACTTTGGAAACCTTTCCCTGGTGTATACGATTTAGAGTGAAATAACTGAAGATGACCCATTATGGATAATAATTCAGAAGCACTGCTGAATAACTGAATCGAATCCCTGAAACCATGATTGGATCTTAAGCACTCTGCTGTAGAACCTGAGATGAACAGTGTCACCCTTACTGAATAGTTTAAACTACAAACACTTGATACCTGATAAACATATTTTCACCTGCAAAGCTGTGATAACAAGAAAAACCTCTGAACATGCACTTTCTTGATCAAAAGGAAATTATCTGAGCGATGACGGGGACACACTGACAAGCATAGAACAGGTTCCGAGGGCAGAGTCTCGATTTTGTGTTAACCTCAAATCTCATAATTCAATAGAAAAAAGCTAAAACAGAAGTGTGAAGAGAGAACATAATATTGGTGGCTGAAGTGTCTTAAAATCATTTTTAAAATATAGTTGCTAGGGTCAAATTTAATTCAGTTGTCTGACTTCAATTGAATCAACATCCTATTTTGCTTAGACTTTTCTATCAGTCCAGGTATGGTCATTTTTCCAAAGCATTTCATTTTGTGATGCTCCTCGCTACAGATCACACAATTATTACAAACTGCCAACACTTGAACTATGTAGCTATGAAGAAGACAAGCAGTCAGATCATACCGCTGAGACTGTTTGCACTTGTGACTATTAAACTTAAGGAACTGAACCGATTGTTCAGAAAAAGTGGAGGGTTTCACTGAAAAGGGATTTGCTGTTTTAAATACTCCTGTCACTGAGTGAAGGAACTAAACTCTTTAAAAAACAGATTCAGATCTTCACATTCATATTTTTAGAACATTTTATGAACAGTGCAGTTTTATAACCTTGCAAAACTATCTTATAAAAACCTGATACTTTACTGAAGAAATATAAATTGTAAATTAATAATATCTGGTCTGAGTGAGAACTAGTCTTAACAAATCCAAAAATATGGACAAGCTTATATGTATATATTTAGATGTCTAACATTTTAGTCCGTTTTATGTAAAAAAATATGGCACTGTAAATTTGGCAAGTCAGTTCAAATGGGTTGGTTTTTCCTGCATCAATTTCAGACTTCAGAATTACAAAACCACAGAAAATGTTTGTATGTTAAAACTTGAGAACAGGAAACCAGTGCAAAGATGTGAGAAGATATGGGAGTTGGGCAAACTGCAGAAAATATTGCAGAAAGGAAAATGCAGCATATTCTCTCTAACCTAATAAGCATATTATATATACCATAGCAAGTGGGAGGATTTGTTTTTTTATTTGGCTCTAATTTTGGATGATGAATCTAATCTAAATACATACAGCACCAACACTATCCTGTAAATGGACATCGGATTATAAAAAATAATCAGCTAGGAGGAAAGACGTTTTGCATTTTTCACTCATTTTAGTTCAAAAGTGCTTTTCCAATTTGTAAAAAGGAACGAAACAAAATCATGAGAGAAAACATCAAAAACAGGACATGTTATAGACAATGACAGAAAAAGTATCAAAGCCAGTGTCAAAAAAAAAAAAGAAAAGACAGGCTACTGTACAGAGGCGACAGTCACATAAAAATAAAACAGGCTTAATTCATCCCTGGCACGTAGACAAATCCCTATTAGTCTGCCCCAGCATACGAGTCCATGAGATGGTTCAAACAGCTTTGGTCCCTCAGTGTGACCAGACTGTTGTAGTACAGGTTTCTGGGCTAAAAACTATCTTCAGTTCAACATATATGGCAGCCACAGTATTTTTGGCACCAGTTGCTCCTCTCTGAGCACTCAGCTGCCAAAACGCCTAACTGGCACAACCCTGAGTCAACAGCGGCCCTCATGTTCATGTTAGTGTCCATGTTCAGGCATCCTCCTGTAGAACAGCAGGTAAGGTGTCGATGAGGAGCACGTCTCAGGAGAGCAGGCTCGCAGGAACTCCTCCTCCTCAAACAAACGCACCTCTGAGTCATCAAACAGCAGCCATTTGCCCTCATATTCAAGGAGGCTGTTCAAAGCCTGCTGCTCTGTGGCCTCCACCTCCCCACAGGAAGTCATCGACGCCTCCTCTCCTACTCCAGGCTCCTTTTTAAGTCCTGCTTCATTACTGTGGCCCACGCTGTTGACGGTCTTTCTCCGTTTGGATCCCTCTGTTGATCCATTGTTGGCCGTCTTTTCTGCATGTGTGCCGCTGCTGTTCCCGAGGTCATAACTAGACAAACTCCTCTGGCCCCCCAAGAGTCCAACCCCACCCTCCGACAGCTTCTTGCCTCCTGTTTTGCTACTAATCAAACCCGCACCTCTCCTTGCATTCAGGCTGAACGACACTTCTCCGTCATCGTAGTCCAGTGCTTCGTCTTTCACCCGTGTGCCCTCTTTACTTTCCTTCTCCTCTTGCTGCTCCTCCTCTGTTTCTTTTCTGTCACGCAGCCAGAGCTTCGTATCTTTCAGATCTGATATGCGGACGTAGGCGGTGTAGTGGCCGCTGCTGATGGTGACGCCGCTGTGCATGACTACAGCGAACAGCTGATAGTGTTGACCCTTCACAGACGAGGGCTGGGTGCACCACTCCTCCAGAGACAAGGTCAAAGGTGTCTGCAGAGGGGTGTTCACTTTAGATAGACCTGCATACGGGTCCAGTCTAAGAGGGAAACAAACAAAGAGTTATTAGCAGTGGGGCTCACAATCATGTCACTGCATTTAGGAGGACAATTCAGAAATTAGATGAGACTTTTACAGTTTACAGTATGACGATTTGTTTCTTGCAGCAACACATTCAAAGACCTTGGAGATGGTAACTTCAAACTGCAACTTAAAATCGCAGAAGCTGCATTTTTTAAAAATAAAAGTTATACGTTTTTGTGTCAAAATATGTCAGACAAAACAGCATTCTAGTAAAGAACTGTAGTGCTGCAGAGATACCCTGGCCTACAGATCTCCAGACATAAGAAAACATTTGTTTGGTATAGACTCTAAATGCCACATCACAATTCTAATAGCTTTCTTAGTGATTTAAATAAAATTTAATTTTTTATACAAAAATGATCATTCCCACTAATTGGTAATCATATATTTATATCTGTCAAATAATCAAATTACATCCCTAAATGATGTGTCTGTTGTATCCTTCCAAGAAATGAGGGAAAGCAGATAAAATACAGAATCACTGAGCCGATTTTACATTCAAATAAAGTGACCAATACGTCCATACTCTGTCATCTACATAAGAGTACTGCAGGACAGAACTGAATCTACAGTATTTTAGACAGACAGGACAGAAAACTGACTGAAATGATCGAAGAGCTCAGCAGTAAATGTGTAGCAAATCCATCAACTCACTCTAAACTGTTGGCAGAGAAACGCTTCAGGTGGATGGTGATCACTTCGGGAGTTTTGTCGAACAGCAGACTTCTCTCAGCCTCTGTGTAATGATGACAGGTCTCACAGAAATATTTGTCCTCCCCGACGATGCGCTCCACTGAAGCAAACTGGCCGATGGCCCATGTCAGCGTCTTCAGCTCTGGTTTAGGATCAGGAGAGACTGCGAAGACAGAAGATACAAGTTATGAAATTAATTGTTTTGTTTTTTTTCTGCACTGTGGTCTGGAAGAAAGAGTAAGGGTGAACACATTCACAACATGATATTTTTCTGTCATTTAAATTAGCTAAAGACTCAAATATCAAAATGCCAATCTGGTGCATTTCCATAAACTGTTTTGTGGGAATGAACTAGGCTACGTAGAGCGTAATTTTGTCAGAGGCGCACACAGTGTAGGCTACATGGATGTGGAAAGAAACAGAGGCTAGAGGTAAACAAACCAGAGGAAAAAAATGGAGAGATTCCAGCAATTACTTTCGATAGGCCAAGTTGTAATTGTTCTTCCATGTCAGCTAGCATTGGCCATGTTGCTTGCTGTCGGAAGACAGCGAAGAAATGCGATGATTATAATGAGCGCCGCAGACAGTGGAAACAGCTGATCAGTCATGTGGGTTCAATGTTTGCAACGTCAGAGTGTATTTGGCAAATCTGTTTCCAAACATTTTGCACATTGTCTCTGATTTGCAGAAGACAAAAACCACCTCAAGCAAGCATACAAACTTTTGGGGGATTTAGAGGGAGTTAATTTTTATTTTGCAGTTTCCATGAAGTTTCTAATATGATATTCTTCAAAATGTGCAATAAAATGCTTATGGAATATGGCTTTTGTAATAAAAAACATTCAAAATGAATTGTGTAAGATTTTCAATTGCACTAATTCTAAATGATTATCTGTATTACACAATTTTTGCCACGACTTATTGGTGAACTGGATGCAAAGAGCAGTGAAAATCCTCACCCTCGGAAAGGTCGTCTGGGCTGCTGGGTTGGTCATCGAGCACCGGGACACTGATGTCCTGGAAGTCTTCTCTCCTCTCTGTGAAGCTCTCACACTCCAGACAGCGAGTCCTCAGAACCAGTTGGCCCTGGAACAAGCGCTCCATCAGGTCTAGGCCCAGTGAATCTAACAGAAACACAGAGAGACAGGGCTGAGTGATCTGTCAGTTTATGTCAGCAGTCAAGTATGAAGTACTGATGCCATCAGATTTCCCCGGGCAGAGGTTAAACTCAGCAACCGGGAATCTTTCATCTTTCTAGACTTTATGTCCTACTCTTTTTACTATACACAAATAGTTCGAAAGCTGCCTAATTCAAGCACTTTTCGAAAGCTTTCAAGGTATGTAAACCAAACATTTTTCAAGACTCTCATAGCCTGTACCATCACATCTAAATGTTAATGATAAATACAATTACAAAAAAAGAAAGTTTAACAGATTTACTTTGTAGCCGAGGCAAGCAATGTATGTAGTCAAGTAATCAAGTTCAAGCATCTTCCTAACCCTGAAAACAGAAACTTTACAAACTATGTATGAACCCTGTAATAATCTCCTACCTTGAGGTTTCATTGCCTTCTTGTCTTCAGTCGTGTTTTGTGGTGCTCTCTCCTCATTGGTCTTCTCATTCTGACTCTGACCATCAGTCAGCCCGTTCTCCGGCTCCGGTTTGTTTTGGTTCTTCACAGTCATGCAGCTGATCTTTCCCACGCTGCGGAACTTAGAGAAAATGCTCGGTTGTTTCCCAGAAGGCCTCAGCCAGCTCAGTTTAGCCTTCTTCTTTCCTTTCCCGTCTGCTTTAGATGCCTTCTCACCTTTCCCCTCACCGTCACTCCCTCCTTCATCCTCCTTGTGTTGGTTCTTCATCCCTTCATCCTCTGCCTCCCCCTCTTTGTTTTGGGTGTTATCTACTGTGATTTCACTGGAGGACCTCCGTTTGGAGCGAGTCAGGGGTTTATTTCTTGTTTCTTCCTCTGCATTAGATTTTTTGGACTTCACAGATTTTGGCTTCTTTTTGGCGTTTCCCACTTCAGTGTCGCTCTTCCTCTTGCCGCTGACTTGGCCGTCTTCCTCGTTGGGAGTTTTGGATTCTGCTACAGAGCTGCTGGAACCCACATGGACTCCATTCTCTAGTTTAACTTCCGTCACATGGTTGTCCTCCCTCTTCAACTTCTGCTCCTTCTTGATGGTGTCACAAGCCTCTTGGATATATCCCAGTATGCACTGCAGCACCTCCTGGGCATCATGCTGAAGATAGCCTTCATACATGGGGTTAAGCTGCCTGCAACACACATAGAAGTAACCAAAATATTTAATGATGATGAAGCATCAGCTTGAAATTTTTGAAAAACACCAGTTTTTAACTCTCATTCAAAAATAAATACGTAATTTTATCACATCAGTTTGGGCATCTTAAAATGGGCATTGGGTATTAGTTTTTACTTTTTGTAGACTACATTTAATTAAGTTAATTCAATATAATTATAAAAAAACAGAAGGTGAAGAAAATGTCTACTCGTGGCCTTGTGCTTCATGCACTAACACAAACAGATGATCATTTTTCTTTAAAGACGTCATATTATGCTTTTTGGATTTTTTGTTTGCCTTTCCTTTATTGTGTTATGTAGCATTTTTGTGCATGTAAAAGGTCTGCAAAGTGAAAAAGCCCTAAGTCCACGCCAAACAGTGTTACTCTCTCCCACAGGACACACTGCTGCCTGAAACACCTGGTTTGGAGTCAAGCCTTTACTTCCGCAACTCATGTGTCACTCACACTACCTTGCTCGCACGCTCATCAAAGATTGCAGAGTTGAGATGTCTCACTCTGAGCTAAAACGGAGCGTTCAAGGCACAGTGTGAAAAGGGGTGCTGCAGCAATGCACCATATGGGAAAAATGTGTGTTTTTTTATTTTATTTTAAGTATGTAACCATATTCTACTAGGAACCCAAATAAAAGTATGAACCTGAAAATGTGCATAATATGACCTCTTTAAACGTAATACTTTTTCCTACATCCCTCATTAATTTGGACACAGCCTATCATTCAAAATAAGCACATTATTACCTGAGTGTGTGGAGTAATTTACGAGGCGGTGTGGCAAGTTCTCCTTCACTGAAGCTGTCGGGGCTCAGCAGGAAGTCGGACTGCAGCTGCTCCACTGATGTTATCAGACTGTTGAAGCTCCCAAGGAGCTCGATTTGAGGCGGTACATCCTCAGATGTAACTTCTGCCTGCTGTGAATGTGGATGCAGAAATAAAATACAATATAAATAAGAAATAAGGTCTTTGAATTTTAGCTTCGTATTAGCGCTTGCTCTGGACACAATAACAGGAACACAGTTTGAATACACTATACTGTACAGTAGCCCTAAAAATGTAAATGTAAATTGTATAAAATAAAAATTTGCACCAACCTCTTCGCTTTTATCAGTTTCATCCTTTGACTTGTCTTTTCTTTTAGAGAAGTTGTACAGTTTCTTTATGCCTTCTCTGAGCCCTGGGCAGTAGTACAGAACCTGAGGTAGTAGACAGGTATCAACATGAGTTATCATTGACTTTATCAGAAGGAATCTGTCTGCACAGAAAGCTCAATAAAGCTTTTCAAAGTAAAGCTTTCTGGGCATGATGTCACTTCTTTTGGTCTCAGAAAACACACAAGCGACACACTTACAAAGAACCAAACAGTCACTTCAGTCGGTGAGCGATAACAATTTCAATAGGTATCTACAGGATTCACCAAGCCTTACTTTTAAAAACATTTTGATACACAAAATACAATTAAAAATATATTTGTTTTACAGTCGCACCAGCCAAAGTATGCATGATACAATAGGAAACGAGTCAGGGTACTAAGGCCTTGAGTAATTATAATTACTGACCGATATTTACATCACATTTTTGTCAATACATATATAACAATAAATCATGGGTAATGTCATTCATTAATCATTAAACATACTGGTACTGCATCTGCATAAGCAGTAGAAAATGGATGGACTTAAAAAAAAGCTATTTACAGCTGATCCAAATATAAATGTTACATAAGGTCAACGGTCTGAAATAGTAGTACTACATTTTATTAGTAAAGTTACTAGCTATGGCACAATCATTATTTACAAACTTTGTAATTTATATTTAAGACTTTTTAAAATACATTTTTTATACCGTGGCTTTTTTTGAAGAAACTCAATTGAGGGTTTTTAAAGCCTCTTCAAGGCTGCAGATACCCTGTACAATGTCAAAGCAGCACACAATGACACAACAAGAGCAGTAATGTGACCCTGAAAAGCATCCTGCAAGTGATTGCCTTATAGTTTTACCAGTGGCCTAAAAGAAGAGATTTCCTAAAACATATTTGATGTCCTTATTCCAAACAAAATAAAATATGACCCCATGGCTACTGACTCTATTTGAAAAGCTGTCACCGAGACGTTCATACAAGTGCCTTGAGGCCAATAAACAACCAGTGCCAGTCTGTCTCTGTCTCTTTACATCAAAACACAGTCAATACAGATAAACCAGTGAAAGGATTTGATCTGAACTGTCAGGAGGACACAGAAATCTGTGGAGAAGCCTCTTAGCTACACATTTTATCTGTTCTACATCAGCCACAGAAGACACTGTTCTGTAACATTGGGCCAAACAGTGTTTCTGTCTACAGTGAATGTTCAACAATATTCTTAGTGAAAGGGAGAGTTATTTTGTTTCCTACAGAATTATTTCCCTCAGGTTTCTTTATATTTTTTTGTGCAAGAAAAGACCTGTATCATGGCCTTGTATGTAATGACTTGTTATATAATATGTGACACACTGGAAAATAAAGTTACATCCGTGAAGAAGGTCTGTGGATCATAAATATCGGTGTAAAAAAAATATATAATGTTTATGTATAATAAAGATCAGCAGAGATAAACAGAAATGTAACCACAACAATATTTTTTGTTCGGAAAAGGGTCTGAGTTGTTTAGTCAAAAATCGACACATACTTTGTAAAGCATGATCCTTTCCATACACTTATCTACCGTACACACTGCACATGTACGTTGTAGCCAAACAACTGTGTACCCATCCTGTCTATGGTGATGACCCACCTGTAAGACACTGTTCAAGTAGCAGGTGTTGCCCAAGTTGTTGAGGCCCACAAATGGCACCAAGTTCTCTCTCTTCTCACAAGACAGGAGGAGGCCAGGTGAGGCTGGACATGGAGAAGGACCAGGGACCTCCTGATCACAGCCGCTGAACAGTGGAGGAGGAAAGCAGAGTTTCAAATTAAAATAAAAATCAAAACATCTGCCAGGTTTGATTCTTGCAGTTTTAGTAGTGTTGGGCAGTCCTGAAAAAAACAAAACATGTAGAAAAACAAACATGACTGATGACTGTCTAGTTTTTGTTTACAGTGTGGTAAGAATCATAAACTTTGAACGCTGAAAAAACCTGAGCTTTCCCCAGTTAATTGAGAGTTGTCAAAAATCTTCATATAAATAAGAAGATTCTTTGATATTCTGCTTTCAGGAGCATGGAGTCAAAGATTAGAATAAAGATTCATTTCAAACCAAATGTCTCAATATGTGGTATTTCCATCTACATATAAATTACTTTGACCTCACACAGGTTAAAAAAAAATTGTAAGAATTCTATTTATAAAAATTGTATGAATGAAATTGTGTTTACTGGTTGAGAACTTCCTAAAGCATGCCAGCCAGGCACCACATTCCTTGACGAGGTAAAGCAGTGTTTTGAACTTTGTTTGACCTCAAATGAATCACACATTGACAGCACAGACCCACCTTGCCTCAGGCTCCACTGGTTCAACAGTTTTGGGTTCATCCGCCTGTGGTTCAGAGAAATCCAAAGCCCTTTTGGTCTCTTTCTTCTGGAGGAACTTCAGAGAGAGTTTACTCTTCTTGATGGGGCTCCCAAGCGCCGCCACAACATTTTCACCCTGCAGGCCTGGCATCTTTTTCTGGTACCCGGAGGGCGACTTTTTCTACTGAGATGCAACAGCGCACCTCACTGGAAAGAAATGGAAATGGAATTAAATTTCAGCGGGCGCCATCAGAGTTCAACGTGACCGAAAGAAACTACGCACCAAGTCAATACAGCGTTGCTATGGAAGGGTAGCAAAAGTGGCTAGATTAAGTTAATGTAGACAGCTCTGGTTTACTGAATCCAACCCAGTAACCGACTGAACGACGTATTATGTAACATGTTAGCTGGCTATAGCTAATTCAAGCCAGTGGTGCTTCTCTTGTTTAGATTTGCCCCCCCTCGACTTCTGAGGAAGAACAGTTTACGTTAGCGACAGTTAACTTGTTTTAGCATTAGCATGCAGCTACGGGTCAGCAAACAGCACGCAGTAAACTGGTACTGAGCACTTTGCAGACAACACAACGACAAAACTGGGTCAAAACGGTGCGGTGAAGAAGTGGGAGGAGATAACAGGCAGCACGCCGTTTCCAACAGTTCACTCACAGAAAACGCACTAACAAAAGCCACAATAGTGTTTAAGCGTGAATGCCCTTACCTGAATGAGTCATTCCAAGTCGAAGTTTAATAAAATTCACGGAATATCCACTCTGAGAGCCATTTACAGAGTATTTGACGATTCAGACGGTGCGGCAGAAGTTGGCGCTTTTTCCTGCTCGAAGACCCACTGGCTGCTTCACCGCCGGACAAACACCGGCACGACGTCTAAACTTCCGCCCAAAATCTCCGAATATCCGCCACCCCTGATATTAAACGTGTCTCAGACGCATACATAAAGCGTGAACATATGTGTAGATTTTTATAAAATCATATAACCAAAAATACTTACATTCCAGATGTCAGGCTTATATTTAGTCACCTATTTTAGTTCAGGCCCCTCTGCTCAGTTTCAGAAGCCATTTCTGTAGTCTTTTGTAAACATCGACAGTGGATGTTTGGATTCTTCTTTCAAAATAAAAGTGGAAAATCATTGTTAAAACTGTAAATTGCAGTTTTGCTCGGAACTTTTTGGTTGTTTTATTTAAGATTTTGAAAACAGGAGTTTTACCTGTATTAGCGATGTAAACACCAACACTTCCCCCGTGCTCCTAGCTACAGTTCGGGACCACTAACTGCACAGCTAACTAATTTACCTTGCTAACAGCAGCTACATACGTATAGCAGTAATTAGCGGTTACACTACTAACATGCTGCCTCCTATTTGTTTTGAGTATGAATTTGACAGGTGTCCTATTCTAACGCATTGCACCTTTAAATAAAGGAAATAAATAGTACTTCCAAAACTGGCCAATCACTGACAAGTCCCAGTCAAGAGAGACAATTTTCATTCACTTTTATATGATAACTGATTTCAGTGTCAATCTAAGACATCTGGGAACCAGTCAATTTTACAATTATAACCGTCATTAAGAGTGCTGTGTGTTTTTAATTGGGATATCATTTATGCACAAATAACAAAAAAGTCATGCATATCCCTACACCCAACGGGTGCTGGATCATTGGTAATAGTTCATAAATCTCTGCATGGTCTTGTCCCTGCATACCGTATACCTTCAAACTTCTTTTCACCTTATAGCATTACCTGGCCCATAACCTCATGTTGGCTGTGCCCCATTCTAATAAAAAATATAATAAAGCCAGGGACAGGGCTTTTTTCTGTAGCAGCTCCTCGCCTCTGGTATAACAAGAGGTAAAGACAGCTGAGACTGTTGCTGCTTTTAAGAAGCACCTCAAGACCCACTTTAATGCTATGGCTTTTGTATTTAATCTGTTTTTCTTTTAAAAGATTTATTGGGTTTTTAAATTATGGTTTGATTTTTTTTTTTTTTTTTTTTTTTTTTTTTTACCATCCTAGCCATTTCAGTTTTATTGTACAGCACTTTGGTCAACTGTTGTTGTTTTTAAATGTGCTTTATAAATACATTTTGATTGATTGATTGATTGATTGATTGATTGATTGATTGATTGATTGATTGATTGATTGATTGATTGATTGATTGATTGATTGATTGATTGATTGATCGATACAAATAATAAACCTGAAACTTGAACCACCTACTCCACTGGGCTTCTCAGCTTTTATTTTGAAAGCTGGTAGACGGGTGTATAGTTGTATTTAGTCCCACTTGACAAACATCATTTTAGCGGAACTAAACCTAAAAAATATATATGTATTTGTGAATATTTTATGTTAAGGAGATTCGTGTTCGAGAGCTTGCTCGTCAGTAAACTTTAAAAAGACAGTTCATAAACATAAAAACAAGATACAAAACGGCTCTTCACCGTTAGCGGTTCAAGCGGAAGTTAACTGCAGTGTCTACCTGCGGCCGGCAGGGGGCGACATTGTTCATGTAAATAGAGGCAGAAGTGTCCAGCATCGTTCTCACTTCCACTGGAGCATCTCCTCATCTGACAGTCAGCAGAGGCTATCCTTCCACCAGTTTAACGGTAAGATACTATTACTACTACTATACGATTTCTTACGTTTCTGCCGGAATACATACAGCGAATTCTGCGCGTGAGCAGCCTATTTAATCTGTGTCTCGGCTCATTTGTATCAGTTGTAGTGTGTTGATTTTAACAGGGCTGCACAGTGTTGTTGCTGGCGTACGTTTTTAACCGATCGAGGAGAGGATCGCAGCATCTGAATGCAGCGCAAAAATAATAAATGACAGGAGTGTCGTATCGCTGCACACAGTAAACAAGTATAAGCATCCAGTGCAATGGTACGTATGCGGGACGAACCGCTGCCGCTGCTGCTGCCGCTGCAGAGTAGCTGCTTGGTCAGCAGCAAAGATGTATCGATGGACATGAGCTACTGAGCCCCAGCTCCCAGAATCCACTCTATTTATTTTCTGGCTTGGTGATCAGGTGTTGTTGCAGTACGGATGCTGATACAGTAGTGGATGGGAGTAGTTTGGAGGCACTGTACTTCCTGTGGGGCTGTAGCCCTCCCAGCTGTGGTAGTGATGGAGCCGCAGCATGCACCACCACCGTCCTCAGAATATGTTATCTTTGCGATCTCCCGTTCTGGATTTGCCCCAGCAGTACATTTCTTCAACAAATGAATTTACCAGAATGCCATAGCTCATTTAGATTGGGCTGATGTTATCTTTAAACCCCACATATGATGTTTAATCACTGCCTGATGAAATAGATTTCATTATAGATGTAATAACCAGCAGGTGATTTATCCAGATTTAATAAGGAGGGCTGGTGGGGAGATGCTATGTTCCCCCACATGCCATCTAAAGCCTAACCAGGAGATGCATTATGAAGAGGGATTACTGTGTCGCTCTTCCCTCGTCACCTCCTGATAATATCGCTCTCTCAAGGGGAGAATTATTGCCATCAGATCCTGAAACCCATGTCTTAAGCTATATACTACAAGGTGAAATCAACACAGGGCCTCATTACACACGGGATGCAACAGGATTGTCAGACACTGAAGAAGGTCACTGGAGCAATTCAATGATGATAGACATTTATTCTCCCTGTAAATGTGTTCTTTTACTTACTGGAGTCTTAACTTTCAGAAGATGTGAAACCACTGATTAAAGGAGAAGAAGAAAAATGAAAATTTAGTCATCATCTTCTCACCCTCAGTGCTGACTGAAAGTCCGTTTTGTAGTCCGCAAAAAAACATTTCTGGAGCTTCACAGCAAAACAGCGTTGCAACAACTGATGTGGACAGAAAAAAGCATGAAGTGTTTCAATACAGCTTGGCTGTTGTAATCCAAGTCTCCAGAAGATCCAAAATTGATGGGAAAACACATTGTTTACATACTTGTTTTAAGCCAAATGTTCACTGTCGCCGTTAAGCTACAGTGGTTAGCATATCTGATAAGCTTGAACGCCTGTCGAGGGTTTAAATAACATCTTTCCAAATCACTGCGCGATCTCGGGGCTTCCAGAGAATTGGATTACACTCGACCTGCTGTATGGAGCCATTTTTTGGTTGTTTTTGACCCCATCTGCTTCAGTTGTCCAGGAAAATTAAAGGAATTCTGATTCTGATTCTGATTCTGAGAATGCTGCAACGCTGTTTTGCTGTGAAGCTCCAGAAAATGTTTTGCTGACTACAAAACTTCATCTGACTTTCAGTTTGCGTTGAGGTTTATATGATAGTGACTTAGTCATTTTTGTGTGAATTTATCCTTTAACAGAAAAACAACTGCCCATACTGTGATATTGCCATCTATTGGGCGACCCCACAAGAATTTAACCTCTAACCTGCGGTAGTAATGAGGACCATTCTCCACGCACCGAGCAATGGCATTGGCCTTTATCAAGGCAGGCTTTGTCCCGGGAGGCAAGGAGCTCTCATGGCCGGGGCAGCAGAGTTGGGTGGTGTGGCAGCTCAGAGCCCTGGCCCATGACATGAAATACCCCCACCTCCGGCCTCCACCCACCTCACCAGGAGGGGAACACTGGAGGGAAAATGAAGGCATGTTGAGCGACAGGCAACGGTGCACTCCAAGAATGAGAAGCATGTCCTGAGGTCTCCTTCAGTTTACCTCCCAACAACAAGCTCCTCTGTACACACATGCGAGCAACGTTTTTCACCCTATATCTGCCGGACAACACTATTTACCATTTAATCACTTTAATTCCTCCAATCAGTCACTCTCATGTGCAGTAGTCCATCAAGGCTGCAACTAACAATTATTTGCATTATCAGTTAATTTGGGGGTATTTGATTAAAGTTGTTAGATACCCGCATGAGAAATATGATGCTACAGTATTACATGCAACACTGGGGGAAACTGGCTAGTCTGACTCTGTCCAAAGGTAACAATCCATCTACAAGCACCTTTAAAGCTCACTTATTAACCTGTTACAAATCATTTGTCTAATCTGTGGACTGAAACAGATTGTAGGAATTGCACGACCCCTGCAGGTAGACAGAATGTGCCGGACTACTTTTTGGTTGGGACCAGTAACTTCCCAGAGTCTGCGCTGATTTCCTGACAACTGTTTAGGGCCAATAAATTGTATGATGTACTGTCAAGTCCTGTAAAACAGCAAATTGCTGTTTTTACTCTTACTCTTTTAAGGAGGCATGCCGTGTTAATTCATGAGTTTTAGCAGTGTTGGATTATGTTATATTCGGACAGAGCCTGGCTAGCAGTTTCCCCCTGTTTCCATTGTTTGTGCTAAGCTAAGTTAGCTGGCTGCTGGCGATGGTAGCTCCATACACAGTCTTGCATTTGAGAAACCGGAGACATTTTTTTTTCTTACTAAAAAACTGCAATGATAATAAATAAAATGATGTCTAAATGTGAGCCGTCATCCCAGGTAACATCCTCAGTGAACATGGGAGGGATTTTTCCTTCTCCGATTGTTCCATTTGAAGGATTTTAAAGGCAAGATAAGAAAAAAGTAAAAATGGAACGGTAATGTTTTCTTCACTCTCTCTCTCTATTTTAATAATTTAGATGTGTAGATATACGTATGTGTCCCGGCTGGGGCAGGGCCTTTCTGCATGGGTTTTCTCCGGTTTCCCCCACCATGAAAACACGTACATTAGGTTAAATCTCCAGTCAAAGCGCTTGACCAAGGCCCTGGCTTCCATCTGGAGTTGGTCACCGGGCGCTGTGCATCGGCTGTCTGCTGCTCCCTCGGGCCGCTGCTCCCTAGGGATGGGTTACACTTTAACCATGTTGTACATTGAATCGGTGGCACAAACTCAGCTTCTTCTTCTTCTTCTTTTTCTTTCTCACGGCTGTATGACCCCTTAAGATTTACCTTGAGATCCTTTGGGGGTCCAAACCCACAGGTGGGGAACCACTGGATTCATCAACTAATTTCCCCAGCTCTTCAACTTAAAAAAAAAGCTCACTGTGAGCATTAAATTCATCACATTAAGGGCTGTTTTTGCAGTGAACTCTGTTATTGCTTTGCCCTGCAATCAGCTAGTTTATTTATTTTCACTGAAAGCCCTGGCAGACATCTCACACAGGCTCGGTTCAGTCGGAAGAAGCTGTGTGTGTGTGTGTGTGTGTGTGTGTGTGTGTGTGTGTGTGTGTGTGTAGAAGGGGGTTAATGAGATCCTTTATGAGTGTATGCATGTGTTCACAGCCTCCCATGCATATGTGCATATATCAGATCGCATCTCAGGCTGCACCCCTCTCTCTCTCCCTCTCTCCCTCTCTCTCTCTCTCCCCCTCTCTCTCCCTCTCTCCCTCTCTCTGCATACTTCAGAGCATCTGAGCGCGTCCCAGCTGATGTGTGCTGAGGAGGTGGGTGTATCCAGCCCAGCCGCTCTGATGTTACGAAGCTGTAACTCCTCCATCCTACTCAGTCTGCTGCGCTCTCCTGTTTCACTCACACCGTCTGCCCTCCGTCGTAGTATTCTCCTCTCACTCACCGCTATTCATCACCATCCAGGATACATTTGCACAAACCCACGCAGGTAGACAGAAGACTGTCGGCCGGACTGAAGTGTGTTGGCTGATAAATGAAGATAGATGTGCGTTATTTGGAGAGAGCTTGAAAGTGGGGATCTCATGCGGCGCTGTTGAAGCTGAAGTTCTCTCTTTACTACGTATTTTGTCCCGAAGGATAACACACACACACACAGACAGCTGCAGAGGTAAGAGAAGGAGAGATGTGATCTGAGCTGTTTTATTTGACTGTTTTTCTCTCAGTCTTTCTTTCTCATCTCTTTATCTTTGTCATCCTCTCCTCTTCTACTCTGTTTTCTTCAGGTATCCTCTGTCAGTTCATATTCTTTTTGCTGTCTCGCTTGTCACGTTTATCCTTTTAACTATTCATTCACTCCTGTCTGCTGATATATATTTCCATTTCCCTCTCTCTCTCTCTCTGTTCATTTAAATGGCATTTTTAGAACTGCATTCAGACACATTTATATACATTCCAGCCGTGCTGAGATGACTCCAGTTATTATCATCCTCCCTCTCTCTTTATGCTGATGTTTATCTTTTGTCGCCCTGAGCTGTGGGATCTTCTGCATCTCTGTGGTAATCAGATGCTGAAAGCCAGGCGTGCACATACATATTTGAGCACCTTTGTGCAAACACACTGAAAAGGGGAATCTCTCTTGTTATTTGCGTCTTTATATTTCCTCTCCTCTGCCTGTCTGTTTGTCCTTTACATCTCTGTGTACCAGTTGATCCTTTCTCCGGAGCGTTCCGTTGGCCGGGCCAGGCTCGGTAAAATTCCCTTCTGGCCTGACTAATGTCTTTCAGCTGGAGTCTGACATGTGCACATATGCGTACGATAACAACACACACACACAAACTGTTGAAAACACTCTAACCGAGCAATGGCCGTTGTTTAGAGCGATCATATATGCAACTTTTGCATGGCTGCTTCTTTTGCGATCTGCGTCCATTCGCTCCGCATCTTTGCCCCTCTCTCATGTCAACCCTCCCCGTCTCTCCCGTTCTCTGCTCTTCTATGGTCTGCATGTATTCACAGTTAGTCTTGTTCGCCGCTCTGCTCTCCTGCCACAGAGCATTGGCTATGGTTGGCTGGCTAACCGCAGCAGCACAACATTAAAAAAGCAAAGCGTTCTTGTTGCATGGGTCATGTTTACAGGGTGTCGTGGCGCGCGCGTCCGCGTTACGCTGAATTCACCGACATTAAGAACTCTCCATCCGACGCTCAGGTTAAAGGGCACATTGTTATTCACACGCACACAAACACGCTCCGTCCTCTCGGATTTATCTGACCCGCATTAGTGTCCCTTGCTCTGTGTGTGTGTGTAATGTGTTGTATGTGTGTGTGATTTCCTTGGAGGTGCAGAGAGGTGAGTCATACCGGCTCTCACATGCTGGTGGCTGTTGGAGGCATTCACCGTAACGATGCCATGATGTGTGGTTTGCAAATAGAAACTGCCCGATGGAGCTGTTTGTCTGTGAAATGTCAGCTTTTCAAGAAATGAAAACAAGCAGAAGCACCTTTTATTTTAAGGTCGTCACCCATTCATTTCTAAGGTTACCCAGAGAGATCTGAGAACGTCTCGTAATCCCAAATCTCAAAGAAGAGTTTGTCACCCATTAATTAGTGGTAAGATATTAAAAATAAGCTAGGAGCAGAGTTACAAGGTTTTGCATTTTGCATTGACAACATTGAAATGATGATGATTTGTTTTGAATTGAAGAGTGGATCCACTGATGACGAATGTCTGTGAGTAAGTCCATCCACCGCTTAGGTCCGAACTGAAAGATCTCAACAACTACTGGATGGATTGCCATAAAATTTGGAACAGACATTCATGGTCCCCAGAGGATGAATCATGCTGGCTTTGGTGATCCTTTTACCTTTTGCCCAGGTTGACTTTTGTGGTTTTGTGGGACATGTTACTATGGGATGGATTGCCATTAAATGTGGTGCACACATTCATGTCCTCTCAGGATGAACTGTAACAACTTTGGCGATCTTCTAAATTTTCCTCCAAAATTTGTTTTTGGTCAACATCTGCATGTTTGTATTTATCCACATCTTTGGTATTTGGTATCTTTAGCTAGTTGGTTGATGGCTGTAGTCTTTGTGCTTTGTTCAAGTGCAGCATTTTGGCTGAGACACGGGCAATCTGACAGTCAGCCTTCTTAGCTACTGGCTGTTCGATGTCAGTTTGTTGCGTCTGGGTCCACAGGCTCTGCCACACTCAATGTAAAACTCATTGCTACAAGTGAGCCAGCACAGGGAAGTCGCCACTGACTCCAGATTTTAAAACATGGGAAATACATATCTGGCCGTGATAAGCTTATTGTGTGACCTTGTTTGGTAATGGCATGAATGTAGCACACGTTCATTTAATGCAAAAAGTAAAGTTCCTGCAAAGTAGGCTTAAACTAAAAGTCATGAATAGTGAAGCAGCCCAGTTTGGTCCTGCAGTGGACACCAGACCATTAAGGACCAAGCCTTAGGTAGAACTGTAAGGGAAAGCCTTAGCAGCGTAATCTGATGGAAAGTGTATTGAAGCACAGAAACACACACACGCGTGCACTCGGCCCACCCAGAATCTGTAGCCACTCCAGTGAGCATCTTGGGATGGCTGCTCTTATCCAGAGCAGAGCACAGACTTCACACCGGACAGCTAAACATGCAATGCATGCTATACGCTGAACAAACACACTGCTCCAGTCGCGTTTTCGTAGAGTTTGTGTGACGGTCACGATCGAAATTATTCTAATCTGTTATTCTAAAAATAACTGTCAGCAGAGAAACAACTCGGCACCAGCCACATGGCACTTCACACAAACATTGTAGTCGTGTGTGTCTGGCGTGGCTGGAGCAGTGTGTTTTCTCACTGAGAGCTGAGATGGGCAGTGTGTGTGCGTGTGTGTGTGTGTGTGTGTGAAATTGGCCGGTGCCAGTCGATGCCAGTCTGTGCTCTATCTTGACTGGCCGAACGCCCGGTGCTCATGTGGTTCATATTCTTCAGACTTTCACATCCACTGACTCCTCCCGAGGCTCCTCTGAACCTGTAAATGCCTTTGTTGGCCCACACAGCCCGAGTGTGTTTATGCACAAATGCGTGTGCTAAGTTGATTTCTTACAGAGATACAGGTGTTCAGTTTCTTACCAAACCAAATAATCCACTTCAAAGACAAAACAAAGCTAGAAAAAGAAAGAACGTGTGAGAGCTGCTTTCAAATTCTCTTCCATGTTCCATGCGGGCCGACGCAGGATGTTTTTTTTTCATTGTTTTATCTCCAAGGATAGATGTTCTTTCATCGAACAAGTGGCGGAGCCTGGGCTAAGGAGCTTTAGGGCTTCTAAGCTGTGCTGTGGGAGGAAGAGGGACTCCCTAAACTCGCTCTCCGTGTCAGTCAAAAAAGCCAAAAACCCCTCGCTGAGAACACACACAGATACATGAGAGCCGGGAGTCAGCACGCTCACACTCACACATACCAGCTGAGCAACGCCTAGGGATGGCATTACTAATCTCATTCTCTGTTGACACACTATTCCTCAGATGTGCCATGCTTTCACAGCTCTCTCTCTCTCTCCCTCACCATGTTGGTATCCTAAAGCAAGAGGTGTATTCCTCCCTATCAGTGTCAGCAGAAGGGTGAGTTCACAGCGGGCCAGAGGTGTGTTTGTGTGTATTCGGTGCCCACAGCACATCTGTTCCGCAAACCACAGCTTCCCACAGACTGCACGACTCAACACAGCCGTCCAAAAGCAGTGGGACTTTGCAGAAGTTCAGATAAAGTGGCTCTGAGATCCTCAGATGGTTACTCCCCCATTTAGTAACCATCTGAGATCCTCAGATGGTTACTTAATGGGGAGTAAGTAACTTAATTCATTGGATTATCCAGTACTGTTGTAGATGTTCAGAACTCATTTATTTCAATCCTGCTACAATTTATAGAAATGTTAATAGCTGTTATTTACCTCTTACAAAATGTAAAGTTTGTAGACATCATCATTTTGGCTGCCGACAGCTCATGAGTTTGTTGTGGCTGAGGTAGAACCAGCCCATTTTTCTTTTGGACAGCAGCCAGCCTGCACTGAAGTCAATGCCAAAGCAGGCAGATTTCTTTCTCGGCCCTGACAGCACTTTTTTTTGTTTAAAGGAATGTCAGCATACAGCATTGTCTTAGTACAGACTGAACAAATTGAACTGTATCAGTTTGGTTATTCGTGTTATTCAAGAACCCAGTCGCCAGAATGAATGTTGGCAATGTGCATTTCTGCGAGTTGCAAGTTCAACACTCTGGTTGGGTTTAGGTGCAAAACACATTTGGTTAGGGTTAGAAAACTATCATATTTTCTCTTAAAATACCTGTTTTGGTCGCCACAAACACGTGGCTGACTAGTGATAATGGCATTTTCCTCTCTTCACTTATAGCAGTAGCGGATCTGCCAGTTATCGTGTAAACCATTTGTTGTATTTTAGATGTTAATGAAACATCTCTATGTTTTTGCATGATGCCTTTAATCAGGATGGCTTAGTTGTGTTTGGCTACAGGGCAAAATATGATCCTATTGATCAACATCAGCCTTTTAACAGCTGGATTACAAAGCTTTTAAAGTCGACGTATAACCAAAGGTTGAGGCAATCTGATGATTATTTGACTGTGATTTATTTTGAAGGTGCCCACAATCTAATTTTCATGCGAATCATAGAGGTTGCGATATTTAATACCCTTTTTACTTCATTGACTAGCAGATCTGCACTATGTGAACAAACCAATAGACTGATGTGGCCAATTAGATTAATTTCTTGACCTGGCAATTTATACTGTGGCTTGAGATGGCAATTAAATACATCATAAGGTGATATTTTGGCTCAAGTGCCCACCTCTAAACCAAACGGAGTGTGTTGTATCTCTTGAAAAGCCACAGTGGAGCTCTGCAAGTGAGTTAATTTGTGCTAGTTAGGACTTTATGCAGGCAGAGGCTATCAGTGAATGAGACCCCATATTAATTAGTTTTATAGCAACTAATGACACACAAAATGTGATTTCATTGTGCCCAATTTGATTTATTCAACATTAATGAGGAAGAAAGGGAAACTTTTTCCTAATCAAAATCATCCAAAAAAGTCCATCAGCTACGGATTCTTCAAAACATTTGTCCTGTTTTCCTGTAGTGATGGAGGACATGATGTAGGTAACATCCGTCTCCGTGTTTTTGTCAGAAGATCATGCTCTTGTGTCCCGCTGAGATCGGAAAGTGTTTCCAACTCTTTCATTCAATTTGACAAATGACGTACACTGACCGCCTGGAAGATTAACAGCATGGAACACTTCCTTGCGAGATATACCTTTGGTCTTTGAAAACAGTTGGTTAGGATGTGCACAATTTTGCATTGTTATTGAGCCCAACAATAATGTGTGAGTGTTTCTGTGGAATTTCCATGGTGGATGCTTGAGTGGGTGGGTCTAGCTGAACAAGGGTCACTGAGGTGGGCTGCAGGCCATCGCTGAGGGGAACTGTTGAGATCAGAGGAACAATACAAGCCGTAAGACTTTCCCTTGTTCTCTGGCTTCTGGTGAGGCGGGGCACGCCAGCCTGGTGTTTGCTTTCTAGCAAACCCTTACATTTATTAAAGACTTAACCAGTGCCTTTGCACGTTTAGGCCATTAACTATTAACTGTGTTTATTTCACAGTACTGCCGAGCATTTTCCAAAGCAAGTTTCTTAATGAAGCAATTACTCATCTTGATCATTGCCTTGTAATTGCATCATAATGCTGTTACCATTAGCAACTGTTGTGAACACGTCCTTGTGAAAAGGTTAACAGAATGTTAACAGAAAGGAGAAAGAAGTATTGAAATCATTAAAGCACTCACTGTTGGCAGCAAACTCTGAAAGTTCAGAAAGAGTTTTCGAAATGAGCTAAAAAAAAGAACATTTCAAAACATTTCCAAAAATGCCTCACCATGGTAGCATGACAAACTATTCACATGAAGAGATTCTCTACTGAATGCTCTTTTTATTTCTAACTACCTCAGACCATATTGGTTTATAGTCAGTGCGCTAACACATGTTGAACCCTGGCAGAACCCTTAAAGGATAAGGGACAGGATGCCATTTCCAGGTCACAGTCATGATTTATACAGCCAGGTTTACAGGTAACATTTAAAACGAGATGTTGCACTGCAGCTCAGGAACACAGTTCGACAACCGGACATTTCTTGAGGAGCAACGCTAAAGAACAATGGCTGGGTCCATCCTTGCATTGTTTCCCTCTGTTGTATACCCACCACTGCTCCTTAATGGGTTCCTGGCATTGACAGGCAGGAAAAAACAGAGTCTGTCGTGAGAGGAGTCAAGAGCGTAGAGGCCAACATGTGACTTCCTTAATGGAACCTTCATCGTCAGCTTCTGTGTTGTAATTGGCTGGCTGCAGGAGGCAGGAACTTCCTGCCTGAGTGTTGTTGGAAGTGACCACTCCCTGCGACAAGTCGAAGACTTACTGAGTGCGTGCATGCATTTGTAAGAAAAGTATGTGTTCTGAGCCTGAAACAACCTTTGGCTTTCTGAGTTTGTATTTGAATATTAAAGATGTATGTGGGTGTGCAAATATATTGAATTTGGACACAGTGGGATGTTCTTCTTCTGAAGGTTGTGGGAGTGTTGGCTTCTTGGCAGACTACTTGAGTTGCACTTCTAAACTCAGATATGATATGCTTTACATACTTAAACATACTGTATGTCTGATTCACTTTCATTGCATCACACAGTCTGCAATAAGGAAGTCTATTTACGCTCACCCTATCAGCTGGGATGTTATCCCTTCCGGTCCGCTTATGCTCCAATCCGTTGCATGTCAGAAGTCAATAGTTCAGAAATGATATTACCAGCTTCCAATCTGAATGAGTCCCAATGTACAACACGCCCACAGCAAACTGATTGCAAGTCTCTGAACTTCACAAGTATGGGTGCCTTTTAGCAGTCAACTAAAACGCTAGTTGATGAGAAGAGAACCCTACCATTCTATTTGGGAGCTGCGCATTGTCGTGCAGGCCGTATTGAAAGTACCGGGGGGAGGTTTGCAGCCATGAGTGCTATGACGTCAAGTGTGGTTAGGTTGGAGAACTTTCGCTCGATGGATCTTGCCTGAGTTTCTGACTTGGAATTACGACTTAAATAACCATTAACTGCACTTTTCCGTGTCAGAATTCGGTCCTTTAACCATTGGTCCTCAAACACTGCTGGCACTTCATCTGCTGGTCAGCTTTACCAGTCTTACTTTGACCTCAGAATGCACCTGCAGGGACTGATTTCAAGTTTTCCCAAGAGGTTCATTATCGTCACTCATATTTTCCAACCTGCTGCACTGTATTTTTACAAGGGCTGACAGGACCAGAGCCAAGACCTCTATTATCAACAGAATCAATCGGAAACCTGTCCCATGTGAACTCGCTGACTCAATTTGACAAAAACTCAGACACACCTACGCACGTACTCAGTGACAGTGGTCTACTAGTTACATCGCCTCCTGCTGCTTATGCTACCGCGTGAGTGACAAGTAGAGATTGTGGGTAAACCACAACTATGTGAGAGTACAGAGTATTGTCATAGTCACTGTGGCTGCTGGCCAACAGTCTGACATCTTAGTGATCTAACAGTTATTTCAAACCAAGTCAGTGGTTTGGTGTTGAAAGTAGATCACAGGTTTCTTTTTTGGCTCCTCACATATAGAATGCCGCTGTCTTCTCTGTAGACTAGTCTCAACGTTAGAACTGTATTTTCTAAACTTGGTCAGAGGTTGACATCCTTCCACAGATTGACCAAAAGCAAAAGAACAGAGAAGATATTAAGGCTGAAAAGATTAGTCTTTTAATAGACCAGTTGATCAAGACAAAATTAATCAGGATCAATCAAGGAATTATTTTGATAATTCATCATCATTTAAGTTATTTTTCAAGCAAAATGCCAGTTATTTGATAGTGACAGCATCTCGAAGGTGAAGATTTGCTGCTTTTTCTCTGTTTCACATCGGTGTATGGTGCATATCTTTGGGATTTGGATAGTTGGATGGACAAACACCTTTGGAAACTTCACTCTGGGCTCTTGGGTGATGAGGTTGGCATCAGACGTTGTCCTGACTTGAATTCTGACTACAGTCAACCAAATGTCAACCTTTAATAACGTTGGCGGCCAACTGGGAACACAACACACACACTGAACACAGTAACAGAGGATCGTCTCTGTCAGCACTCCAAACAACCTGCAACCAAAATCATCCGGTGGCAGAGCTGCAGCGCCAGCAGACTCGTGTTTCCTATCGGCAAGTAGCAGTAAAAGTGTAGAACTGCAGATGTAGACATGTCGACGCATGTGTTTGCATAGTGTGTGTGTGCGTGCGTGTGTTTGTGAGTTTCATATTTAAAGTGTTATACCCGGGAACTTATTAATGAGTTGTGAGCTGCTTTTCTCCTAAAGAAATATATTTCATCCTCTGAGAATTTATTTAGGCTCTTACGCCATTATCTCAAAGTAATTTGCGATCGTGTGAGCTGCCGGTGTTGTAGAGTCTGCTAAATTCATACCTCCTGTGTGTGCTGATTTTAAACAGTTTATGTATTCAAAGTGTTGTTCCATTCCGGTGTGCTCGTTTGTGGGCCTCTGCGCACCTGTTAGTGCTGAGCGGTGGTTTTTTGTGTTCGTCTCTTACTCCAAAAGCCCCCAACCTCATTCCCAGGACAACCTTAACACATGCTTTCTCTCTCCGACAACGCATTCTTTCTAATGAAAGTTTTATGTCTCCCATCTGCAAGCCAAAGAGAAAATCTGCTTTACGGCGTGCTCTCTCTTCTCCATCCTCTCTCTTTCTCACAGACACACCGGCACACATAAAACACATGCCTCTGTTGTTTGTGAGGTAGTCATTGCTTTCCCAGAGGTTAAAGCACACACATTTGAGGTGATGGGAGTAAAGTGGAGCACAAGAGAAGCAGAGATGAAACAAGGATGAAAAGGGAGAAGAGCGAGCAGAGGGGAGAGGAGATTTTTTTCGGCGTAAGAAAGTGCGTTTCTGTGTGCGAGTGTGTGTGTGTGTGCACGACGCTTGTTTGATGTTCTTCCCATCTTTCAAACTAACTGTGGTGAGATTGCTTGCACTAATGGGTTGCATGAAGCTCAGGAATGTAGATCAACAGATGGATGCCTTGCTGCTGCATACGAGTGCCTGTGTGCTCGTGGTGCGAGCGAGTGAATCCACACAGCCTTGTGCAGTCTTACACGCGCCACACTTGCTTGTAAGCTACCAGGTTATGAGCGGTCCAAGGTGCGCCAAGGTGTGTGTTTCTCGTGTGAGTTGCAAAGTGTTTGGCCTCAGCGGAGCTGCTGGCTGACTGGGATTTAATGAGGCCTGAACCCTGTCTGCTCCTCCACCTGTGAGTGTGTGTTTGCACATTTCAGTTTCTCACAGCTTCTTGTTGGAGCTGCTAAAACACTCGTTTCTCACCAGGGACCAGCGAACGCTTTTGTGTTTCAGAGTGTTTGCCAGTGTTTTCTATTGCTATGGACATACACAGTTGTGGTCAGGACTGTTCCCAGCACTGATTGTTTAGTAAACGAACGTGGGAGCCAACAAATGCAAGTTGGTCGAGTTTAGGTAATTTTGTGTAGCAACAAAAATATGCTTAAGAAGCAGGATGGCGTAATACTGGATTTTGCTGATATCTGATATTTTCGATGCTTCTCTTTTTGTGTGGTTCCAGATGCTGTTAGTGATATATGCACATATGTTTCTCACGTGATTGCAGAGAACATGGACTTTCTCTTCTGGTGGAGTTAACATATCATTATGTCCTCTCTTATCGTGATGGCCCACTGGCAGATGCATACATACAATGCATTTTAGTGTTCACTTTCACTGGGGAAAGTAAGAACACTGCTAAGTCAGCAGTTCAGCTGAGCGCACATAATTACAGCCTCATCCCATCAGTCTGTTCATTTCAAGCCAATGTGATATTTCATTTTAATGCCTTTATCGGCTGATGCCGATGATGTGCGGATGTTGTGCACGTTGTGCATCTCTATTAAAGGATGAGCTCACCAAAAAATAAAAATTCAATCATCATCTACTCAACTCCTCTGGACGACCAGCCCAGTCGCCAGGATATAATGTTAGCAGCTTATGTTTCTGCAAACCACAGATACGTCCAGGGTTAGCATGTGTACCAAACATGGCACGTCATGTTCACATTGCAGTATGTGCTTATTAGCCACCTGTCGCACCAGCAGGTAGAGGGTTCCTGCCTCCTGCAGCCAGCCAATTACAATGTTCAGTACAGTTGCAACTAAATCGGGTATTTTCTTCAAGAGAGCTGCAGACATTTCCAGCGTTTTTTGTGGCGACCAAAACAGGCAATTTTGTGTGGGAAGTTGGACCACCTGCATCTGGGAGCGTGGTGACCAAAACAGGTATTTTAAGTCAAACCGTGAAGCCATCCTAACCCTAACCGAGTGGTATTTGGTCCTAAGACCATTAGAACGTTTCCATATTCCAGGTGCATCAATAAAATGGTGTGTTGAATACACTTTGAGGCATAAACGTCTCTCTGTAGACACAATTAATGATATAAAGGCCGTGTGACATTAGCTCACAACTGGGTTTTGCTGGGAACGTCTAATGGGATCCAAATGTAAGTAAAAAGGCAGTTTTATGAAGGGTAACACTTTTATTTGGTGACAGGCGGGCGGGATCAGGCAAACAAACACAGCAGAGTTGGCAGGCGGAACAGACACAGCTGGCAGGTATCAGGTAGGTAAGAGGCTGGCAAAGAAACTGAAATCGCTTGAAATCACATTAGGCAAATTAGACTGGCAATACCTGACAAGCAAAAACCATAAAGTAACTGTGCCCTAATTCGAGAGCTGCTCCCGTTGAAGTGCGCATTTCAAGAATTGATACGTTAGATTGGATTTACGAGGCTGTGTGCTGCCATGCCAATTCGAGTGGCCTCTGATGCATTCCTTGCAGAGTTCAGTATCCCCGAATCCACTGTGCATCCTTTGAAGGAGGCAGCCCCCTCACCGTCACTACTTGGTACTCAGCTACAGAGACTCTGAAAAGAGAGTCAGAGATATAAGAGGAGGGAGAGAGAGGAGGCGCAGGTGTCACCGCGACACAATCAGACTAGATTGCAGCACTTGAACTGGCACACCCACCATGAATGACTCCAATCAGCAGGATCGTATCATCAGGGAGGTCTCTTCCGACCGTCAATCAAGGCTCACTGTTCGAAGCAATTCCTCATCTTGTAATCCAGCTCCTCAGTATGTCAAGAAACTGCTTTGAAATGTTTTTTTTTCTCTTCTACAGTACAACAAACCATTCAAAAGGGGGATGAATTGTGTATTTAGAGATTATAGTGAATGAGATTATGGATTAGTGAGTGTGAGGTACTATTTTAAGACACACAGTTATCTGACAGAAATAGTTCATGCTGGATATTCAGAAACATCAGTGTTACTATGTGTGACTTGTTCCATATTATTTAATTGACTTTGAGATGATTCACTCTCATTTATAGTCATTTCTGTCCTTTGCTGCAAACCACAAGTAGGTTGGTTGAAACTTAATGGTTCTTTACATTTCTACTTTATATTTCATTTTTATTTCGTGATTCATTTTTTTTATTCATAGGACAGCTTGGAGAGATGACAGGAAATGGGATAAGAGAGGGTGGGATGGCACGCAGCAACGGGCCGCAGGCCAGACTCAAGACCTGGGCTGCTGCAGTGAGGACAGGACCTCAGTACATGGGACGTGTGCTCTACCAACTGAGCTACCATGGCGCCCCTATGCTTAATTTTTTTTTTTAATTTTTAAGGTTTGGTTAGGACTAGACACAAAGCTACTTGCCTAGAATTAGGAAAAGATCATGTTTTCGCTGAAATACCTGGTTCTCGTCGCAACAAAGACGGCTGGAAAGGTGAATGGTTGTCTTGGACTGATATCTTATGCTGATGCTTCCTTTAGGAATTTGTAACATGGTACCGTACAAGTTATGTGCTTTTTTTTCATCCAAACCAACACTGGCACCACATTATTACATTAATTATGGACTTTGTCCTTGAAATCTCTTGCGTTGAAGCTGCAACAGTACATTTGGCGCAGATCTCCGTTGGTTTCAAAATCCATTTTTTGGAGCTTTTTCTTGGATTTTTCAAGTGAGAGAGGTCAGTGGCAGTATGAGACTTGAGAATGGTGGCTCAAGGAGATGGTAAGCTATTTTGGTGAATCATGAAAAAACACTTTATTTCATCAGATTATAATAAAGACTTCTTAGAGTTGCCCTATGTTGCATGTTGGAGAGAATTGTAAACGTGTTCATACTTTTTTCATTCATGACCTTTTCTTGACGTGCCTCACATGTCGAGCCTGGAAATTCCGTCCAGTGGACTAAAATTCAAAATATCTCCTGACAAATTATACAAAAACTGTGCCAAACCAGACTTCTACAGTACCGGCCATCCTATCTACTTCTATCTTCGCCTTGCCCCTGCAGCTTCAGAAGTTGCTGACACGATGCCATTATCTCCCTGTTCTCCCCGGTAACTAAAATCCACAGACAGCTCCCCATGTCAGCCAATCAGATAACAGATAGCCCCTGATTTCGAGTCAGTGCTGCATGCCTTTCATCCTGCTGCTAGAAAGCATTTTGCTAGACAGACAGGATCCCGGGAAGTGTTTACTGTAGTAGTGTAGACGGCATCTCAGGAATGGACATGGACAAGAAAAAAAAACCCAGAGGAATGAGCTTGTGGATGAAGAAATTAATGAAGGGAGGAAGAAAGGTGTGAGGTCGGGAGAGGAATAGATGTAAGCAGGCAGGCTGGAGATAAATTAAAAGCTAGGACTGAGTATGACTGAAGGGGGGGAGGGATTATGAGAGCAGAGGCGAACACTCTTTCAGCTCACCTCTCTCATGTCAGCTATAGGGAGCCCTGGTTGAGAGACGTAGAAGGAATCAAAGAATGAATAACTGTGAGAAGGAGGGAGAGAGAATGTCAGCGACGCATTCCAGAGGCCACGTTTCCCCCACTATCTATCTTTCCGCCTGTATGTCTGCCTCCCAATCAGATATTTCTATCAGTCAGCAGTGGGTTCCTGAAACACTGAGGCATCTCTTTTTGCATCAGCAAATCAGATGCCGAGAGACGGAGGATGGGAAGGAGGGAGAAGGAAACATTTGAGGGTAGAAAAAAACCAAGAGGGTAAGGAAGATGAGACGAGGCAGCAGCGATGGGTGAGGAGGGAGCGCGTGAGAGAGCAGAATCTGCACCCCTGATATATTTGGCATCTTAAATGAGGCTTTCGGTAGCACTGGCACACTCACTCTGAGTATATTTCAATGCACTGCAGTCATATTTCCTTCGCAACATCAGTGTCATCATGAAACTCTCATCTGAGCCCAGACTGAGCCTCAGAGCAAATACGTTTCCTCACCGCAATCTCTGGTTGTGCCGCACATTCACAGTGGACAGAGATGGCTTTCCTGTTCAAATTAGCCTGCTTGGTCAGCTGTCAGTGTGAATTATTATGACCATCAAGTGTTGCAGAACTACAGACGTGCTGATAAGTTGCAGTTTCAGAGTGTATATGGATACATACGACAAATACAATATAAAAGGCTTGTTCTCTCTCTCCACTCCCTCGCTCGTTGCTTGGCCCCAGGGATGGCAATGTTGGTTTGTTCATCATGGTCCAGACTGACTGTGTGTTCGTATGCTGTTGGAATTATCAGAAAAAAACGTCTTTCTGAATAGAAAATGCCCTCTGAAGTCGGAAAACTTCGAAAGACAGAAAACTGTGGTACACAGGTTGCCGAGCTGACGTCACGTGACGCTGAAACATGCCGGACGATAGTAAAAATTGGGCTGACGATAGGAAGCCTATACCAATCATGTATTGTATAGTCATTGTATGGTTCCCTTTGCCCTTCCTTGTCATCAAATACTGGAAACAGCTGTCAACGTGTTGTTCAAACACTGAGTGATAAAATGCAATTTCTTTAGCGTCCATGTTGCTCTCACATTCCGACATGATGCACAGGAACACACTGAAGTTGGGTGAAATCTGATACAGACATTCGTGGTCTCCAGAGGATGAATCCTAATGACTTTGTGACTCTGTAATGTCTCTTCTAGTGCCATTAGCAGGTCAACATTTTTACTTATCCAGCAAAATATCTCAGTATCTACTTGATGAATTGCCACTTGTCTTGTAGCTGAATTGTAATCATTTTGTTTTCTTTCTTAACTATCAGGTCAAACATTTTTTTTCCCTCTCCAATCCTTAAGATTTACAAGCAGAACTACTGACATTCTTATCAACCTAATTGGCAAATGTTAGCACAATGGCAAGTGTAGTAAATATTGTATCTACTAAAAATCTGCATTGTCATTGTGAGCCATACAGTAGATTTATGTGGAAGAACTAGATACCGATGGCGAAGATCACACCTATTCAATCCAATGAGAACTGCTCAGCTAGCCCAAAGCTACACCAAAAATGCTGGCAGTGCAGTTTTCTAAGTTTATGTTGTGATCATGTTAGCATGCTGATGTTAGCATGTAAATGAAGTACAGCCTCAGAGAGCAGCTCGTGTGACTGTAGACTCTTTAATCTTGCTTCACAGTAGTAGCACATCAAATGTGCTGCGACATATCTTTGTCTTTGTTGCCTCTGTACTCCAGCACGTTTGTAATCAAATAATTACTACGAGGTTGAGGTTTTAATTTCAGCTTGTGCTAACATTCGTGTTTGTGTGAATGTTGCTGGACTGTCCAAAAAAATGGGGGAATGTGGATAAAAATGTCTACAAGGCCTCTTTAAACCTCCATCGAGACTGAAATCAGCCATCATTCCTTTTGAATGAGCTGATTGTTGAGCCAAAATGAGTGAAAGACAGTCCCTCACGTCCAAACAGACGGCACTGTTTGTTGAACCTGTCAAATGAAAAACTGAAAAAAAAACAAAAAGAAAACAATAATAGGCCTGAGTACGTCACACTTTGTTCCTGCTGTGCGGTCATGCCTCCTCCCAGTAGAGTGCTAAAGCCAACACATGCTTTGCCAGGCCACATCACGGCACAAACACCAACCACCGGTGACCCACTGACGCTTTGTTTTTCTGTGTCAGGATGCCACCGCTGTGCATTGTATGCAGCTGACTAAGCCGCTTCAGACCTCTCCATGCAATGCTGCAATTTGGCCACGACCCAGAGCCCCAGATTTGTCCTAAACCATTTCAGTTAGGACGGTCATGCCAACTGTGGTTTGATGTGGAGGGAAATTATAGCCTGACTAACAAACCCAATTTGTCAACGCAGGATCGAGCAGATGGGTAGTGTTTAGCATGTCCATTTGGTCCAGTCCTGTTGTGTCTTTATCAGATTGTCTCACTGTTTTGCGCACACTTATCTGGCGTTTGATCGTAGGTGGCCATCTGTTTGTTTACTGTGCAAAGATGCAGGCTTTCTGGTCGGCCTGCGCTTCTGTGTCTTTTATCCTGCAGTAGATTTATGTATCGTCTGAATAAGGTGCGCGTGCACTGCATGTGTGTGTTTCATCTCTCTTCTTTAGTGATGCTGAAAACATGGTTCCCTCCCTCATCCTCCCTCTGAGATTTAAAACCTACACACACACACACACACATACACATACACATGCATGCACACATGGATGCAGAGTGGTCTGCAGAATAAAAAAAGATTTTCCATCTCTTCCTGGCTTAGGTTATTTTTATCCTGAATGCTTGTAAGCTATGTTTCTTCCTTTATCCAGTACGTACCTCTGTCCCTCAGTGACTTCTCCTTTCACCTCTCTTCCTTTCAGATCTTTCTCCTCTCTCTCTCTCTATCCGCTCCCTCCCTCTTTATAGCCATCCATTCATCGTGGCTGTGTGAGAGTGAGGCTAGGAGGGAAGAGATGAAAGACGCCAGAATGGGGTTTTCATTATAGACACACACACACAGTCCTCCTAATGTAGTGTGTGTATATAACTGAATGCAACCTCAATTAATTTATGGGTTTTTCTTGCATTCTGACGGCGGTTTTCGCATGTTCCAACTGATGAAATTCTGAAATTGAAAGGATTAACGTGCTTTGGATTGAAGAATTTCTAAAAGTGTAACATGCGTCATTTATTAAATTTAGAGCCAATTATGTTTTTGTGTGTGTTTGTGTGTGTACGAGCGTGCGTGCCTTAAAGATAGCCAGGATAAGTCTGTTACCAAGAAACCATGACAGTGCATTTAGGATTTTAGTGTGTGTGTGTGAGTGTGCGTGCATCTCTGTATATGGGTGGGTAGGTTGTACATGAGTATTACTGGATGTAAGAGCATTAACACATTTTGCATGTTTTTGTTCACTCACTCACTCTCTTTCTTTCTCGGACAAGCACAAACACATGAAGGCTCAATCTCATTTCCAATTTTGAAGCCTACCCGTCATTTTCTAGTGCCCCTTCGCCCCTCAAAACAGAGTTACTAGGAGTAATGGTTAAAATCTAAAAGGGACAACCTTTCAAGACCCTCATATATCATCAGTTGTCAGTGATGGCATTTATGTAAACAGACGCGACCGGACATTTCCACGATGCTGTCCTCAGTTGTGTTGACTTATCCTGCGTAACTGTGGCGATCCTTGTATTATCACAATGCCATTTACCATTTCTCTGATCAAGAAAGAAAAGCATGGATGGTCGCAATTCGTTCACAGCTTCAGGCCATCAATCAAGCCATCAAATAAAGAAAGAGCACTACTTTACAACCCAGCCACTAGTGCTGCTTTATAGGCTAACAAAAGCAACCTTTGCTACTAGCCTGCCAGTCTCTACTGATATGAGACAAATGGTACCAAAGAGCATCTTTGCCACCAAATGAGGGGGAATAAAACATTGAAATACATCAAAATGTGGGACTGTCATGTACAAATCAGCAATAACAATGAAATGTTAGCTAACTAGCTAGTGAGGTACAGAGACGTCAGCAGACTAGCAGTGATTGTTTTATTCTTGTTTTAAAAAAAGTACCATGACACAGTGAAAAGACTCGTAACCCTCAGTTTGAAGTGTGCCTCTGAAAAAACTAAAAGTTTGGAGAACCATGTAGCCCGAGCAATACCAAGAAAAATTGGGACACCCTACCCCTTGGCATGAATGCACAAAACAAAGGGGGAAGGCTAAGTGGTAGGGGCAAGGGATATTTTGGGATCGGAACAAAGACTATTCTTACTAGTCAAGGTCTTTGCATCAGGGCTGCTAACAAATATTTTCAGTATTGCTAAATCTTTCTTATATTTTTCTGATTCATTTAGCTTATTTGTCAAGTCTATAAACTGCACAAAGTGTCATCACTCCACCACAAGTGACAGCCTGGAACCACAGGACGTTTGGTACGTTTGTTACTAGACTAATTGATAAGTTGACTAATGGTTTTAAAAGTACTATAAATTGCAAATCAGCAAATCACTACAGCGGCCACCCGTAATGACAATAACGTAATGCTACTTTTCTACTGTGAACATGTAAATGCATTGCCACAATTAATTTGCCTTGTCAATGAGAAAATCCTCTCAGCGGCGTCTTGAAATTGAATGAATTGTCGGCGGATTGAGCGCGGCGCTGCTGAGTGGGGGCCCGACGTCTCCACGCCGCTGCCCGGTTGACTCTTGACATACAGCTTTGTGGGGGTGTTTAACATGGTGGTGAATGGGAAGAGGATAAGCTGACAGGCAGAAAGAGCCCCCCTTTGATGGGATTAACACAGTGGCAGACAGGGACTAGTACTTTAGATTGATTAAAGTGTAATCCTGGTGGATAATCATGCCTCCTGATGTGACATGTGTGGCCAGCGCCCTTATTCAGCGCACCCCCATCGCCGTCTTACGCACACAAACACAAACAAACACCGTCCTCGGTATGATTCATGCTCTCTCCATCTCACTCTTACTTTCCCATTTCTTATTAAGTCTTTCCCTGACTATGCTTCGTGGAAAAGGTCAAGCGGGATGAAGAAGAGGTGGCGAAGATGGGAAAGGACAGTCAGTCAGACACACAGAGAGACACTACACTACCGAGAATCACTCCCTTGTTCATTCATCACCACATAACGAACTCGCAAGAGTTTACTCCAAAGTCAGGAGTTTTTTATTTTTCACAGTCGTCATTGTCATCATTTTGTGCACAACTCAAATTTAACCTGCGAGTAGTATACATCTTATGAAGACTTCACTTTTTCATAATGTCCTGAAAAAAAAGCTTAGAAACAGCAACTTGACTGGTGTGTGGGAGCAGACAACCGCGAGGCGATAAAACAAGTTCATGCTATTGTGTTTGTCCAGTAGATTTTGGACACTGAAATGTGGTACACATTAACGTCCATGGACAAACTGAATAGCCTCCAGTTTTCCATGCTTCCTTCCCAGATGGATGACTCATGGGAACACTGGGCATGAGGGGCACTGACAGTATGAAACTGAGGTCAACTATCAGTAGTTGTTCAGGCGTTATCATGATGGGGAAAAAGCTCTGCAGAGTCTCTGGTGTGATAGCCCCCGAGTCTGGGAACTGGCCTTCAGCCCAAAAGAGGAAGAAGGCTATTTATTTTAGATCCATATAACACTTCCATGGTCCGGATGAATTCAGCTGCAATGCATGTTCTGAGGGAGATTAAAATGTGATTATGGTGAGTTTTGTGGTGAGTCTGTGGTTTAGCTTTGGGTATGGGAACACAGTGAGCAGACTTTAACATAAGATCCTGCTCATGTATTTATACTCTGAACTGTTTATTCTGGCGTTCCCACTGTGGGTCGTGTAAAAAAAAAAAAAGAGAGAATATAAAATAGCTAATAACGAAGAACAAAGCGTGCACACTGGGTGATTTTACAGTCAATCATCATAATCATCTTCGTCTCACCTGCTCCGGCTGTACACTTCTCTCCCCTCTTTCTTTTTGCTGAAGGATTTCATAATAGCAACTCAAGTGGTGACATCTTATCCTGGCAGACAAAGCGGGGGACAGGAAAGGAAATCAATTTCGTGAGAATATTAGAGCCAAGATATGAGCTGATGCATGCTGGTTAGTGTCAAGATGAAGCGACAGGGATGTAGTTTGTCCTGATTGTGCCGCTATTCTCTGCTCATCCAGCAGAAAAAAAGCCCTATTTGGGCCATAATTTGCATGGTGGCATATGGAGGGTTGTCAGCATGTGTTCTGGTGGCATTATGTACCCTTATGTTACAATCTTGTTGAATACAGAACCCATGCCTGCGAGACCTTCGCTGTCCATCTCTTTCTTTTTCTTTTCTTTTCGAATCGATGATATTCCCTTTCATCAAATTTGTTCAACACTTCTTACGTGATCGCTTTTCAGGTTTTTCTCTTGTCTCTTCCTGCGGCAGATTCTCGTTCTCCCTCTTTCAGACACGCCGGCCTCACACATATTGTAGACAGAGCTCATCTTAAGCCATCTGCACTGTACGCCTCTGGCCATCTGCTTCGCTCAACCTCTTGACAGTAGTCTAAACGTTACTCTGTGTCGTCGATGGAGAGGTGAGCGGATTAAACTTTTGGACTTTGTTTTTTCCCCCCCCGCTTCACTCAGAGCGCGCGGTGGTAAGAGGCTATAAAGGAACAGATGGTTTCCTCACATCAGCATCATGAAAAGCGGAGGAGGGCATGATTTGAAGGGCACTTACCACAAGGTGATTTTCAAATAAACATACAGCGCAGGGTTTTTATAGGTATGCTAATCCGTTGCATCCTGTGCTATAATCACCTCAGGTCTTTAAACAGCATGAGGGGGTACAGGTGGATAGCTGGATGGATGGATCGGTGGATGTGTCTTTGCCCTCCAATAGTCAAGATTAGACCATTTTTAAAGCTCTAGATTTCGATGGATATGAATGGCTTCTCATCTGCCACATTTTCTCCATCAAGCAAACCTGTTTTCAGTTCTGCATCGTTTTAGGCGGTTGACATGTTGTTTGTCACGTTCAGCTTCACCAGTTTTAGGTCTTGGGGAGTGCTACTGCCTATATGAAAAAGTATTAGCGTGTGAAAAAGTATTTTGAATCCATTTGTGGCTCAGAAGGAAGCTGCATGTAATCTGATAAATTACCTCCAGTGATGTCACTGGGTTGCATTGATGGTACTAGGGGGCAGGTTTTAAAAAGCAGTCCACGGGTGTACATTGGACTACCATAACACTGTTGGACTCCTGGACCTTTAAAAACAAATAATAAAAACTGATACAGCAGAACCAGAGATACCACCTTTTTATTCCACACATTCTCCTTCCTTTTCAGAACCTGGCGCCTACATTTGTCCCGGTAGTTGTTACCCTGAGGAAACTGGTTGTCCTCGTAACACTAATGCCACTTGGAAACACCAGGGGGCTTGGGTAGAGTTGTCTGTTTAAGTAGAAATGCTGAATAATTAATAAGAAGGTATGCTTGCTTCTAATTACTTATGTCATATCATTGTAAATTAAATACCTATGGGTTCTTTTTCCGTGGTTAGGCACAATTATTGAAAGATGTCCCTCTGGGCTATGAGGAACTGTGATGGGCATGTATCAAGCATTTTTATGCGCTAAATGATTAATCAATTAATTCCTTGCTGTGCAGCTTGATTAAAATGTGTTTAATGTAGTCTCACTCTGAGATGGTATTAACTATTAGCTATTTTTGGCTGAAACAGAAGGGGGCTATTTAAACTCTTCATTCTTTAATTTAAATGTTTTTTTGCTCTCCGTCTTGTTTTGAGATTCAGTATCCTTTGTCTTCATTGTGCCCATCACTTATTCTCTTCATCTGGACAAGTGCGAAGGTTCAGAAAAGAGCCTCAGCCCTGCCTCCATCCCTCCCAGCTGTAGGAAGCAACCTTATTTTTTACTTGGTTGCAAAGCTGTAATTTGAAAGTGACTTTTACAACTCCGGCAGGTTGACAGCCAATCCATGTATTTCCCAGGTTAGTGGTCCGGTGCCAAAGGGGAAAGAGAGGGGAACAGCATGAAGCTGTCATGGAGTTATGGCCACAGTGGTAAGAGGAGCAGCAGGGGAAAGAGAGCTGAGGCATGAAGCAGAGACAGGTTCGAGAAAAGGCCAAGTGTGCACTCCAGTCCAGGAGCTAAAATGAGAGAGGCAGGAAACAAGTATGGCTTTATTCCATCTACTGAAGAGAGAGATGCAGTTGTGGTCCTTTGAAGACAAGGGGGAATCCCAGTGAGGTGACCAGCTCCCAGAAATCATCCTGTTTCCTGTTTGTCCTCCCTGAATCTTAAGATTGTGACCTTACAGCTTGCACAAACAGAAAACCATTCAGGATGCACTTCTGCGGTTATATCTCAGCGGGAGAGAAGAGCTGTTTGAGGAAATAAGTAAAGCTCTGTCCTCCCTCAACAAATGCCACTAAGTTGCCCTTGAGCTGGGAACTTAAATCCCAGCAGCACCGGTAAAGCTGCGCCATCGACCAAAGCTGTGGTTGTACGGGGCAACTGTCCAATGTGGGAAATAAAGCATACACTATGTTCAGCAGAACCCCTTCCTGCATTATGAATTTACATCAATTTCCATATTTGTCAGTCTTTGAAACTTTAAATTACACTGATCCTATGCCATCAAAATGACCATCAGTGCGATATTAAGGGTTTTTTGTTCGCCTGAATAATCTTGATATTTGGAAAAAACTAAATATCCTAGAGCAAATGACATTAAAAATCAGGCGGCACGTGCATGAGCGGACGCCCAGAGCCAGCACAGAGGGTTGCCTAAACACAGCCAAGTTTTCACAGACCATGGCCTGTTCTTTTCCCATCGAGCGCCTCCCGCAACTGCCTCTTTTTGGTAAAGACTTCATCGGTTCTCTCCACGGCTGCCAGGACTATAATTTGAAATTAAAAACTACCGTTTAATTGCTCATGTAAAAGCTGTGTTTTCACTTCAGGTTATCAAAGTTAAAGCAGGTGCATAATGTCTCAGGCTCTCTATGTTGGCATTAGTGATTGCACCAGGGATCAGCAAGATGTGTTATGCATCATCCTTTACATGTCTTTTATTAGCTCTAGGTTCACTTCAATTCAGGGATATCATGTTATGCAATGTTCTTCCTCACATCCAGTTTCCCACGTCTTTCATCTACATCTTTTATACACATCTGAACAGCCTCAAAGTGGTGCGTCTGCTTCTAGTCAGCCAACCAGCCTTTTGTTTTACAGGCCTCTCTGCTCTCTGAACAAAGTCTGTTTTTAAATTAGCTCCCTTCAGGCCAAACCATATCGTGTTCTTTCTGTTTGGGTTTTCTAGCTTCATTGTGTGTGAATGTGCAGTTGACTGACCCAGTGCCCTGGTCTGACTGTGGCCTACAAGAGGGTCTTACGAAACCCATTTTAGTGGTCTCTTTTATAACTAAGTTGGCCCAGTGTGCTTGAGCAGAAGTGCCTTGAACTGCAGTTCTCATAATGGCCTCTAGACATTGGCTTCCCTTTACTTGAAGTGAAGGGGAAACCTCCGTCTTCTCTTGAAAAATACCAAAGCAATAAATGTTTCTACCAGAGTGGAGGTTCACTCGTTTGATTTACAGATCCCATTAGTCCGTTGCACTCCAAACAACTGACAAAATGACATTTGGCACGAAATCAAACAACACTCGAGAAATTTATGACGGACATTAAGGGGGCCTACGGCAATGTTTCTGTCAGTGACTATGTCTACATGCATCAAACATGCCAGTTTTTGCCCTTATTTCAAACAGACAATATTCCCACTAAGCTGTTTACACGCCTAATGTAAGTGGATATTTCACTATTGTCATTTACATGTAGCCCTGCCCTGATATGTTATCTATCACGATGATGGAAAAGCTTGTATATAAGATTTTTATTTGAGTTTTACATCAGTGTTGGACCTCCCCTTTTTTCACTCGTTCAACCACCTTTTGTGAAAGTTTGGTGTCGCAATATTTGTGCAAATCCAAAGGCCTGTTGATATGCAACTCTTTCATAATGTTCAGAAGAAGGTGTTTTTCTCCCTCTGACCAGAAATGTAGGCTTTTCTTTCGGGCATGCATGTCTACCCCAGGCTTCCAAACTGTTGGCTATAGCTGGTTTGTGTACAACGCATCCGTGACAATGCACGGAGCTGACCATAAACAGGCACGAGGCGGTAAAAGCGTGGTAGAAATGTGCAAACAATGCCTCCAATATCAACAAAAGAATCAAATCTGGAATATTGTGATATTCGAATTAAACGTAGACCGTAAACATGGTCTCATTCTCTCTTGGGTTTTGCTGCAACTGTGTAAGAAGGGGTTAAATCTTCGTCTCGACCCACAGTTTTAATGAGGAGTCTCAGGTCGACTGTGCTCCCTCTGCTGTTAGATCTCCTCAGGAGCAAAAATGTCTCCGAACTTGTTTATTTTTAGCTGCAATTAAAACAAAACCCCTTATTTTGTTTCGGATGGCGGTCCGTAATAATCTCACAAAGCAAATCAGAAGCTCGTCGCCTGCGCATCTTTGTCTTGCCAAGTGTAACAATGAGCGCGTGTGCTTGCGTGTGTGTGTGTGACAGAGAAAGAGACACAAAGAAAGACTGTTTCTGTGTCACTTTTGAATCTCCCACCCATTGTCCCGCAGTGAACCTAAACACACCCGTTTCATCTCAGCAGAGAGCTGTTCAAACCTATTTCAAGAAGCTGGTAATTTGGGAAGCTTTGGAAACAAAATGATGCTGGAGGAGCAGTCTCGCAGTCTGCTCTCTCTCTCTCTCTGTGGTTCAGACGGGCTGATATGAATATCTGTGCAGTGGAGGTGAGGGAGGAGGACTTGGAGGATGTTGGCTTCTTTGTTTTCCCTGCGATAGAGAAAGAATTGGGGTATGAGGAACACTGGGAGATTTATCAAACGCGTCAGCTCCACGGTTGCAGCGAAAGCCATTTTTAAACTATTAACACGGCCATGTCCATAATAATTAATGAGGACACAGTGAAAACTGTAACGTGAAGTTTTTTCCGAGGATCTTTAAGTGTGCATGCAGTGCACAGTGACTTTGAATGTTATATTAGCAGCACATTAGCCTCAGTAAGCTAGTATAATGGCTAGCTTGGTTAACTGATTACAGGGAAACTAAAGTCTAAATCATGAAGCAGCTACCACTAAACACTGCCTACAGATATTTGCTTTATATTTTCTATTGCTATTACTAGCAACTGAATGTTTAACTGAGACCAAAATGTCCAGCTTATTCCTAGCCCCATGACTTTATCAAGTAAATACTAGTGACACTAAGAATAAACCAACATTTTTCTTGTGTATTAAGGAGCTGCAGACTTTATTCCTGTTCAAACTGTAACTTGTCATTCTGCGACGTCACTGCTAAACCTTCTCCTCTGCTCTCCTCCGGTCGCTAACACCTGTCCGCTCTGAGAACAGCCACTGTCGCTCCCTCTCTTTCACCATATGCACTCTTACAACCATTACAAGCCAAGCTTGGAGGATGAGACACGACTGCCAGATTCCACTACAGCCACACGTCATTTTTCCATATGAGAACCATCTTATAATTCGTAACTCTGGGCACAAAATTAAGTCGATTTTCAAGAAAACATCTGGCAAACAGTGTGGCTCATCAACGCTGCCAGGAAAGGACTCATAAATATCATAAAAATACCGAAATACACTTGAGGGGGTCTTTAATAAATCTTTAAACATTACAGTCAGAGCTGAAATTGACAACAGACGTAAACAAGTTTCAAACATCTCTGCAATGGAAATCGACCGCCAGCTGTCTACTTGTCAGTGACTGTTGTCGTCATGGTGATACAGTCTATAGACATATGGACTGTTTTGTCATGATACGTAGGCTAACATAGGCAAGTTTCCTTATTTGGATCGTTAATGATTCCAACCATGTCACCTCGAATATATCAGGATTCAGTCACTTTTAATTTGACACTGACATGACTGATGTCAGAAATCCGTCATGTTGCTCTGTATAAATCAAAGGCGCACGCACATGGGTGTCTTCATACCCAGAGATTAGTCACATGTCCACTGCAGTGAATAATTAAGCAGAAATGATGTCTATCCCCCGTCCTCTGAGAATATACATAGATGTGTTGATTGTGTCTGTGAACGAGTGACAGGGGGAAAGAAAGAGAGGACCAAAGTGACCTTGGCAGCCCATTCCTTCCCACCGTCTTATTTCTCCTTGAAGGAAAGAGAAGGAGGCGGTGAGGAGGAGTGGGAGACGGATTTCATTTGATATCTCCCCCCTGCGCAGGGAATACACCCCCTTCTCTCTCTCAGTCCGGCTATCTGTTTGTCTTTCTCTTTGGTTTACAGCAGACTAAAGCTGCCCTTGGAATTAATGACTCGGGTCTTCGTCTCCATTAACATAGAATTCACACATGATCTGCTCGGAGGGTCACGGATGGATTTTATGGGACTTACTGCAGACCTCTACGGAACCTTGAATTAGAATTCAGCTCAGATTAGTGCGCTAAATTATGACATATACGAGAGTATACGAACCCTAATGCGTTGTACAGCCTTTAAAGAGCTGCTCTCCACTTGTGTAGTCTCCTTGTTAACAGGAAATAAACAGTACAGCTATTTCAAGGAGGCTCTCTTCCAAACTTCTGGATACTTATACCCCAGTTTCGTTTGACTGAACTTCCACCAGCTGTCTCATTCGCTGCTGTTAAGAACGCCCTGATCAATACTTTCCCCTTCTCTTCTTGTAGCTGTGACCAGGAGATAAATTGGCTGCAAGCTAAGCCAGCTTGAACGCAAATAAATTGGGCCCCTGTGTGGTATAACTGCAGCGTGCGCTCGCACAGTAAAGCCCCGAGCGTCTGTACTATCAAATGAGTCAGAAACACCCAAACAATAATTATAAGATTAAGCAGTGAGCGCTGTGCAAAAAAGTTTAACCAGCCGCCTGTGGAAGTACAGAAAGAAAGCGACTCTGCACTGCTGGGCTTCAACAGGAAAAAGGAAGAGATGAGGAGTCACGATAAGAACAAAAAGATGAGAGAGAGGAGAGAGCAGGGTCACAGGGGAGTCAGACACAGAGAAGACAATAGTATCGGACTGCAGTGTAAGTGAGTTGACAGAGCCTGCAAGTGGTGGATCAGAACAGATATATCTTGTCTTGCATCCGTCTGCTGACGGATGGCAAGGTTTTTTTTTTTAATACTTTTTGAGATAGGTATTTTGCTGTTTGCTCCTCTCTTCACTTGTGCATTTCTAGCAATTAGCCCAACAAGCATCACCTGTGCCACCGAGTGTGACCCATTTAAAGGCCCCCCCCTGTTGCAGACCTACTCAGGTGTTTTCATTTATTCTGGCTCATTAGCCCTCTGCCCAGGTTGAGACTGGGAAGTGCAAGGCTGTTATGTAAGGTCACCAAACTCAATTGCTTAATAAAAAGGAATGAGGGTGTAAAGGTGCAGTCCAGAGATGGACTGGGACTAATAAAGGGAGACTTGACTACAGAATACAGATATCTCGTAATGTACCTGTACAGCGAGGCGAAGAATTGTCAGTGTTAGTAGTAGTAAATATTACTCAGTGACGCAGAGTGGAATGGTTTAAAAGCATTATGAAATACAGGTCAAGGATCCGGGGAATGACGGTTGTGATGTGTTATTTCACGGAGACAGGATTGGATAGGATTATTTTTTTTTAACCAGTCTATAATCAGGGGATTTAACCCTGCATTCACTTGCTCCACTGATTGTCCCATTTCCCTTGTTGGGCTTCTTCCAACTTTGGTGTGTTCATGAGCTTTTTGCATCATAATGTGATGTATTGTATTTTATCGCTCAGAGTGTTTAATCAACATATTAATAGCTGTTTGAAGTTTGGAGCTTCGTATTACAAAGTGTTCTTGTCCCAGACTTGTTGCTGCAACAGTACTTTCCCTAAAACCACTAAAATGTAGCTTTATCTGACTTTTTTTTATCAGGTATAATGCTAAGTCAGTCTACATGGACAACTCCAGCCATATACCATGTTATACATTAAATTTGAGTTAAACACTGATATGCAATATGAGAATTAATAAAACTTTTTTATCCATCAACCAAACATTTACTTTCATCCGTCATGTTTTTGTCAGAAAGTCCTGTACCAAAATCTTTGCAGTTTCTGAGATGTTGTTCAGGCTTGAGGAGGCGTTCATGTGGATTTTTCAGAGTATCCAACAGCACAGAAATGCAGAAAAAAGGCGTGGTGGTGTGGTCGGGACTTTGGTCTCATTTCAGTGAGGATTGGGGTTGGTTGTATTTGCGTCTGTCTCCAGTTGGTCATCTGAGGCTCGCCAATGTCCAGTCAGTTTGACAGATAGTTTGTATGTAATTGTTATTTACATTACAGACTGGTCGTACTCGGCTGTAATGTGTGTAAGGACAATGACAGATTAATGATGCTGTATGATTAATAAATTATGGAACGCTGTAGTTAACCTGCTAACATTAGTCAGTCCCACAGTCCGTATTTAAAAACCTACCCACGCTGTTTGCTCTCCCGTCTGCTTTTATCCACACTGTGCAAGGTAATTTTGGTCTGAGCACGCTGTAATAAAAAATGACAAAGGTGTAATTTGTCCTGTCCGACAGGTGCAGCAAAACAAACAGTTGAATGAAAATGTCAATCTAGTGCAGCTTGTACACGCCCATGAAGTCCACAGACGATGTTCAATCAGGCAAAATAAGTGAAAACACCTGTGTGGTTGCAGCGTTTCATTGTTTAATATCAGACTGCAGACATTATTTAGGAGTTTTAAGAGAGTATTTTATGTAGCTCTAGAGTAAATTGAGATTTAAGAGATAATGGATTTTTAAAACCACCCTAAATTTGAAGGGCGAACAAATGTTGTATTTGAACTTCCATACTTAATGCAATTTGTCTATTTTCCATTAAAAACCTTATATTTAAAGTTGGAGTTTAAAAGATTCAAAAGCACAAGTCAAACCTAATCTGACTTGTGATTTACGGAAAAGTGCCTGTGCCCAGTGGTAGCAAGGGGAACGCTAAAATGTGAAATGATTTCAGATTTTACCGCAGTTCCATCTGCTACTTATTAAAATGGATCATTATACAGTTTTTCTGTCTTTTGACTGGTTGAAAAACGACCTCTGCTTCATGTGAGACGTACTGATGGATAAAGGAGTTACAATAAAATGAAAACACAGGTCGGCCCCAGTGAAACCACTAAAAAGTCAGACTCACCTCGTGTGTTTTGTGGCAGCAACCTTGCGTTGACTCTGTCTCACATAGATGCACGCCGACACAGAAACAAACAACTTCGGATTGTTGTTTAGGCAGCTTTTTAACCCCTTGTTTGATAGTTTGAGTCATCAATCATCATGGGTTGAATCCCGTCTCTGTTCTTATAATATGTAAATCATTCAGGTACTGGCACGGTGTTTAATGGTTGTTTTCTCAGGCACTCGCTCACACCTGTCCCTCAGGTAATGAAGGAGTGTAGTTACACATCTACTCTGCATCCATCATCACCTTTTGTCCTAAACCCATGTACCCATATGACAGAAGCTACTGCAACGACAAATGAATGACTGCACCTCCTTTTTGTTCAATAAATTACAGAGTAAACAAGTGTTAGTGTCCCCAGCATGCCCTACAGGTTCCAACAGAAAAGAGATATGATTATAAAGAATTGTAAATTCAAGGTGCAGCTAATGCCGCTGCAACCCTCTGACCGACACTTTCTTCATCTCGCTCCTGCAAGACGCAAGAATGATGGATTATGCCACAGTCGCAACCGAGTGGAAAATCAATTTTCCCCTGAGCTAACATTTCTCTTACATACATTATCATATTTCACGCTACATGCCACAGACTGAGATGTTTTATTTTCAGATTTTCGATTTCGCTCACGGCAAAGCAGGAACGGGCTGATGATTAAAATAGTGGGAGTTGGTTAACGAGGTGAGGAAAAGTAGCACTTCAAAGCCACAGCCGGTCGGGACGGAGTTGGGAAAGAGTTTGTACTCAAGCGGCTTTTTCTGCTCGCGAAACAGGGAAAGGGAAAAGGAGAAAAACATATTAATACTTACTGTACACAGAGTTTCTACCTGGATCCTAAATTAAAAGGGGTCTGAAATGTGTTTTACATTTCGCTTAAAAATGTATCAAATACCTCTGTGTGGAGAGACACACAGAGATAGAGACACAAATAATCTCCTAAATTAGCTCAATTCATAGGAAAATGAGAACCTTGCAAAGTCCCCATCCAGTCAGTATATGAAAGTGTTGAAAACAAGCAATTAGCACGACAAACCAGCATTAGATCGGCACTGCGTACAGACAAAATGTCAGAAACAGATTGAGAAAATGAGTCAGTAACAAAAAATAAATTGGCCCAGAATGAGAATACAAATTAGCTGAGTGTCTCTGTGGAGCTGGAATGGATATGTGCCAAAATCCACAAATAACCTTGTTTTTCCAAGGCTGACTAACAGGTGATGAATATAATCTCCTGTTTTACCGGTGAGGTAAAGTTTATTTCTTTATCATGCAAATGTTTTATGCAAAGCATTCATGTGTGAATCTGAAAACTTAACTTTAAATCTTTTAAGAAAAATTTAAATCTACAAATCTTCTGTAGGGGGGAAACGTAACTATGTCAGCAGCGCGTCAAAGAAGGATCAATTACTTTTAATGATGTTGAATTTTTTCTATTTGTAGATAACTGTCTGCTTTGCTTATTGCACAGTCCTGGACACACTTCTATTTCATTTAAAGTTGCTATGTGTGAGATATGGCAAGCAATTCGACTGAGGTTAGCATGCTAACCAGTTAGCTGCAGCTTGTCCTGTCTGTCTCGTAACACCACTTTGTATCTTTTTAAACCTGCTGGTTTATCATTCTACAATATAGTTTGGTCAAAATAAATCCTTAATTCACAGAGTTAGATGTCAAAATATTCTGGCTGCTTTTCCGCTCTTGTGATGGCTGACTCTCCTCTTGCTCTTCTCCCACTTCAGCACTGTATTCTCTGTTGTCAAACTGGCTTCTGATTGGGCCATGTTCACTGGGTGGGAGACGGCTAGAGACAGTCAGCTAATAGGACCACTAGCTGGACATCTAACTGAGCTAACTAGCTAACAGCACCTAGTCATGACAGCCTATGACAGCTAAGGCGAAGCTTAAAGTATTGTTATTTTTGGTGATATGCTGCCACCTATTTGTTTGGAACAGGTGGCCAATTTTTACACGCTTGAGCCGTTGAATGGCTTCAGCCTGTCACCAAACCCAATATGTGACGAGGAAGTCCATCCTAATTTTTGTGCGTCTAACCGGCTCTGTTATAATTACTCTAATCCTGAGAGGATCAGGACACTTCTCAGAAACAAAAGCATATCATTAAAATGGGAATTTGCAGTCGTGAAAAAAATCATTTGGAACCAGCAGCTCCCCCAGTTCACAACTCGTTATGCTTGTTTGCTTTTTCATTCCGCTGCCATGACCCAATTCCCCCTCAGCAGTAATTATCATCTATTATAAATATATATATAGAATGATATAAAAGTATGGAATTCTATCAAGAGAAAACATTTAAGGTGGCGTATCAACTGCATTCCACTGGCTTTAACACATGTCTGGCAATGGTCAGCATGCCTCAAGCCTCCAGTCTTTATCTAACAGGATATATGGATATCAAGCATGCTTGGCAAAGATACGCTGACGTGATCGTGGCCACACGTACAGCAAGCCATTGTCTCGGACGCTCGTCTCTCCTGTGATTTACTTTGGCATCAGAAAAGATGGGAATGCTGGGAGTTTTCCGCACAAACATGCAGGGGTCTTTCACATTGTCCCTTCTCTCTGTGTGCCTTTAAGAAGCCTGTGGTCTGTTCTCTAGTAGGAATTTCGAGTTACCTACCTATTCCCAGCTCACCCCATGGTTACTGCAGTGATAGATGGCTTCCATTAGACACTGAGCGACAGAATGAGGTGAGTTGAATGGGGGTTTAGCTACACAGAGGCTTTAACCCCCCCATAAGATGTATTGTTTTGATAGATTTGGGGTCGAAGAGATTTTGGGATTCAGCTACAGTGAAAAGGGGGATGGGGAGGTTGAAAAGCATGTCCCAGATCCTCAACATCTGCTAGTGCATGTGTGTATGTGTGTGCGTTCCTCTAATTTGTGCACCTACTGCATGCGCTCAAGCTGCAGTAAATGTGGGTTACATGTGCTATTTGCATGTCTCCCTGTTTGTGTTTGGAGAAGCCGTATCCACCCACTGATACTCTGCAGCTGACAGACAGACATACAGACAGATGGGGGCACAGCAGTCGCAGCATCTCCTCAGCACCTCTGAGGCAAACAAACTACAGTGCTGTCAATACGAAAATCAAGTAGCTACATTTTGCGAGCAGGGCTGAGGCAGGGTGGTGCAGGGACCCGCCGAAAATGCTTACAGCTGCAAGATCAAAAGCACTTAAAAAAAAAAAACTTTGGTTAATTAAAAGGATTGCATGGACGTGATCAGAAAGACAAAATGTGCAGGGAGGCCGCGCTCTTCCTCACAGAAAAGAATTGAAGTTGTGTTTAAAAGCCCGTTGAAATCCTCTGGAAATCACAAAATATACCACGCTGACACTCCAGTTCATTACATTACTTGGCTTCATTTCACTTCACTTCAAGCTCATGGCGATTCCTTTTGTCTTTCTTTCTTCTATCTGACTGATGATGATCCTCAATTCTCTTTTCTCAAAAAATGTCCTAATTACTTGCTTGCTCATGACTCCCATCATCCCCCTCTCACTGTTATTAAAGGCACGGTCACATGAAAAACTGGCACAGCAGAGTTCACCCACACGTCTTTCTGAAAGAGGCAGTGCCGGAGGCCTGGTGACATAGTGACTTCAACTACAAAACTTCAACCGATAAGGTAACTGATAATTTGACATTGATCAGTTTTTAAAGAAGTTAATATCCTGTAGTTACGCGAACATGAAGGTATGCCACATCCCTAATAAGATTTGTTGAGTTAAAACTTGAGACTTTTTACCTCCTCTCTGAACCACTGTGAAAGATTTATTGCAAATTTCTCTCTAGTCTTCTTCCTCTTCTTGGTCCTTTTGGCCTTTGTCTTCTTTTTTGTTGTCTTTGTCATTGTCTCTTTCTCCATCAACTTCTTTTACTTCTTGTCTTCCTCTATTTTGGTCGATCGCAAACCAACTTCAAAGGTGCAGATCACCAAGTACTGAATTGGAGTATGTAGATCCTGGGCTTGTATATGCTCACATATATATATCTTCTTTGGTTGTGTTACAAACAGTAGGGGTTTGTTAAGAAATGAAACCAAAACCAAACTGTAAAGGGTTTCAGTTAAATTTGCTGAAATGTATTCTGTTAGAGTTAATATTGGATTTAATTTAGGCTAGATATAGCTGCTAGCGATGGATGTTGGCATTCCAACACATTGCCTGTGATTTGTTCATACTGCACGAGTTCTTTTAGCTAGCAAGCTTGTTAGCCCAGTTGCTAACCTCTATTTAAAGGACTCATTTGTGTTTAACTCTTGTTTTATAACTATTCTTATTTTGTGGAGCAGTGTAGGCAAAGGATGGTTAAACAGAAGATGACAGTGCAACACAGACTCCTTAGATCTCATTCCATCGACTAGATTCACACAACATTTTTCCTCTGACGTCCCACTATGGGTGGGAAGCTCAAATTGCCCTACTTTGCTCCAGGTTGCAGGTCCTAAACGTACATAATCTGACAAATTTCACTGCTTCCCGATGGATCAGGAACTAAAAAGACAATGGGTAGTGAAAGTCTGGTGGGACATTGGGCCATGTTTCAAGACAAAGCAACATATTTGTTTCTGTTAGACAACCTAACCTTCCCTGACATTACCACTTGATGGTATAAAAAGTAAATTCTATAATATCAGCATATCAGCTGAAATGGTGGGAAGCGGTTGGATGCTAATGTTTGGTAGTTGGTTATCAAATAGGTTGTTTAACCTTGAAATATGGTCTGATGCCCCCACCGATCTTCACTGTTCATTGTCTTTTCAGGTGTGGATCAATCAGGAAGCGGTTAATGATAACAGTCTGTCAGATTCCCCGTGTACGACTTGCGACCTGGAACACAGCAGAATAACATTATCCCTCACCCCACCCCGAGGAAAATGGCCACTGTGTAAATATGGCCTTTCTCTCTCTGTCTCTCAGCTGTTTGACATTTCCTGAATTCTTTAATCTTTTTTCACCTATTCCTTGTTGCTCTTCCCTCCCACCATGGCCCTCTTACTCTCTTTATCTGACACTTTCTTCTCTCTGATGCCCTTTCAGTCTCACCTCTTCTTCTGTTTGCGCCGGTGGAATATCAGCGTACATAAAGAGCAGCCAATCAGCGTCCCCGTCACCACATCTATCGCGGTGAACCCGGCGGGCTTGGTTTCTCACTCCTGTCCAATAACCCTCTGCTGCTCTTTGTGCAGTCCCTCTGCCTGCAGCGCTCAGCTGCATTTAGTGTGCTTCAGACAGATAATGGAAAAAGAGGTTATGAAAAACACAGAAAGAAACACAGGTGGACAGAGGAGGAGGCTGCGAAAATGAAAGGGTTCAGCCCTAACCCTACCCCTCAATGGCCGCAGGCAGCTGTTGCTCTACAATGCCAATAAACAAATCACTCCCCTTTGGTTGTACTTCATATTCAAGATTAGCTTGACACTCCGGCTTTTCAAGGTAGGCAACCATGGAGAGTGTCAGGAAAGATAAGAGAGCGTGCATGACACACGGAAAGGGCTGTGAGCCAAACTTGAACCCTTGATTTAAGGAGTGCTGCCTCCCTCACCTCTTCTTCTTTTCTCTGGATTTTCCTCAGCTTTCCGAAATATTTGTCTCCTCTCCTCTCCTCTCCTCTCCTCTCCTCTCCTCTCCTCTCCTCTCCTCTCCTCTCGACAATTTTAAAAACACTGAGAAGGAGTGAAAAAGCCTGAGTCCACATTCTTTTTGTTTGCATGTAACTGGATCCAGACCAGGAACACGTTCCCACAAAAGACCGTTTATTTACCCAAAGAAATTATTCCATTGTTATCAGCAATTATGCAAATCCCTTGAGCCATTCCCAACATGTGGCCTCGGATTTTAAGAATTCAAGCGTTTTGTTTGAATTATAAAGATTTATGTACATGCTATCTTGCGATTTTCCCTTTTTAACTCAAAAGGAAAACATTACACTCACACAAAGGACTCCCTAAGGGCAGATAAAGATGGCTCTGCTTTGTGCGAGCACTACTCAGTGGTCTGGAGTAGGAGTATTGCAGGCTGTGAGATGACTATATATTATATAAAATGATGTCTCGCTCTATAGCCTCTTTACTGTGTGATTAAGGCTCACATCTTATTTCTGTGAGGCATTTTCTCGGTAATCATAACATGTTGTGGTCACATCGGTCACATTTTGTCACATTTAATACATTACTCTTGCAGCACCAAAGACTAACCAAATGGATTTAACCCCTTTGGCATTAACACACCTCTGACCCACAATGCATCACCCCCCCATTTTCACTTATGTAAGGAGAGATTCCTGGGAAATGTTCAGACAAGGTTGCGACCCCGTGTAGCTTCCCGTCAGACTCAACAAATTGCCTGTGCTGAGAGAGCCGATGCAGCCTCCTGGTTAACACCGCTGTTTTCCACTTGTACAGTGTGGCACAGAGTGAGCTCACATGTGCCCGGAGATAGGTGGACAAAAGCAAAGGAAATCAGAGGCAAACATGATGTCATTTAATTTGTTGAAGTCCTTTCCGTTGTTGTTTTTCATGCCCTGAAAATGAATTTCTTGGGTGCAAGTATCATGTTTTTATCCATCATTACTATTAGCCATGATAACATTATGATAGATAAAATCCATATTATTGTATATGTAATATTATATTCTGAAACTAATATTAATTGTGATGCTGTATATTTTCTGGAAAATCAATTGGGAAACTAAAAATCTTCAGATCATATAAAAATCCAGTATTGCCATCAATCAGAATGTTTCCAAGAAAAAAACGAAAAGTGAATTCCTGCGGACACTTGTCAACTTTGACAAAGCGACTCAGTTCTTAGATATAGCCCACAATTGCATGATAGCCCGCAGCTATGTTGGAGGTGTGTCCATAATCACATACAGCAGCTTATTCATTCAGGATTCCCTAAAACTGTCAAACCATATGATATCCATAATCCTTTTGATTTTGCTGAAAAGGAAAACAGTAAGCAGTGTGTATATATGTAAGACCTTGCCCAAGTACGTAGTATAGAAAATGGTCTAGGTCGATCGACATTTAAAAACACAAAACTGGCAACGAAAAATACCAAAGTAATACAAAAACTAAGGTTGAACCAGGAACACAGGGAACAGGCAAAGGAGACGTGTGGAGGAAAACAGGACTAATAGAGGCAGGTGTGGGGAGAAACATCAGACTGGGCAGGAGCACAGGAACAGAGTGAGAAAACAGAACAGTGGAAACACAGGTGAGCAAGGAACCTAAAAAAAGAAGGAAGGGTCATTACGTCACAGAATCTTTCTTTGGGGCCAGAATAAAAATAACTAATCAGTAACCAAAATCATGACAACGATAGGGTTGAAGATAGAAAAAGCTCGGATGGGTGATACATTTTGATTGTTTCATGGTATATATTATCAGATTAAAGAATCGCTCAACCCTTCTTCTGTTGTAGAGCTATTGGAAACATCGACTCAGCTTAAATCCTGTCATTGTGGATACAAACAAGCAAATTAAGACACTGCTTATTGCTAACCCTGAAATCAATGTGTTTGCTGAAGGAGACCTGTTATTTGGAGTGCCAACCATTTTCCAGAACGTATATTTATTATAGATTGATTCCTTACCTTCCAGAGAGCTGGTGTTTTCTGTGCATCTCATTATGTCATAAAAAACAACATGGAAAGATTTTAAACCTGCTTCAGTTATTATGTCCCAGTCTTCTGTTTTTTTCAAGTGAAACTATCATCATGTGCTAACGCAGGCTCCGCTGCAGGGCCACGGCTTCCTACTGTTGCCTGTATATCATTGCATTTGTTTACATGCGTGTCTCACAACACTGCCCATACAGACCGCAGGGCGAGACACACTGGCTGCCTGGTCTGGCCATTGTTTGGGCTTCGGCGGCTTTAGGGTTGATTCATGGTCAGGAATGAGCGCGGAGAGTTACGAGATGTGCTGGGCTTCTGCAAAGACAGTAAAACATAGATGCAATAACAGACCCATGAAACTATCTCCATCCCCTGCCTCAGCGCTTTCTAACTGCGTTCTCCTCGCCGTGGTGATTATTAGTGATATTAGACTACAGGCTGGGCTGTAGTCGGTGTAGTCTCTCGCCCCCACAGGTCAGCAGAGATCAGCCCTACAGGAAGAGGCTGTCTGTGGGAGAGAGCAGACCAAAGCCACGATCAGGTTATTGCTCAGCCATGCTTCACCCACACTAAATTATAAAACTGTCTCACTCACTGTCCACTTCTTTTCTTTATCTTTCCTCCTGTCTCTTTCTCTGAGGCCCACGTGTTCTCTTTTTGTCATTTTTTTTTTGTCGCCCAGATCACCACGCTGGAAGAATTGAAATCGCGCTGAGATTGATTGACACCGGGTGATGAATAAAAACGGATCATATTTAAGAAGGGAGACAGTCAATAAGAAGCTAATGCTGAATTCCACTCCCGCCACCAGCCGCTGGTAATGCGCCACCTCCAAAATCAATGACAGCCGATCATATTGTGTTCGCGCTTCGGATGCACTGTTTCACACCTGATGGAAACGTGCGAGCTCAGAAATTGCCCAGATTAAATTCCTGACAGCCGAGGCGCATTGTCATCTCTGTTCAGCGCGATGAAGCGACAAGGAATGAAATCGATTTAGTTGTTTTATGGTTTATTGACTCAAATAAAACAGTCCCGAAGTGAATGGAATTCCACACAAGATATCATGCTCACTTAAAGACAGGCCTGCAGTGCTTTTCAGAGTGACAAATCTTATCCAAAAACAGCAAATAACTTTGACTGGCTGGCTGTAGTTTGCGGCTGTATTGCAGGCTCCTTGGGCTCGGCTCTTGTTTACTTTTTGCACACAGTGGAAAAGCGCCAAAGCTGTTGTTATGCACACTGCTAACTATAGTACAGATGCATTCCCCCTCTGCTCCTCTTTCAAAACAAGCCGCTGTGCAGCAGCGAGAATGACACATTGTCATGTCGAGTAGAATTTGTGGGCTAAAGTGACTCTTCTGGGGCTCCGGTATAACTTTGAAATGACAGGACAAACCAGGGAAATATGACAAAAGAAATCATCTGGGCGAGTCAAAACGCACAAGAAGCAGGACAGGCATACAGAGGAGGAGTGTATCCACAACTAGAACTGTGTCTTCTGTTTCCCTGTTGTCCATCCAAGCTGCTTTTATTCCTCGACGACAAGAAGGCCTTCGCTCGCTGCATTTCATTTATTGCCTCTCTGTTAGCTTACACATAGTGAGTACACCTACGTGTAGAGTCAAGGAAGAGATGAAGAATGAGAAATGACTGGAGTAAGACGGGCAATATTCCCGAGGTTTCAGATCAAAAGCAGTTGACCCAGGTACTGTACTTATGTACAGTTTTGAGGTACTTGTACTCTATTTGAGTATTCCCATTTTCTCTACCATTTTGAAGGCAAATATTGTACATTGTGCTCACCAGACGAACTTGATGACTGCTGCACTGACGCCAGTGCACAGTTGAGAGATTCAGGACCGTTTCCACTGATTTGATTGCTGCTAATCGACTTCTTATAGGCACAGAAGAGGAAGATATTACGCTAATGGATTACCAACAAAGGTCAGGTTATCCAAACATTAGACGTTAAACTGAAATGGGTTGACAGCGTCACATCATGGCACTCCTGGACTGAGCAGTAAAAGAAGCTGATTTCATGAAACTGTGTACTTGCGTAGTAGAACGTATAACCTGTGGGAAAAAGGTGTTTTTGGGGCAATGTCACTGAACTTTTAAGCGTTTCTTATCAGATTTGACTAGCGATTCTTACAAGCAGTTTTTATGTCTCCATGACCATTAACAGTGAAATTATGATTCTCTCCCATTCATTTAGACAGGGGCCTGGTCTCATTAGCCTCAAATAACTGACCAGGGGCATTGCAAAGATGCCGAGGCTGCCGAGTGGCAAGACTTGCCTGAAAGGACTTTGCTGTGGTTACTTTGCAGAATGCATGCTGCAAGGGTCTGCTGAAGGCAGTTAAAGATATATCTATTTAGGTAACCTGCACTAGGTCTGCATTTTTGGTATTTATTGTGTGTATATTTATTATATACGTCATTTCTGTTTTTATGATTTCATTTTGTATCTTTTATAATGCGCCTGTAAAGCACTTTGGGACCTTTGGGACTGTAAAAGGTGTTAGACAAATATGTTTTACCCTCTCACATCAGAGAGAAAGAAGACAGAAAACATGCAAGAAAAGGCTGTAAGTCGTGGATTTAAATCAGCAGACTTCTATCTTTAAGACTGTCTCTCAGACCCTCTTTTTCTTCTTTGTTCTTTGTTTCCCATGCACACACAGCGCTCACCACAGTTCAGGTCATTTCCACTTGAGCAGTGAGGTGTGCACCGTGTTCATTTCGGTGGGCGTCTGTTTCGACGTATAAACAGTCTTTTGCCTGGAGGCCTTATCAGCGACTGGCCTTCCTCAGGATGTCTGCCAGCCCTGGCACAGCCACATATAGACACACACACACTCTTAGTGGAAAATCCTGGTCATTTTCTGTTTTTTTCCATCTTAAGATCATCTTCCTAATGGATATTTGTTGTTACACTTAAACATACTCAGTGCTTCAAGTATTTCTTAAGAGGTACAGCCGAAATTCAGTTAATTTGTTCCCGGTAGATTTCTGATAGCTGGACATTCTGTACTTCTTTTCTCTCCTGATTAGACTTTAACAGTCAGAAAGTGTTTGGTGGTAATGTAACTTCACTGCACACACACTCATCTCTGTGTCTGCGTATGCATCTTCCGTGAAGGAATGAGAAAACAGAGCAATGAAAACAAAGAAAAAATGTAGCACACATTCTTTTAGTCAGGGGTGATGGCCAACGATATTGTCGGCCGGTGGTGCAAGGTTCGTCTATATATGGTATTGAGCTGGAATTCTGCACTTCCAAGAAGAGATAGCTGATACTATGTGTGTATCCAAGCGATGATGTATGGCTACGATTATACATTCACACAGCTTACATTTCAAACAGTGAAAAAGCGATACCAGTATAAATTAGAATCAGTCTGAAAGATGTGGTGAGCCAACATATTTTCTAAATATTGCGAATCTAGAAAATGTATACAGTATCTATGCTTGATGAATGAGGCACACTGGAAGCTGAAAAGATGCCAAGCCTGAGCACTGATGTTCTGCCAAATTGGATTTTCTTTTTAAATTACGTGTCCCTGAGCAAAACATGGTCTCATTTACAAACTACTTTTTACTGGAGCTGGATAAAAACAGTTTTCAAGGGAAATCTCTGAAGACACACGGTATGATAAACATTAAATCAGCATTACTCTTATTCAGTTTTGTAAGTTCACCTTTCATATTTCAAACCCAACTCTGAACTCTGCTGAATTTCCAAACACAAATAGTTGCATCTGGCAAATGGAGGCACACTTGTAAGGTTTAACATTTTACTGTTTCTTGTCTCACAGACAAAACAGAAGGTATCCACCCCTTTTCCTCAAATGTGTGAGTTAATTCAATTTTCTATAATTTTTTCGCATTTACAATCCTGATTCCCAAAAGGTTGCGATGCTGTGTTTAACGAATAAAAACGCTTCTCCGCCCATGTAGTAATATCAATCATGTGTTTCACAAGTGTTGAACCTCACCCCATCCTTGCTTGTGAGAGACTTTTGAGGATGCCCCTTTTATACCAGCACCTGTTACTAATTAACCTGTTAACCTGTCGAATGTTCCAGGTGTTTGCCAATGTTTTGTTGCTCCCGTCCCAACTGAGATGTTGCTGGCATCAAATTCAGAATAAGCATGCATGTCCAAAAAACTTAAAAACCTAAACTATATTGTCTTTGTATTGTTTTCAATTAGGTATATGTCAAACGATGAGCAACATTCTGTTGTACTTCTGTTTTACAAAGCATTCCAACTTCTTTTGGAGTCAGGGTTGTAGTTCATTTTCAGAAAAAAACTTTTTTTTTTCTTTTTCCCAGAAGGTTTCAAGCTGTTGAATCTGAAGTTATTTGAGAACTTTGAGCTTTGCCAGCAAAAACAGTTTTGGTTTTTTCACACTTGCACCCACTCAGACACATGCACGCACATACTGGGGAGTCAGACTGCACTTGCACAGATAATTATGTGTTGCGAGACTTGGCATGAATCTCAAGCTGCCAGTGTTCCCAAACTGTAACAACATACACAAATTGATGTTACGGGACATTGCAGACATTTAAAAATGATTACCAGAAGTGTATTCCTTACAGTATAATGAAACATGAGACATTCCAAGAACTGAGATCATTTATAAGCATGCACAGTAAAATATTTGACAATGAAACCTGATTTCAGGTGAGATGAAGAACTGATACAAGCTAAACTTACTTAAGGTGGGCTGATGGTGAGTGATGACAGCCGTGCCTGGCGGGTGGCCTCTAACTATTTATTATAATTACATGCTGCATATTACAAATAATTTCGTTCTAACGCCCACACTTAGAAAAACACTCTGCATTTGCCTCCAAGCTGTTCTGCTGAACTTTATGTTTATGAGCTGTAGAGTGTAGCAGTTAAAACATTTTTAGGTTTTTCGCACTTGCACAAAGCCACACACATTCAGACACATACATTTGCAGGATCCTGGGGTGCCAGACTTTACATAACGCTGCCTGTTGTTATTTTAACATTTTAACTATGTGTTTTTGCCCATGCTAGAGCAGGGAGATCGCTGATATACAACAATACACTTTGTCACATGTACTTTACCTACCAGGCAGGAATGTTGGCCTCCTAGACATAAAGTTCTGTCTCAGACACAGAGAGAAAATATCTCTGAAGGGTTCAGGTTCCTGTAATTGTCACGCCCCATGGTGTCTCATATGGATGCACAAGGTACGCTTTAGTGAATTAGATGCACCAGGCTTTTAACTAACTGCAATCTAAACTCACCCACAGCAATGTCATTGAAGTATAAAGAGCGACAAAGTCAGTGCAGAGTAGAGGTTAGGATAGATGGATGGTTCAGACAAACCCAGACCATTATTTGTGTCCCTTGCAACTGATACCAAAAAGAACGTATTTAAACATATGTAACATTCTTAACTTACATATACGTAACATGACTTTACATACTTACCCAAACCATGATCTTTTACTAAACCTAGTAGTAACCTAGAGTAGTTTTGCTGCTTAAATCCAACCAAACTGCAACCATTTCACAACATTAACTGTATGTTAGTGAGTTCTAAGTGGCAACTGGACTTGTTTCAGTTTCTTCAAGATGCTTCCCCTCTCATCCAAGAGGCTTCTTCCGTCCAAGAGGCTTCTTCAGGGACCTTGGAATGAAAGCAGGTTGGACTGTTCTCTCAAGAAAAACAGAATCGATCTTTTGAAAGTGACCAAAAAACATGTTAATGTTCAAGTGACAAAGATGTCTAGTTGCTATAGTAATAAAGACAGGAGCGATAGTATAGAGCAACAAAGTCAATGTACAGAGGAAGTTGAAGTGGAAGGAATGGTCAAGAAAACATTGGACTTGAACATGAACAAGTCTTTTTTTTTAACCAAACCATTAACTTTCCTTCAACCTAACCAAATATTTTTTTCTGCTGAAACTCAACTCAACCAAACCTAAAATTAACTGTTAATTTCTATGAGAAGTTGTACAAACCAACATACAAACTAGCTTGATTTAAGCATCACCCAACGTTGAGGCTCGTTTACCTTGCCTCAAGAGATCCTTCAAGGAGCTAAATCCCCACGGGTCTCAGGGTCATGTGTGGCCGTGGGAATCCCGCCACCATGATTGAGAGGGTCAGTCTAACACCCTGTAGTCACTGTGTGGACCCAATCCACCATTCGATTTCACACTCCTTCTTACCCTCTCTTGCGAAAAAGACAGCGAGATACTTGAGGCAGCAACTCGCTCCCAACTATTGTTTCTTTCAGTGCACACCATTTTGACATTGCATTTTCATTTCTTTGAAAGCAAGAACAAGCAAGATGGACAGACAGAGTCTAACCTCAACACGCAGATAAGAGACAACAGAGGAGTGAGACTATACAAGTCCTAGGGGTCTGAGGTGGGATCTGATCCCTCCTGACAGGAGACGGTTCATGTGATCGGCAAGAGGGAAGCTTAACCCTCTAGGCCGCATCACACCCTCTTTCAGTCCGCTGCTTTAGATGAAAGGATGTGAGCTGATTTCACGCAGAGTGTTGGACATATAGGGAGAGGGGAGGATTTAGCTACAGAAGATGTTGACATTGTCTGAGTTTATGTTTGACCGAGAAGCCGTCTCTCTTAAGAAATCAAATTATATTGTCTGGTATTATTTTAAAACACAAGACATGCGCTTCTTATGTAACGGATATCTGGTGCTAGACTGAACATGAGCAGGAGGCGTAATGAGCGGTGCATCCGATTCAGTGCTGATGGTCCAACAGAATGTGCCATTTCTGTGCATGTCAGTCAGGTCATATTCCGCATGTTTAATGTGGACTCATCCTCACCTAAGTGACTAAGTAGGTTGAATTTCTCTGTCTCTCAAAAAGACACATTTTGCTGTTCCCAAAACAACATGATGTTGACACACACACACCGAGCTAACCAAGCTGTGACACACATTTGCTGTATTGTCACAGCTTGGTTATGTTTTGGCCACATAACTAGTTGGTTAGGGTTATGCAAAAAATACTTTGTTAAGGTTAGGCAAGAAAAAACACATACTGCTCTTAGCTAGATCACTTTTGTTATGTCATGTACATGATGTTACTTCACTACTGATAAGTTAAAAGAACTCACCGTTGACTTTTGGTTTCACACTGGACAGCAGTCTCCTGATGGACAATGCTGTGCTTGTTTAATCGATCCACCATCCCCGACCCCGTTGCTATTTTGCGTGGTCTCTCTTTGTTCTATTTCCCGTCACTTTCTCCTCTACAGCCGTAATAACTAATGCAGCAGCTAGAGGAAGCCTATGGTCATTTTCCTGAGGAGGTTGGGACTGGCTGTACTCTATGTTTTCTATGTCTGGTTTCTTGGAGTGAGCTCATCAGTATTACTTTGTTTACTTTGATGATGCTGTTTGTAATGACTAAATAAGTAAGACGACGTAGGGAGGTCTGTGAGTGTGTGGGAGAGACAAAGTGATTTATGACACAGTTAAAGCACAAATTAGCAGTTAGGCTATCAGCAGTTTGAGCGTCAACTTCTCTCCCTCCAGTCTTAAATACAATGAACCCTTTGGCATCAGCCAACATAGGTGCAGACTGGTTAGATTCAGAGGCTGGCACTGCTGCAGCTATGCCACATATCCATATGAATTTTTCATGCGTTCCATATATCTGTGCACTCACATGGCGTGTCAAGCCGAAGTGTGGAGGCTATATTTTACAGATGCTGCGTGCCTGCTGCTGAGCTGTCTTAGGGTCAGTGTTTGCTTTTAAAATGTGTTCCACACACTCGCTAAGAGGGGAATTAGCACTGGTGGTCTGAGGGATCGGTGCAGGAGCGAGATAAGAGATAGAGACCATTAGCCCGGGCAGTTAGCCTATTTAAAGGCTGTTAATTATTTACCTAATTTACACTACAGAGCCAGCTGGGCTAGCCAGGGTTTACTCATTAGACCGCTCTCTGTTATTGAGACGGACGGAGCTAACTAGGGGGTTTACTCAATGAATTTCACAGAGATGATATGTCAGCAAGGACAGTCTGATGTTTCTAAAAAGCATTTTTGATCCAACGCGACCTGGTCAAAGCCTCACGCGGCCCTTTGGCATTCAGTCCTCCAGTAATAATTAGGCTGGTGCATGGTGGGAGTTCACTGTAGGGCAGGCCTTGTGCTGCGGGCAATAAACACACTCACGCGCACATGTGTGCACAAACCAGATGCATGAATGAACAGGGATATAAAAAGTGTACATACACGCAAACACACACAAGACCTCTCTGCTTCATGTGTCCCTTGTGGTTATTTGCACTTTGGGAAATCTCTTTACACACACACACACACACACACATACACACACATCTACACGCATTTAATCGTCACTTTCAGGGAGGTTGTGGTGGATGATGAACGTGTTTGTGTGTGTTTTTGTTGACCAGGATTTTCCACCACTTATGTGTGTGTGTTTGTGGATATGTATGTGTGAGTGTGTGTGTGTGTGTGTGTGTGTGTGTGTCTCCATTGAGCCACATTATGTTATAGGGCAAGTTGTTTGCAGTAGGCTGGCTGTTGATACGTACATACTGACCAGCCTCTTCTCTTCTCTTCTCTTCTCTTCTCTTCTCTTCTCTTCTCTTCTCTTCTCTTCTCTTCTCTTCTCTCCACCCCTCAGCACCATCTCTGCCAACACCTCCACCCCTCTCCCACCCTTCCTCCCCCCTTTTTTTCTGTGTTTTTTTCCCCTTCTTTCTCCGCCGAGGTTATAAGAGAGACAGGGTCACTGGCACTCACAGAAACAGAAACAGGAAGGACAGGAGGTGAAAGGAGGCGGACGGCAGGTGAGAGGCAAACAACCCCACGAGAATTCACTCCATTTTTCTGACTTATCCTCCCTTTTTCGTTCCGTTTGCTCGCCTCCTCTAATTATTTGCTTTTCTCCCACTCTTTTCTCTCTCATGAGCAATTTGCTCTCCCCATTTCTCTGTTTTCATCTGCTGTTATTCCATTTTGTTTACCTCACATTGCTCATCTTCTTTTTCTTTGATCCGCTACACCTCACCTCTCTCTTTTCTCACTCCCGCTCTCCGAGTCTATTTCTGCAGGGTAGAACGCAGGTCACATGTTTTTTTTTTTTTGCCTGGGATGTGTGAGAAAGAGTGTGAAAGAGCGGAAAAAAAGCGTGTGTATGTGTGTGCGCACACGTGTGTGCGAGAGAGAGGGACAGCGTGGTGTATTTCTGTTCACAGAGTGTTAGCGCTCCCCACACACGGCTTTGGCAGCTGTGGGCACGCCGACAATCAGGCAACACACACATGCAACGCAGTGAAATGGGTATTGAGCGACTCAATGTGGCAATCGGCCAACTCTTATTTTCCTAGGCGGTGTTTGAATGCGCGTGTCACATGTCCGATTTCCCCTATGGTACATGTGTGTCTGTTTTGCTGTGTGTGTGTGTGCAAGCGAAAGCCGAGCTGGACGGCTGTCATCGCGGCCAAATCAATAGAGTGTGAATTCGTAAGTGCTGATTTTCTTCCCGGAGCCGTCCTTGCCTGCTTTGCACACTGTGCAGCTCCACCATTGCCTTTTTCGCCCGCCTGGCTTCACACTCAGTTGGTGTCAGGCAGGCTCTTTATCACCAGGAGGTGTGTGACTGTGTGGGGGGAATAAACTGTGTGTCCGCATGCTCGTCTGCGTTAGCATGCGAGCACAAAAAATGTCTCATTTCATGTTTGCCCAACCGTGCTTGGATTTCCTGACTGGATGCGAGTGTGTGTCTCCTCTATTTGGGCTGTGTCAGTGGAAAGTAGTAATTAATGAGCGGTGGGTGGGGGGGCACAGATTTATTTATAACCCATGTTTCCGTGGGAGTTTGTTAACACATCAGCTCAAACTTGATTATATTGTACATTTGAATATTTTATGTATGTTTGGTGTTAGTGTTTGTGTGTGTGTGTGTGTGTGTGTGCTGTATTTACCTGTCACAGTGAGTGGAAGGGGATGTACCGTGACGCGATAGCGCTGTAAGTGATCTACTCCTCTACGGCAACGTACAGCACACCTTCTCGCTCGTCCGCCCTTCGTCATATCTCTCCTTCCTTATGTTTTCCCCTTCATTCCCGCCGTCCCTGTCTGCGTGTCTCCCCCTCTGCCACTTCCTGTCACTTTCTCACTTTTTGACACCCCTTTCCTTAAACGGCATACCCTTCTTTTCTCGTCTTTCTGCCAATCCTCCTGCCATCTCCCGCTCGGCCACCCATGCCCAGCTGTCCCTGCTCATTTTTATCCCATGTCGCCATCCTTTTTCAACCCTTTTCAACGTCTGCTAATGTTGATGTAGCGAGCGTCAATTAGCCCACATGCTAATTAGTGGTAGCAGTTACTTCACCACCCTCATTAACCCACAGGAGTGGATGGAGCCGCGATGCTAACGGTGCTGCAGCTAGAAGGGATTGGTTGTGTGCTCCAATGAATAATAGATGGCGTGTCACTTCCTTTATCGCTAATGAGAGCAGGCAGCTGCTCCTTGTGCTGGAATACCACGAAGGCGTGAGGAGAGCCTACTGAAGAGGGAAGATGCTTTTGCGTACGGATGGATAAAGAGATCGAGCGATAGACTGATAAGAAAAACAGTTGCAGGGAGGGCTCGGCGCGAGGGTTATCTGTCCTTTGACAGGCGAGGCAGAAGCAGGAGAGGGCCGGTAGCGCTAAGGTCATGTCCACGCTAATGCAGATAAAGTCGAGCCCTTTTTTTTTTTTCACAACCACAAACAGCTTTTTGAACACACTCTCCTCACATTTTAGTGGCAGCGATGGTATAAAATGAATTGATTGGCAGTCTGAATGCAGGTACTACTTATGAACCTCAGTTAAATCAGTGTTTTATACTCGAGAAGACACGGAAATGGTGTCTCGATAGGTGCACCTGCAGTGTCATCAGCTACAGCATGTTGAAATACAGAATAGATTATCACATAGAGGGTCAGAGGCCGCAGAACGTAGCTGTTCTCGACCGAGACTATGCAGAGTATCTATTCACTTAACATTCGTTTAACTATAATGGAAGGAATCTTTGTCTGTATGTATGTCTGCCGTTCAGTTTTTTCGACAACCATTCACGAGATCGATTGCACGCTCGGCAGTTGTGTTGCTAAGAGCCCAAAGAAGTGCAGTGCCGACAATGAAGTAGTTTAGATAAGTGGTTTTCGAGCTGCAAGCGGACGACAGCTCCAGACAGACGATGCTATTAAGTTAAAGTCATCTAGCTACCATCATTAAATAACGTCAGCCTATCCTTTGTAACTATACGCTGGTGTATCAATAGCAATGATATCGCCGTTCAGATTTCATTCATTTACTGTTACATCTGGATGAAAAACATGCATATTTAAGAGTCCTCCAGCTTTCCTTTTGGCGTCTTCTGCATTGCTGAATCACATTTTTTATTGTGTACTGTGACATTTATAATATAAAAAAAAGTATTGTACAATTGACGCCATGTGTGCAGTGTGTCTTTGGCGTGCATTCAGTCAATTAAATGTCATTTCACAAAGAAGCAGAAAAACAATATTAGTCTTATTTATCAGTGAGGTGTGGCTCCTGTTTTGGAACAACTCAATAAACTATAATAAAACTAAAAATAATAAGTGATAAACACCTGGTGGTGCATGCATACTGCTGCATCCAGGCCTGTGTTGGCTCTACAGCTCTGCAAGGCGATTTTGTTAAGACAGCTGCAGGCAGGCCAGAAGCCCAGCAATCCGGCCACTCTGAGGAGGCAAGTTTTAAACTGGCACTGCCCTAGTTAAACCACAAAGAAGAAAGATGAGGGGGTTTTTATTGTCTTTTAAATGTTGTGTGGTAGAATAGAAACGTGACGCGTTTACTGCAGTACAACAAACAAAAAGCGTGTAGCGTTTTCTGATTGCTAACACGACTTATTATTCCTTTTCATTTAGTGGAAAAGTTTAGAAGAGTCTTGGTTTTAAGCTCCTCTGTACTTTGGGAGCAGCAGTGTGATGTAAATCCGAGCAATTTTCAGTGCCCAGCATAGCCCTGTTGAAAGGTTGAGCTGCACTGTTCTCTCCATAGTAGAAGCATGGCTTAAGGTTTAAAGTGAATATGCCGTTGACGTGTGAAGGCCTATTGTGAGCCTGGCCCCATGTATTTAAGCCACTGCTACTGGTCCAAATAAAGGGCTGGATATGATCCGAAATGGATACAGACACAGTGAAATAATACAACTTTTGGTAAACTGACGAACCAGGCAGAAACCATGCTGTTCTTCTCTCTCTACTTTAAAACTCTGACTGTTGCTCTTATGCTCTCACTTGTAGTCAGTGAACTCAGAAGTGGGTGTTGCTGACCTTTTTTCTTAGAGAAATCAGGCAACGTCCTTCAGGTTTTAATTTCTTTAAATGTACCCATTACATGCTACAAAGCAGCAGACCGCTAGTATCTGGCAGCAGCATTAACCGATCTTTCCAAGTTGAACAGAAAGACACGTTGGAGGTCATCCTCCACATGTATCCTGTACGTTATTAGTCATGTTTGTGAATGTAATTGGAGTCCTTGAGCTCCGTAGTGTTTGATTTTCTTACAAGCAATTTCCTTCCACCGAGGCAAATGAGACTCGGAACAACTGAATAATAGATAGAAAGACTTTAAAGCCATCAGTTTGTTCCTTTCATTTTCTTTGTATGAGCATGTGTTTCTATTGTTTGCCCTGAGCTTCGACAGAACATAGTTTCCATTTAGCAGTCGGAAACAGAACATACTGACAGATGTTTTCCCAGACACGTTTTTTTTTTCCCGCCTTTACAAATAGCTAATCACCAGCAAATGACTGGAGGTAAAGAGCTTTCTTAGCTTCCTCTTTTTCTTTTGTACTATGAAGACAACATCATTGAGACATTAAAAATGATTTCTGAATGAGGTTCTATTTCTATTATTATGCAGCTCACAATATTAATTTGCGGTTCCTCACAGAAAAAGTAGTTTGAAAAGACTGACCTATAATAAAACAGTAGCCTTCTCACTGCTGGCCTGCGGGGGGATTTTGCCACTGTTTAATGAAGCCCATAGACAGAAGTTGCCTCTGTCATTTTCTCTCTGGGGTTTAGAGCCAGATGTTGTGTAGCACAAACGGACCAATCTGTCCCCTTCTGAATACAGGCTATCAGACTGGACGAGACTAGATCACACTGGATTACGACTGAAAGCAAGGGTTCTGGATGATGAACTAGACTGGACCTGACAGAACTGGAGTGAAGAAGATTAAAGGCAAATTGGCCCAGAAGATGTATTTGCGGCACAGTATTGTTGTAATGCACTACATAGACAGAGATAATGAGTCGGACGGACCAGACTGTGCTCAAATAGCTCTTGTAGAGAGCGGAGGGATTGATCTGTTCCTGCAGAGCACACACAGACGCGTCACTGAGATATCAGATAAACGTCTCCTAGTTTTGACTTCATGATCTGGATGCGAGCGGCGTCCTTCATTCGATCTGGCTCAGCAATCAGACACTTTCCAGTTCCCAGTGGTCTTGTCAGTGAATTTCTCTGTTTTTTCTCAGTTCGTTGCCCCGGAGCATCTCCATGCTGTAGTGTGCCTCTATGCAAACTTGTTATCCACACCTGCAAATGAGCCTCTTATATCTACAGTGAGAGCGGGTCTTCTTCTATGAAGTCCGGCTCAAGACAGGGGCTTTCGAGTTTTTAGCGGCCACAGTAAGGAGAGGGTGAGATGAGCGATATTCAGTTGGTTACAGTCTGCAACCTGACCGTTAGATGCTACTAACTCCTACACACTGGATCTTTAAAGTCAGACTTTTGCTGCACAGTGGCTAATGCTAAATGCTAAAACGTAGTGTAATAACAGCACAAGTTGAAGAGATTCAGGAGGGTGTGCAAACTAATTCAGTAATGTCTGTTACACTGCAGTATCTATCTAAAGATTGGTAAAGCAATATTATGTATAAAATTGGCATGTTGTGCATTTGGCGCCAACCCACAGTTTCTGAGTGCATAGCTGGCTTTGAACAAGACACTGCACCATCAACATGATTTAGTTATTTTAAGGTAAAAAAGTTGAATAAAGTTGCTTTAACATTAGTTAATGTTAGTCGCAGCAAAACCTCTGAGTGTATTGAATTGAGAAATAGAGCATTTTATTTCTGATGAATTCAAGTTTTTATTTGTAGAAGTTAAGCTTCTAGTATATTTAGTTATTTCCTCTTCCCGAAGTAACATAGTGTCACTTTAAAGATACAAATATAGCTGCTCTTTGTGGCGTGTACGTCGGAGCAGATGCGCACAGGTAGGCAGCGCAAGTCATTGTAATTCATGGCACCAAAATTGCACATGCTGATGTTTTTTTTTTATTTACAGCTACAACCCCCTTTCCTCCCATTTACATGCAGTCACATTCATATCAAGAGCCCCACATAACCAAAGGGTAGAAACAGAAACAATACCAAAAAGTACCAAAAAGCATCCACTTCACTGCAGCAGTGGAAAAAGGGCAGAGGCTCTTCACGGACAGAACGACCACAGTTGAGTGTAGTGGTGATGCAGCTGTAAAAACTGTTGGATTCTTACAGAACAGAAACTTCAAACTTTGACTGTGAGATACCTTTTGCTGCGTTGTGTAAATTGCGCTGCAGTAAGAATTTTAACCAAAGCATTCAGTACCATACGTATGTCTTTATCTGTGTGCCAGTGTTCGTCTGCACGTGTGCCGAACGCTCTGAATTTGTTTGAGTCTCTCTCAGGCTGAGAGCTGGCGTATTGAGCTGGACAGTCCTGGCTTTATTCTCAGAGTAGTACAAGGGTAAACAGAGATAGCTGGTCCCATGTCAAGGCTGTGATAAGGACCTGGGACCTGTGTTATTGCTGCTGTCTGGCCTGTTTCTCTCTTCTCTGCTGCTGCTTGCACAAAGCTGGTGAACACTCATATTTAGAGCTGCAGCTGATGAACAGTACTTCAGTGTGTGTGTGTGTGTACATGATTGTAATGCAAGAGACAAGATGACAGCAGGAGCGATGGAGGAGTGGGGGACATAACGGTAAAGCCGCCCTGCACGTCTGAGATACGAGCGTGAACAGCCGCCACTCCCGTCCCTCGCCACTTCTTTTTCACTTCCTCACCCACTTTCTCCCTCCCAGGCGCCCTCCTCCTGTCCCCTGCTTGCACTTTCCAATCTTATTTCCTGTTGGCCTGTCTTCTATAAGCCTGTTCTGTGTCAGTATATCAGACTAATTCAATCTCCAGTACACAGGCACTCCAATGTAATGACCCATGACATTCAATTAATGCTTCTCCCCCCGTCTTGGTAGGTTGGGTCTGCGGTAATTTTCTGTGTGTAATGTGTATGTGTGTTTGTCTGGTGTGTATGTGTGAATGCCTGACCCGATGTTTGTATAATTTGAGAAAGCTTGGCAGTCGGTGTGACCTTAATTATCTACAGAAAGTCTAAAATCTTTAAAATGGCAATTTTTCTCATTAACTGGTGTGGGTTTTTTTTATTTTCCATTTTTTTCTCAACATCTTTGAGAAAAAGCCAGTTGATTCCCCGGGTCTCTTTTCCAAAACACCCTCAGAAAACAATTATATTTCTGTGGTTGAGGTTTTCACGCTGGTGACATATGAAAACCCCTGGCTGTCAGTGTGAGCTTATTTACTGTACTCTCATTATTCCAGTCTTCCGGGCTTCACATTACAGACGTTGTCGCCTCTCGACCAGCTGTCACGCTTATTGGATTGGTGTTGAGAGATTGATGTATGTCCTTTAAGGGGTTGTGTGTGTACATCTGAGGCTCGGAGTGTGTTTCCTGTCCACACACGGTGACTCAACCAGATACACACATAAACCTACACACACATAAACAAAGGGAGCGTGAGTAAAGCGGTGATGACAATGCAAACACAGTTTTGGACACACATACCCGTGGCATCCTTTTAGCTCTGTGTAGCCCGTAGCCCAAACACTATCCATGTGGATTAGCATAGCCTTTATGAGCTTTCGTAGCCGTTATGACTGTAATCCAGCGTTGATCGTGCATCATCAGTGTCATCAGGCACTTTGAATATTTAATCACTAACCTAACCTGGATAATCTACTGGTTGCCATCCATGCAAACTCATGCATTCTCAGTGGATTATGAGCAGTATTGACTCGTTTTACAGCTCATCGTTTATGTTAATCATCCATATTACCCTCAACATGATTTTTCTGTCGCTCTGAGACCTTCATTAGCCGCGCAAGGATTATGAGTGACTTTAATTAAAAGAGGAAACTTTAAAAAAATCCTCACAATTGCACTGTGGGGAAGGTCAGGTAGACTCTCTCTAACGAGGGGAATTCCTTGCAGTTCTGTCAAGTCACCGATTGTAAATTGTGTGGCAATTTCTTTCTTGACAGCATCATCTTTCTGTCATTCTTCCTCCTTCCCCTTGTACTCTCCACCCTATCACTCTTCTTTCCTCCTTCCTTTTTTTTATACCTCACACTCTACCTCTGTCTTTCGGTAATAATCTAATTAAGGAGGGTTTTGTTGCCTGCCCACTGTGTATAACTGCCGGTGGGGTCTGCCTGTGCTTCACTCAGCAATTAAGAGCAGCATTCTTTTGCTCCCATATCAGCTAATTAAGCCTTAAGGATAGCGAGCCGATCCTAGTCACACTAACCATCAGGAGGAGCCGGGAATGCCTGTGCTCTCCTCGCTCCTGGGACGCGCCAAAGTCGCGGATTGAAGAACGGTTACCATGGCAGCAATGAAATGGTGTCAGATCCTGTGCAGAGGCTGACAGTTGATCTGTGTGTCGCTCTCTCAATGTGTGTGTGTATATATCTGCTCATCTGTAACAGAGACAACAATTCTGCTCCAGGTCACCAATTGCTTTCATTATTATGACTCGAGCTATGAAGGCGATACAGGGGCCAGGCAGAGCTTGTCACAGTTCCTGGCTGGGTCCCTGGGTGGACTAGCTGTCATTTTGATTGATTACATTGCCAGCTCATGTAATGTTTACCTCGCAATATGTCCCTACTCAGCACTGCACAGCACACAGCTCACCCCGTGGCCAGGACAGAGCACCTAGTCCGAACTGCTGTATATCAGCTAAGTACTGTGTTGTACAGGAACACAAACATATCTAAATATGTCAAAGTCACTTGTTCCCTAATTTAAATTTCCTGAATCATTTCTGTCCATTGGAGACTCAAACATTTCCTGGTAATAAAAGAAAGCAATCTTTTATTACCTGCTCTTAGTATTTGTAATAAAATCTGTCCGCCTTTTCAGCCCAGTTGGCACATCTCCCAAATACATAACAGAGAAATTAAAATCAAGCTCTGAGGTGATTATTGATCTGATCTCTGTAACCACGTCTACCCAGTAAGAAGAAATATCAGGACACTCTCTAAACATGATATGATGAGTAGCAGACATATGAGCGCACACACTCCAACACTGTTTAGGTTTGGTGTGACTTTTTTGTTCCTGGAGTCATAAAAATCCTTGCCGAGACACATTTTTCCGTGTCACAAACTTCTTTCAGACAGATACAAGGTGGGGGTGCATGTTCTCATTCTTTCATGGCATCAAAGCAGTCACTTAAAATGGGAAACTGCCTCTTTAGAGAAAGTCTTCCCATATTCCCAAAAGACCTTCATCATCTTTGAGTGTAAAAATGGAATCAAAATAGGAAGGGAAATGACAGAGGAAATGCCATTAAAGCACAAGGGCCTGCGCTGTTGCATTATTAACCATTTGTTTTGAAATATATCATCATTTATAACATTGACAGTAACCAAGGGGCATTATGTTGTAAAAAAAAATATATCAATCTGTTCCAATACATATACTGAATATACTGGGGTATGAAAATGAAAATGCTAATTTTGACCTCTGGAACTGCCTCACATGTGGAGGTTTATTAAACCAGAGCTGCGGGCACTTGCATGCTACGTCTCCTACATCGCAGACATGTTCTTCTGTGGCACAAATTTGCATGGAAATTGCAGGAATAATGTGTGCCTATTTGCTAAATAGCCTTTGAGTTGATATTAGGCTGTGACAGTTTAAGTGTTCATTTAATGGATTTGAACAGTGCCGCTCACTCCAGTCTGGACAAATTGCCTGGGTTTTATTATTAGTATTGGATATTTTAATAGGAAGCTTTACATAAGCTCTTAAAAGTTTTGACTCCCCTCCCTGAATTGTTTTCCATCTCACTTACCTCTTTTCTTCAGTAAGCTCATTGTAAAAAAGAAATATGGGAAAGTGGCTCTGGTTTCTTGGCGTCTCCGAATGGAACATGTTACCTTCTATGGGCTTGCCCTGGGTTGTGTTGACTTTAAATGGCTTCTGAAGGTCTGGCTCAGCAAGCAAGCAAAATTAAGTTAATGGACACAATGACATTGTCTTTCCCTTCGTTGTTATTTCCTTTATTAATATTTGCTGTTGCTTGGTGCAACTTAATAATGTTGTCTTTAGCTGAGACTGCACAATTATTAACTGCATATTTACCTGTTTTATAACATTTAAAGTCTTGAATATATGCTAATAAATGCCTTTCCTTGCCTCAATATAACCATCGATTTATCATAAGTAAACGTTCTGTGTTTTGTTGTGCAATTAGTATATTACCATGTGCACACTTGGCATCACGTTAGGTTTACCTAAATACTGTTTCAAATTGCTTAGATGTACAGTCAGTCAACATATTTTTTTAAGCATTTGTTCCTGGCACAGTAGAGTTACATAACCTATTGAATATCTCATCTCAGAGAGGCAAATGTGTGTTCACTTGTAGGAGTCTTGGAAAACAATTAACTCCAACAAAGGAAACTCAATATTTCAAGCTTCACATTTTCTCGAAGATCATCCACAAGGACAATACACTGTTTTATTTTTTTTCATTTGATTACACAGATCTGTCGTAGAAAGTAGAATCTGTTCAGTTCAGACAATGTCAATGGGTAATATTTCAGTTTCTCACACGACTCCTTTATTTCTGTTTCATCCAGGCTGCCAGCTCCAACTGTAGCACACATAGGTCGATGACTGAGAACTCCGCCTCGCACGATGGACAAGAAAAGTGGTGAGTGTCACTAAGCCTGCATTTAAACAAACAATCCCCTTCAGATTATTCTAAAAATATAAGAACACTAGATGGTCGTGTAATATGGAATCAAATTCTCCAGTCATTATAGGATACAATATCTGACATGAAGGGTAAAATATACACAAAACTTCCTGTTGCTGTTTGTGGCCGAAAAGATTGAAGGGATTATTGACTTCAGGTGATAACCGCCCCCTGTCTCATAAGTTGACACAGCGTGAGCAGCATTTTGCATGCTGATTAGTTTGTTTTGACGCAATCACTGCATGATAATTACTTCCTAGTAAGTGATATGGTTTTACATAATGAAGCACCATGTGTGCAGCACAGTACAGCCTGTCTGTACATGTGGGTGGGAAGGAATAATGATGCTGATGATAATCTGAGACTTGGTTCATATTTATCGTGACAAACAATTTCAAATGTTGATACATTTTAGCTGTTTCATTTCACCTATTAATATTTGCATTGCTATTATTTGTAGTAGCAAAAGGAGAAGCATTGATTGATTGAGTGATTTTCATGTTAATTCCTTACAGCCAATGGCTTTCAGACCAAGGCCAGTGAGGGCGGTGTTCAGAGGAAGCAGCTGCCCTACTCAGTGGAAACTCCCTATGGCTTCCACCTGGACCTGGACTTCCTCAAGTATGTTGACGATATTGAAAAAGGCAATACCATCAAAAGGGTCCACATTCAGCGCAGGGTCAAGGGCCCACCTAAATTCAGCACTCTGCCCAGAAATTTCAGCCTTCCAGGGCATGGAGTCAGGCCTGCCCCAAAGGAAAAGGACAGCACATGGTCTGGGACATCTACCCTGGGGCCCAAGCCTAAATCACGGGTGACAGAAGTCCAACAGATATTTGACTTCAGGGCAAGTGAAGGGGGAACTTCCAGCCAGAGCAGCAGGGCGGCAGCCAGTCAGGGAACTGGCTACTTTCCAGCTAAGCCCAGAGATGAGGGAGGAGCTGGGGCTCGGGATGGTGAAGAGAAATCTATCGGGGTTCAAAATCGGCCGAACCTGCTCCGAGCATCAAGCATGCCGATCACCCTACAACAGCGGAAAGGTTCTGATTCAAGTAGTCCAGACCGTACTGTGGGAACACCGGAGAGTGGGTCAACAGAGAACATGTTCCGTCCTTCACCAGACATAACAGAGAGACGGTGTGTTCCCCAGGATCGGACAGGGCTTCACCAGCAGATCACGGTGGCATTGAAGCGGGTCCGAGAGCTAGAAGAGCAGGTCAAAACCATCCCAGAACTAAAGGCTCAGATCTGCTCACTAAGAGAAGAGAGGGAGCAACTACTGCTTCAACTCCAAGCCCAGGCCCAAGCACAGGTTTCCACAACATCCTCTACTATAATACCAAGTTCTGTTTCTGTGACACATGTTAAGCCACAAGGACATAGACCTTCAGGAGGACTCAACTTAGCTCTGATGACTCAACCCACTGGAGGTTTTGAAGCTTCAGAGTGTGTGCCAGCAAAGCTGGTAACAGGGAAAGAGAAACAAAGTCTGACAGACAAAAGTAGAGTGTTACAAAAAGAGAGGGAGCTAAATCAGGAATCTCTTAAGAGTTCCTTGGCACATGGAGAAATGGGTGGGCTGTCAGACAATGAATCACAGAGACAAACACAGCCATCAGAAAAATCAGATAAACAAAAAGAGACATTAGAGAGTCCATTGGAGCATGCGGTTCAGAAGCTATCACAGAACATTGCAGGGCAAGAATTAACACCACTTATCGTGGCTATAAAAGATGCAGAGACTAGCAGTATTCTAGATGTTAATGCAGCAAAAGTAGGACAGCCTGTAGACCCAGACAATATGCACAAGCTGCAGGTGAAGCTTCAGGAACTGGAGGCTAAACTTACCAAAGCTAGTGATGAGCTGGATAGAACTAATTCTCTTTTAAAAGAACAATTAGAAGAGAATAAGGTAAAAGAGCAGAAAATACTGGAACTGAGTGAGGGAGTGAGAGTGGAGGTGTGTACTACAGAAGCATACAACAGGCCAAGAAGGGAGAGTATCGACACAGGGACAGAGACAGAGAGATTAGATGTTGCCAACCAAGAGACAGAGACAGAATTGCCTGGTACAATAGACAAGGGAACAGACACAGATAGAATCTGTATTGAAGTGTGTGCACCCAGACCCAGGACTGGAAGTTTAGATCAAGGGACAGCGACGGATGAAGTTGACACACATGAACAGGTGACAGAGATGGGGGCAGAAGCACCTGCTATCAGCCCACCAAGACCCAGAGCCAACAGTATGGAACGGGGCACAGTAACTGAGAGGATTGCTACTCAGGATCAGATGACCGAGACGCCCGTAGCGGAAAGGGTAAACCAAGTCACAGAAACAGAGGGAGAGACAGTGACAGACCATCCGCAGAGGCCGAGGGCCAGCAGCGTAGACCGAGGGACAGAGACAGAGAGAGTGGGCACTGTGGACAGGGTGACAGAGACAGAGGCAGCACAGAGGACAGACCAGCAGACTGAGACAGAGATAAACAGACGCCACGATAACAATCCAGCCAGAGGCGTAGACGCAGGGAGTCAAATGAGAGAAAGCACAGGCAATGAAAGAGTAGAAGATGTAGCTCCTGTCGTCAGTGAAAGAGTGGAGGATGTAGCTCCTGCGGTCAGTGAAAGAGTGGAAGATAAGGAAGCAAGTGAAATAATTCAAAGAGATAGTGAAGATGGTGAAAGCGTGGTTGTGAAAGTTGTCACAGAGAGTCAAACTGCAGTTGAACAAACTATAGTTTCAGATAATGTAAGCCAGGAGGCAGGCCACGCCAGTCCACCTACTGCAGAAGGGGAAAATGCAGAATCTAAGACGGAAACAAAGACTGAATCAGAAACAAAAGAAACTATACCTCCAAAGAGTGAAGTTACAAAAACTGTCGAAACAGAGCAGATTGCACTGGAGACTGTAGAGAAGATACAAAAGGAAGAAGGTGAAATTGTGTGTGCAACAATCAAAGAAACTGTGGTAACCGACATGGTTGTAATAACAACAGAGAGCGCAGCTGTGAAGGCTGTAGTTCCTGTAAGACCTCAGAGAGGCCGAAAGTCCTCAGCAGAGCAGGCACAGCCGTCACCTCCTCAACTTCAGGCTGCACCTGTGCGGCCTCGTAGGGGATCCAGTGAAACTCAAGCCGAGCAGTCCCAGCCCCAGACACAAACCCAGCCCCAAGCACAGGTACAGAGTCCATCTCAGCCCGAGGCCCAAACCCCAACAAAGCCCTCTGAACCGCAGATAAAACATCCTGCCCCATTGTCCCCTCAGGTTGAGGACCGTACCCTAGTAAAGACACCTCCTGCAGAGTCCAGTGAGAAACAATCAAAATCACAACCTCAGACTGAGACCCAGGGCCAAGTCCAAGCCCAAATACGGCCCAAATCAATTCAAACCACTGCACCTAGACGCGACTCCAAAGAGTTGAAAGCATCACAGAAGGGCTCTAGTGTATCACAAACTCCTCGTCGTGGATCCGGAGAAGCCCAGGCCCGCATAACTCGCCAGGGGACATCTGACACCCAAACTCAGTCTCAGGGCTCTCGTAGAAGTTCCACTGAGGCTAAACCTGCTCACAAAAATGATGGCGATACTCAATCACTGCGCAGAGGCTCCAGTGAAACAGCTCAGCGGCGTGGTTCAAGTGAAGCCCAAGCGTCACGTCGGGAAAGTGGCGAGGCCCCTCAACCTCGCAGAGGCTCCAGTGAGTCACCAACATCGCCGGCGGCTTTGGGCCAAGTCGTAACCCGGTTAACAGGGCTTCTGGGGGAGCAGTGGGCCCAGCTGGGGAGTAGCTCTGGAACTCAACAGACGGCCAACCAGCAGGAGACCCCCAGCACACAGAAACAAACGGCAGGGAAAAGAGCAGAGGCAGGCAAAGGAGCGGCAGCCAAGCCGGCGGGGAAGGCAACTCCTGCAGCAACAACAGGCAAACCAGCAGGGAAGCCTGGTCCTTCCAAAATGAGCTCTATTCAAAGTCAACTGGTCAGCTCCCTCAGTGTCCTGTCTGCCTTCTACTCACCAGGCCAGAAAGCTGCTGCTGCCAGCAAACAACAAGAACAAGGTAGGTCTGGGGTTCAATTTGGAGCCCATGGTTTATACTGAGTACACATTTGTGCATTTGTCTATCACCTACCTGCTTACCAATTTGTTATAAACTCTCTGAATCCATTCCTCTCTCTTTTCACTGAAATCAACCATTCACAGCTTCTCCATGACTCTTAATTACAACATGTCCTTTCCTATCTCTGCCAAGAAGTCTCATGATTAATGTGTAAATAGTCTTGAATATTCATTTCCCATCATTACTCCCCTCTCTTGAACAAGAGTGCCTACAGAAGAAGCCAAACATTGCCAGAATGGTTTGACAGATTTCTGTGGTGTTGCTTGTGAAGAGCTTTGTAGTGGTTCAGGTAGAAGACATATCAGCACGCAGCTGAAGTAAGACACACACTATTACTATCAAACTGACAACAAGTTGGAGTATTCACAGCAATCTGGTCTGCTTGTAGCTTCTCTTTACTGCAACCTGAAACCACCATTCCTATTCTATTATTTAGAAACACTCTACTGATGTGCTGTCAATTATGTCTTTTGATGCTTCTAGCAACATTTCTGTATCAACACAAGTACTATTGTGTGCATGATTCTTTTTTGTAGGGCTGAAGGGTGTTGCTTCACTTCTTTTTTAGGATCCTTCCTTGGACTATATCCAACTTCCCTCATGGGAACACAGACTTCAGTGCTGAATATAACTGCACAGCCAAATTTTGTATCATCCTTTTTATCCCAACTTTATGATAAATGTGTTTATTAAAACATAATGCAGCAAAGCACAACAAACCTAAACTACTGATACAGCGACTAGAAATTAGTTTGACTTCGAAGTTAAAATAGAAAAAAGTTTTACCGACTTTACCGAATTATATTACCGGCTACTCGGATTCTTTGCCAGTAATTTAATAACACTCATTAATATGGAGATCATTATTTAATGTCACAACTACCCGCTAATATTCTCCCAATTATAAAAATGCTCTACTTTGTCTCTAAGTTTATAGTTCTTTGATTTCCATCAGTCTATTTTGCTCTTGCATCTTCTTCTGAAGCTTCTCTAACATTGCAGAGGTCAAGGTCGCATCTCTTTTTATAAAGTTAGTTTAAGCAACCCATTTTTCTGTAGTTTAGGGGTGGAGCAAAACAACGGCACAATCAACACCATTGATTACATAAATATATCAATTTGCATTTTGTACCTCGACCTGTCCCAAGGGGGTAAGATGACTGTGCCCTGTCAAAGCATGGATTCACCTGGAGAACAAGCTGACGGAAAAAAAACAAAAACAAAACTCACCCATGATCATCTTAATTGTAGATTTTCTAATGTAAATTTGCTTCTTCATCACCCCCACGTTAAAAGCGATTTATGCACCGCTGCAGTATAGTAATATCATCTAGCTGTTGAAAACTGTAAACCTCTTCATAATGTTATGCTTTTGGTCGTCTATGGAGGCAGCACATTTGCATCTTTGTATGCAATACATACTGGGTTTAAGTATACATTAACTATTAGCTCTCATATGCAGGAGTGGGCTAGCACGTCACTTAGCACTGGTGAAATAACATGGTTCAGTGGTTATATTTAGTGCTTCACACAGTTACAGTACACAGTCAAATGGAGACTCAAGCTCAGAGCCTCAAACTCAAACACACACACACACACACACACACACACACACACACACACACACCAAACAGGCGATACCTCTCTTCCCTCCCTTGATGTTTCACTGTTCTGTTTCTGGCCCAGGAGCCACTCTGCTATCACACGCATATTTTATGTTCAGAGTTCATTTTAAGTTCAGTGTTGGGAGTACAGTATACAAGTGAGATCTATGTGTTTTGTGTGTTTTGTGTGTGTGTGTGTGTGTGTGTGTGTGTGTGTGTGTGTGTGTGTGTGTGTGTGTGTGTGTGTGTGTGTGTGTGTGTGAGTGCGTGCCTGGGTACAGTACACAGTCTATGCCCTTGAGAGTGTCACTTTTGAGTTGGTGGTTACTTTCTACATCTTTGACACCTGAGAACCCGAGCCTGACTTCTTTAACATCAGATTACACTTCTACAAATATCAGAAACAGAAAACGCCGCTGCTGTTGCTTTGAAAACTCTCACTCATCCCGGTCATCAGAGACTGGAGTTGAGCTGCAGAGCTTTGTATGGACGAGAGAAATATCTCAGAGTGTGAAGGTTAATTCACACCGTTGTTTTATTTATTAGAAGATGGCGAGAAGTTGTATTAAAACGCCAACTATGTTCTGAACTTCCCCTCTCTGTGAGGTCTCATCTCCTGAGAGATACTGGGATCTAAAAGCTTTCCTCCTCCTCCTCTTCTTCTTAGATGGTGGTCACTGGAATCGTTTCAGTCGGTGGTTTTTGGCTCAAAGCCACATCCTTATGTCCTTGCATAAAACATTACAGAGCCTCTGCACCATGTCCGCTGTCAGGCTCAACTAAGACAGCCATGCTGGGCTTTGAGCCAAGGGGAGTCAGCAATGCAGCCCATGCAAAATCAATTATAGGGCAGTTACATACATAAGTAAGCCTGACACTGTCAAGGTTGCATGTTGTCAATAAGGCCTATAATCCTGACCTGTGTATCTCGCCCTGGAACTACTTTGGGTGGTCCTGAATAACGCTTATGTGGTGCCAAATATAACAATTAGTCGATTTGATCAGGTTTATTTTTAATAACTGGCATCAATTTAATTGTAATCATATCACACTTTATAATCCTTAAATACTTAATGACCTCATATTAGCAATCCTATTAAGAAAAGTAATTTGTCTTGACAATGATGTGCTATTCACGCATTGTTTTTTCATTGTCTTTGTATGGAGAGTACAGATGGGCCCCTTGCTTCCACTTTCTCTGCACGGATTAATGAACTTGCTTGTAATTACATCCAGAGGTTCGTCAGTACAGGCTCAGAATGTTGTTTTAAGAGATACACATACACTGACACGCTGGAACACAGAAGCACACACAGAAACAAGCAGGCAGACTGTGTACACTCACACGACTTACAGCCAACATGTGCGAACCATATGTGGTCTCATGAGCTACCAATGGGAGTTTGGTGTATTGCTTTTTCTCAGCTTTTAGACTTATAACTTACTTTAACTATAGACTCAGTTGTTTTGGTTATCTTTGCTGGATTCACATGGTGGTGAAAAAAAATACAAGGACATAAAAAGACAAACGTTATGCCTCTCACGGGGACTTTTAGTTGAATTTAATGAAAATGCACCGACCGAGGCTGCACATCTGTAGGTCTTTCTAGAGGTTATTCAAGTACCGAGTGGGTCATAACAGTGAGAACAGATTAAAAGTAAAGATATGTGAAAATATTACTTTGGTAAGATTGAGTTGCATGCCATATGAAAAAAACAAAACAGAACAAAAAAACAGATTTATTTAAGATTGTGCTACTTTGACTACAGCATGGTGTTTGCAAAGTTACTATTAGTTGCAGATATCAAATAAAAGAAGTGGAGTAAGAGAACAGACTTGTCCCCAGGTGCAGAAAATGGAAATACTCAAGTTAAAAAAAATTGCATTCCATCAATGGGAACAAAGACGTATTGGGACTGGCACTGCAGGTTGTAAAACGTCAGTCAAAAATCACACATAGGTTTCCAATTGGGTTTAAAATAAATCTGGATCCCTTTCCCTCGTTTTTCATTTACTTTTTCCTTAAATTTGCCAACTCATCAACAGCAAGTGTCAATGTGGTTGATGTGAGTCTGCGATCATGCATGTAGTAATGGCTTAATAAGGTTCAACATTGTTTAAAAACTTTAAACCTGATGTTTTCTTATTCACCGAGCAACTGACAAACAAAACTACTGCGTTCAATGATTAGATGTAAGAAAAAGACAAAACAACACAGAATATGAATTTCCTTGCGACGTGCATACAAACACACACACACACACACACAAACACACAAACACATACACTCTCAAATTCCACAAAAGGCCTAATGATTTTCTTTCCCATCCTCCCTTTTCTGTTTTCATCTCCCTCTCTCCCTCTCCCTCTGTCCTCCTCTTCAGCAGGTCTCAAATCTATTATGAAGAAAAATGGTGTTGCCGACAAGCAGGGGAACAAAGGAGCCAAGAAAAACCTCAAGTTTGTTGGGGTGAATGGAGGGTAAAATCTTCTCTTTAATAAGCATCCAAGTTTGTGATTTATATCTGTATGTGGGCTGCAGTGTGTTTTGGTGCAATTCGATTTATGTGTCCAAGCATGTCTCACTACTTTTTTTATTTCTCATATGAGACTTCACCCTCAGTATTGCAGAATAACAATATGTGATATTACATTTCATCCTGATTTAATTTCAGAAATTCTTCAAAAACGTGGATTACACATCACACATTTTCAGAGTTGATTGAATGTGTTACATTTGGCAAAGTGGTTTCGGTCGGATTAGCCAGTAAGCCAGAAAACTGTTGAAAATGACTCGTTATCCTTAGAGGCAGAGTATGTCAAATAATACCTGGATTTTGTCCTGTAGGAAGAGCAAAAGATGCAAAAAAGCAAAATAAAATACAAATATACTGAAAGTAATGTACAGTTCGCTAAATTAAGGCTCAAAGCTTTTGTACATAAAGACCTCATTAGAAGGAATTTGTTCATTTTCACCATAGAGATTCTAGCAAATGTGTAAAAGTAAATGTGTTCATCCTTAAATTATATGGTTTAATAATAATATAATCCATGGGCAGCAATTCAAATTTAAGATAGATGAATTAATGATGCAGCATTCTGCAGTCAGCCGAGTGTGACAGCTCTTCACCCGGGTTGTGACCACAGTGACTGTGAACAAAGTCCAGCCGCGTCTCACACATCTGCTTCACGCTGTTAGTCATCAGGGCTCATTTGAAGACACACTGCCCCGAGTTCGACCTCAACGCTGCGACTGGGAGTGTGAATGTGTGTTCGCATGAATTTGTGTTGTACATAATGTGATGTGTGTGCATATTTCTGTCAGTATTGATGATCAGTGCTTTGTGCAGGTGTGCTTAAGTCAGCGTTTGCTGATGCTGGATGCAGTGTGTGTGTGTGTGTGTGTGTATTTGTGTATTTGTGTGAGTCCGTGTGCTCATAAAAGCTGATGAATTTTAAGTAAGCAGGTGGTAGTGGTTGGAAGGTGTTTCTCAAGAGAGGGAGATCTTTCTCTCTGTGGCTCGTCCGATTTAACTTTCTGGTCAACATGAACCATCTGTAAACACACAAACACACACTCGTGTTTGTGCAACTTGACAGACATAAATACCCCAGATGCTAAATTTTAAACTTAACCATAACCGCTACATTTGTGTTCCCAACCCCTAGCTTGAACATATAAGCAAGGCCAAAACCAAATCTACTCTGGAAATAAAAATTGGTTAACCTTAAGAAGCAGATTCTGTACACGGACTCTTTTATAGACCAATCAAAATATGTAGTTACAGAGCTACGTGCACATATTCGTTGTAATTACCTCAATTGTTCTCCGCATTTAACCCGTCCATGCATGTTCTCAGGGAGAGCGGCACGGTGGCTCCCCACTGCTCCGAGGATGGCAGGGAGCTAGTGAAACAAAAATCAAGCTTTAATTGGTTGAAGCAAAAACTGTCAATAAAGTAAAAAGTAACAAAAGTAACACAAAAACTAAGGGCAAAACCAGAAAACAAGTCAGAAACATGGAACACACGAGGGACAGTACATGAGGATGATAATAGGCGACCCATAGACTGAGCGAACAATATATCATATTACATTATGTATTACAATATAAGATATTACTACAAAATAAAACAGGAAACAATCAAAACAAAAAAACACAGACCATGACATCTTCCTCTTCTTGAGCTTTTAGTGGATTGTACAAAACTTTAAATTGTTTATTTTGCCTCTTATCACTCGATAAAAAAGTAAAACAGAAAATGTTTTGGTCCGTCTGATGATACATTTGTTTCTTGGTTTCTCAGTGCAATATTTCCAATGTTCCTCATTACTTGTTTTATTTGCCTCGGTGGCATTACCTTCTGCATACGAAGGAAATGGCTGCCATTAGGAGATCTGTTTTATTCCTGCGTCCCTGTTGTTACATTCCTGAGCATCGCTGCTTTATGACCTGCTCGCCTTCGCTGTGTGTTTGTCAGAGCTGTGGTGAGGTCTATTCTTTCCTCCCTGTTTTAGAATGACCTGCAAACAGAGCCTTTTTACAAAACAAATAATAAATTATCAATAAGTATTGTGAGGACCCACTTCTTCATAAACATGCAGATGGTCCACTTCTCGTCTGTCTCCTTTGAGTCCTGGACAACAAATATCTCTCTGTTTACTCGACTCCAAACAAGATTGACCAGATGCTATTTACGATGAGACAAACATGTCAAACAACAATATTTTCTCTGACTATCTTTAGACTTCTGCCCACACCAGGAAGTGGGCTGCTGTTTGCACTTCTTCTCTTCAGATGGTCCAACCGATCTTTCTCCTCCCTTGAGCTCCTCTGGAATCCAGAGAATGCTGTGTGGCCCCTGAACGCCTCTTGTGGTGTGGTGTCTCGGTGTATGTGTGTGTGTGTGTGTGTCTACAAATAGGCATGAATCAGAGGTATTCAATATGAGACTTATCTGATCACCAGCCTCACAAGAGTCTCCTTCATGATACACCTCAGTGATCACACATGTAATATATCATCGGCCTTTCCCCACGGAACAAGGTTCTGTTTTGTCCGAGGTAGCATATGTGAGTGTGCAGACATGCCTGTGGACCTTCATGTGTGTGTTTTACTGTGTGAAGGATGTTTTGGATATGTGGGCCAAGGTTGTGTTTCACAAGCATCTTTTTCATGTCACGCTTGAGGTGTGGAGGGGGAAGGACCTGTTGGTATTTATCCTGCCTTGACCTATGTTGACTTTACCGCTTTCATTTTTACCTTCGCTGATGATGTGGCTGCTTCTATATGTGGCCCATTTCTGTACACATGCTCACTTTAAGTGAAGAAACATGAGTCAGAAAGTTGGAAATCAAAAACATCAGTCGAATCTCGACAGCCTTATTAAAGGCAGACCAGTGAATAGAAGAGCGTCTGTGTTTGACGTCATGGTATCTGAAGTCTCAGGCAACCTGTGCAGTCTAATTTAACAGGTTTTTAGCAACTGTCTTTTTTAAGACTCGTAAGCCTAAGCGTCTAACAAAAAACCCACAGACTTTGAGATGAGAGAAATGGAAGGTGCAAAAATGCTAATTAATCTCCAGGTTTTAAGACTCCTGTTGCACTCTGTAGTCATGAAACACAGGCCAGCGTATGCAAACGCTGCCTTGTAGATGTCGTAACGTGTGGCACTTGCTTGTGTCCTCCAGCTATGAGACGACGTCCAGCGAAGAGTCCAGCGGAGATGAGAAGCCGAAGATAGAGGTGGAGGAGGAAGACAGCTCAGAGCCGGAGGTAGAGAAGGAAAAGGAGACGGAGCCTCAGCCAGAAGAGAAGCCCGAGGAGGCAGCAGAGACCCAGCAGAAGGATGAGGAGGTCTCGGCTGAGGGGGAAGGAGGTGCTGCAGCTGCAGAGAAGGAGGTTGAAAGGGGCCTGCTGGATCCAGAGATCAGCCAGGAGCTCCTGGAGGAACAGGCCGAAGGGTGAGACGGACAGAAAAGCTTCACTCATAGCTGTGTGTTAGGGATTGCATGGAATGCTTACAGTTGGCAGTCAGTGAAGAATACATGAGGCAAGTAAAAAAAAAAAAAAAAAAAGGCTCAGGCTCATCTTCTCTTGTTCAGTAATGTGCATCTCAGCTGCAAACCCACTGATCACTACAAACACGCTCTCCATCACAGCGAATTCGAGAATAAAAACGCCCACGATGTACAGTAATTTCTGCCATTAGGGCTCCCTCAAGCAAAACAATGAAAACAAAAGATGTTTGTGAAGTAGCGTGGGATCATGGGAGTTGTTGTCTTCGTTGTTTAACAGCCACAATCTCTGATGGAGATCTGACGTGGCTCAGGCAGAGTTGTCTGCGGAAGATGTAATGTATTAAAGTTTTATTCACGTTGTGTTTAGTCACACTCGCCCACTTCCCTCGTCACTCTCTGAAGTGTCGTCTGATGTTTCCCTTGAAGTCACAGTGACAGGCGACCAACACAGCACACAAGACAACAACATTTATGACAAAGGTCTAGCTGTTTTTGGACATTTCATTGCAGATATTTTATATATATATATCATATATACGTATATATATATACGTATATACATGTATATATATATATATACATATATATATATATGTATACATATATATATGTGAGCATGTACAGTACATATATATCTATTGCAAGGAATGTAATCAAAGCACTGTATGACGTACAACACATCCATAAAGACGCCAGTGTGACATGGGAGGTCAGGTGAGCACAAATGAGTGTTTTGTGTCCGGCTACAGCCTACATACTTTGTCTGAGTCAGGTGCTGAATGATACTTCAATATACAGTGGGGCGCACACACACACACACGCACACACACACACACACACACACATATACACACACACACAGAAATCCAATTATAACACACTCATGCCTACTTACACCGCATAACTCTTAATATCTTTCACGGACGCGCTGCCTCACTCACACACCGTAAGCCTCTGTTTCACACACACAGGTGCACACCTGTTTCCACACACACACTTTCATGTACAGTAGGCTTCACGCAAACACACACGTCACTATAAGCTGCTCTCGCTCTTACCAGAGGTCCCGGACACACACTTAATTCGATAAAGTAGCAGGGGTCTGGGACACAATGACAATAACCAGCGGTGTCGTCCTCCCTGTTACCGACTGATCACTTATCTCTCCCAGCCATGTGGACAGGGCCGAGGGCGCAGGGGCCAGCGGTAGACGGGGGGGCCCTCTGAGGCAGCACTTATATTAACTCATCACTCAACACTTGTCTGCTCGCGCCTGTGTGTGTGCGCGCTCGTACATACGTGTGTTTTATTGCTGAGGCACGGTTCACAGTGAGAGCCACTCCGCCTGAGATGTACAGTATGACTCTGCATGATCGACGAGCAGCGAGAACACTTGGTGGATATTATCAGGCAGTGAATCAGTGTAAACGGTTACCGTCGAGGTCTGTGTGCGCGATCAACGTGCCAGACTGCTGACTGATGTGTGTGTACGCTGTGCAGGGGCCCCGCAAGGCATCTTTTATCTTTTGTTTTCAGCCCAGGCAGAATTTACACAAGAACCGAAGCATCTTGGCCCATGTGTTGTGCAGACTTGACGGTTTTTCCACTTCAAACCTGAAAAAGCAGTAAAGAAAACAATCGAAAGAACAGATGTGGAGTGTGCTGGGTTAAATTTGGATGTTTTTCGCTTACAGATACTCCTGGTTCACTTGAAAGTTCTTGAATAAAAAAAAAATAATCCTCAAGAGATTGTGGGGGTCGAGAACCTACTCCTAACTGTTTTGTTTGGTCTTTATTTGCAGGGAGAAAGTTGACAAGAAGTTTATAGACGCCTGCCTTTATGTAAAAGACCGCATGGAAGAGGTCTCGTCCCCGGATAAAGAAATGGTAAGTGGTTTCTTTTGGCTGTGAAAAAATGAAGTTAAATGGAAAGTTTACTGATTTTTATGTGTGTGCTTAATGAAGTTAATTGAAGCAGTAAATTCCTCAGCGCATGAAATGTTGACATGGAGAGCTGAGTTCTCCTGCTGCAAAATCCGTTCTTCTACCGACTCCAGTGACACATTTGGTGTTGCTTGAAGAGCTATGAGCTATTCCGGCCTGGATTTAGCCTCTGGGTAGCCGAGGGGCTTGCTGCTGCTCGCAAACAAAACTTGTTCTCTCCTAATTCTCCAGTAAAGAATATGGCATCCCCAAAAGAAAAGCGCAGACGCTGTTATGGAGCAGCATGGACGCCAAAACGAAGCTGTTTTGCATTTTATGTCTTGATATGCAATACATGACTTTTTTTCCTACTTGAGGGGACGTTTTACATACATTTTCCCAGTCGGAAGAAATGTTTTCGATTATTCCAACACCACATGAAGGCACCATGCATGCGATCCTCAAGGCCCTGCTGACATGACTCAGCAGCAGGAGAACTCTCCTGGTCAATACAGCACGCACTGAGAAATGTATTGCTTCAGTCGATTACATTTATGTTGCAGAATTTCCCTTTAATGTTCATGGTTGTCAATCTATCCTCCCCACTGTGTCAGCATTATGTGTCCATATTCTTTCTAATTCTGGAAAGATGAAAGAGGTAAAAAAGAAGTCACCTCCCGAATTCAGACTCAGAGCGAGTGATATTTGTTTAGGGAAAACGCTTCAGCCTCCTTGTTGATAATCTGTTCGAGCTCTCTGACTTCAGTGAGTAGAATAACGAAGAGCTGTGTGGTTTACAGCATCATTCCTCAGGCTAAAAATGTAAGCTGCTCGACAGCTCAAACAGTAAGAAGTGTGTTTAGGGAACAATAAAAACGCTGCCTTTTACATTCATACCTTTTCCCTCCCCTCGCTCTCCTCAGCGTCAGGTGTTAGTGGTGCTCTACCAGGAGTGGTTCAGGGTCTCCAGTCAGAAAGACTCGCAGGCCGATACTGTCCGATTATACCTCCGACAAGTGGGCTTGACCACACCCACTCTCCTGCCATACGTAGTGAACCTGACGGACGGCAACGGGAACATGGCCCTGCACTACAGTGTGTCGCACTCAAACTTCCCTGTGGTCAAGCTGCTGCTGGATACCGGTGAGATGCAAACGCACACAGCTGCATGCAGGACAGAGGAGCACAGCTACAGAAACACACTTTTCGCTATAGTTAAACATTGCGTCTGTGTGTTCAGGTCTATGTGAGACGGACAATGTGAACAAGGCAGGCTACACGCCGGTGATGCTCGCTGCGCTGACGGCTGCTGAGACCCCTGACGATCTGGAGGTGATCCAACAACTGTTGAAACTGGGTGACATCAATGCATGCTCCAGACAGGTATTTATATATACCTGCACAGACACATTAGTTCCCCTGAATTTATTGACTCGAACGATTTCCTGTGTCGTCTGCCATTGTTTGAAAAGGAAGTTGTGTTTCAGGCTCAGTAAGTCTGGGAGTTGAATAAATCCACTGGGGACATTAGGGCATGTGAGGAAGTTTTGTTTTTTTTTACAAGTGGGTCACTTAATAAAAATAGACCAAAACATCAGCTTTTTTGTCTCGACAGCAAGGCCAAGTTGAGTGCAACCAAACAAAATGTTCTCTCAGCTTCTTCTTCCTCTACCACTCTTTCCCTCACCCTCAACCCTGCAGCCCCCCCCTATTTTATTTATCTGTTTATCTCCCCTTCACACCTGCCCTCTTACTATTCTAACGCTATATTTCTCACTATTTCTCCAGGCGGGCCAGACGGCGCTCATGCTCGCGGTGAGCCACGGCCGCGTTGCCATGGTGAAGCTGCTCCTGAGCTGCGGCTCGGATGTAAATGCCCAGGACCGCGAGGGCTCCACGGTGCTGATGGGTGCCTGCGAACACGGACACACACACATCGTTCGTCTGCTGCTGGAGACGGGTCGCTGTGACCTCAGCCTCACGGATAAGGTATTCTGTTGTACTGTAAACAATGATGACAGTGATGGTACTGTTACGTTCTCCCCTCAAAACAAAATCACAAACCGAGGTCGCAATGGGGAAACTAACAAGAAAACACTGGAAAGGGGTCCTTGGGGTCTATAAGGCGATGGCGAAAACTCGCAAAAGCCCACTAAATCTATCAAAAGGATAGAGGAACAAAAACAAAGGACCCAAAAACCAAAAGTAAAGAGTCACTAGGAGGAGGGATTTTCTGTCTAGATATAGGGGAAAATAAACCTTGTCACGAAAAAAAATGAAAATGCCACCCCAACGCACACACAACACACAACCGAGAGAGCAAACTGATGGTGTTTACCCTCCGGTGTCACTCTCACACCTGAGCTGCTGGACCCAGCCTGCTTTTATAACCCAGGCAGGCTGATAGGCTGCAGCTGTGCAACGAGTGCAGGTGCACTCGATCAAGGTGGATCAGGCAGGGGTGGAGTCTAACCTACCTCCACCCATAACAGTACAGATGGGGAGATGCCTACTGGTTGTAGAGCCATGTCCCATCTTGTTTGACATATAAGACCTCTTTTAGGATGCTCTCTCTCTTTTTGGAATATACGTAAATGTTTGTCTTTTCTTTTAACAGGACATGAATTGAGGCATTGTTAGTTTTCTCACTGCACTCCACTGCATAAACATTGTAGCTCTCCTGCAGAGACAAAAAGAGACATAATAAAAAACTGGCTTCAGAAGGGGTTCACCTCTTACCTCCAAAGTAGCTGATTTCTACATGGAGCAGGTGGAAATAAAGAACCAATCTGGATCGAGGGGAAGCTTGAGGCGAGAGACTAAGACTTCGTCCTGAGCTGTCCTTAGCTTAATTTAGACTATGATGACTCTTCTGTGAGGAGAACCCCGGGATCATTGCTGTTTACTGAAACTATTCAAGAGTTGAACATATCATAATTTTAAAGATGCAATATGTAAGAATTGGCCTCATGTTGAAATCATACTCAAAACAGATATGAGGGAAGCATATCACCAGAGTAACCGCTAACTGCTGCTAACGGTGGCTGCCGTTAGCTAGTTAGCTCAGTTAGCCATGCAGCTAGCAGTCCAGACTGGGTGCACTGGGGAAGTGTTGATGTTTATAAGGCTAGCTGGTTAGCATGTCGACTTCAGTAAAACACGATATGTCATCATGTCAGAGCTTATTATGTTATTTAGTGATTTTTTGAGTGTTTTCAACTAAAATCTTATACATTGCACCTTTAAAGTAAAGTGATGAAGACAAAATAGGTGCCTGCACACTGTGGAATATGTCACTAGACATTAGGCTGCCCCTGCGGACAGTGCAAGGTGCCATGTAGCCGCTGCCTGACCCACACATAGAAGATTGATTGTTCAACCTTGTACATTATTGATTTCTCTAGATTGATGATCTGCAGTCTGAGGTGCCCATGTTAGAAAATGTCCATATCAAGACTGGTGCCTTTTCTCTGCCAGTGCACAAACCTGCTGCACACAATCCTGTAAACACTATTGTGAACAGGTAGCAAACCTCCATCCAGACATTTTATTTAATAATCAACTATCAAAAAAAATGTTTGATGTATATTTTATATTAGTCAAATACTGTGTTCTTAACAACTATCCTAAATCATGAAAAGTCTTCAGTATACCAGTACAACAGATGTAGCCCGGATTAGACTGCACCATGTGGATGAATGCATACAGACGTATCCTGCAATCATCCTGTAACTCAACCACGTGCCTCTGGTTGATCATATGCTGTGTGACTCCATGACAATACGTGAGCACACACTATATTTAGTGGTAGCTTTCGTGGTAGGGGAAAAAAAACGTTATCGCCATAAGTGGGTAAATAAGCAGCTCTCGCAAGCAATTTTGAAATATATGCAAGCAAGTCAAGCGGTTTACATGGAGTGTGATACAGAGTGTGTCACACACTGTTCTGAGACATCTGTGTTCCCATGAGACAACAGGTCTCTCACAGTGTGCAGCCCTGTCTGGTGGAGTTTACTGTAATTTCTTATATCTAGCCTTTGATTTGAAATAAATAGGAGACGGGGAGACGATGAGCATGTGAGAGTGGTACAGGAAGCACTGCCAGTTCAGTCAGCCGGGAACATTTACTGCTGCAGTGTGTGTCTAAACTCATGTCTCAAGCCCATCTCAAACTAATTAGAGATGAGTTTGGAGGGCTTTCATTTTTTGAGAGATTTGTTCTCCCAGTGGCATGCTGGGAAGAATGTTATCCGCAGGAAGCAAATATAGATTTAGCATTCTCATTTTTGATAAGTGCTGGTATAGCCTGATTTGTTCCATAAGTAATGAGCATGCTGGATGTTATGAGAGGCAGCTGTAATTATCTGAGCTGTTGACGAAGACAGCAATTGAAAATAAACCTGAAAGCATCACCGATTTGTGAAACCTACTGGCAGGAAGCCACAATGAAACCACACAGAAAGTAGTGTTTATTTTTCCAGTGTCCAAGCATCTTTAAGAGCAGTTACAATTCATGATTGAGCCACCGGTGGACTCAGGGTTCGAAAAAACTCATGTTCGAAGAAAGGCTGCTCTTGGACGCCCCTTTGGTAGATAAAGTACGACAAAGTGCCCTGGAGGTTGCCGCTCCAGTGGACAAAATGGGGGGAAGTGCCCTCTCTTCAATATAAATAAATCATACAACTTATACTTATATATACTTTCTTGAGGTTCAACCTTCATTTCTGCCTGTGACAATGCTGCGCTCACACTCTGGTTAGGTTTAGGCACAAACACAAAAAAAACTAGGCCACGCTCATGTTTTGGCCTGAAATACCCTTTTTTTTGCTCACCACAGAAAGCTTAAAATTGTCCCGACGTCTCCTTAAAAATATCAAGCTGTGCCACGCTTACGAATCTTAAAATGCCGCGGTCCCTTGTCAAAAATATCGAGCGGTTTCAGCTAACAAATGTTGAAAAGCAAAGCAGTCTCAAACTGTGGAGCCTTCTTGCCTGTGACTCCACCACCACCCACCTCCATCATCCGACGTGACAGTCAGGCCATAAACATGTAACGCGATCGTGATATGACACATTTTGTGCAGATGTTCATATGGTACGCACGCTATGACACAGACAAATGTGAATGTACCAGTAGTTTGCAGAAACCGTAACTGCCAACATTTAAACCTGTGACTGGGCTGAGCTTAGACTCGACACATGCCGCTGTGTTGTACAGCATCGGGTTCCACAGTTGTTGTTTTTATGTTGCGTTGCTCATTTTCGAGAGTTTGTTTATATTGAAGTGTCAAACGTTTCTTACTAATGTCTATATTTATGTCTTCTTTGCCTTGGAACACTTCCCCCATTTCTCTTCACCCTACAAAACCTCCCCAGGCTTTTCATTTAACCCTGTCTTATTACACGGGCAATTTCCTCATGATGAAGAGGCTTATCAGTGGATATTATAATAATCTTTGTTGCGCATTTGGATGTGTAATTTGGGGTGAAAATGATTAGATCAGATGAACAGAATCGTGACAAATCATGATTCTAAACTGGCATTCCACAGACTCACTTCCAGAGCTCCTCTAGCAGCATTGCTTGTTATCAGGGCAGGTGCAGTGTATGTAATGTAATGTCAGGAGATAGGACAACACAACACTGCCACTGTCAGGATGAGAACGGTCACTGCAACGTCTCTGATGTGAGGCTGTGACATTTTCTCTCTGTTTCCCCCCTAGAATGGACAAACAGCACAGGCGGTGGCGGAGGGAGCCTCCCATCAAGACATAGTTGACCTTCTGAAGGCCCACGCTGAGTCCCGAGCCTCTGAGCCCTCGTCCAGCGCGGACCTCCTCTGAGCCAGGCCGGCCCTGTTTACATCTACACCGCTCCAGCTAGCAGACCCCCCAACCCTTCAATTTGCAAGATCCTGTGCTCGCCACGGTGGAGGGGAAAAATCAAGGACCGTGGTGACAACCAACAAGACTGTATGACCAGTGGAAAAAAGTGGATTCGCTCTGTTTACCGTGGAACTACAATGAAACCTCTGAGACTGGAGTGTCCAGTACGTTATTCTTCCACATCTCTGCCAACATGCCCTGTGGGTGTTTATGGATATGCTGCATCAACCACTCTGTGGACAGAAAACAAAGGGAGCCGTCAGATTATTGATAAGACATTGCCATAGCAACAAGTGTGATTGGCAGGATACTATTTAGGGGACAGGGTGGGAATATAAATAGGGATCGGGGAAGGACGGATGAAGAGATACTCTGACGAACTGCTGCTTCTGATCATCAACTAGCTCTTCAAGCAAAATACTAAGCACATGATCTACCTGTCAAATATATTAAATATGACATAATTTCTATTTTTCTTTTTCTTTTATGACATTGACATCATTCTTTTCATATTTGGACATAAGCCATTATTGAGAACATAGATTATGTAGAATGTTATTCCAACAGATTATAATCATATACAAACACAGAAACTGTATTTTCTACTGCACTTTTTTTATTGTGTTTGTGTACGGTGAATAGTTCTCGCTAATATCGATGTCCCGAAAATAACTATATATCTCCAGAAGTGCGAATTACATAATTGAATTAAAGAATCGAACTTCATGATCAAATTTCCCATCACTCGCTGGATATGTGACGTCATTAAACGCATTCATTTCGCCATAGTAATATTGTTTTTTCATGTACAGGACGTACGGTGATCATCATCTGTGAATTATCTGAAAATCAAGTGGTTCAGTCGGAGAGACACTGAAGAAATGATTTTTTTTATAACCACAATATAACCAGAGTATAGAAAGTCTTCTGAGGAGAAGATTGTACTGTTCTGAGGGTGCTGCATGCAAATACACAGTTACTCCCCCTACTGGCTGTCTCATAGTACTAAACAACAGTATGTTGTAATACTGTCTGTGCTCATGATTAACATTTCTCTCGTTCTTCGTCCCCACCCCGGGTTCAGATATAACGTATGTCTTGTTCGCCTGCTCGTTTGAAATCGAATCATGTATGCAACTGCTACAAAAATGCACAATGAATGTCAGGCTGGCTGTGATACATTCCAAGAAAACATGTAGCAAGTCTATAACTGCACTGGCATGGATCATGGGACTAACTGAGACAATGTCTGTCAGTGGGTTGGTAGATATAGGGAATGAGTCTGAATATTTTTTACTAACACTAGTCCACTTCGTTCCTGCCTCGAGGCACTCCTTCATTCGTACATTAAAACTGTAACTGACAAGACGTTAAAACAGGAAGCAGAGGGTTGTTTATGGCTTGCAGTCCTAAAAAGAAGCAATATCAGTGATATTCCACCTTTTCAATCAGAAACCAGGTAGAGAGAGAGAGAGGCTTTGGTCTAGCCTTAATCAGATGACCATCCTATATTTTAGAGGTGATGTGATGTGTTTCAGGGAGTGCCGTCCTCTGTTTCCCACAATTCTACACCCACATTCTTAAAGTATCTTAAAACAGGAGTACTGGTCTGATAAAATGTTTACAGCTCAACAGCTCCCCTTCAGTGGCCACCGCAGAAACCATCAGTCATGAGTCTGCAGGGAACAAAGGGATCAATCTTATTAGCTATAAACAGACATCTGGAGGAGTTTTCACTCATCCACAGTGATCATGACTGGTGGATATTTGACATTTACTGTAAATAAAAGCTTTAAAGGGGTACTTTATTATTGCACCTCCATAATGTTGGGGAACCATCAAGAGAATTAAAAAGAGGAAAAAGAAAGAAATTATCAAAATGAGGCGCCAAGGGGCCGAGATATCATGACTGTCAGTCCCTAGTATGAGCCTACAAAAACACTGTAGAGTACACTACAAATCCCATAATGCAACCAGTGCCATCATTTTGCCTGGTAAATGTCCATTTCTTTCAAGCTCCATACCCCCAATTGGTAATGAGGGCTTTCTCTTATCAATTTTAAAACAATGAAATGTTTGTTTTTCCAGCAGTGAAAAGAAAAGTTATGCGAGGATCATTTTTCCAGATAACACAATCTTGGTTGTTTTGACTGACTTCAGAAAACTCCTCCAGAGAAAACACTATACAACTGTTTTGTAGTACTCCTCATGACGAACAAACCGACTCAAATGTGTAAACTTGCATTGCCTCATTAAATGGTGCCTGAGGTTTCTTGGGGTCACTGAAGGGGGAATTAAAAGGGGAAAACCACTCAATTTAACAACTGCCATTTCTGTGGTCTGTGATGGTCCAGTCTGCATTTACAGCCAGAAAATGAATCAAGTCGAAGTCTTGGATCACAGTGAACTCTGGACAATGTTCAGAAATCTTGCTGACAAACATCTCGGCTCTTATTATTACTTTTAGAGAGCTCGATTTTAAATTTATTGTCGTTCTTTAGTCATGATGGATCTATGTTGCCATGACTACAGCTTCTACAGCTTTTCTGTCTCGGGGTGTGATCTGACCACCGATCCTGCACCAGTACTCTCTCATTCCAAGAGACTTTATTAATGTGGGCGCTAACGTGGGACAGTACAGACTGGCGTGAAGATAGGCCTGTTATATAGAGTTATATTGGTTACATAGTGGTATATACAATGGCTGCATTTACTCGGCAACAGTGGGAATTTTTCAACAGTGGCTTTCTTCAGATCATCTTCGTGTGTTGAGTCACAGAGTAGCACAGATTTTTCTCGACGTTGAGGCTGCGTTTACACAGGATCAGAAACTCTGCGAGGCACATGTGAACATTGTTAGTTGTCTGTAAAGGATGGACGATAAATTAAGAATCTGTGTAGCTTCCCACAATTGAACACAGCTAAAGGATGGTCCGGTCTGTGCCGTGTGGAGTATCTGGTATATCTGGTCTTCCGTGCCTGTGTGTTAAGTCTTAAAGTAAAATTGCATCCATATGTTTAATCCAGTGTGACCCAGATGTAACGAGGTTTCACAAGTGGCTCAACACCAAAGAACTGAAATCCAATCTGTTTCACATGGGGTTAAGTATATAGTTTTATCTGTTTCTGTACATTCAGCCAAATACATGTACATACAGTATTGTGAGAAATATATATAACAAGTATTGTCTGACAGTTTGCTCTAAAAATTATATTAAGTATTTATTCCAAATGATATATTTTTTAACCATATATAGTATACTTATGTATGCATGGACAAATATTCCAGTGATTCTGTTGGAGGGGGAATTTGGATGATTGGAAATTATGCTAAGTGTTCCCTGATGATGTGATTATTCAGCTTATCTTTGGATGGTTGGGCGGTATAGTACATGTGTGGTTTGACAAGGTTGTGGACTGTGTCATGTGCCCTTTTATGCTACCTTTGACATTTGTGGGGATGACGCGAAGCAGATTTGACACCGGCTTACTCTACAGGGCCGACGTCTCCCTTGTTTGAGTGCCCATCTGAAAAATCGAAGTGTATGTACACGACAGAGTCAAATGTAAAAACCTGTACCTCTCGAAAATATCCCTTGTACGACGGGCTTATATGTTACCAACCAGAGAACTACTTCTAAATAAAGAAATATGAAGATTTAAAAATATTAAATGCCCATTTCATGTTGTTCTTGATCATTTCCAACAGAAAAAGCAGCTGCTGCAGAGATGTAACTGTGTTCTGTTTTTACATCAGCAATGTGTAAAAAAACAAAAAGCCTTTATCTTCAGTTATGATCATTTGGGAAATGCACGAAAAATGCTTTAATCTGCTGGAAGTCAGTTGTGTAGTGTTAATATATCTGCTAATGGGGCTAAACTGTTATTTTAATACAAAACTACACATCAGAATATGCAACATGTTCCATATTATTTCCCTTGGGTTCCTTAATGGCAACCTGAACACCATTTAGAAGAAAATCATTGTGTTGTGATAATTATCAGGTTAGATTTTCTTTTTTTAAAAGCTTTAACAGAACCAAAAGGTTGCTCTGTAACAACAATATATACGCACAGTGCAGCTTCTACATGAGACAACGTGTCTGTCAACACTTGATTTTAAGAATACCAAACACTATAAATGAATCAAAGCCATTTTGATGTGCATCAGGATGAATGTGCTATTATGCAGTCGCTGCAACTAGATCATTTTTCTCTGAATACGTTTTTAAAAAACAGTCTGCTGGTGTTGCCAATCATTTTTTCATTAATCCCCTGAGCCGCAACAATTCCCCGGCAGCTTGGAAGGCTTGTTTTCTTTAAAAGAAAAAAAGAAATCACAGAAATTACAGCATTTATCATTGCCAAACACAGTAAAAATATAAATTATCAAAGGATTTTTCACATATCCTATGTCTGATTTCCCATTTTATCGCACAAATCAAGGGTGACGAATACTTTTGTGAGGACAAGTGAACAAATCTAAGCCTTAAATACAGACACTTCATCAGAATCACTTTATTCTTTATTCAATGTCTCATATAAGATTTCACATTTCAATCAAGTACATTTTAAACACTGTATTACATTTTGTAATATAGGTAACACCATAAAACTAACAAGAAAACACTGGAAAGGGGTCCTTGGGGTCTATAAGGCGATGGCGAAAACTTGCAAAAGCCCACTAAATCTATCAAAAGGATAGAGGAACAAAAACAAAGGACCCAAAAACCAAAAGTAAAGAGTCACTAGGAGGAGGGATTTTCTGTCTAGATATAGAGGAAAATAAACCTTGTCACGAAAAAAAATGAAAATGCCACCCCAACGTGCACACACACACGCAACACACAACCGAGAGAGCAAACTTATGGCGTTTACCCTCCGGTGTCACTCTCACACCTGAGCTGCTGGACCCAGCCTGCTTTTATAACCCAGGCAGGCTGATAGGCTGCAGCTGTGCAACGAGTGCAGGTGCACTCGATCAAGGTGGATCAGGCAGGGGTGGAGTCTAACCTACCTCCACCCATAACAGTTTCCTTACCTCTTGACTGTACTGTGTCCGTAGAAGTGCAGGACTTATTTTGCTAGGATGTGATTTTGCTTATGATAGGAGCAAAAAAACAAACAAAAAAAACAAAACAAAAAAACCAAAAAAACACACACCCAGGAACTAGTCGAGGTTCGTTGAGGTTAACACATCTCTCTGAATGCCAGTGCCATTACATGTTGTAATAAAAGGCAGTGACCAGCAGATGGTGGTATTACCGTGTGGTAAGAACACCAACTGAGGGAGAACAGCAGCTTCTGTCTTTCTCCCCTTCAATATCTAGAAGCGCTCAGTCAAAGGCAACTGGCCTGGGTGAAGATTTACATTTCTGGACTGGGCTAAGGATGTCAGGAATATGTGGGTCATAAAGCCACATGGCAGTCAGGTGAGAGTCATTACATCAAGGTGGAAGACTTCAGGAGAAGGCAACAATGTGCTATTGTCTTTGACTTCTTAACTCTTAATTTTCTGAACTCTTAAATGAGCAATAAAAAAGCTGTTCGCTTTAACGCATGCTTGTTAATTGCACAATGTAATGGCTGTAGAATAATGACTCATCAGCGTAGATTGGTTCCCTATAAACCTCCCTTTCATTATGCAGTTTTGACTGCTACTGGGCGTCAGATCTTCAAATGAAAAGGAAAAATGAAGGCCGGCTGGGGATCCAGTCGGGTTGGCATCGTTTCTATCTACCATCATGTCTCCATTGGAGACACAGTGAATTAATCAACTCATGCTTTGTCCTTTGTCCACTGAAGAACTGGAAAGCGATCCAGTTGCTGTTGCGTCATCCAACAATAATACCACTTGATGAAAAAGCTGTCTGTTTTCACTTTTCATTTTTGTTATAACCTGGTTGCTCACTGAGAACAGCTTCTCAGGCAGAAACGTGGAACAAGAAGAAGTCAATGAGAAAATACAAACCCTTAATCAGTGGTTGGAAGAAGTATTCATAACAGTTGCTGAAGTAAAAGTAGCGATAGCACACCTTAAGATACTCGGGATCCCATCTTGGTGAAAGTTTGGTAGCCTTGTTAAAATTAAAGGTTGTGTTATGTGACTCAGATAAAAAGTGTTATTAAAGATCTCCTCCACAAAGGCAGACAAAACTTTACGATGTGTGTCTGACTTCAAGTTCCCACATCACAACTGAATATCCGACCGGGATCGAGTGTTGATGTCACAGATTTATTAGTTTGGATGTTTTTCCAGAAAAAGGGCACCCTTGCAGAGTTCTTCCTAACATGGGGGCACCAGGGGAGCGAGCCATCCATCGGAATGTACAGTATGGGAGCGGTATGAGCAAAAGACTGCCTGGAGACATCAGTCCTCTCCAACGAATCTCCACTTTCAGGCGTTGTAGCCAGTTTAATGGACAATTAAGTGCCAGCCATTAGATAACCTTGATCGTTATGCCATGTTAACTGCCTGATTTCCTGCGGGAGCACTTCTGCATGGAAACATCTGCTGTCAATAGACTTTGTTTCCTTCTTTCTCGAGCGTTTCCTTTGTTCTGGCGGTTACCTGTGCATGTTGAGGACTCAGTCTTGCACTTGTTTTAATCTAATCATATAAAGCTCTACATTTACGCAATGGCTTTCTCAGTGACTGTCACAGATTTGTCAGTTTTTAAAAGTGATACAGAGGATTGTTTCATTTCTGCTAATGAAGACAGTAGCTTTCTAGTCTTTTAAGTGTCAGTTTTGAAGCTTTGGAAGAAAATGAAGAGTAAGACTTAAAAGGGGCTCTGTGGAGCTTCTTTGTCATGCTTGAAGCTGGTTGTTAGTTTATATTGGTGGACTCCATTTCTCAAGAATTGTGAGCGACTGTTGCTCTCAGTGAGAGACACTGAGTCGAGAAAGATTGCGCATAAACCTTTGGACTGTCATGAAAAATCAGATCAGGTCCTTAACAAAGAAATCCACAGTCCAGCAGCATTAAACAACTCAGACAAATCTTCAACAGGCTTTTCTAGGCAACCAAGAGAGATGGGGAAGGTCTCATTTTTCACGTCACTGTACAATCTGCTCACAGACAGCCAATAAAAAATGTAAATTTGCCACAAATTGATACGTACAGCACCTTTATGGCTTGAACTACATGAAGCAGTCTTTCTAACTTAAATTAGGTCTGTTTCTTTCACCCTCCTTTATCTTTCATACTGTAAATACCTCTTCATACCAGCGTGAATATGCAAGATTCAGCTGTGAGACACGTTTAAAAACACACATTAAGACAGTGAGCCAGTGGAGCTGAACGGGTCCAGCTCGTGTCTGCCACGGTAATTTAAAAATAAAAGCCTGTATAGCGATTCTATTGGTATGGTTAGGGTTTATTGCCACTATTACTATTAATAAAACACAATACCCGCGCAAATAACATTTCACTGTGCTGGAAAAAAACCTTCACGGAACGTTTTGATTGATAAAAGGCAGGCTGGAAATTCATTTTTACAGGAAACAGATGGTCGTTAATCAGAGAGGAGGAGGGTGATTTGCTCTTAACTGAAGTGGATGATGTGTTAGTGCTGTTTTTGAGTCGTTCCGGCTGCAGTAAATACACGCGCGTGCGCGCGCGAAAACACGAGTGGAAGCACAAACGCACACATAGCGATGCAATTTCCGAATTTCCCTTCCCTTCAAGTATCCCCATACACTGAGGAGGGTAGAGGAGAGGATAATGAGTAAAAATGATGTTGTTCTCTCCTCATCAACTGCTGCCTGGAAGCCGGGGGATTGTGAAGATGAAGGCTTAACTGGCAGGATGCAAATCGGGTACTTCTGGGTCTGAACGCCCCTCACCTGTCCCAGCAGGTAGAACATTTAATTAAATCCGTTCCTCACGTATATGCTAAAACAACATCTGCAGCACAAAGGGGTAAAATATTTGTTTTGGTGTAATTGCGCCGAACACATGCCTCCGTGTGCCACGGACACCATTTGTGGCGGGAATAAGCCCATCACAGGGAGCGTGGAGCCAGCCCATTACGGGCATCCACTTTATGTAGAGTATGTATGGATGCCCTCAAACTCAACTCACACTGGGCTCCAGCCAATTACACTGATATACAGCGTTCACATTTTGTGTGTCTGCATCCTCACGCACGCAAACACACACAACAAGAGGCTGGTTTGTTCTTCAAAATGGGAATCTCTGTGCTAAACAGTAATCCCTTCATCATACAGCACACATAACTAAACATATAGAGACGGAGGACGAGGGAACGGATGAGGATATGGAACGCGCACGCACACACACACACACACACACACACACACACACACACACAGTACTCCTAATCTGCATTGCAGATGTTTTTTGTGGCCCCTCTGTCTGCCAACACCAGGATGATGAGCAGTCCTCGTTAGCACGGAGACTTTTAGCTGTAATTATCTGGTAATGGCACTTAGCCCATCAACTCCTCCTCTAGTGTGTTCCAGTGAGTGCGCACACACACACACACACACACACACACACACACACACACATACTGAGTATATCAGACACACATATTCAGACACAGGCACACATGCTGGCATGCAGCTGCACAGACAGACACAAACACAGACTGACAGACGCACATGACCACACACAGCTGGACAGAAATCCTTGAATACAGACAAAGAGATGCGCTCAGACAAACACACAGGCAAACATTAAGAGCTCCACACAAACAAACACACATACAGCGCTCCATATCCCTGCTCCTCCGTCTGCCCCCATGGCTAATCTGTGCAACTTATTATCCAGGAGATAATAGGAACTGTCATCCACGAGGCAGAGAGAGAGAGAGAGGGAGGCAGAGGGGTGGCCGTGTGTTCGCTGCATTTTTAAACAGGAGGAGATTTTACTACTGTAACTTTACGAGGCCAGATGTGGAAAATGAACCGATCTGGCTCCTTTCACAAAGTCCAAACACCTTATCGCGGCAACAAAAGGTGCTGCAAAGTGTTACAAAGGGAGGAGCAGAAGTGCTGATAGGTGTAAAATGAAATGGACCAAGAGAGAGACAGAAGGAGAGAGCGAAAGAGAGGGGGGAGATGTAGAGAAAGAGCTGATGCAAACGGAGAGAAGTTAAAAACGGCAGAGGGAGAGTGAATGTTAATTTGCTTTTAACAATCAGATTTTATTGCAATGGTCGTGCAACACTTTGGTCGGGCATTTGGTGAAATTATTCACACATAAACACGCATTCTCGGATACAAAGCACAAAGAGGCAGAGAGAAAGAAGTAATGAAAAGGGAAACGTGAGGAGACAATAATGGAGAATGAACCCTAACCCAACCCTTCCAGAACCCGAACCCAAACATTAGCACAGATCCTGCTGTCGGTCGCTATGGTTTAGAAAAAAGTGCTGTGCCCTGAAAACAAAATGCTAGATTATTCTTTCTTGGATGAAAGAGTGCGGCAGATTGCTGCGATCAGTTTTGATAATAATAACATTGGTGTAGTGGAGGCCTCCAGCCAGCAGGGGCAGCAGAGTGGGACACTTACAAAGTGATGATATGTGACATGTATAGGAGTATACTACACTAATTAAAGGGATATTCCGGGGTACACCGAGTAAGACTGCCCTTCGAGAGGTCAACTTTGTAGACCGCTAGCTTAGCTAGTTTTAGCAACCTCAGAAAAGACCGCACGAAAACAATACACTGCAGCTTATGTGTCCAACTAGAAACCGCCATCAAAAAGCCACTCATAGCCACAATTAATGGTCAGAACAGCACCAAACTTCAGCAACAGTACATGTACAGTCCCAGCACACAGTACGAAGCATCAAACATCTGCTAGCTTTGCCGGATTTGTATTGAAAACACGGCACAACTCACCCTCTCCTCCAGCAGCCTGCCTGGGTGGGGAAGCCCTGACGAGTCAATTACTGAGTGCAGTAGATTTCCGCAGCTCAAGTGTGAAAATGTATGATTATGTATGTATGGTGCTGTTCTGACCATTATTTGTGGCTATGAGTGGCTTTTTGATGGCGGTTTCTAGTTGGACACATAAGCTGCAGTGTATTGTTATCGTGCGGTCTTTTCTGAGGTTGCTAAAACTAGCTAAGCTAGTGGTCAGCAAACTTGACCTCTCGAAGGGGAGTCTTACTTGGTGTCAAGGTGTGTTAGACCATGGATTAAACTTACACCAGAAAATCCCTTTAAATCCACGAAGAGTCCACAAAGGAGAAATTGCATTGCATTGCATTGAATTGACTTTTTACGGCATAAAAAATCAAAACAGTTCATGGATGGTGGTGAAACACGTCCCAGAAAAAATAGCCTGTATAACTGAACACAGGGGGATCACAAGGGGAGTCACCACAGGCGACGGGGCCCAGCTCAACTGGATTTGGCAGCCTGACACAACATCGTGCTGGGACTGAACACAGCCCCCAAAACCACCTGACAACGGTCAGTTTGATCACAGGGGACGCAGTGCAGAGGTAACCTAACGTCACAGCAGCTCTGACCAAGACTGTGACCTCAGGGAGAAGCTAGTCGGCGTGTAGAGACGAAATATACTCACACTGGACCCTTCGACCAAACCAGAAGTGATTGTGGAAAGACAAGCCAAGACTTTTGTGGAAAGTTGTATGTACTTTATTTGTTTTACAACGAGTTAACAAGGCAGTTAAGCTCGTCTTAGCAATACATAGATGCCTTTGACACAACATCAAATGTTAATGTTCATTTTTTGAATGTTTTAAAACTAAAATTTGGCCATATTAGGCAGTCAAAGTGCAAAGACAAAAGATGTTTTTCCTCTGCAGACATGTGTTCAGAGCAGCCTCCACTTCTGGCGATTCTGAAGAGTCATTTTCATCTTTTCTTATTATAACGATATTGATGTAGAGTGTACTTAAATTTGCACTGACAAGGTCGCAGTTTGAATTAAGTCCCAAGGCACAAACCTTGAGCCATTTTTTAGATGTCTTTTTTTGTTAAAAAAGACATCTGAAAAGTTCAATACATCGCATACAAACTGAAAGAACAGCATGACAGGAACATTAAACACACTAGATTGTATGAGCGACACAACTCGGACACAGTCAGACATTTCTTTGCGTGTGTGAAATTTAGTGGGAGAAGGGGTGATTTTGAATATTAAAGTTGCCTAATTACCTAGAATACAAGTATTATTGTTTAAGTTATTATAAAACCAGGACAAATTAAAATGTGCACCCAAAATTGTGCCACATTTTTAGACAGAAATGCTCTCTGGGGAAGAGGAGGAGGTGAGCACACGGAGGTGAACTCTGCTATTCTGAAATCATTTTCATAAGTGGAGTCATCCCAGGCTCCCAAAATATTTTATTCATTTTTAAGTGACAGGTGGAGAGAGGAGATGTTCTGCACTCAGCCACCTGGATGCCCCACTAAATCCAAATGTAACTAATGGAGTCTGACATTTAGCTCCAGTTAGCAGAGGAGAGGGAAAAAAGTGTGTGAGCGAGGACGAGCGGTTTACTATCGATACAACTACTATTTATAACTATACTAACTGATGTTTAACTACGCAAAATCATTGGTCGATTGTTTGACCAGGTTGTCAGCTGATATTATAACGATCTCGGCAAAATCAGGTGCAACTGTGGAAAATTCCGACAGGGAACATTTTGTGAAGCGCTGACGGTTCTTGGCAAAACAGACTTGCTGAATCAGTTTTTGCAAGATCAATTATTCAACTTATTTAAGGGCATTATTTTTTAAAAGGAAGAACTGAGGGGAAATTCACAAGGTGAAGGTGCTGAGGAAAGCTGCCTCATCACTGTACACTTTACTAAAGACTAAGTTGTAGACATCAATGTTTTTGACACACCGCCTTCAAATCAGAGTTCTTAAGGCAAACAATCAACCTGAACACAGAAATAGAGTCCGTAGAGAGGCCATTCAATCACGTTGATGTTATAGGCCTGTCTTGGCTATGAATAGCTTCTCTTAGGACCCTGTTTCTGTGTTCAGGTTGATTGATTGCCCTGAGACCTCCGATCTGAAACACCTGTCTTTGACTCGACAGGAGGTGACTGTGAGTTTGGAATTTCTATTGTGTATTTCTACTGGGATATATAAGGGTTCCATACTGAATTGGTAGGAAAGATTCAGATAAAATGCTGATGAGGCATTCAAACTGATGTATTCCACTAACACAAGACAAAATAATCACTACAAGTCTGATATTTCTACATGTTTATTCTAGTTTAAGTATTTAAAGACACTGCAAACATCCTGTCAAGTGATTATTGATTATTAATTCATTGATAGAGCGACAACTAAGTTCTGTAAAATCTCAAGGACAACTTCAAACATCTAAAACATAGATGTGACAGTTTGGAAATGTGTTTCAAAAGGATTCTTTGTACTTTAATTTACTGCTGATTTTAACAATCATACATGGACGAACACATTTTAAGAAAAATAATATGAATTCCTCTGCTAATTGTAGCTCCAAGATAGTACAGCACAATTCCGGTCTCTTAGTAAAAAGTAAAAAAAGTTCTTGCTGAGGAATAGAAAACCTCATCTCCCCACTAGTCCAGTTATCTAACTTTATGCTTTTTTTTTTTTTCACTGTGTTACTTAAGCAAGTTGTCGCGCCATGCTAATCTCCATTTTGTTTATGTCTGCTTACCCATGAGACCGCGTGAGAGGGGTCATGTGTGAGCCCAGCTTCAGTCTGCAGAGCCATGAAGCCAGAGCACTAAGCACACGACCCCACTGCTGCACACAGCGGTGTTCGCTGTTTTTTCTTTATTTATCTATAAATTCTAAACATGTTGCATGTCAAAACTGCACCACATTCACTGCACTGCACTTTCTTGGATCATCAGCAACACACCTGCCCAGTGTGAAGTAGATCAGATGAATGGTTCTTTGTCTTGATCTCATTTGTTAACTCACCTCGGTGTAAACATTCTGTTATGTCCAAAGAAACATAAGCACACTTTTCAAAATGCCTATTTCATGCACTTGCAAAATAACGACATCTTCACATTCATCTTTAAGAATTTGAATCATTAATATCTGTTTTGAATATACACAGCGAAGAGGGCCGAGCTGGTATGCAAAGGAAGAGGATGAAATCGGCTGCAGTCTGCTCAGACACACACGCACAGAGCGTAGCCTGTAACACCAGAGACCTTTGATCCGCCACGAGTCCTTCAGTTATCATGAATCTTCAATGAAACCACTGAGCTGCCTTGGCTCCTGTGATGCTCGGGGAGATGACAGTGCGGGGCGCTGGCAGGGTTGAATCTTCAATGAAGAGCAACAGTAACCCCGGAACAACGAGCGGGCCAAAGTGTGCCCGTATCCTCAGCCAAGTCTCCCCGCCGGCTCATCCATCAAACCCCCAGCGAACTGTCACTCCTTTCAGCTCTCCAGGGATTGCAAACATCCCCTTCCTCCTGTTACTTCCCTCGCCTCTCTTATACTGTCAGCTCAGTCTTCAGCTCTGTTTCTCCTTCCCCTCGCTGAACTTGTCTTTTTCTCCCGAGAGCCGAGTTTTGTGGACAAAGAGGAAACACACCAGAAGGGTGGTGGTGACATTTTCATCCATCAAAGAAACACACCAAGAGATATGTTTGGGACACCCAGATGTCAAGATCGCCCATGTGTCCCTGTGAAATCATTGACCCCCCAGTGTTCACATCAGCTATACTTAGCTTCAAAGTTAAAGCTACCAAAGAAACGTTAGATTTTATTAAATACAAACTCTTCCTCTGAGTGAATCAGGTGCTCTGCAAAGTAACCACAATTATGAAATGATAGTGGCACTCCAGAAACAACAGACCTCAGTAACACTTTATGTCATATGTTGACACATTTTAGCAAACAAGCCATAAAGGATTATTTAAAATCTTTGTTTATAGTCAGTATCAGTATTTCCTGTGTTGTACTATAAAATCACATATAGCACACACTAAATATATACTTTGGAGGTCCTCACCTAAAAGAGTTCCTATATTTATACTGGCTACATCACCTGAAGGGGCAAGAAAAGACTGGGGAAAGTTGTGGAATGCTCCAAAAACACCTGTTGGGATCATTCCACAGGTAAACGGGTTCATTGGTGACTTGATTGGGCATCCTCGAAAGGCTCAGTCATTCACTGGCAAGGATGGAGCGAGGTTCAACACGTGGTTGTATAAAGGTTAATACTTTGTAAAGTTGTCAGTGAACACAGTTCATTTGCAAAGGATTGCATTCTGTTTATATTTACGCTTTTCACAGCGTCTCAACCTCTTTGGAATCACGGTTGTAACTTGACTGGTATATTAGGTTGTCTAATGAAACTTTTACTCAGTGTGGTGAGCTCTACAGATTGTAGAAATCTACGAGACAAACTTGATTTGACTGAGCTAAACAAGCATGGTGAGTTGATATTGAATTGGAAAAATGGTACATAACATACATTTTGCTTCATCTCATTAAAGGATATGTATCTATGTATTTATTTTTTTGCAGAACAATTGAACATGAGATTCAGTACATGTCAGGGAACAAACCACCAAGCCTGTGATTAGTGGATGACCCTCTCTACCTCAGGAGGCCCAGCCTTCCCCAGTGACAGTGTGTATATGCTTCAGCAATGTTCTTATGTTGCTTTTCTTTTGCTTAATAACAATATATTCAAATGCTACCTTGGCTTACAGTATTACAAGAAAGATAATTTACCTGATCAATCAGTCAATCAGAAGCTTATGAAATGTGTAAATTAACATGTAGATAAACTAGAATGTGCACTTTCTTAAGAAAAAGCTATTCGCTGCCAGCTACAGGTGGAATTGTATCAGATACCACAGACTCTACCTGTAGTAAAATTAAGTCGCCATTGAATATCACATGACAGAGACACGACAGTTAATAAGGGCTCGTGGTGTTGTGAGCTCACAGAGTGGGGCTATAGGTGCCATGCAAATGCTCATGGAGAACTCAAAGTTTCATTTGTATTAAAGTCAGCAGAGGTTGAGAAAGATCATGTTTCACTATTACTGTAACGCCTCCTTTGGGTAGAATTGTATGAAGACTCTTGCGAGACAAACTGTAAATGATACCTGAAAACAAACTTTACAGTTTCGTTGGGGGTTATCCAAATATGACATGTACCAAATTTGTTTAAGATTGGATTACATGTACACCAGCAAAGGCAAATATTATAGGCACGAATGGACGTGGCCTATATCACCTGACTCAGCATCACCGAGGGAACACATTATGCAAATACCTTGTTGTCACACCTCATGGTTCATCAGCTAGCAGCCAAAACGTAAAAACACGTTATAACTGACCACATGGTGGCGCTATTGGTACCATGTGCTAGCATGTGCTGTGCCAGCTCTCACACTAATTTTACCAACTCAAAACACTTAATTGGAATTTAAACATACTGAAATTCAGACACTGGAGTGTACATTTTGTACTCTTTATGTTTCTCGTACGTGGATGATGTGCGACTTCAGGATCCGTGTTTCCTTGGCGAAAACCAAGGACAACAACATCAACAAAAAACAACACACAGAGGGACACGAGACAAAGTGACACCAAACACTAAAGGGTTGGACAGTTTTTATAAATTTAATATATCAATATATAGAGATATTTATCAACAGCTTGATTTCATAGAAACGTGAGTGAGACCATTTTGGCATACAGTACAGATATTCCATGTAAGTACAGAAGTTGCTAAGTTTTTAACTCCCCAACCCACCCACCCCTTCCCTCACCAACCCGCCAGTTAACCCCGCCCCCCCGCCAACCCGCAGACACATAACACGGAGAAACAGAAAGAGTAAAAGTATACAGGAGCACAAAACAAGGCACCAATAAATTAAAACGATAACCCCTCTTTTTTTTTTTAAAAAACACACAACAACAAAATCTATTCAACTGAATTAAATACAGTATGAACACTAAAAATCTGCAATGCTGTTAAAAAGCAACACAAGAAACGAAAAACCGAACAGACAGGAGAAAAAAAAAGTCAAATAAAAACACTTTGGCAGATTATTAATTTTTAGTTACAATCAAGTAGTAAATAAATCCAGTGCTCTTGTGTACAAATAAATTCATATATAGTCTACACTCCTTTTTACCCCAGAGGTTTATGTACATTGTTTTTTTTACAGATACATTTAAAACATTATCAAAAAGTTTTTGCTGTATGAAAACGTATTTACAAGTCACGATTCAAAACCATTGGACTGTACCATTGAGCCACCCCCACCCCCCCCTTTTTTTATTTCCTCCCCTCCCAAGAACGTTATCTCTTTACACAGTGCAGAAGGCTTCTTGAAAAGTTTTGTGCAACAAACAGCGTAAAAAAAATACCTGTCGTATGGCTGTGGGATGGACGGAGCCCCGAATGGTGTTTGGGATTTCCTTGCAGGCGACGACGCATCAGCAACATTTGGAGGAAACGCAGGTAGACACTTTTGCAAAGAACTGGAGCCGACAGTTTGTCATATCTGCAGCGAGTCAATCGGTGAAGCAAATTGTCCGAATCGGTGATGATTACTTATCAAAATATTTCCCCTGTATATCATCATCCAAACCCATGAAAGGATTTACACACACAACTTCCACATTGCCGCCCCCCCGCCCCCCAACCTTATTTTACACTGACTGGTAGAAAAATGTAGGCGACTGAACACTGCCCTTCAAGTAATCAAGAAGATCAAATATGAAACTGAGAACAGCTTGGTGAAAAGAGACAGAGAGAGCGAGAGAGAGAGAGAGAGAGAGCAACAACTACAACTCACAGACTAACAGTCCAAAAAACACATGATAATAAGAGGAACCAGCTGGTGAAGGAAAGTCACTGGGTCAGTGAGGGCTAATGTCAGCCGAGTAGAGTCAATGCGGACTCCTTCCAAAGTCTGATACTGTAGCTGGTTTGGGGGTGGAGGTGGAGGTGGTGGTGAGGGGGCTGCTTCTCCTTTCGCTGGTTCATGATGATCGGGAGGGCTCTTTTTCTCCGGCTCCGGGGGTTTCCTTTGTTATTTTTGGGATTGCAGGTGATTTGTTCCAGTGTGTTTGTATCCGTTCTTTCAGTGTCTGTCTACCCAAAGACTGATAGCCCTTGCCAAAGGAAAGATGTCATGAAGATGGGAGGGCGAGGAAATGAGAGTGCACAGAGACAACGACGCTGACTTTGCTCTTTAAACTAAAAATCAGTAGTGTGACAACCACAGGAGGACTCGACGCCTCACAGCTGACCTCACGTTTGATACAGTGCTTGAGGGTGTGAAGTGGTGGAGGGATGTGAGTGAGGTTAGAAAGCAGTCAGTGCGTTCTGGTTAAAGCAGCATGGGTCAGATTCAGTGGGGACAACTACTAGAAGAGTGCAAAGAAGAAGGAAAGGACAAGCAACAGGAGAGTTAAAAACAGGAAGCACAAATCAGGAGCGCTATAATTACAGGATACGATTACATTAGATTTATGGGTTATCGTGGCTGTTAGAATTTGCTATAACGAGATCGTAACATTGAACATCTTTCTCATAAAATAAACGACAGGCAACCGTGTCATAGATGGTTTGACTTGATTAAGTTTGGACTTTGGTGATGGTGACCTGCCTGTTACGCATCAGGATTTGTGAGGAATATCCAGCTATCTTTCTGAATGTATGAGTTTTAAACCGTAGCACCTTTCAAACAGAGATTCCGTAACAAAGGCTTGCATCTTGTTTTTTTACGCCGAGCCAAGAAGCACCGGCATAGCGCCTCCATTGCCATATCGCCTCCGTTACGGCTCGGTTACTACCTCTGCTGGCGGATCAGCCGCGGAACGAAACCGTCCACCTTTGTAACTTCTATACAGACGGCGAGGAGGGATGATGGTGCAATATTCCCACTTTGAAAAGAGTGTAAAAGGGGCTAGAGTGAAATCTATAGATGGTTTGGCCTACACAACATAGATATTTGATTGAAAACGTGCATATATATCCAAAGCTGAGATCTAGAATCAGGATCGTGTCACACCAGCTGCTTGTCGTTCCTTAGCAACAACTCACCGATGGTAAAGGTAGATAGGACTTAACATATACAATATAGGCATACATGGAGAAATACGTGTATCAGAGTAAGAAATCAATGGGAAATATCTGATAACATTAACTCAACTGATTATTTGGTTATTTAGTCTTATGTCAAGGGAATAAAGGCACAAGACTGAATCATGTAAATTGTGTAATTTTGTTGTGAACTTCCATGTTTACTCATTAAAACAGCATTTTGATCCAGTGTCAGTTAGATGTGTGAATTATATCTCATTACGTCTTTAACCTTAAAGAATAATATATGTTCCAAGCTGGTTTGGTCAGCTCATAACAGTTACACAACTTGTTACACAAGTTAATCACAACTAATCTTGACATTAGAACAAGTTAGTTTTTTTTTACTTACAAACTGCTGGTGCGACCGGATCCACATCTTAAGTGTCAGAACCTCGTAAATTCAATACGGGTGCCCCAGACATATAAGAATGCCACACAATATAGTTGAACAGCTTTTTGTAAGATATGATGTTGTTCTTCCAACAGCGCAGCAACTACTGGGTTAATAGTGCAAGATTTCAAGTAAATGTTCAACAAAAAACTGACCTGGAGCGAGAAACAAACGTACCTATACAACATCACACCTGTATTACAGTAACTGATAACTGAACATATGTACACAAACACACTATTAATTGTTCTTCAGCCTCTTCAGCATGAGGCAGAGTGCTCGACTTGAATTGTATAACTGCAGCCTGTTGTTTATGGATCTCACTGACTATGTCTGATGATAACCAGGAGTACGCCGGCATGAGAGCATTGATCAGCTCCATAATAATGTCCAGAGAGCATACTGTCCTCTGCAACATCTACAATTACTACCTAGAGGATGATGAATGACAAGAGTTCCTTCCTTCAGCGTCCTCCAGTGGAGACGGCGGTTCTCAAGGTGGCCACAAAGGGGGACCAGCCAATCTGTCTTCACACTACAGCAATAATGTGTTTCTGACAATGCCATGCTCAGCCACCTCAATAAATAAACAATTTATACTCCTACCTGTAAAACCCACAGGAGGAAACCCCATCACACCTGCAGCAAACATGCACAGGAAGGAAACAAAGTAGTGTGCAGAGCCGGAGTTTAATCTGACCAGTGAGATCTTTCTTATCATCCTCAACTTTCCCTTAGGACTTCATGAAAAAGTATCTTCATAACATTAAAAAAGGACCATAGTTTAATACCGAAATGTAGCTACCAAATGTCAATTTAAACAGGTTCGTCAATGTCAATTTAAACAGGTTCATCACTGTCAATCCTACATTCTGCCAAAAAAAAAAAAAAAAATCAAACACAGCTTGAAGCTGCTGAACGAGCCCAAGATCCTGCTGAGCTGAGACACACTCTTCCCCAGCGCGTAATGCATTTTATTTTTCTTCATGTGTAGGAGGTAAAGATGAAGGGAGATGGCCTCTCCCCTGTGCTCAATTCTCCTTCGTTAGATAGACGTAGGGGAGTGCAGCGCTGGAGAGGGGTATAATTTACCCGTCTAGCGCGCCACTCGCCACATACAGTACGTACACATCCCCCACTGTGCATCACAGACTAAGTGTCATCCTTCTGAGGGAAGTGACTGAGACACAACATCAGCAGAAATCTGGCAAAATAAATGGCCCACCATTCATCTTCCGAGCACAAACCTGTTCGCATAGAGTCTATTCTAAATCCTGGCAGCCGTTTCCTGCCTACGTTTGTCTGTGTGTGTTTCTTTCTTCCTCCCCTGTGGTTTCCAGAGCGTTAGACTGAGCAAACCTTTCCAGGAAACAATGAATAATAACAACCATTAATCAACTGCGTGTTTGTATGCACACAGTTAGATGAATATGTCAGCTAAATATATATATATATATGGAACCTGTATTGAAATTTTGCATTCTGTCCTTTTTTTGCTTATGTATATCAAGTTCATGAAAAGACTGCAGATGTGCCAAACAGAAGCACTTCTAGGTCCAACTCAACTGAAATACAACATTGTTCAAATATATTGAATGGAAGACCAGTGTTGTATGTATAGTTCAGACAATGTAAAGCACTTCTATACCTTAGAAAATGTCTTGGAAGTGATTGTAACACCTTCAAAACGCCCTTTATTGAGACTAAACGGCATCCAGAAAGGAAATCATTTGCCAGGACTTGTAACAGCTACCATGTTAAGTTGTCATAACTGCTCCTAGTGATTCACTGTAACAACACACTGTGAGCAATTATTGCAATAGTCACTGGGCATGAATTCCATCTGATTCAATGGGCTGGAAGCTTGTCTGTGGTAAGCCAATGGAGGATCAGCTCTTTATGCTGGTTAACACGTTTCCTCTCTATTCAGCTTTCAAATCAAATCAGCGCTCGGCTCAGTCAGCCTCTGCGTATTATTACTCATCTGCTTGTACAAAACAGGGCCACTAACAGCCACGCTGAACTCGCAGTGACAGCAGAAAATCACTTCTTCCAAATGTAGAGCAGCATCTCATCTGGAAAACGCACATTGTTCACGAGGGGGAGTAAAGACGGAGGAGCTGAAGCTAAGAAGTCCCTGGGATCAGTGTTTACGGGGTGGGCACGTTCAAACACTAATGTTTGTGTTCGGCAGCAGGAAGTGATAAAACTCAGTCCCTCAAAACAGCATTTTTTTTTTTTTTTAATCTCAAACAGTCACAGGAAGGTGTTTTGTAACACTTCACGGGTTTACCTCCAAAATATCGATGGCAGCAGACACAAAGACAGGACTCGAAAAAACAGTCGGGGACGCACGTGTGAGTCTTAACACCCATCGCAAATAAACAAACAATCCCAAGTTCATCGACTGCTGGCGCACCTCGATACCAGGAGAGAGGATTACCCATAATCCTTAGCCTTTTCTGCCCTGCTGCTTTTTTGCCTTGAGGCACTACCCTCTGGTGGCACAAATCCTCCCGTTCCCCCTCACTATTTCCCCCCGAAATCACCTCCAAACACGCAGACAACCCCATCAGTTTTTTTCCCTGTCTCCTTTGCCCTTGGCTATGTTTAGCTTTGCCTGCCTACATACAGTATGCCATGGGGCAAATGTGAGGGGCCGGGTGTGAGAAAGGATGGCATTCCCCTGTTGTTTAAAAAAAAAAAAAATCTGTCATGTCTACTGACGATGTAAAGGGAACTGTGAAGAGAAAAAAAAAAAACGTCCTTGCTGTACTGTATATCCTTGCAAGCGCAAACTAATCTGCCTGGAGAGCGATGCTGATTACATATTTACAACAGCAAACACAAACAAATAAATAAAGAGTCATAATGAGGAATTAAAAATAATGCATGCCAGCTTTTTCCCCTTGTACGGTGGCCAGACAGCCTTCTATTTACAATGTGCACTGAGACAGCCAAATGAGGTTAGTTTGAGCAAAATCATCAAGCAGCATTTGACACACCACTACAGCTAATGAGAGGCAGAGAGAAGAGAGGAGTGGAGCGGAGACTACAAATTAACTAGCACTAGGGGAAGTAGTAGTGGCTAGTAGTGGTAGTAATGTGGTAGTAGGAGAGATGTACGTGTCATCCTTGCTCCTCATTTGCCAGGGAGGCAAAATTAGGACTCCGTCTCTTTTTCTCGTCTGCGTTGCACTGGCCTCATTGTAGCGGTGTGGAGGCTGTGGCGAGAGGAGGGGCCAGGATGGGATTGAGGGGGAGAAGTGGGAGGGGGGGGCAGAATGCGTCCTCCCCTCAGGGATAGCCGTCATCCTCCAGACTGAGTGCCACGCGCTGCAAACAGCAGATAAAAAGACTGTTATCACAGGAGGCTGGTGAAGGAGAACGTGAGGTGAGATAGAAAACAGCAAAAAGAAAAGGCAGCATGATGGACGGAGAACAAAGACGGAAATCAGGAGAAGGAGAAAGAGTCAAGTCGAGACGGCACTCAGAAAAGAAACGACAGGTTCATATAGAAACCATTCACTTCTCCCTCCTCCTCCTCCTCCTCCTCTCCTGACCTTCCTCTTCAGGCCCCCTTCCCCTTGTTCATTCCCTCCTTCTCTGGCTGCTCTTATGTGAGGAATGCAGGATGCTTGCCTACGGCTGTAAATGTCTGGCTCATATAATGCCAACCTAATTTCTCTGGTTGTCTGAGTTACCACATTGCCATGAAAGGAGAGGAAGAAAACAAGAAATCAGAGGACAATAAAGGAGATTTGGACATGCGTCTAATAAAACCAGAAGACGACAGAGAGAGTGTAGTTTCCTCTGTGCAGCCAGACACTGAGGACGGTTGTTAATTCGACCTTGAATCTTAATATGACTCAGACGTGCACCTGTTTGTGTGTGTGCATGTGTGTGTTTTCCAGCCTGTCATCATGCCAGTGATACCCAGAATTCCCTGCCTCCTTTCTCTCTGGAGCAACACAAAGAAATCTGTGTTACCATGCCAACCGATCAAAGCGCTTGACTCCCCCCCCCCCCATCGCATAATCCTTTTTGGCTGCCCTTCCCTGCTCGCTCCACGCAAAAAATACAAATATATTCAATAAATGTCAGGAGTGTCCCGATGACACACTTTTTTAAGGGCATTTGAGTGCAAATCAGAGCTGGCATTGTTTCTGGAGTTTGTAGAAAATGCAGCTTAATGCCCGATTCAAAAATGCTTCTGCATCCAAGAGAAATCAACAGGGCAGTCTGCAGTTCAGAAATATAAGAAACTGTGTTTTTTGTCTGTCGTTGGTTCTGATTTGTGCTCCACTTTTTACTCTTGACGTTGCATTTACACTGTAATGTCATGGCAATGTCATGATATTACTATCCGCTCCAAATTGTATTTGCAGAATGTTCCTGTGCTCCGCTGTCCTTCCAGTCAGATTTCAGCGATAAAGCTCGTCCCCCCTCTCCTGAAAAAGCATCCCAGCACTAAAATAACTGTTCTTTTATTCATAGTAAACAAAGACGCCACAGCACGGCTTCCCTCATCATACACCTCTCTTTTCATATCCCCTGCATCAAGACAGCGGTGGTCATTTAAGCCTCAGTGGCCCTCTAATGTCCGGACGGCCCTTTGTTATCATTTTTAGCAGCAAACATAACAAAGAAAACATCCAGGAAATTCCTCTCTAACAAGGAAACTACCTCGTGGCACATATTTCTGTCGTCTAGCGACCATGTAGGAAAAAATCTTAAACTTCTGCATCAGCTGCTTCTGTAAACAAAGATGATATGTGTCTGTGTGAGGAGTTTTGTCAGGAGACGGGAGCTCCGCGAGAAACATACGTCTCCGAGTAACGGAACAAACACCAACAACCAGAAAAACTAACACAGTGTACAAATAAATGGGATGGCAGGTTGGCGACAAGGATGGGATGTTGGTAAACGAATGTACTGTATGATTATGGTCATGAAGGTGAAATCCACGTGATGTGCTGGTGAAGGGCTTACGTGTGTGTATGACGGGTGTTTTCGGTGATAACGGCAAAACTGATGTGTGAGAATGTGGGCGTGTGCGTGTGTGCGAGCCTGTTCTTTCTTTCCAGGCCAACATGTACAACAAACGGGCTTTTCCAAACCCCTGCGCATACTCCCGTATCTCAAATATTCCCTTGCTTTCCCCCTGCAGCTTCCCTCATTTGCTGCTGCTGCTGGACAGCATCGGCGCCCCTGAGTACCAGTGAGAGTTGCTGTCTGTGATGCCGCCCCCTAGAGGGAGCGCTATGAATGGCTGACTGTGGCTGCCACTCACTGCTGGGTACACGTGGCCGATGGACTCGCTGTGCCGCCCGATGTGGATTTCGTCGTCGTCGTCCTCCGTGGTTTTGCGGTAGACCGGGTTGTCGAAGTTCATGCTCTTGGTGTTCTTGCGCCGCCAGTTGCGCCAGACCAGGTATCCGCCGGTGCAGAGCAATCCGATGACCACTGTGGCAAGGATAGGGACTGCATGTGTTTAACACACACACAACAACAACACACGGCGGGAGCGTTAACACAGCCCAGGGGACACAGAGCGGCGCTTTAAGCACTCACACACACTCACTTCACACGCTCTCCTTCAGGTACTGAGGGCTCATTATTTTCTGTCTTTATTTTTAATGAATTGTATGTAATAAAAAAATCATACCTGTAAGATAGGTTTGTATGGGGATTAAATAATGTGAAAAAATAAAAAAAGAAGCAAAAAAAGGCACAGCATGTGATCACAAAACTCCGCACTATGTCAAAACAGAACTATAAGGAGTTTATTTATAGCAATAACTTTTGTTTCCATGATTTTAGGGCCAGAAAGGCACTTCAACAACCTGTTTCTGGTTCCTCTCACTTTATAAAAGAAATTGCTTAAGGGCAGTCTTTTCTTGCAGAGAAAAGCATCATATTTCTGGATCTATGAGGACATGAAATCCTGGTGAAAATCAGTTTAAACCAGTATTTCCCCACAACATTTTACCTTGCTAATACACACAGCAAATGTCATATTGAATAGGTGTGGGTATCGTGTATGAATTCATCCAAGCAATGATTTTCAAACCTTCAAGGCACGCTACATTTTGTCCCAGGGTCCCCATCTAATAAAAAATGTGCCTTTAGATGTTTTATTACAGAATGTTTATGAAATCCATTGTCTGTGGATTATGTTAAGTATGGATGGAATCATAGTGAAGAGAAATTATTCTTCTATTTGCCAGGGACCCCCTGGAACCAGCTCAAGGACCTGGGCCTGATTTGGTCCGGGGCCTGACTGATCTGACAACCAAAACAGATCATAAGCCTAGTGGTTTGGCACAACAACCTCAGCTACACAATTTACTGTGGGAAACCCTGCATATCCATCTGCTTTTGAACAAAAAATAGGGTTTTTTTTCAAAGAAAATTGGTAATGACCTGAAAATAATGAGCCTTCATCCTGTATATTTACATTCTATTTACATTCCACCTCAGTCTCAATCTGCAACATGATCAAAATCACACAACCATGATTCCACATCCACAATTTGCAACGATGAATGCCTGCATGCTTCATCTCACACACACGATAAACTCCACGTCCATAACACACACACGCACACACTCGAACAAATACATGCACCACAGACACTTCTCTGTTAAATCTTGTAACATTCAGGTCCTGACGCCAGTGATAACGTTTAATTTATTTATCTTTTTATATAAGTCGAGCAGAGTTGCTTAACTCGCATCATTGTAATACTCTTGGGCTACATTTAGGCTGTAATTTCTAATTTTGCACACTATCTGCATACTGCCTGACTGGTGTTTTGGATGGGGTTATGAGAGGAGAATGGACAGGGGAAGACGAAGAAGAGGGAGGAAGAGAGAGAGAGAAAAGGGGATTGGAGGATTTGAGATAAGCTCCGTCTCTCTCCTCTCATTACCATATCAGTACGACTGCGTGGCTGCCCTTTAGGACCTGCGTCTGTACAGCGAACGTCTGAGTCTGTGTGTGTGTAGAGACCAGCAGCCAGACCAGAGGTGTGTCAATGAGGAGAGATAAAACAAGCGTGCAAGTGTTTTTGTGTGTGTACGCCCACGTACATAGCTGTGAATCCCTTCCGGAAGCCCCATCTAATTACTCTTTTGTTGAAAAGGCACTTGAGATCCCTGTGTGACTGGGCTGGAAACCCCAGATCCTCCTTTGTTCTTCTCTAAATGCTCACTGGTTCAAAAAAAAAACATCAGCTTTTGTCTCATTTAGAAAATCTCACTCCAATTAGAGAGCGGCATAACAGCCTGACTTTGGCTAAACACTGATAATCATTGCCGGGCCGTTTCCCCTCGCGGAGACGTGGGTGGGCGTGGCGCATTAGCGGATGTGAGCGGAGAACTGGGGTGCAGAAATCCGGCCCTTGTGGACCTCCGACAATAATTAATGTTTCAAAGCTGCCAAAAAATGCAGAATGGGGGGATTTGTGGCAGCAGTGAATGGCAGAAGGACAGAATGAGGGATGGAGCAGAAAGGGTTAACAGTCTCGGGGGTTGTTTTAATGAGCTGATATCTCAATCGCCGAGAATGAAAAGAGAAAAAAAATGGCATTACGATGTTTTAGAAGTCCCATAATTTATCAAAGTATTCAATATTAGGGATGAAAGGGATCTTAATTAGCGACATATGCCACCAGTATAAGGTCATTTGCACTATCAGCTGATTTCTCAGTTAGGATATGCAGGAAAGTATTACATATTACCATAAAATTTGATATTCTTTTTAATGAAATCTAATAGAATAGATTGACTTTAGCAGCTGGTTTGATTGTAATAACTTGAATTATCTTTGTATGCCTGCCTCATATTAGTTCTATGGTAGTCTGGGGACCTGATAGCGCTTTACACTGTACAGCTTTTTGACCTGGGAAATTATGTTTTTGGCCTCGAGCTGTGGAAGTTTTGACACGGGAAAATAACATTTTATCTCATTAAGCCCCTTTTCAGTCATTTAATATTTCCTCCTATTGAAGAGCCGATTCTATCAACTGTGTAACCCACTCTGAGTGCACTGGGTCAGAGAAATAGGTCAGAGCGCTGGATTGATTTCAGAGTGAGCAATACTGTACGATCAGAGCGGGAACATGAGCTTAATGTTATAACAGCTGGTCAAATGTGATGGCAAAGCATGAGCATGAATTTCCTGTTTGCACAAATCTCATTAATAATGACATAACGTGCACATTGCAAAGGCCTGGCCATCGCTGACTGACGAGCTCACTGGCCCATAATGGCTTTTTCATAGCCGTGGGCCAGGAGACTATTGTTGGATAATACCACAGCTCAGTACATTTTCTCAATGAGGAAACTATTACTTTGTGCTCACGCATCGCCGCAGAGGAAGACATCGGACTCGGATGTTCAAAAGACACAAATCGTCTAAACTACACTTATTTTAATGAGTCAAGTGGGAGTACAAACACGCTAAACCCAGTCACTCGCACATGCGTGTACACACACACACACAAAACACCACAACCACACACAACATGCAGGACTCGAGCAACAAGCAGAGACGAAGAAGCCAGGAGGGAGAAGCAGGCAGGCAGAAAGCAGCAAAGGCAACACAGCAAGAAAGTCACCAGTACTCACCGATAGGAATGACTATCCCCAGAACAGCTACTGTGATGTTGTTACCTATGAGGTAGTGATCACTCGCAGCTGAGGCGAACAGCAAGAGGGGGGAAAAAAAGAGAAAGAAAAATAAGCAAAATATTCTGTTCGCAGACACCCTCCCCGAAGGCCTTGCTAGAGAGAAACACAAGTTTGAAGCATCACGCTGGAACAACTTATTTGCATTATATACGGGTGGAGAATCCATCTGATTTCACTTTGGACGGCTCCTGACAGCATGGTGTAAATGACATGTAGATGAACAAGGGAACGCTATATAAAATGCAATGAGATGCGTTTTAATACAGCAGGAGACAAATGCAATTCCAGGAAGTAATACATCAGAATTTGCACTAATACTATTCAAAGGCACATTTTGTTTCAGGATGCAGTACATCTTTCAGTGGATGTTTGACCATGGCTGGATGCTCGTGAGTCATTCGGTAACACTTTAAAATGAGATCCTCATAACAATATTAAGTGTTAGGTAACAGGTCGTCCTTTTAAGATGCTTTTATTGGACTACATTATTGAAACTCTACACTGGAAAAAAAAAAAAAAAGACTGATGGAACAGGCTAAGAAGGTGAAGAGAGAGAGTGATAGACACCGAGGTAAAACAAGAGTGAACAGACACAGACACTCAATTGAGGTCCGATGTTGTGTCAAAGTCTGTTACCCCGCTGATACGTGTCCCACTCACTAACAGGGATCGAGACGGTTCAAAACAGCCATTCTTTGTACTAGATCAGTAAGTAACAAACCTGCCATCTCAGTGATACAACCAGGTGTCTCACTCTGCCTTTTCATAGCACTGAGATCAGGGTTTCAGGATGTGTGCAGTGGCAAGGCTACCATCAGCGGTCATGGTGCTCGTGTTGTCTCTGCGACAGTGCAACCAAAGGTAATACTACAAGTAAATGCTTAGTCGTTGTCTACTTCTGCTTTATGAACATTAATTGAAGCCTTATGACTTTCTTATAATTGTTTATAATAGCACTGCAAACCCATTCATTGAGTTTAACTAACTTAAATATGAATGACGTCATTGTTCCTACACTAAGCTTTTTCAGATACATCATGATGTGTTTGTCTTGAGTTAACTATGCCTTTTGCAGCTACTAGATCTAAATGCCTTATTAAGGTTAATACATTCCTTATTTTGCACTTATTAACAAGTTTATTTTCATTGGCTTTTGCCATCATAGGTTAGTTAGCTTAACTTACTAAATGTGTTTGTAATGCTATTGTATTGTAATTGTGAGAAACTCAACAAACTGTCGACAGGTTACTTATAAATGCTCATAAATGTTTTATAATCCATCAATGACCTTTGTTTTAATTATTGTCCCTTACATAGTCGTATTAATGTTAACAGCATCTTATACGGACTTATGAGGGCATAATTACCTCTTAACTAATGCTTACTACAAGGACCTCATTATAAAATGTTACCTGCATTTGTTCTTGACATGCTTTGCATGTCTCCTCTCCTTAAACTCTGACTGCAACAGGTTGATGTAGAGCTTGACATTAATCCTGCTCCCAACCCTCCCATTAACAGCAGGCTAGCCATTAGCCAGAGTGTGATCAGATGGCTATAATGAAGCCTAGTGAGGAAGATAACAGAAGAGATCACAGCGCTGGCCCTGCATACTCATTGGCTCGCCCTACAAAGAGGCTGTGTGTAGTTGTATGCACGGAAAAGGCACAGATGGGAGGTGACTGATGGGACGTACAATTAAGACACATTCCCTCTCATAAACGCGATCATCATAGAGGACGGACTGCCTTTTGACAAATGCACACACACCCACAGACAAAGGCACTTTAACATAAAGAGGCACAGCAGGCGTTATGACTTCACACTGTGCAGTGAAGCGTCTTAGTCCTGATTCAGCAGAAGTGAATTTAGCTTTTCTGAAAGTATGAGTGATGTTCAATGGGTCCTAAGACTCTAAAAGGCGGATTAAAAGAATCTTATTAGAGCAGCAGTTATGAAAGAGGCAGTCCTGGAAAGTGAAGGCAAAGAGCGAGAGAGAGAGAGTGAGAGAGTGTGAAAGAAGAAGAAGAAAGAAAAAGGTCTCAATTTCATTAAGGCTATTATTGCTGGAGGGATTTTAGGTTCAAAAATAGTTTGCTGTTGTCTGCCTCAATGAAAGCGTCTCTATCTAAATCTATTTATATATGTCTATATTAAACTTGTTAAATCATAATTTATCCTATTATATAATATAAAATATTAGTGTTTCCACATGGGGAATTGTGTGTTAATAGAGTTGCAGTTGTGATGACTTCAGTGAATGATATTGAATGCCTGTGCTGTCTAACTGAGCACATGGTGCGGACAGAGATAAATGAACAGAGTATGAAATTAAATTAGTTTTTCAACAAAAAGTTCAACAAAACTGAATCATGTGTGACAACAGGGAAAAAGTGTTGTTGTGGTAAACGTGTCTGTCTTTTTGTGGATTGTGTCATAGTTTTGGATATTTAGTTAAAAGCCCCAGTTCCTGTAAAGTTTGTACGCAATTGAGTTAAACTGTAAAAAGATGAATCCCTTATTGAGGTTTCTGAGAGCCAGCACTTCTTTTTAAATGGTTCCCAATGAGGAGAAAAAGCTTCTGTGGCAGAATGAGAGAAGCCCTGCACCCAGGGTCCTTTTCTTCAGATCACTCCGCCTTTTCTGTGCGGCTTCAAGTTGAATCACTCAACTTTTCAGAAAGGCGCTGGTGAGCTCATTTTCTTTTTAAAGCCAACATATAGAACTATGAACTGAACATAGCGTCAGCTGCACCTTAATGGAAGATTTGTATCGTTGTGAATGGCTTGCAAAATTCCTGTTCATGCTCAATTGTCAATAGCTGTCAATTTAAAAGCAGAATGTCTTTACAGTTGGAGTGGCCTCAATTAAAAGGACAGACTCAAATGTCAAAAGTGATGTAATACTGTGAACTTACCATCCTGTTTTGCTACTTGTGCTTATACTACTACTACCAACTTAGTCATGACATTCACATTACTGATGATTAATTATCAAAAACCCTGTCGTGTAAATATTTTGTGAAAGTATGAATAGTCATCTTTACAATGTCAATGTTGTTGCAATATCTATATCGAGGTAGGTGTTTAAACATATGGTGATATTTGATTTTGTTGCCTAGTCCTCGCATTTACGAAGTGCTTAGGAGGAGATTTTTAAACATATCATCAAAATCGGAAAAGATATCTCAGAATATTGCAATGTTTTTGAGGCAGTATCGCTCAGTCCTATTCAGTCCTTTCTAATATATATTCCAAAGTTTATCTGAGGCATCGACAGTCTGAATTACTCTACTTCCAAACTTACAGACTTCCCAACAGAATTCCTCTTTTTGTTTTTGTTTAACAGACTGTTTTTGGTGCCGAGCTGTAGTGGAGGGATAGTAACACAAAGAGAGACATTCTCACTTGTCTGACTCAGACTGCTGAAGTCTCACATTATTCTTCAGATAAAGTTTGGACTGCATTTTTGCTCAGAATGAGGACAGTGGATTTTTTTCTCCCATAAATCACATTAAAAGGACATCAGAAAGGGAACTCCTTTGGGCCACTGTGAACCGGAAAAATGTTTACAGCATGTATAACTTGTAAAAATGTTCATACAAGCACCTGACCTGATGACCTGAAGTGTTTTAAGATTTTGAAGCTATTCCTTTGGACAGCATTTTCCAGTCCAGTGTTGCAGATTAATAATTACTGGCATCAGGAGTGATGCTTACAATTTGTGAGAGCTTCGTGCACCAGCTGCGGTTTATCTTTTATTCCTGAAACTCCTGGTGCTTCCTCGCTCCACCATGCCAGCCACAGCGGTGCACATGCTTAACAGCTGATGCCGGCAAACTTGACAGTGTGCAGTGAGTTGAAAATTATAACACATGGCCCGTGGGTTCGGAGACGCGTCTTGTTCATGCCCCATTTTCTCATCCGTGTCTGCTCCACCTCTCATCTGGAGCACTTGTGTTGTGGCGAGGAGGCTGACAACTTCAGAGACTAAAAGAAACATGCTCTTGCTTCTTAGTAACTCTGAAAAACCCAGGCCCCCAAAGTGGTGAGACTCGCTATGGCAGCCATCCTCTTTAATTCCCACAAAATCATTTTCTCTCCTGCTTCTTTTCCGTGTAAATGCTGTTTTCCTTTCCAACAGTGTGTCGTCTTCTAACTCCCATCCTCCCTGTTCAAGTGCTGGGCTGTCACGCTCCTTTTTGTGCTCTGTTCAGTCTTTTTCCTCCATGGCCTCTTTATTGTCTCGCTGTACCTTTTCATTTAACGATGCTTAGTTTTACTCTTTGCTCTTTTCTCATTCACCTGTCTCTCATTCTTTGTTTTCCTCTAACTATCACACCCACTTTCACACCCTTCCTTTCAACTTACTCTCCCTAAAGCTTTTTCAAACTCAGTCCTTGTTCTCCTGGTTTCTGAATAGAAGACAAATGTCTGATGTAAATGCAACACGATAAAAACTTCAAACACAGTACAAGAACCTGCAGTCTTTCTCACTTGCCATCCAATTTTTATACTCCCTGCTACTTATGCTGGGTTCCAGTCAGTCAGACTTTTAACTCTCCCAGTATACATTTTTTACGTCAGACCTCAAAGTGTTCTGTGACAAACAAGTGTACACACAACTGAACTCTCAACAGTGCAGCCTCCTTGCATATATTCATGAAAAAGAGAGGAAAAAAAACAACACAATAGGTCATTTTATAGAAATAATGTTTGCAGCCCGCTTTGCATATTTCTACATAATTTGTCCACATGTATTAGGCCTCTGCCACACACTCCTACCCTTAGTATGAATTATAGTTAGCAGTCCACGCCGTTCAAAAAACACACTCCTCTACGGCGTTTAAGAAGGGAGAACACGCTGGTGGAAAGGTGTTGCAGAAGCGTGGACTGTTAGTGAACCACTCTTCTACCTTCAGGTGTTTGTGGATACATTGTTCCTACACATCTGAACTGACCCATGGCCGTTTTACCCGTCTATCCTGAGGCACAGATTGGTGTGGTCACAATTTTCCACATGAGGAATTGTGTGTTAATTGAGTTGCAGTTGTGATGACTTCAGTGAATGCCTGTGCTGTCTAACTGAGCACATGGTGCAGACAGAGATAAATGAAGTGAGTATGACATGAAATTAGCTTTTAAACAAAAGTTCAACAAATCTGAATCATGTGTGACCAAAGTGTTTATAGTTGTGAGAAACGCATCTGACTTCTGTTGGATCGTGTCATGGTTTTGGATATTTAGTTAAAAAGCCCCAGTTACTGTAAAATGTGTAAGCAATCGAGATAAACTGTAAACTGATGACTCCCTTATTGAGGTTTCTGAGAGCCAGCATCTTTTTTCAATTGTTCCCAATGAGGAGAAAACTTGTGTGGCAGTATGAGGGAAGCCCTGCACCCAGGGTCTTTTTTCAGATCACTCCGCCTTTTTACTGCGGCTTCAAGTTGAATCACTTAACTTTTCAGAAAGGCGCTGGTGAGCTCATTTTCTTTTTATTGGAAGAGGAGATGATATTCACTGTATTTTTGTCTCCTACGGATCGAGTCATGCACCCTCCCTGCTCTGTGGCTGACAGGCGGAGCCGTGGCAGTGGGGACATCTCCATTATTAAGCTCATCTTCCATACAAAGTATGAGAGCAAGCGTCCTCAATTTGGTGCTCATGGCAACAATGTCAAATAGAAAACGAACCAATAGTAAAAAGCACAGGGGAAGTAACGACCATACAGCGTCTGTTGTCAAGATATTGTTGTCTCAGAGACAAGACCCACCTGTAGCTATTTTTCATCTCAACACACAAGCACTTCTTCCCATTATTATCAACCAAAACAAGTGACATAACTTACTTACTCGTTAACTGTATTCCTGTCCGGCTACATTGGTAGGTAATCCACCAAAGACAGTACATGTTTGTTCCTAATGTTCTCTCATTTAGTTATCTCAACAGTTTCCTAAATAACTTTTGTGCAGAGAAGATGACTTTCAGAAATTGTTAACCATAACCAGCTACCTAATAACAATGGAAATATTTTAAATTCAAATTTACATGCAGGTAATTACTATAAGATTGTATATATTATTTTAATTAGATACAGGTATATATACTTCATGTTGCCTTTTAGTTGATGGTTTACCTTTTACAATGTGCACTTCCATGGATGCTGCCTTTATCTGTAATGCACCATTATACTGTGCCATCATATAACCAAGCAGTAGGTTGTCATTCAAGCATCAGACATTATCTAAAGTTCTACTGAAGTGTGTAAGTAACTGCATGAACCAGCTGCAGATTTATTTTGACATTTTACTGTTCGTCTCCTGCTTTGGTCTGAAAGGGTGATAAAATGGTTCTGGAGCTACAAAAAAAGCCTGTCTTTTTAAGCAACTTATTTGGAAGATTTGTCTTATCTTTCTTCTCCCCACAGGAACAAATTACTTAGGAGAAATAGCTGCCTTTGCAGTTTGACAGTTACCACTATCTCATTTTCATGTCTCCGTGTAGCAAAGGCCTCAAAGAAAGCTGAAAACACTGATTTCTGCAGCGAAACCCACGCCGTAGCGTGTGGCGTGAAGCACAGTGGTTTATCAATTTTGCTTCACGGCGCTATCGAGGATTTTTCTGCACTCCCAAATACAATTTAAGTCTTAGCATGGCTCTGTAAACCATTGTCACTGACGTTACATTCTGCTGTCATTGTTTGTCTGGGCAACAAACTGTAAAGCGGTACTTTTCCCGTCCGCCAGTAAAGCTTGATTGCTTCAAGAATGAAGAACGCTGCCAGCTTTAGAGAGGCAAAGTGAAAGTGATGAGGAGAGGGAAAGACAAAGAGAGCGAGAGAAGCTGTCAGAAAGCGAGGATGAGTGATGAGAGGTGGCAGGTGAGAATGGAGGGGGACTGTCGTTTGTTAGCTCTGACAGCTCTGTTACACGCTGCTCATAAGGGACCGACGACGAGCAGGCCGAGATGTACACTGGCGAGGGTGTGTGTGTGTGTGTGTGTGTGTGTGAGAGAGAGAAGCAGAGAGGAAAAGAGGACGTACACAGATGGTGAAACACAGAGACGAGGGGGAAGAGAAGCCAGGGAGAGAGGAGGGAAACTAACTGATCTAAGTGGTGGTTTTCAGCTTCCTGCTGCTTTAATGGCAGGTGGTAGCAGCAGTGATGGCAGTGGAGCATCACACTCGGAAAAACACACAAACAGTACGCGTCCACCCGCTTCACACAATCTCACATTCCTATGCACAAACCATTCGGATCCTTACCCCGGTGGGAGAGGTTGCCATTGCTCTCTCTTTGAATGCTGTTGGGGGCCACTGGGCCCAGTAGGGGGGTGTGTGTGGACGTCTGGCTTGTGCTGCTCAAACTGGTCGTCTCTGTACTTGTAGCAGCGGGGGTGCGAGGCTGCTCTGTAGAGGTTCTCCTGGGGGTCTGAGGAGGGGCCGGCGTCGTCAGTCGTCTGGTCGTGGGCCTGACTGTCGTAGCAGCAGAGGTGGTAGTGGGCCTTGTGGTCGTGGTAGTAGGGGGCGCTGTGGTGCTGGTAACAGCCGTGGTGCTCGTCATAGTGGTTGTTGTGGTGGTTGTAGTGGTGGATGGAGCAGCTGTTGTGGTCGTTCTGGGTCGAACTGCACAAGTGAAACAGGAAAATAATCATATCAAAAGCACTTTGGATTTTACGATTTTAAGAAGACTTCAGAAGGCTAAATTCCGGAGCCAAATTCTTGTGAGCTTTTTACAGAGGTGCAATAGAAAGACTCCTCATTGGAAAAATCACAAACTGGCACGGTTTGTGCACGGCCAAGGACAGGAAGGCTCTGCAGCGGGTGATTAAAACCACCAAGAACATAATGGTGCCCATTTTCCAAGCATCAGTGATATTTGTGAAGTGAGATGTCTGCACAGAGCCCAAAGGACACTAAGAAACAACACCCACCCCAGCCACAGTCTGTTCACCCTGCTGCCATCTGGCAAAAGATACAGAATTATCCCCTGTCATAGCACCAGACTACGGAGCAGCTTCTTTCCTCAGGCTCTGAGACTCCTCAGTTCATCTTCCACACTCCACTGTTTTATGTAGCATAAAGGGACTTACTCTAAGTTTTGTTTTGACACCCTGATGTTGCAAAATGACAAGTAATTAAAATTTTGCCTTTTAAACTTTAACCGTTGGCACATACGCCGACTCTGAGAGTTGTATTTTGGCTATGTGCATCAATCTACAGTATATCATAGGAAAATCAAAGATTAAACATATTATTTCTGTTCATTTATTTAGCAGGGAAAGTAAAGATAAACACTGTAACATAGGTAGAAGCTGTGCAACAGATATATTGTACAGCATGCAGGGTGTCTAGTTCAAGCTAACTGGCATCTTTTAATCACCTCCAACTCTGTGTGATCACTGTCTTGTGTATCCATCAGGTCACCAGTGACAAACCTTTCTGTTTGTGTTATCAGACGACCAAATCGCAGTCTAAAAAAGTGGCTTGATTCAGGATTTCTTATATATTTCTTCAGCATTTTATGGTTGCTGTAAAACTGATAAGGCTTTTCTACTAAATCGACCAAGACATAAAGCAGAGAGCAAGAGGAGCAGAATGGAAGGAGCTCATTTTATCAAACCTTAATAAGTGCTCAGCAGAAATACTTGTACTGCATTCAAATCCCAAAAATGTGAGTGCAATTTCTCCGTTCACGCTCAGTGGTCATGTTCCCCCGCCTGTCCTTTTTTCCAGAAGGATTCTCTGAATTGTAGCCTACATACATCATCACCTCTCTCGCTCCCTTTTCTTTGTGTCAGCTCCTTTCTCCTCACCTGCGCAAACACATGAGTGCAAAATCGAGCGGGTTCATTAAGGATAACAACTTAACTAATGGGTGAATGTAGAGGCTGGGGACCGTCTGAGCGGTGAAGTAAGGTCAGTGAAGTAATGGAGGTGCGCTGCGAACACAGGGGAGCTGGGAGGAAATCGCTGACCCACTTCCCAAGATAGTGTTATTGTAAGCAGAGGTACTGAATTCTCTGTGGGAGTCGGCTGTTAAATCAATCATATTTATGACAAGAAGATGTGAACATATTGCATTGTTGAAGGATGGTGGTGAACACTGGTTTTGGCTCCAAGGTGCAATGGTCTTTAGGTTATTTCGTTACGATTTGAGACAAATATGAATCGGTGTGATTATAAAAGCTTTATTGAGGTTAAAAGAAGAAAAAAAATTGTATTTAATATATTTCACCTCCACTGTATGTATTTCACTGAAGCTTTAACAGTTTCATGTTATGCCCATTTTTACGTTCATACTTTTATTTTTAGTGTCTAATAGAAAAAGTTAATCTGCCTTAATGTTCAGAAAAAGATTACTTTTCTCTTGCTGTTCATTGCTGCGTCGCCTCTATTCAGCCTCTGTCTGAATGCTCTGTATTGGTACCTCTTTAGGGGCTGCTCTTTTAAAAAGCCCAGTACGCTCTGATTGGTTAGTTCTAATAGGCCTGAGCAGGCACCGCCCACCGTTCATTCACAACCATGGCTGTGCTGGGGGCATGGCTGAGGGCGGTGACTGTGTCTTGAAGGCACAATTTATGAATACTCAGTTGACAGTTCACAGTACTTTTATAGACGTGCTTTATAATCAAAAAACAGCAGATTTCACTTTTGACAATATAGGATCTTTAAAAAGATTCAGTGGATCGCCTCAAATATTCAATTTCTGGGTTGAAGGCACAGGTGGAAAGTATGAAACCCAATGTAAGAAGTTCCAACTCAGGCACTGAAACCCTTTAAGAAATGAGTTGGTCTTGGTCCGGCTATGGTGAGAGGAGAACCTAAATCAAATTTGACATGACAAGGTCAAGATTCAATTTATCATATGCCCCTTTTGGTATTTCTTCCAGCCTATATTGGCATGAGAAATACATCCCACAGCCATCAATGTGTAACGCTGAATACCACAAATTAAATTAATAGTTTAGGATGGAACATTTATTTAAAGATATTCATAAATACTTAAGTATGGGACGGACTTCTGCCAGCAGAGATGAGAAGGTGAAACCAGTTAATATCCTTATGGCCTAGCATTCCAACAAATCTCTGTGATAACAGCGATGTAGACTTCATGTGACATTCCTCAGCACTGGACCGAGGGTGTGAGTGACTTACCTATAGCACAGCGCCTCATGTCTGGTCCCAGCTCCATGCCATCAGGGCAGGCACAGGTGTACTTGGGCGAGTGGTCTGTGATCTGCGGGGCCTTCAGACAGAGGTATTCACAGCCACCGTTAGGCAGACTGCCCATGTTACAGGTGTCGGGGGCTTGAGGGAGAAAGCAGAAATTAAAAAGGGTTAAAAAGAGCTTAGGCAAATATGAGTTTGTACATTTTCCCTTAAATAAATCACAAAAATAAATTAAATACATTTTGCTTTATGTACTTTGGAGTTCTATCTCCATTGAAAATGAAGTATTAAAAAACACAATTCATAAACTTTCAATATCATTAATAAACATTTGGTGCTATTTCGAAATGTTCTGTAAATTGAAATTCCATGTCGTTGCCAGGGTTGATGAGCACAGAGGTTTACATGTACCGTAGACCAGAATAGTTAAGAGGAAAAGGCTATTAAGAATTGAAGACTGAGTCCCAGTTTTGGGTCTCGGTCAGTAGGCCAGAAGCATCAAAGTCATTGTGAACTGAATTAGAGCTGATGGTGAGAATCTAAGGCCCTGCGCAAAAGTGGCTACAGTTAGAGCACAAAACACAAATATGTGATTTAACATCTCCACATATGAAATTGCTTAACAGTGGCTTTTCTTCACTCTGTTTTTGTATATTATACTTGGACAGTCTAAATCAGAGGATTTCAAAGTGGGAGCTCCAAACCATCTCAGTGGAGGCTCAATGATTGGAAGTGAAAAAATATTACATTAGTTATCAAAAGGAGATCACATAGAATAGTGTAAATGTACATGATAGGCAGAGTGCCCATGTGACAGTGTCGGGGGCTTGAGGGACACAAGCTTTGTAAAAAAAGTTCTTTCAGAGACACTGTTTGGCAAATTGCTTTGTGTTTTCCCCACGTTCTCAGACTCAGAAACCTTAGGACAGACTATTTGTTGTAGTCTGAATTTATGTCAGTCAGCAATATTAGACTATTTAGTGAAACTGTTAACTGTCAGTAGGATCAAATGACGTAATTATGATCCAATGTGCATCCATGGAATTGAGCTTTTTTTTTTTTTTCAATTTTTCCGAGCTTTGTCTGAGGGGAGGCCCACCGTCCCACACTTCAGAAGTCTTGAAATGAGACCAATATAGAAACATGAAATCAAAGCACAAGTTCTTGAACAAATGTAGCCCAGCTGTAGTAGACATTATCTAATCAGCCAAAATTCTTATACAACTTACTGTATATAACCCTTATTGTGTACCATTCTGCAAAACAACAGTAACGTCTTACTTAGGGGTTTAAATTTGTTGCAGTGCCTTTTTTCTGGTCCAATGAACTGATGCCTTGGTTGCAGCAGGGGCGTCTACATTTTCTTTTTTAAATCCGCGCACTCAAATGAAAAATTTACATGCAGTTTTCAAACTCAAGACGTACACTCATGGAAAAAATATTGCTACTCTTCTCATGTGGGAGAAGCGTCAGAATTGGGTCAGGTCGCGGTCGATTCCGCCTTCTGACTTGTGCGTAGTCCTAGAGAGTACATCAGAGGAATCATCAGCCGTCAGGGGAAGCAGCACTCACTACGCACAGCGAGATTTTAATAGGCTGGGAATATATTTGTGATATATTTGTGCTCGGCGTACAGTAGCTCAGCATAACAAGTATATAATATGAACAGCTGTCTAAATGAACTTCTTCAAAGCTCCAATATCTCCTCTACCTGCTTTCCATATGAAGAAGAAATGAAGCTCTCTGGGTAAAAGAAAGTCTTTGAAATGTGACACCATGTCATGGTCCTGTCATTTTGTTTTCAACATGTGTGCGTATTTTTATGTCTTTTCTGGTTTTGTGTTGTCTTTTGCCCTTTTCCACTGTTCTGTTGTCCCTCCTGTTTCCTTGTGGTCCTCAGCAGTCTGCCTTTCCCTCCTTCCAGCCTTTCTCTGCTTTTCCAGCCTATCGGCCCCTTCCCTGTTTCTGGTGTTTTTCAATTTATTTCCCTCACCTGTGCCTCTCCGCCTCACTCCACCTGCACCTCATCCCCTTGTTAGTTTTGTTTGTATTTAAGCCTGTGTGCTCCATGCTGTTTTTGTCAGTTCTTCCTGTGTAATCCTCCTGTGTCAATCACCTGTGCTCCTCCTGAACCTGTTCCTGAGTCTTCCAGTGTCTCCCTGTTTCTCCTTGTGGTAGGTATCTGGTTTTGTGTTTTTCCTGATTTGAACTTTGCTTTTGGTTGGTACATTATATTTTGGCATTTTACACTCTGTGGTTTTTTGGATTATATGTTTTTTTTGTAAAATAAAGCTTGTCATTTGTTCCTTTTCCTGCCTGTGTGTCTCTGCATTTGGCTCCACAAAATGTTTTTTGCAAAACCAAACAAACAACACATTTAAATTCTATGCTGGGGAAAGACTGGGGCAGAGGAGTAGAGGAGTACAGGATAATAACTAAAATAAGCAAAGAAGGAAGGATATAAGGACAGACAGAAGAGGAAAGGGGAGTAGAAGACAGGATAGAGATAATGTTTTGCAAAATTATGGTATTTTGAAGTTGCAACCTCCCCCCTCTGCACTGCCTCCCTTAGGTCCAGAAAAAAAAAACTTAAACATGGAACTTAGTCTTCAAAGCACAGCTGAATGGGGGAAAAACATAGATAAATAAAACACAGCACAACAAAAAAAGATTGAGGAAAAGTCTTTTTCAGAAAGTGTGTGGAGAAGAAGAAACACATTATTTTTTTTTAAATGGAGACATATTGGAGCCATTTCTCCATGTTGTGTATTGTGGCAACCACTACGCAATCATCTTCCCTTCTGGGTTTTTTTTTAGATTAACGTGTTTGCCAACAGGAAAATACAAAAAACAAGCGAGAACAAGAACAGTGGAACAAAGAGAGATGGCTCCATTCAAGGTCAAGTTTAACAGTACTACTTGTATCTTCACAGGGCATACAGAACTCCTTCAGTTTATTTTCATTTAGCCCAGCTATTCCTGGTTGTTTTGTCTTTCTGTTGTTGGCATTTTTGAAAAGACATTATTAATTCTGTGATATCTCTTTGAGCAGAACTCTTGATTTATTAATGAGAGAATACAATTAGCTCCCTACTGGCGCTCAGACAAGACTGCTCTGACTGAGAGGAGAAAACAACGCATGAAAGCTCAAAATCACACGAGGCAATTGCTTAATACACACTGAGGAATAAACACACAGAAATGCTAACTAGTGCGCGCACACACAGGTGTTTCTTCGCACACCTGGGAAAGCATCCATCCTGGGACAAATACTACATCACAGCACATCATTTGACATTCACAGCACACACATCAATCTAATCACAGAGTCTAATCAGGTTATTTGTTATTGTTTCAGACGGTTTTAATAAGTGGATCCTTTGGATTATACATTAATTATTCAAGACTTTGTTACCAGGGAGTGTTGTTGTGTTTTGGTTATAGTCTATTTTTTTTTAGGGTTTTCACTCTTGGATCAAGTAGTCATTAAATCTAACTGGTACATGGAGCAACCATGATGAGAGCCCATGATGCCCAATTTGCTATGCGAGCCCCGTCACCTGTAGCCCCTGAACTATTCAGTTTGCTGTGGCTGCTTGCCATAGAAACAAAACAGCACTTTTCCTGCATGTCTTACCTTTGGGCTGCCTTTGTTCATGAAACACCACCAAGTCCAGGGGGTTGTTGAGGTGCTCTGCCACCTTTGCAACATCATGTCCTGTCAGTCGGTTGGCACTGTAAATCGCTTCTTCCTCCAAGTCCGTCCAATATACACGATCCTGGATAGAACGAGAGTTAGAAAAAATACTTTCCAGTCATTGGTTGTCATGACAGACTGGCATAAAAGGTGTCTATGTTAATAGGTGGCAAACTTATATTTATCTCTGCAAAGTAGCAATTATTTTGCAATATTCAAGCTGTGATGGGTTGTCCTTGGCAGATATTTAACCAAATAGCTCAGAAGCTTTGAAGAAATTAGGAAGTGATTTTATTACTAAAAATCTAACCAACTCCAATATTCTACCATAGACCATGCGACATAAAACATTGTGAGTTTACAAATGCAATTAGTTTCTTTTTAATGAATGGCTTTTCATTTGTAAATATGCTAAACAGCAATAGTCCAAGAAAAGTCCACTTGGGAGCCCTGTATTGCAAGTTTTTTTGGTGGTGAAAGGTTGTAGAGATATAAGCTGTGATACAGTGGCTGTGTGATTAAACTCTCATGTGCTCTGATGATGAACCAGTTTTGATTGTTACAAGGGGATCTAATTACTGCCTGGGTGAAAATGCTTCCCTGGGATGTTCATATAGTTGCCTCAGGTTATTATGGTCAAAGTAAAAGTCCAAATCTCGACTCAGTGACAAGTTTGAATTATGTTTAGGTTTGTCGATTTACAATTTGACAGAAGAGACACATTTAAAGGAGTTCTTTTGTGCCTGGGGTAACTTTAATTACATTTTTAATCAAAGGCATATGAGAAATGACAGTTCTGAAGGCAAACATTTTATTGAGTGAAGTAAGGTTAAACACACTGCATTTTAATCGAGGAGAGGTTTAAAAGGATTGAATAAGTTATACTGGAGCAATGCGGAGTGTTCTTTTTTACCATTCTCCTCTCTGACACTTTGAGCCACCAAAACTCAATTCTGACGGCCAATCAATTCGTGCTGAGCAATTACTTTTCTATATTTTTTTTGTCAAAAAAGTAGCAGCCTTTCTTGTATTATGACATATTTCAATAGAGCTAAAAGATTGTCTTGCTGAAAACAAACACTTTAAGCTTTAATTAGGATGCTGTTTTTTCTGCCATTTGTAGTTTTAATCTTAGTAACAAATTTAATGAAACAGAAGAGGTTTATTATCTTTTGTGGGGGTTTTACACTGAAGTCAAAATAATAGCCACCTTGTTGCACAGTCGATAAACACGACAACAAAGGTGGGCTTTTACATCAAAATAACATATTTTTAACCCTGCAAGCAGGCTGTCCTGTTCTGAATAGTGGTAGTCCACGGATTGAGGAGGCTATTTGGATTGTAAATCCCTTCGAGGCACATTTGTGATTTCAGGCTGTATAAATAAAATGGACTTGATTTGACCTCTACAGCTGAGCTTGTTGAGAGCTAAGACCACTAAGACTTCTGCTGGCGGAGCCGGCTTACTTCTTGTTGGCCCCCCACAAACATGAATGGGATAAAATATTTGTATTATTCGGCTCTCTTAGACTATCCAAATGGCACTGGACCAAGTGGATCAAATTTTGATGGTAAAATAAGAAAATGCAGGGGATTTGTCTTGGTCTCCATCAGAAGGTGCAATACTCTGTGTGGCAACTATGGCAACAGTGATCCCCACTCCTCTTGTGAAATTGAGTCAGTCTATTGGTGAGCAAATAGCAATCAATAATTAACAATACAGGTACCATTGGAGTGGCATCAGAAAACACTAATATGGGTCCTTTTGGAGGACAAACTTTATTCAACTGATATTTGTATTGTTTGTTTTTCCTTTTATCTATAATCTTTTTACCTATATTCAATTGCTGTCTCTGTGTGCTTAATTCTCTATATCCCTTTTTGTTCTTAAAATATCCCACTTCACCTGTAAAGCATTTAGACATGCATTTTTATTAGTTTAAAATGTACTATATGAATAAAGTATGTATGTATGATATGTAGCAGGTACAAGGACAAGCTGCTGCTGATACGATAAAATGACAGAAATGGCAACAACACCAGAAAACATGACATGATGACTACATGCCTGGTAGATATACCTCCATCTCAATGGCTATCCCTATTGTAAAAGTCCATTGTGTATAGTACAAAAAAAATCAATTGCTCCCGTTTTCTCGAAAATAAAGGAATAAATACTGCCAACCTTGACCTGTGACATTATCTTTCACTTACGCTTCAGTCTCAATTTCTCCTTCCCTCTCTAACAGCTCCTCACAATCCTCTTTTGTGATACTACAGGATAACAGGATAGGCTGCACAAATGGTTACGGCACTTGGTTTCCATGGCAACCACTGAATGCTCTGTCTACCCTGACAAACAACAATTAAGAAAAACACAGGATCATAAGGAGGTTAAAAAAAGAAAGAAAAGCCATTTTAGGAGATGAGTGTGCGACAGAGAGATGAAACAGTAACGATTGCTCCTATAGGTATTTTTTTTTCCCATCAGGCTTGGGTTGTGTTTACAGTTGTATGGTCTCTTTTAAAGGGCAAGGACCTGTTGGGATTCACCCACGAATTTGTCTTGTCTTGTGTATTTGTATTTTTTGTATGGCGTGTTTCAGTTACAGCTATAATCCAAGCTCTCCCTTTGTCCCGGTATATAAGCGGATTTAACCTTTTCTCTCACCGTCTCCTTTTCCATCTTTCACTGAGCTCTCTATCCCTCCATCTCAGCCTCACTCAGAATCAGATAACCTTTCCTCTTATGACAGTAGAGCTGAAACAATGAAAGACAAATACCAGCCACGGTGATAAAACATTACTCAAACCTATCATTCCGTCTCTCCCTTTGCCTTTCTATCTCGGTGGATGTCTTTCTCCGTCCCTGTCAATCTCTTCCTCCGTTTTTCACTTTCAATTTCTCTACTGTCAATCTCTGCATCCGTCACCTTGAATGATTCCAACAGCAATGCGGACCCGAGCAGGTCAGTGCTCTTTGTTGCGGAATCAAGGTGAATGTTCAATGTGTCGAAGGATAGGCACATGCACGAGCTCCCCTGAACACATGGCGTTGCATCACTTCAGTCAGAGCCGTGTCTGTCTGCTATCGTCAAGGTGACGAGACTACATCTAAATGGATATGAGGTCTTTGTAAGGGCAAAGGGAGAACAGTCCTTGATGATTTTGTCAACATTTTGTCACAGAAGAACCTTCTGACACATGCAGGGCCCCCTTTGATTGACGCATCTGCCCGATGAGCTCTCGGTGCCTCCTGCGTACTCGGATGTCACGCCAGAATATTACAAATGAAATCTCAAACAAAGCCAACCCACTCAACTTTTTGAAGCCTTTCATTTTTTTTGGGTTTGATTTGTATTCTTTGTTGTATCAGCCCCAGTTATGAAAAAATAATGTAGGCCTGGTGATAAATCTGTGTAGGAATCAAATGATGTCAGGAGACATTTTGTGTTAATCTCCACTAAGCTGCAGAAGAGTATTAAATCCTGTTACACCCACGCAGGTGTTTCCAGTTATTTCAGCTGATTAGAACTCTTATCTGGCCTGTGGGTGTGGACAGATAGGGCTTGACTGACATTTTCATCACTGTTGTGTCTAAAGCTGTGGTCACACATTCTACCGTGTCAATACTCACTTCTGCTGTCACTCATTTAAAGGTGCAGTCCGTGTTGCCACACTCTAATTAGAGCATGAAAACCAAAAGTCTGGAAAGTATGTCACGGTTCGGGTCAGGTTTGGTCACTTTTGACATTGTTGTCTGACATTTGGTGCTGAGCAATAGGCAATTTTGGTGAACTGAGTCGGATATGACCACACTTTAAAGGCCCACAGTGAAAATGGCAATATTTCGGGTGATAACAATGTATTCCAAAGAAAGCAGATCAGAGGGTGAGCTCAAGGAGGAGTTTAGTTTTGGTCAACTTTGGTGAACAAATGTATGTTGTTGACCAAAGTCATGACAGTGCTGACCTTTAAGGTGACAGAGCCTCAGAGAGTCCAAAATAGTGGAAGTTATTTCAGCTTATTAGCTGTGTTGCAATCTTCACTTTGTATCTAACCTCCTCTGTCAGAGACAGAGACAGAGCAGCCCTGTGAATAGTCACTATATCAGCAAGCATCCTGCCCCACCTATTTTTAGTGGACAAGCGAATGTCACTTTGGGACAACTGTAGTTAAGTAAGCCCATGTAATTCTCAGGACAGCTCTATCCCCACCTTCATACTGAGCAGAGGGCTCATCAAGTAAACGAAAATATACCTGTGTGGGTGTGTAGGACTGTTGCATCATGTTTAAATCCTCCAACAGCGCTGAGTTCATGGCAGAAGGACACCATTATTTTCTTTTCTTCCTGACTATGTTATATTTCCATCGTCTCTCTCTCCCTCAATCCCCATCCCCCTCTCTGCTTCGCCTTCCCAAACTCGTCTCATCTTCTCCTCCATCCCCTCTAGTCAAACAAAGCGGGGATAAAGAGTAAGGCAATGATACTAAAGCCAGAGAAAGAGAAAACACTACTCTCTGCAAGCCTCTGCGATCTACATTTCCTCAGGGCTCGGTGTCTAGGCAGGGGGTTGACACTGACTGGAAGGGTCTGTATGTGTATGTCTATTATGTGTGTGTTTGGTGGTTGCGTGTTCAGACTTTGATATAGGAACCCCGTGTCTTTCCTCTGCAGTGCATTAGTAAAACTACATCAGTATGGATGTGAAATTCGCAGATGATATGCTTGAGTGGAACATTCACTGTGTATAGTTTAGGCATATGAGAGGCCATACAAACCATAATACACAGTTCAAAACACATTTGTGAAGTCCCACATCTCTCGTAGCAAATACTGTATGGTTATGTATGTATTGAAAAGTAATGCTTATGAGTGGGGATTTAATGCTTAAACTAATTGATTTTGGGTGACACAGCCTCCACAACAGTCCCCATTCACAATAATTGTCTACAATTGTTGCAAAGCTTTACATGACCTTATACATGTTATTTCTGTGATCTTCCCATATAACTTTAAAGTGCATATTAATGGTATAGCTTAGTTTCCGTGTTAATACTGACAGTCAGATTTAGGGCTGCAACAAATAATTATTTTTGTCACTATCAATTAATCCGCAGATTGTTTTTTGACAACCAACTGAAAGTGCCTATTACAGCCCAATGTTATGTATGAATGTAGCTCGTTTTATTTGACCAAAAGTCCAGAACTGACAGATATTCAGTTCACTGTCATATAAAACAAAAAAGTAAAAGAAATCCCTTACATTTGAGAGGGCAATTTAGCTTGTAAATACTAATTGATAGTCAAAATGTGGCAGATTACTTTTCGATCGTTATCTTTTAGATTAATCATTGCAGCTCTCGTCAGATTCTGCCCCTGCAGCTGCCTCAACTGTGCCTGAAGACCTCAGTTTGCTCTAAACAAAAGCTCCAGTCCAATTCTGGAAGCAACCATTGAATTACATTTAGCTTTTTATAGCATTCAACCAAGCCTCATCAAGAATAACACATTTCTCCCTAAATGCATTGCATCTTAATGGCTGCAGTGATTTCTATGGCGTTGTTATCACAGCCATCTATTACCAACGATTATTGTTTTTATCAACATCTACATGTGAATACATGCTGCACTATTATGTACTGAGAAGAATGGCAAGTTATTGAACTGGGCTAAACTGGGCCTATAAGCAGTTGAAGCAAATCCAGGAAAAAATGCGCCATTTAGGCTCATTTCCCAGATAAGACACAAACAATTAAACGGACAAAAATAGTTCATTTCACAACTCAAACCATGCAACTCCGAAGAAACAAACTTCCCATTATCAGTCTGTTGGGACCGGGACAATCTGCCGCACTGCCAAAGGATTTTTAATTTGGTCTGTATCATAACCAACAGAACAAAGACCAGAAGAACTGAGGACCATTAATCTCCAGGGATGAACTTTCAGCGCGTGCCTGAAATGCTGGTTTTCTTCCTCTTTTTTTTTTTTTTTTAAACACGCACACACATCTCCGAACACACATGCAGGCACACTCAGCTGGACATGATGGATGTCCCTTCTTCCCTTTGCTTCTCATCATCACAGTGTGCAGCAACGAGAGGAATGGAGAAAGCGCTTCCTACCGTTCACATTTCACCTCCCTCGCTCTCTTTCTCCCCCACATCCTCGCTTTGCTCTCCTCTGGTTCTCTGATTCTCTTTTCCACCCTCCACATCATCTATACTTGATGGGCTCTAACAGACCGACTCACTCCTGCCTCAACAAATACACTCAAATTAGTTTCATCGATTGCTGTACTCTACTGTGACTCCACACTCGTCGGCTCTTGAAAAGATAATGCCTTCAGTGGGTTTATCTTGCTACTATACTTTTAAAACATTTCTTCTCAATCAGTCTCTGTGTCTGACAAAGTTTCTCCATTGACTTCTTACCCTTCCTCAACTTCTTATGCTCTTACATTTCTTTTACCAGCCACTCACTCGTGTACTAGCTCTGTACTTTTAATGGGACGGCTTTACTACAGAGTACCGATTCAGGATGAATCAATCCGTGGCGAGAGAGTATAGAGAGAAAGAGAGAGACCACCTCACTCTTGCAGCTTGTTCTGGACACAATGAGTAAGAGAAATGGCGAGCTGAGCCCTCCTAGAAACTGCAGCTAACCTTAGAATGTCTGTAGCCAGTGCCAAAAAAATGTAAACAGCCCATGCAAGCTGAAAGGTGAAGAGAGGCATCGACATATTCAGGTAAATAAGTAGCTATTTGGATAATTTGTTGTCTCACTGTCTTGGTTTCTGTTTACTTTGCATTTTTAATAGGTTAGCCTGCCCTGCACTCTTACATTTTAGATATTACAGAGTACTGCAAAAAGGTATTCCAGGTACTGGTTCAAATGAATGGTACCCATTCCTAGAAAATACCAGTACAGTTACAGTTACAAGAAACACCAAACATAGATAGATAGATATATAGATAGAAGGTATCTTTAAATTAACTGTAATATTCATAAAACACAAAGCTGCATTCATTTTGCTGTATTTACAGCCCTTCATCTCTGATAAGAACCAAATCTGAAGAACTGTAGTTATAAATAACACCGTGACAGCTAGAAAATCATGTCTAATGCTAAAATTTGGCTCACTGAAAATCTAAAAATACACTGCCGAGATGGGAATCAACAAACAAGATATGAGAGTGTCACCCACGAGGCAGAGGTAAGTGAGAACAGACCTATTTTTCTGTGTGTGTCTACTTTTGGAGGTCAAATAAGGACATCTGCATCTTGTATGCCTTTCAGGTAGACACCTCCTACAAACCCTGGCAAGTGTTTGCAGGTGTCTCATGCCAAGTCGCAAAGTGGGAAAATGAAAATAATGTATATTTATGCTGCATTTTACGGTAATCATCCAGTTGTTCCACGTTGTTTTCTTTTATAATTGTAGTCAGCTTCATTGATGCTGTTCAAACAAGCTGGGTTGAAATTGATTTTAACATCAAGCCAGAATTAGATGTTCTTATATGCATGTTGTACTTCTATGAGCCTGATATTGTCATGGAGTTAAGACACAAGAAGGGGTTTGAATATATTTTTATGAGACTAAAACCTTAGTGGTGCCCTTCAATATTTCAAGGGCTACAATGCTAGATTATGCTAAACTGCTGGTGGCAACATTTAATACCCCAAACTGGATATTTGGCTGCTTAAAAAAGCCCTGACTACAATGAATTAACTAAAAGGAACAGAAAAGCTACCTTGAAGGAACAAACCTAATTAAAATTAAACTATCTGGTGTTCTCTGAAAAAGGGAAAAGATTAAAGTAGTATAATACAAGTTGATCAAGTTCTACTTCTACTTAACAAGCAAATTATAAGTTTACTGAGAGATTTTAAGCTCTCCAACACGTTTGGTTGGAATGATTCAGTGGCTTTAACATCAATGCTGCTGTACCTCAAACACAGTGAGGGCGAAGGGGTGTGCCAGGTGATGATGGGAGGACAGCAGCACTTTACGGTTGTCGCCATTCAGATCCACACTGGACAGCAGGTGCAGCTTGGAGTCCACCCAGTAGAGACGTCTGTTAGACAAGTCTGGGAAGATGGAGGAGGAAGAGAGAGAGAGAACAAAACCAAGGAGGAAAGGAAAACCAAGGAGGGAGAAGCAGACAAATGGAAAGAGAGAGGTCATTCCAAGAGAAAAGGCCTAGGGTGAGAGGTATATGAATGTAATGGCCCAGTAGCTACACCATCAATCTTCTTTGACATGACGGCTGAGGCCCTGCGCTGAGAAAACACAGATGTGATTGTAATATTGCCGCTTGACTTCTTTGCTGGCGAAAATATATGTGACCTTGAGCAAATTGATTAGTCCTGCTGGACTTTCTTTAAAGGAACACGTCGCCGTTTTGCAATTCTATCACCATTTAATGGTCCCCGATACTGTTTACTTTAGGATTCAGCAGGACAAAGTCATGCTGTGGTTGATTTGAGGATGTTCAGATTCTATCAAATTTGACAGTGAGGGACGCAGTGATCCACGTATGACTTTGCTTTCACCAGTCGTGCATGAATAAAGACTCGCAGGAAAGTTTACACATCCTTCCTCTCAAACAATTTGCTACATACATTTCAAGTATGTAGTTCACAAGAAGATAAACATAGACTCACTGTGCTACGTGAACTTAGCAAAGTAAAAGCCTCATGAGATATCAGTGTCTTAAAAAGAGTTAGGAAAGCCTGGCCCACTATAATCTAGACATCGATCACATTCACTGGAAAAGTGCCTCTGCAAATGTGTGCTTAAAAGTAACATATTCTTTGAGAACCTAAGAACATTTCTCTCATTTTCCTGGTGGTGTTTTAAAACCAGTACTTTATGGTCATGCCTCTCCGCTCAGACTAGCTTTGAAAAGTAGCGGTCAAAAGAGGCGAAAACAAGGATGACACAGATATAAATACCGCCCTTTACCTGGTAGTGTTTATTTATAGATTTTGTTGGAAAAGGTCAAGTGTCTGTAGTACTGCGGTGTCTGAAAAGCAGCAAGTATAGGTAGAGTAGAAAACAAAACCTTCAGCTTTGTACACTTTAAATCAAACTATATAAGATGGGTTATGTTCACCAGTAAGGAATTTAATTTTGCATTTATTTCAACCAAGCCAGAGTTGGCGTTTGGTGGCAAAGTGCGCCGAACCGAGATGGTTTTGGTGAGTTTTACAGTTTTTGTTGAGTTCTGATGAAGTATGTGGAATCTTGTGGATTTGGTGAGAGCAACATATCTGCCATTTCTGGTAAAAATAAAAATAAAAAAACACTTAAAAATACACTTAAAATAACAATCTCAGCATGTCAGTGGCAAAAACAAGTACTTTTAGTGCTCAACTACAAGGATTACCTTGCAGCCATTGCAGTCCATGTCCCGGTTGCTCACTGACGCGATATGCTGGACTGAGTCCGAAACTTTTCAATTGTGGTAATTTACCCACCAAAAAGAGTTAACGTAGGGCTTAACTTAAATTCAAAGTTAGAGCTACATCCATAAATTGCCAGAGTGGCACAATAAAGTAATTTCCATTTTTATATGTTGAGGAAGTCCAAAAAATGTCTACTTCAAAAAAGGAGGACTCTGATCACAAAAAAAAGAACTGATTCAACATAATAATGTCAAAAAAGAGCAGAAAGAGCTCACCTCTGCTGACTCAGACAATCACCTGCTCTGTTCGCTGCCCTTTATGAAATCAATGACCAAGGGAAAATAACTCAGCCCTTCTTCCAAGGCAGTATGCTTCAAGTCTGGCCAAGTCTCTCATTCTCCTTACTTTAAAAAATAATTTGTTTTCATACAGATGTAGTGACACCTCCATTCCACAGAGTGTGGCGACTGTGCGCGTCGCTTTCCCCCCCAGGCAAGGGCAGCGGAGAAAAATTGGCTATTGCCGTGGAGGGAGTTGAATGGGATGACGGGAGGTATCGACGGCACAGGGCGTCTGGCTTATTAATTCGGAGGCCCCGTGTTCGCCGGCTTGATTGATGAGAGCCAGACACAAACTGAGCTATAACAATAAGAGCTACTCAGGGGTTGCAGCACCCCGAGACTGTTTTCTTCACTCAGCTCTCGCTGTTTGTCTCTCTTTGTTTCTTTTCCTCTCTGCATCTCTCTCTTTGTCTCTTACTTTGTGTTGAACTTGCCCAAACCATTTTTTCTCTTTCCAAAACATTATCAACATTACAATTTTGTTAATGAAACTCCTTTAAAACGTTGATTTTGCTGCCCCTGTATCGTCTGCCACTCTTTAATGCCCTCCATGTGTTCTGTCCTTACTACCAACTTACCCAGAGTGATTCCATTGGGCCACTCGATGTGCTCAGACACCAGAACTTGTCGGTCCACTCCGTTCAACCCAGACTTCTCAATTTTAGCCTGATCTCCCCAGTCTGACCAGTACATAAATCTGTGGAAAGATACATCGACCAGTTAAAAAAGCCCCATTTTCAAGAGCAGTGAATAGGCTTTCATATATACAGTGTTGACTCATATGTGACTGAATCTCCTATACTCGATCACACAGTGTCCCTTTCTGACTCCGTCTCCATCTCATTTTCCCTCCAATATCAAAAAGTTTTACTTCTGAAACAGGCCTTGGAGACACTAAAGGAAAGTCGATACTGTGCAGAACAGCAGGTACTGGATTCTGCTCCACTGTTCAGTGTGTGTGTCCGTGAAAGCTGGCCTTCATTTGCATGTATTTCATGCTTTTTAGCTTTGTAGAGCTGTGGAAAGAGTACTTTGGGGAACTAAAGTCATCCGAGAGAAAGAGGCAAATAAAGCGGACAAGAGTCACGTCGTATTTCCAAATACTTGTTAAGCTTCGCAGCACTACAAATAGTGTTTGGTACGGTGTAGTAAAAATGTTTTAAAGCCTACTTTTCAAGCTAATTTATTTCCCTATAAAAGCACTGGCTCTTCTTCTATTCAGAGATTGACAACGATGCCCAAAGGCTTGTCCGGCCACACTCCCGGCTCCCAGTCAGCCTTTCCTCACTGTTCAACTCAGCTCCTTAGCCATGTTGTCATGCTTTGTCCATCTGTCCAAACTCTCTCCCAGACTCCCCTGAAACGTCTCCCTCTCACCCTTGGTGTGGATCCACCGCGATGGCCCTCGGCTCGCTCAGCTCGGTGGCGATCAGCACTTTTCTCTTCCGGCCGTCTCCTGTGGCGACAGAGATGCTCTTGTTGCCCGAGTCTGTCCAGTAGATGTTCTTGTGGACCCAGTCGACGGCCAGACCCTCGGGGGAGTGGAGGGAGTCGATGAGAGTCACCTGCTGCGATGAGTCACTGGCCTTGTTGATGTAAGCACTGGTGAGAAGTAGAGGTGATCTGTGTCAGTCAGGGTTATTGAAACGATGACATACCTGATAATTTAGGCAGGAAGACGCTTACAAAACACTTTAATATCACAAAAGTTGGATTTGTTACTGTCTATTCTGCTCTCCTTTTCTTGTGGTTGGATACTTGAGTGCACTATGTGTCTTAGTAGTCGCACACAGTGGGAAATAGGTCAACTTTACTCTTGATAACACCATGTCAGGGTCACCCAAACCTGACACCGGGCCTCTCACCTAACTGCACCTCCAAGGGAGAAAGAGACTGTCTTCATCTATCAGCAGCCTTCAGAACAACCTGTCTCATTCTTCGTTTTTGTCACTCTGTGTCTCTCTGTCTCTAGTCCTCGATCTCTCGTCATCTCCCCCTGGTTTCCCGCTTGCCATCTCTCCATTCTTCAGTCTCCATTTATACCGTTCTCTCCTCCCTTCCTACCTAACATCTTCAGACGTAGCGCATCATTGTCTTCACTACATGAGGGCTACAAAACAAGTGAATACAGGGCAACCTTGTTAAAAGGTTTGGAATCGCAACATCCTAATTTACACCCCACCGTCACGTGTTAGCGGAGCGTACAAGAACGAGGCGCAGATGGGAGGAGCAGCTCAGCCAAAGGAGAAGGCTGGTGAGGTAGCTGGAGCGAGGGATGAGTATGAGATGGATGAGTCAGGGACTTGGAAGCAGATTGTGTTGTTAATTGGCTGTGTTACTGTTTGTCACTGCAGACATATTCATCTATTGGGGGACGGTTAGCCTGCTGCTGTCTTGTGATAGATAATCTATGGCTTCTCTCTCATGTCACGGGTTTTATAGCATGGATCCAACACCTGTCTCTCACGCAGGGAACAAATTAAAATGAGGGCTGGAGCAAATCCCTCGTGTTGATGCAACAGTGGTCAAATGATGAACCGTAAATTACAGAAAACTGTGGGAATTAAATGTGCAAATTATTCAGCAACATACCACACTGTGACTTGTGTTTTACCTTGTGTTACAACTTATGGCCAATCTTAATAAAAACAGACTCTTGTAGATAAAACACATAAAATACCATAATTACTCCAATGTTTGCCTTTACTTTGACAGAATATTAGAATTATTCATTGCGTCCTTATTTCTAGTTAGAAATATTCAGACAGACTGCAATGAACAGGTTGGAGGGATGACCGGAGGGCAGACTGGAATAAGGAATAAGACAGAGACAGATGAGTCTCAGACCACAGCACAGATTGCATCTTTAATTGGCTGCATTACTGTTTGTAACAGACATCTCCATCACAGGGAGAAGCTAACAAGTCTTCGACCCGTAGCTTGCTAATAACTACGAATTAGCCCGAAAAACCACACTGTCATGGTCAGGGACAATGAGGAGGAATAGCTTTTAAAAACACAGATGTTTCCAGTTGGAAAAAATGCTCCTCACCAGAAGAAATAGAACTCCACTGGAAAGTAAGATGCTTGAGTAAAAGGTGATTGCCCAAACCAATCAGTGCAATCCCTGCAAACATCATTCAGAGTCGACACAGAAGTTGTCGTGGCAGTTGTTTAGAGCAGTTAACTTAATGTTGTTTCACAAAGATCAAATGTATTGGTTGATTAAAGAGTTTTTACTGTTACAGTAGTTGACTTAACAACAACCGGCACAGCTGGCATCATTGTGACCATTTTATTTCTACTATCATTTATGGACGTAGCTTGGTAGCAAGGTAGCTATGAAGAAAGATGACTTATCATTCACCAGAGCTATACAAATCACTACGAAGAAGGAATTTAGAGATGTGCAACAAGGCAAGGTCAATGGAGGAACAGGCTGAAAAATGTATATTTATAGTTTGTGACATAGCAGACAAGTACCACTGCGACTTTTAAGAAGGCCTGGGGAGATATGAACTACGCAAACGTACAACAAAGGAAGCATAATCAATCAACACAATCAAAAGTAGCAGATGTCTAAAAATGTACCTGCACACTGCGAGTTTTGGATGGTTTAACAGCCCTTCAACATGATTTCATACAGCACAAACTCAGCAGCATGAATACACTGAGCCAATTGTATACTCCAATGCTTTTGGGTGTAATAATGATGTAACATTTTTAAAGGATGACAGGGAGGAAAACACAACCGAGAACAACTGCAAGTCGATTTAACAGTATTAAGTCACTTGTTGCGGGCCACTTAAAATGTATGAGTGCGTGTTTATTGCTGCCTCCAAACAAGAGTTCATCATGACGAATGAGTTCATTTGTCCTTTCTCTGTCACAAGCCCTTGAGTGTGTGTGGAAGTATGTGTCCGTGTGAGTGTGTGTGTGTATGCAGATGAGTAATGGCGGTGATTATTGAGGCAGTGAAATTAGAGAGAGCATATGGCTCAGCTGAGATGATAGAAGGCCCCTCCCACTACCTGCCAGCCATCAGGGTGACACACACACACACACACGCCTGAGATCAAAGTAATGATATACCTACCGTTTGTGTAATGGTGTGTGTGCACATACTGTATGTGTGTGAAGGGCAAACAAGTCCACCTTTTACTGTCAGACAGATGACACAGCCCTCCAGGTGTGACTGACACACACACACCCACACACGCACGCACACACACAGAGCTCCCAGGTGTGTCTGTCCCGCAACCAGAAGGTGTGACAGGTTGAAACAGAGAAGATGGATGAATAGAGGACAAACAGTGACAGAGTGGCCCAAGACTGAGGAGGGAGTGTTACCCAAACTCCTAAAGTCATTCGTGTTCATGTAGATAGACTCTCTCTGTAAATATCAAACAAATCATATGTACTGTACATCGTGTGTGTATGTGTGTGTGTGTGCGTGCGCACCTGTATATTTTGCGATGATACAGATCACACCAGAACATCTTGTTGGTGGACACGTCTACGTCCAGGGCGACTGCGTTCTTCAGCGTGGGAACCACCTGTGCGTATTCGCTCTTCAGCAGGTCAATGCGACGGATCTCATGACGGTTGGTGAACATCAGGTACGGACTCAATCCTGACGGAGAGGTAAAAGACATTCGTGTCATGATTAAATTCGAGCGCCTCCCTTGAAGATCATTTTCTGCGTATTTATTTACTCTTTGACATTGGCAAGATTGGACAACGAGGCCACCAAGCTCAGGAGGTGGGTAGAGACCCTTGATGGCCATTAACCTACTATTGTAACCCCAAAGGAGTGCATTTATCATTCTCAACCCACTCTCTGCTAGACATGGCTCATTTGCAATTTTGTCAATCACGAGTGTGCTGACCTTGACATTGATACATAAATTGTAGCGCGCACACCCCAAACCTGTTTAAAGGTGAACCTGTATATTTGCATTTTTGTTCATGTGCCATCCACACGCTTCCCGAGCCTCAGACAGGCAAGGTCACATTGACTTTATGCCAGTGCTGCTCACTGGCAGAACAGTTAGATGTAATTACATGTGGTCATGTGTTACCAGGTTAACAAGACATGGAAATTGTCAATGTCGCCTGCATTAGTTTGCAACATTTAACACAGGCCATTCCTTCTGATAGAAAGTGTTGCTGACATTGAGCTTGAAGAGTGGCCGCTGTAAGCATCCATCCATCCATCATCCGCCCATCCATCATCTGTAACAGCTTATCCTTTGCCCGGTCATGGGGGATAGGAGCACGCCTGTGTAGGCGCATCTTACTGTTTGAATAATGCGTCCTTTACATAGTGGGAAACAGACTTTCTGCTGCCTCGAGATAGCAATCTGCCATCAGTGCGCCTGACCACGACTCACTTAAAGACCAACACGCCCAGGGGCGCACAGGTGGGCGCAAGTACATTTGCTACTGACACAATGTGGCCTCTGAGCATGAAAATGGCAACTGCGTTTGTCTAAACTGGCAATGACAGTTGCACTGCACTGTGCGCCGGCTTGTCCCGAGTGTATGATAGAGCCTGGATCTAAAATCATCGTCCCCTTCCTTTTTTCCATATGACATGTATTTCTGCAGTACTGTTAAAAAACGTACACACACTGATGTCTACAAAGATACTGTGTTTGGTGTTGAGTTGTTGAGTCTTATTCTCAAGAGGGGACATAATGTAAGAGGTCTTGCTGTACTATTTAGGGCCTCAAAGCATGTATTTTTGATGTCGTGAGCATAAATAAATGATCTTAATACACCATTTAAAAGGAAAATATTTTGCACAGACAGTCCTTTTTAGCACAACATAATGCTGCTCACTTAATTATTCACGCAATTATGCTCTGCAGAAAAGTTAACGCATACATTATGCGAGGTGGCCAAAGAATGCTTAAAAAGGACACATCCATTTATAGAGCGGTGTGTGTGAATGCGTGTGTGTGTGAGCGTGTGTCCTGCTGCTGGATGAAATAATGCAGCACAGTGCGCAGGTGGGTGAAGTAGCCCCGAAACTAGACATGACACATGGGTCTATTTTTAGTGGAGCAGCATGTCAGAAGTGTGTTTTTGGGTTGTCTTCCTCAGGTGCGTGCTCTTTGCCGGCACATCAATTACCTGGGGCTCATTTCGCAGTGGGCTGAAGGTGAGCATGACTCAGGCATCTGAATAATTCTCCAGCAGTCGACAAGGTCAACTGTAGTACACGCAGACATGAAAATGTTGTTTTTGCACATGCCTGAATACAGTATTTTCACCTCACACACACACACTGTACATTCATTAAACTGCACTCCAACAATTTCCCTTTATTCACTTTATTTTAATCGACTGCACTGTTTTGCCCTAGATTCCTGTCTATCTGCCTTTCTCTCTCTCTCTCTCTCTCTCGCTCTCTCTTTATCTTTTGCTTTCTTCTGCACAAATACCCGCCCCTCTCATTTTCTAGCTTCTTCCCCTCATCCTCATTTCGCCTCTCCTTCTATCTGTCATGTTACGCTCCTCTCCACACTGTCCAGTAAAGCAGAAACGCCGCGCACAGAGACAAAGTCGGGCAACAGTCACACTTACATACACAGGTACACACACAAACACACACACACACAAACTCCTACTTTCATACATAGCCAACCATCCCTCAATAGGTTTCTTCAGCCCTGGTTTAATATGGGCTACTGCACAGGGAGAAAATATTACATCTCTACTACTGTTTGGATCCAATCATTTTCCTCTGACTTCTAGGTTTGTAACCATCAATTTCACCTGCTGAGAGAGAGAGAGAGAGTGGCGAGAGGGGGAGTAAGAAAGAGTCTGGCACAACAAATGTGACGGATGCAGCCACTGTAGAGTCATGGAGAAAAAAAAAGAAGAGTAAGAGGATGTAATTAGGGGAGGAAGCAAGAAGGAAGTGACAGCAGGTGGCCGATGTGAAAGAAATATGTGGGAAAGACAAGATGAGAAGAAGTAGAAGAGTAAGAACATTTCGGAAGTATGTATAATAAGGACAGAGATAGATCTGACTTGTCTTTCATCAATCCCCCAGACTCACATTTTCAAGACAGCGTCTCTTATCCCTCATCACTGTTGTCACAGCAGTATGTCGTCCTCCAGGCAAAAAAAAAGCTGAGTCACTATTTTCTTCAGGCCATGGCACTACAGATGTCATCAAAAAGTGCAATATTATCTCTCCTCAATACATTCCAGCAGAGCAACAGTCGGCTTTCTTAACAAGAAGAGGGTTCCCTAGATATATATTAATCTGTGCTGCCAGTTCGAGGCCGCTCTGCGCCGTTAGCCAATTAAGATAATGCAGTGAAAAGATAAATACGGGCTGGGGAAATGCCGTCAGGCGCTGCGGGAGCATTGATTTGATTCACAACAAAGCAGATGTTTATGTTGTCCAGATATGCAAAGCAAGAGGAAAAAGTCCAACTTAAAGACAAGCGGAAAGGTCAGACACAAGGTATGACATTCTGCAGGATGATGGGGATGTGTAGCTGCAGTGGCAGTGTGAATGGAACCAGACTGGATGAGGTTATAAGGATGATGTTATGTCTGAAAGTAGACACACGCACGTCTAGGTCATGGTCGTTAAGACATTCACAGACTGTGCTAGTGTATATAATGATGAATAGATGTTCCAGCAGGAAACAGAAACAAACTTTCTGTCAACAACTTGTGTCAAATGTCAAAAAGTCATCCTGCCTGCATTCCACACGACAAAGCAAAGTTATATAACACGTCGTTATTTCTGTGATTGAAGGCCAGAGTGTCCGTGGCAGATATACAGCCACATATCCCTCTAATGAAAGTATTTTTATTTCTATCTCTTTCACTTTCATTTCACTTCCCTTAGAAATATTGAAAGGTTGTTGAAAGAATTAAAGACAGAAACTAGATGATTAATACCTGTGCAAATTTCTATTCTATTAATACAAACCTGGTTTAAAAAGTTGGTTTAAGTCCTTGCTCATCCATCCTTGCTTGTAAATGAATTTCAAGGATACCTCCTTTCAAAACCAGTCATGATACTATCACCTGTTACCAATTAACCTGTTTACCTGTGGGATGTTTTCTGAGCATTAAACAACTTTCCCAGTCTTTTGTTACAAATAAGGACACTCTGTTTCATTCATGTTTCACACAGAGTCCCAATTCTTTGGGACTTCAGGTTGTATAACCACTATTCCAACTGTTCAGGCGGCCAGAATAAAATGTTCTTTGCTTGTCTATTAAAAGCCTCAAACTGCAGGCAAAACTTCTGAGATGAGGCCTGACAGTGTTCCACAACATCTTCACTCCCATGGCAAAATCTTTTGACAATGGGGAAAATCTGACCACTGCTTTAAACCCATTTTTGAAAAGTGTGTGCTCAAACTGTCAAATGTGGCACAAACTGCTCTTGGCGCTGTTGTGAAGCCCACAGTACACTGTAGATGTGAGCCAGAACAAGGAACAAGAGAAGCAAACAAGAGGAAGAAAGCAAGACTTTGGTCCACAGGCAGTTTGTAAATGTCCTCTGCATCATTGTGACAGTGTGTCCTGTTGGTGTGTGTACCTGCTATACTGTATATTCCGTGCTGTCACAACTTTCTTCCTTATCTTCACTTCTGTCTGTAAATTTCATACCTATATTTGACTGCCTTCAAGGGCCCTGCTGTTACTATCATATGTGAATGTTTCCGCTATTCATACTATGTTAGCCATAGTGTACAGCACATCAGTGTCTTCTTCTTCGTCTTCTTTCGTTGTTTAATGGTGGTTGGAAAACTTTTAGCTTTTAGGCCCATTACTGCCACTTAATGGGCTGGAGTGGGGATCAGAACCGTTATAATCTCTTTGCCCTGACTATAATAGAGTCAGACAAATTTGTCATATGACTGCTTTCACTGGGCTGTGATGTCCGTACCGTCAAGGTTTGGGACTTTGTTTTATTTTAAAACAGAACGGAAATGGCGCTGTGGTGGTTTCCTCTTTATGTGTCAACCGCTGAGTTGTGACAAAATAATCGGCATTAGAAATGTTCCAATACCTGAACTTGAGTTGATACGGAGGACTGGTCCGATACCAGCGCGTTAAAAGAAAACGTTTGCTGACATGTGCTTGAACTTTCGCTTGCTATTTATGTTTATTGGCTACATGTGCAGTAAGTTGTAAGTTGCATCCAGGTATTAGGGACCAGGCTGGGAGGAAGCAGAGTCCCATTGGAGTCTCATAAATTAAGTAAAATTGGATCATTGTATAGAGTCATGTAGGTTGTATCGGAGGCATTTCCGATACTGGTATCGTATCCGAACACCCCTAATAATAATAATACTGTGGGTTAACTCAACAAAAGTACAACCTTTAAGCACTTATCCCACTGGATAATAGCGGGGACATGCGCTATTTTCCTATTTGCATCCCTCTCTTTCTCCACAGAAATCATTTCTGCTTCAAGAAATCCCTTTCAAGAAACTTCTCTCTGTGTGGACCGGCAGTTATTCTCATACCTCATGCATAAACTCCCACACTCCTCTCTTGCGCTCTCTCTTACACACAATAATAATAACTCGAGTTGACGACTCAGTGAGTGGCATCGCACCCATAAAGGTGTAAACACAAAAACAATGAATGCAATTAGTGTAGAGCAAGGCTTTCTTCTGGGGTTTTAATGGACGCTGCCATGTACTAATAAAAAAACACGCACACACACATACAAATACCGGCTTAGAAGAGTGAACGCATTATGACTCCAACCTGGGACTTTACTTTTAATTAGCATAGCTAGCGTAATGGTTGCATATTACTGTGAAATTAATCTGCAGAGCCTGAAACCACGTGTCAGGATTATAATGGGATGCACTCTTCGTACGTCGGAGAGGACAAAGACTAGTGTTTATTGCTAAGCTGTGCTTAACTCCTCTTACAGTTATCTGCATAGACTCAACTTGCACCAGCTACAACAACCTCGGAAATGTAGGGAAAAAAGCTATATATGGCATCGTGTGTAACTTCTGGACGACATTGTTTTTTGCTGTGTGCCTCCGTGATAGAAGCACAAACAACATCCTGGAATTCCGCAGTCGGAATGTTCTATACATGCAATCTGTCGCCGTTTGTGTACGAACTTTGACGTGACTCTGCGAAATGACAACACGTGCATCTGTGTGCCCAGATTCGAAAGCGCGTATGTGCGCTGATGTCCGTAGCCACACAAGTGTGTGATCGGGCGAACCTATACGTTATGTGTGTAGGAACGAGTTCATTGGCGAACGCAGCTTCATTAAGTCCACATTACGTGAGCTTCACGAAGCAGACATCTCCGCATTCAGGGTCCTGTTCCTATTTGCGCCTCTGAATAAATAAAGCGCAACATAAACAATAATCCCGTCACATTTTCTGTCTCGTTCTCTTGGCACGCTATAACGTGCGCCCCTGTCAACAGTGCGGATGCCTCTCTGCATTACTTCACTGAGCAGAGAGATAGTCATACAATGCATCCATATTTTTTTCCATGTCATTTTTTCCTCTGCTTGCCTGCCCCCCTTTCTAATAAACGCCCTGGCCTGACAGGGACTGTTTGCTCTGCCGAACGGTAATAAAGATTCACACGGAAAGACATGAAGCAATCAGTGGTGGTTTTTATGCCACTTAGCTTGAGAGTGAGGGCCTGCTTTCTGCTTTAAGCTCTCTCATTACCGGACCAGTTCACCCTATAATGACTCAACCTAAGACCGATGGCATTAATCACTAATAACACTCTTTTCTCTCCCTTTTCTCACAAACAAAAGCTAATTTGCCGGGTAACTCAATCAAATAAAGGTTCCAATCCCAATTCGAGTAAAGGGGTAATTGCAAGGCACCGATATTGCCGGAGCAAGAGGCTGATTCCTATAGAGCTTAATAATGTAGATAAAGCTCTGATAAAGCTTTGACTAGAGTTTATAATCCTCTCCAGGTCTCCAGGTAGCTTTCTATTCTTGTAAACAGAAAATATGTCCTGTTTAGCGTTACCAACAGTGCTGAAGATTCTGTTTTCAGCACTGTTAGATGTCAAATACAGGATATATAAACGTTTATCAGGACATCGCTCCACATCAGAAGCTCTAATTTGTCAGCAGGAAACGTTATCTGCAGGTGTTTAAATGGTTGTTGACAGACAGCGTCGTTATCAGTGAAGCCAGCGGTAAGAACCAGACAGAGAACGTGGGGGCTGATTAAAAAACACCCAGAATTCACAGGGAGTTTTTTCCAAAATGCATCCGTGGTTTGCAGCTAACAAGCCACAGCTGAATCTTCACTTCAGGATTTGGGTGAATCGTTTTTTTCAACGCCGACCTCGCACGGTACATCTTCGAGGACACAATTTTATTTTCATTCACACCGCTGCTCGGAGTGTTTATCCAGGCCGACGAGGGGTACGGACCCTGCCTGTGCGCTATATTGAGCGGGCAGGCCCCCTCCTCACACAGCATCCTTCCCTTGACACTCCGGGGAGAGCAGAGGCAGCTGGCTGCAAACTTTTCATTAGTGAGGACTGCAGAAAAATGTGGCAAATATTTATCTTTGAACAGATTGATGTGCAGGGCCTGCATACAAAGCAAGGCTCCCGTCTCACAGAGCCCCACAGTGTGAGAATAGTGTGGGATGTGGTTCGGTAGCTAGGGGTGCTAGAACGGGGAGGTAATTGGTGTGTATATAAGAGTTGGTCTCTATGTGTGATTCCTTTTAAGCACATGTGTGCTCGCGAGTGTATTTTGGGGAGACCATCGATCTATGACAGTGTGTGTCTTCACCTGCACAAATGGGCGCGAGCGTGTGAGCGTGTGAGATAAATGACTCACCCACGGCTTTGCAGGTCTTCGAGGCAGGGTCCATCTCGTAGCCCTCGTAGCATTCGCACTTGTAATCTCCTTTGTAGTTGATGCAGATCTGACTGCAGGCGTCTGGGTTTTCACATTCATCTATGTCTGTGAAGAAGAAGAAGAATACAGCAAAAACATCAAGATCAAAACATAACATCATTTTCTCAGAGAAGAGTAAGAAATACTGGAAGAAAAGCACATGTTCACTATCTAGCATGACTTTGAATCTTCAAATTGATTTTTTTTCTGGCAGAGAGCTTCAACAGACAGGATAAGATCTTGGTTTGAGAAATGTGAATGCTATCACTTGTTACTCGGTTATTATGAGATCAGTACTGAGAACTTTGTTGCTTTTAAGACATTTTTTTTTTACCAGATACAGTCAAGTCATGTGCTTTACTGGACTTGACTCTTCTTTAACTGTCCACAGAATATTTCAAACTGTCCAGAGAGACTCGGTAGGCACATGAAAGCACCTTAAACCAAATAAAACTATAAAGAAAAAGTCCAAATATTTTGGGAACTGCTTGTTTGTCAGCTATCCACCGCCTCCTGAAAAGATCAACAGCACTGATCTCACTGAGATCAAGATTTGGGATGTGTTTAGTCTAGCTTAGAACCAAGACGTGAAGCACAGGAAATGGCTTCCCTGGCTCTGCCCAAAGTAAAACAAATCATTTTTCAAGCAACTTTGAAGCTGCCTTACTTATGCTTTGTATCTTTTAAATTCAATTTGTTATGAAGAAGAAAGGCAAAAATTGTAATTTCACAGACATAGTTTTGAGTGATTTGGATTCAATTCCTCTTATTTCATTCCCTCCCCTTCTTAACACTTTGGACTGGTTTTTATTGAGAAACAATTAGTGGGGTGCTTAAAGTGTGTTCATTGATAAGACATCTCTGTGATGTCCCAAAGTCTCAAATGCACCATCTTTGAGGTGTGTGTGCTGCAGCTTCTGGGGCTCGATGAGGCTCACGTGTGAAAAACAGAGAAGCTGTGGGAGTGCCGAGAGAAGCTGAGTCACCGTGTGGAGACGCCAGTTTTGCGACATGTTACAGGACACTACCGAGGCCATACAAGCCTACTACTTATGAAGTCTTGTGGAAAACCAGTTTGTTTATTTTCAGGGATCCAACATGCTGGACTTGACTTGTCTGTGTCACAAGAAACTCGACATCTCCGGCAGCAGTTGAATGCTTACTGAGCATCGGAAATATATATATACTCTGGTCAAACTAGAGAAAACTTGATAAAGAAAGATGGACTTTCGAACAAATAATCCATAACACCGTCGTCATGGATGATGTGTTCGCTCTCCAATTTACAGCTGCTCTCAAAATCCACCATGGTCTTACATTATGTTTTAAATTCTGTGTATTTAATAAAGGTAAATATGTTCATATAAATCACATTCTTACCAGTTAGCTCCCCAGACTTTGCTCTTCACTGGACACAAATTGATGACACTGACTTTATGTATTTAATATACAACAAGAACATTTTCCAATACTGTTTTTCAAAATGCTCCTTGTACCAGAAGCTTTTTAAATATTTGGTTTAGTGATAATATTACTGTCATGGAGCACCCATGGTCTGTTTTCTAGAGCAGACCAGGGAAGACAGGGTTTGACTGAGCAATAGACATGGTCTTCTGCACTACAGCTGTAGTTTAACTTCTTTTTTCTTTACCTCCACAAGTCTTTTTGTCCAGGAGTTTGTACCCAGAGGGACAGTCACACTCGTAGCCAATTCTCTGGTCCCTGCAGATGTGTGAGCAGCCGCCATTGTTGTCTGCACACTCATTCAGGCCTGCAGAGAGAGAGAGAGAGAGAGGGGCAGCGGGGAAGAAGGACAGAATGGGACAAAAACTTCAGAAGGCTTTTGGACAAAAACACTTCAGTGCGGAGTTGGACAGGAAGACAAAGCATCCAAAGTTTGTGTGTGTGCGCAGTTTTATTCATCCTGCCAGTTAAGATAATTTCCTCTTGTCAAGCGTGTCTGTGTACACATCACAGCCATTCAAAGGCAAGAAACACTGAGCTTGAAAGCAGTGTGTTAAGAGAGACGGGTATATGTGTGTGTGTGTACAGTATATTCATGGCCCTGTCTGTGTGTTCATGGCCTGCGGGCACAGTCTCAGCCAAATGCACCTGGAAACAATCCATTCCTCGACAGGGAGCTCAGCCACGTGGAGCAGGTGCCACTCCACTGTGATGCCCATTGTTACACATGCTGTCCTTCATCCTCTCATCTCACTCTTTATTCTCTTCTTTTTTGTTTTTAGCAGAACAGATTAGACTCCGTCTCAGTCACGCTTTCCCTACGTCCCTGCCTTATTGTATCTATTTCCGCACCTCCACTTATTCCTTTGTCTTTCAACTACTCTCACGGGAGTAGAGAGGTTTTGCCGCATAAAGCTAAAGCTGGTACTTCATTACCGGTTTACATTAAAGATTTAAGCTTCAAGGCTACAGGTTCTGCTGCGAGACAGTGAGAATGTGAGAGAGAAAGAGAGAGAGAAACACTGAGAACAGAAATTGAAAGAGACTGACAGAGGAAAAATGAAGTAGAGACTTTGAAAGATTAATGAGATATTTCACCAAATGAAGGTTGTAATTTACAGAAGCCAGATCAGATAGTGACAAATCAGCTCAGTATAAACATATTAAAGTCAAAGAGAGCGAGAGAACCTTTAAGCTGAATCATTTTTATCTAGCAGAACAGCTACAGAACATACTAAAGGCCAAAAGTATGTGGACATTCCTGTTAACATTTGTATGCTTTTGTTTAACTCTTAAAGAATGGTCAAAGTGGATGAAGCCGATGTAGAAATATCCTCCTTTTAGTCCTTAATATCATGATACAAATTACCAAAACGCTGGATCCTATACCTCAACATGATTGTACATTTCAATACAATGTCCTTGCCTGTCACGCGTACACGTCCTTCGAACTTTGTCTCCAGCTTTTCAAAAAAGGAATATCTTAGTGCTACGGCATAAATGAAATTTTGGGGCAACGGTTTTGGAGAGTTCCTTTTCTTCTCAAAGTGCAGAAAGCAAGATACACAAAGAGATGTTTTTAGAGATCACCTTCTTTACCTTTAGTTACATTATGGATCTAATATGTCCACCTATTGAGCATACAGTATAGTATAACCCTGAGGAGTGTTTGACCACTAATACAGTGTTTTTTTATATGAGCAGGACATCGTTTTTTAATATGGTGCATACACACGGGAGTACATCCTGTCTTCTGATTCACTGATTGACAGTTGGAAGTGTTAATATGCCAAGAAATGTAGTGATTAGGGATATCAAAGCTTAACAGCCAAGAATATGTTCGGTCTATAGGTTCATTTGCATACAGAAAATAGCGTCTCCAGAGCAGTCTGAGGTGAAAAGTGAAGTGCGCTAAAAGAAGCTCAGTGTGGGGACACTGCAGTCAAATGTAAGTAAGAATGCCTTACTTCAGTTCAGTAGTAGCACTATAGCACTTTGTTGTACCACATTAAGAGCAAGCACCTGCTGTCATGTTGGAGGATGGCTTGCAGCCAAAGATCACGTTGCTGCTAGCCTGGAGGGGGGAAAAATGTGATGCACTGAAGACATACGCTGCCAATCCGTTCGGTAGAGGGCAAGGGATTTGTTACCTTGAGCCCGAGTACGTTAAACCATCAAGTGCAACTGTGACTAAACACTCGGAAAAGCACTTTCAGAAGAAGGGTGAGTTAAAAGTCAAGCTAGCCATGTGTTTTAGTGAGTCAAACTGATTGTTAATAAATATTTTACCGTTTTACATTACTTTGGCCTGATCTGGGTTCAGGAACTTTTACATTCTAATTGTTGAAGATAAGGGCAGTTGTCAGGTACAGCGTTTGCCTTGAGACACACTGAACATCATGTTTAACATTAATGATATGGTTGCGGGGCAATCTCATTACAGTGTGTATCCATCTGCCTCAAGATCAGAGCTCCCTGAAAGGGCAGAACACTCACATATCATTTTATGCCCACGTGACGGGCTTGAGAGTGCAATCTCCTTGAGTTATCTCAAAGAGTTCTGCTTGTACATGAGTAACACTTCACCCACACAACACAAGTTACAGTACTTCAAATGCAATCAAATGAGCTACATTTGCTTGATAGATTTTATTAAAGGTATGTTTTTCCTCAACGGCCTCAACCGTAGCTGGATGGCTTGTGATGTGAGATCCGTGACTGAAGCTCGCTAAGTGGTAATTATCTATGGTGGGAGGATAACATGCGTGATTCCTTAAGGGTAATGTAGTCAGGTCACGTTTTTCTGCCTAAGATCGCACTGGAGGGCAGAGTAGCTCGGGCCTTTGATCATAACAAGACAGTTGAGAGATGTCCTGATTTACCCTGCCTTGATCAAATAAAGCTCCCTTTACTGAGAGGAGTGACCACCCACATTAGAGGCAGTTGATGATGCCTGGGTAAGTGCGAGTGCATCAGTGCTGTTAAACCACTAGGCATGTATGCACATCCATGTATGCCTGAGGTGGAGGGAGAACTAATGAGCGTGAAGAGAGACAGAGAGAAATGATCTTACCGCACTCCTTCACGGGTTCATCAGACCAGTCCTTGCAGTCTTTGACATTGTCGCACACCTTGCTGCTGTCAATACACTCCCCGTTCTTACAGCGGAACTTCCTCGGCCCATCGCACTTTGTAACTGTGGTGAGGACACAATACATTACAATGTTAGGGATGCGGTTCCTATGTAGTTGCACCAAATACATTTTCTGTAACAAAACTCAACCCCACCATGATGCAAATTGATCCTTTATCATAATTTGAGGGGCCGTCAGATCTTTGGTAGATGCAGTGAATGTGTGTGTGTGTGAGATAAAATCCTTGCCGTTAATGTTCCTGTGGACCACATACTTTCACACTTGAATGTACCATATTGACATTTCTATAATAAGTGTCACATTGTGTTCACAATACATGTTCATGATCAAAGTTTCATATCAGGAGCTGGAGGGTGAAAAGGCTGCCAAGCCAGTGACAACTGGTTCGTGACTGTGTTTTAACATTTGTAAGTGTGAAACCACTTGATATCTAAGGAGGTGTTGCTTGGTTTTTTCAGTCAAAACCAGATCTTTTCCTCAGCCTTACCAAGTGTTTTTTCTGACTAAACCTGACCAGACCATAAGCAAAGCGTTAAACACTGTAAAATAGAACACTGAGCCTAAAGAAATGAAAAGCAACATCTCAGTGGTTTGCAGAAATGTACTGTACATTACCAAAATGTATCCTGGTGATTGAGGTTGTTGTGTGCCTTTACAAGCAAGATTTGGTTTCTGCAGCTAGTCAGTCAGTAAGTTGACAGTTTTGGCTCTCAGTAAGAGCTCTCAGGCACTGCTTCACAAATAAATGAATTATTCATAGCAAAGAACTGGAGACAAATCTGTATGTGCTTAGATGTAAGGTTAAAGATGCTTTGTTGAGATTTTAATTGGTGAAGCTAATTGAGGATAATACACAGATACGCCCACGGCTGAGAAATTACATCAAGCATTCATGATTTTTCAAAGACGACTGTTTATTGAGGGCAGGGTTTGGCCTTTACTTAACCTTGGATTTAAAATAGTGATTCAGCACAGGATCGATTTAAAAAGAATGTGATGGTGATATGTAAGATTTGCAAGTATTTCTTGAGATTTGACCTTTCCTTAGCAATAATTAAAAACAATTGCAAAGTCTTAAAAAATAATCTCACAAATGGAGTAAAAAACAGATAATTTAGAACATTTACCAATTGTCATTGGTATGTGCAGAATGTTTCATATCAGCTACTGTTTGCACAGAAACAGCTATACAGTATAACACCTTCTCACAAAAAAAATGCATTAAGAAAGTAACAAACATCGCTTTAACTTGTTTGAAAGTGCCGTCCTCAATCACATTTCACTGTGAAGCCCTTAGTGTCCAGACACGTACTGAGACTCTTTAAATAATTTAACATTGTGGCCTCTTACCCCCCCATTTTCCTCTTTGTCTTTGTTGCTTTAGCAGTGCAAAACTAACTTCCATGGTGCTGATTCAACTGGTGCAGCCATCTGTGCTACTCTGTAGTACATCCCCCTGTGAACCTCGCTAGTAACGTTGTTATTGGATAAATCTTTTTAGGGTGAATCCAATGCATGAAGCTGATGAATTGCACTGGCAGTAGAGAATGAAATATGAGTAAAAACCCACATTTGAGTATCATCTGGCACTCACCGTTGACACAGCCCGCTTCATCGCTGTAGTCTGGACAGTCATGAACTTTGTTACACTGTTTGGTGCCGTGGATGCAGGATCCATCGCCACACTGGAACTCATCAGGTCGACATGTGAGCAGAGCTGGGGGACACAAACCAAAGACATATTGTACATTAGCCTTATCTGACCTGTTACATTATTATCACAGTAAAATACCATCTATTAGTCTCATGATACAAAGCGAGTGGCTCATAACTTGCACTAAAATATTGTCAAAAATACACAAATCCACCGATCGAGATGAAAACACGTTTAGCCCTCTACAAAGGTGAAGACAATACACACACACGTATAGGCCTTCACACCATTCAGCCTATCATTTCCCAGCCTCAAGTGTATCTGTGATGATGTGTATGTGTGTGTTCGGTTTGTGTTTCGCTTCTTTCATCAGGCCAACTTGGAGTGCATTCCAATCCAACAGTAATCAGTCATACAGAACTCTTACCTGCGCAGAAAAAGCCCCAGTGGAAATGAAAACCAGGCAGGTATTCATTCACTGTCTGAGGAAATCCCACATCTTGTGACCTATTGAGTATGTGTGTGCGTGCAAGTGCGTGCGAGCATTCGCTTGTGCTCGCTCAAACAGCGGAGGGCAGGTTTATTTAACTCATTCGTCTTTTTAACTGGCTGTTTAATTATTCATGTGTTGTGTTTTGGACCGGCTCTGCCATGGGAACGGAGGCAGACATGATCAATGGCTGTGGAGGCTGCAAAAATGTGCGGCACACAATCAGGGTATCGGGAAATATGAAACAAAACCGCCGCACGCTGTTTCACACCAGGTGAACACAAATCCACAAATTTCCCGTGAGTGAGAAGACTCACACAGGACAGACACGTCAAATGCATAAATGCAGCAGGGCGGTGCGCATTTTCCTGACCACACAGGGAAGCTGACTCGAGGCTTCTAGAGCTCACGCTAAAAATAAAGATAAAGCATTATTAATGCTAAAATCAGCAACGTGTGGAAGACATAATCCTGTGCCATCACAAAATGTGCTGATTCTTTCAGCCAAATGATTGCTAGCCGAGCTCAGCTAATTATGATAAATCCCCAGGATGGATAGGAATAATAACGGATCGCCATCTGCAGAAAAGTTGGCAGGTGAGAAAGGAGAGAGCCAACTACGGATACAATTTGACCGTTCCTCATTTACATTAACCTCCTGTCACCCTGCTCACAGCCGCTTGTCTCAGTACGTCTGTGAAATAACGAAGCATTATTGAGACAGATGTTTCAAATAAGATGGCAGATAATAACCAGGGGATGGGTCGGCAGGAACAGGAGGGGGAGGAGAGAACAAACTGGAGATGCGCAATGATTCTCACATTTCCAATTTACATTGAAATGTTGCACCTCCCTCAGCTGAGCTCTGCCAGCTCATTTACATTACACAGACATCTAAAACTATTACATCTTGTTTAACACAAACCTCCAACCGCCCACTTCTGTTCGCAATGTGATGAGCACGCACACAGACCCGATGAAACACATACACACTACACACAGCTGCCGTCTCATCATATCTGAAAGAGCAAACGTGGTTACTGAGACGGATGATTCCACTGCCACAGGTAGACCAGGCAGACCGCTTCACTTGCTGTCGCTCTGTCAGAAGACTCTGTCATCCACGTTAAATCATGTTACTGGGTTTGTTTTTGTTCATGCAGACCTACAGTGTATATTTTATTTATGTCATTATTTCCAAATAGAAGCCTTAATCATAGACCTGGAAATTTAAATCATATCCTATTTGAGCAAGCTAGTTAGGAAACTTTTAATTAATGAAAAAAATTGGTAGTGAGGCTTCCTGATAATATAATTAATATACCTAGAACTACGATGGAACATTGCTTACCTAGCACAAAAATCCTAGGAAGGCCAGTTACTTCAGGAAACCACTTAATTTTAATCTACCAATCTCAAATATCTAACACAAAGTGTGAATATAGAGCTAATGAGCAGGATAGCCCACTATCTTTAAACTTTCTTATTTGAGCTACTGTTCAGGTAGTACAACAAAACTGGAAGACCAAGAATGACATGTGCTATATAGTTCTGGAAAGCATTTGGCTTTTATCCATCTAGAAAAGATGAAGCTGCAGAGGGAATAAAGACTGAATGGCCACAAGGTGCTGAATGTATGATTCCTGCCTACATATTATGACTAAGATGCTCATTTGATATTGTCTTTAACCTTGTTGTCATATAATATTCACATCAAAACCTATCCCGTCATGCAATACATAAAACAGCAACATCAATGACCTTGAATCAATAGTCTCTACATTGTAACAACAGGTTGTGCTGCAATACGTCTGGTTATTCACTTTCAGGCTGATTCTGTCAGACTGGAGTGATTTTTAGGTTCAGTAACAAACCTATAATTGTATTTGTGTGTGTGTGCACGGGTGTGGTCGGTAAGTACACATCTATCTGCTGTCTTGCGAAAGCGCGTGTGTGTTGGCGTGCCTGTGTGTGCACGTGTCTGTCTGTAGCGGCCCAGTGTGCCTGTTTCATGTCGTATGTGTAAAACTGCTGTCATCTCTCAGAGTGGTGTGTGGGCGTGTGAAGAGGAGACCAGATGGGGGTCTTGCTTGATGACGGACCTTCACCTCCTACACATGCACACGCGCACGAGCAAACACACACGCACACACCAAACACGCACGATGAAACACACTTCAGAGTTTCTCCTTCTGCTCCGACCGATCACATGGTTGCATGGCAACCTACTCAAGGATCATCATTATAAAGTTAGCATTGATCTTTCTTCAATCAATTTTGGCAGCACAACAAGATTTGTCATGCAGTCTTTGTTAACAATACATGACATGTAAGCCTTTGAAGTGTGTTCCTCCAGCAGTGGGGAGCCGCACACACAGCCATTGTTCCACAACGCAACATACTGTACTGTTGGTATCCGTTTAGTGCCTTCATTAAAGGCTACAGCTGGTGGTAACATTTCATAATTATTATGACTTTCAGTAATAAGACAAAAAACCTGATGAAATATGAATTTACCCCCAAAACAAGTCTGTTGTCTGCCAAACCACAGATTAATTACATACAAGAACCATGACAGCGCAAATTGGATGACACATTTCTTCATTACAAAGAACACCACAGTTGTAATTTACTAGAAACACTGTGTCCCAGAGCATATGGAGTGACATCAGAGCTACTCTTAAGAGAACAAAAAAATGCAGTCATGGAGCTGTTCCAGAAACAAACTACACTGCCTAGGTTTGATTTAACTGAATATGTCAAAGGTATGACGTTTTTTTTTTCTTCGTGTTTTTGCCAAAAGTCACTGGACAAAAACAACACTGGAGTTTAACGGAATTGGGAAAATGCTTCATTCTTGAAACTTCATGTTGGTAGGATACAGTTTGGTCTTTGCTGGGTTTCTTGATTATGACTGGAGGGTGGGTCCATTATTTATTGTATTTTTTAATATCATTCTTAAGCTTCCCAATAGTGTTTATTAAGTATTCAAATCCAAAAATGTAACTTTTGGTCAAAGTAATGTATGTTTTTAGGGTCAAAATCCTATTTTCTCATGCACTTCTTCCCTTATATTCAACTTTTTTTCCCCACGTGGTGTGATGTAGGTTTCTGCCTGATGACCCTGCCTATAAACCCCCTTGACCAACTCATAATGTGCTTCTCCTCCGTTACTGAGAGCTGAACATGGCAGGGGCTGTGGTTGTACTACACTAAAACATACCAGGGCTGGTCAGTGGCCTCACGAGTGTTAATTTTCTGAAGGCCAAGCAACACTTTTGCTTAAACTGTCAGTGAACTTCTCCGTGTGGGGAGGGGAGGGCATCAGCACTGCAAACTATGTAAATGTCTTTACTGATGGCTGAGTGGGAGTGTCCATTTCAAAAACCCAGAAGAAAATAAGTTGGAGATGGACTTGAGAACAACAGCATGTTCCTTTAAAAGTCTGTGAAATTACACACACATTTACACACTTGCTTGTCCGTATAAATTCATTATATTCAAAGTTGACTTACGACAATTCGCTTCATCCGATTTATCCTTGCAGTCTGCGTCTCCATCGCACTTCCAGTTCAGGTGCACACACTCCCCGCTCCCACACTGGAACTCGCCCACCGGGCAGCGAGGTTTCTGGGGCTCCGTCCTGCGGCTGCAGCGCTCCATGGACTCGTCTGACTTGTCCTTGCAGTCCGGGTCGCCGTCACAGCTCCACAGGGCGGGGATGCACTCGGAGTCGTTGCAGCGGAACTCGTGCTGGCCGCAGGTGGGAGCCGAGCACTTCTCCTCGTCGCTGGCGTCCCCGCAGTCGTCGTCGCCGTCGCAGACGAAGATTGGCGCCACACACTTCCCGTTACGGCACTGGAAATCTTTGGAGGGGCAGGCCTTAGCATCTGTGTGACAAAAGGGACAGGTGGGGAGAGGAAGTTAACATTTTGAGCAGCGTTATCATTGTCAATTAGATGCGATCTACCATATATCTCATGATCATCATTACAGTAGGTCTCTAGAGAGAAATCAAGAGACTAAAGCTGTCGAATAAAGCATGCAGCAACTTGAACTCCTTCTGAAAGCAGACGGCGCACGCGGCAGTAAAAGGGAGAAAAAATTAGTTAGAGGTCAAATATAGTTAACTTATCACTGCATATATTCAAACTCCTTGGGGGAGTGTGAATATATGCAGAGATATGTCTTTCCCTTCCTTCTTTGGAGATGGAACGAAAAAAGACTGTGTTGGTGTTCAAATTTGGAGTTAATGAGCAAAGGGCAATTCCAAATCCTCCTCCTTTGCTCTTGGGCTTCTGGTGTCTGGTGAGAGTAAAAGAAAAAAGGTTTGATCCAAAGTCACAACGGTGACTGTGCATTGCGATGAGGAGCAGTAACCCGTTAAAGCGAGAAAGGGATAAAGAGCCGGGAAGAAAAAACAGATAGATTCGCCTCACGGGAAAAACAAACATTATTCATTATTCAGTAAAAGTAAACACGGTCTTAACTGTAATCACAAAGTCTCAGCCCTTGAATCAATAAAAGCAACCATTGTTACAGCGAAACATGCATGGAGGAACGCGACGGCGTACCGTATGAAGCACAAGGTCGAGAGCATATGTGCAGCAGCGGTCCAGCATGTGAGAACAGGTGTGTGATGAGCAGAGTGGGGGCACAGCTGCAGGTGTCTGCCGCAGTGCAGAACCCCCCTCCGAGAGTAGTTGTGTGTTTATGTGTGTAGAGAAATACCCGAGGAGAGATGTGTATATTTACGTGTGTGATTGTATGAGTATGTGTTTATTTTATCACCGACAGTCAGTTCATCGCAAAAACTATGATGAATAATATTTAAACTTGAATCTACTAATCTGTGAGGGTCTATCTATGTGCTTTTGTGTCTTACTGCCTGTGTTTCCTCTTTGCCATATTTAAGCAGTGACATTATCTAATTCCAGCCAGGTTGGACAAATCAATTCGAATCATGTATTCTGATTTTTAAAAAAAAAACATCCGTCCTTTGATGTAACACTCCTCTTCGGGCGGCCGACATAACAGCTTCACTCTCTCTCTCTCTTTTTTAGCTGCCCACACAGTGTGCCAAAGGGACTCATTATGATAATAGGCTATTGGATTCCCTGCTAGCTATTACTGCTAGCATGCTAATCATCCCCACTCAGATCTAAGTAATTTAATTAACATGAGCACGTAAACAACATCAGCAGCATCCCGACAGAAGCTCAGGTGGTTTGGTGGGGGTCACATGAGGTGTGGGCAAAGTTATGAAGTGATTATTTTAATACTTTCTCTCTGCAGACAGCAGGACGATTGTTGCTTCTAAAAAAATAATAATCCTATTTGCTTTATTCCAGAGAGTGATAATATTTTGCTAGTCTGGCCAAAAACATTGTTTTTTTGAACACTTTAAATAGTTTTTCATCAAAGCAGAAAGCTTGGTCAGCCAGGTGTGTTGGCTATAAACAGCCAGGCCCGGGATGAGAGGCTTGTTAGGACGGTTCCCAGCGGGATACTGAGCTACATAAAGATAGTCTGCTCTGAATAGCTCTGTTTCCACTAGAGGCAGGTGGTTTGTACTTGATCAAATTTGTGACTCATGGATAAAAAAACTACTTTGCCTTGAGTTTGAAATACACAGGAACACAGGCTGTACTGAACCCACTCTTCCACAACAGCATACAAAAGTTACAAGTGTGGGATGGTGTATTCTCTTCTTCTTTCTTTTCACTTTCCCTGGATCCCTACACATTTCATATATGTCTTTTGTTTCTGTCACACTGGTAAGAGAATACAGAAATGTGATTGATATGGAAACAACAATATGCAGTATATACATAGATCTCGAGAAATAGAGACCAGTAGTGTTTATTAAGTATTCAAATCTAAAAATGTAACTTTTGGTCAAAGTAGTGTATGTTTTTAGGGTCAGAATCCTATTTTCTCATGCACTTCTTCCCTTATATTCAACTTCTTCCCACGTGGTGTGATGTAGGTTTCTGCCTGATGACGTTGCCATAAACCCCCTCGACCAACTCATAATGTGCCTCCTGATTGATTGATATGAAGCACCAATATACAGTACAGTATATAAATAGGTAAACACAAATCATATTGGGTTGAGAAACTGCTTTTTAAATAGTTGCAAAACATTTTTTATCTATGTTTATGACTTTAATGTTGTGGCGTATCAGAGTTTCTGATGGATCCCTGGCATTATTCATTAACTGACCCAAAGCAGGTTTAGGGCCATTTATGACTTAAACCCAATCCTTTACTAGGAATAAACTACTATAAATTCAAGATTCAAGAGGTTTTATTTGTCATTTACTTTTTAAAACAAATGACACTGCGATCACTGATAATGTTGCTGATGAGTCTTCTCATATGATGACTGCATTTCCAATAAACCCTGCCGCTTTCTGTTTCAAAGATAATAACTCCCTCTCAAATCCATCAGTTCTGCTTTCTGTGCTCCACATTACTTTTGTCTGTTCCCTGTTCCTTTGTTTTTGAAACAATAAAAGCCTTTCACTTCTTCTTTCCTCTGAAAGTTTTACATCTGTTTGTGTTGGAAGTAAAGTATAATCATCCTGTCTTTTGCAATACAGGAATTTCGCTTTGTCCTTTTAGGTCATCTGGAAGATTTCCTCATAAATCAGGCCGCTTGCATATAAAAGTATTTTTCAGATGACATGATAATGGTGCAATTTGCCATCGACTCCAAATTAAGGATTTGTGACTCTCTCAGACTTTAAACATCAATTTCACACAGCGCATCTCAGCTGTGTGTCACTACAATCCCTTGATCCCGTCACCTGGCCACGTCAAAGCTGACACACGCCAAGAAGACTTTAGTCGATCAGTCAGTGAAGCCGGTCTCTTGGTTAACACAGGCTGAAGCCAATCCTCAGAAACTGAGACGGGTGCTCAGAGGAGCATGTGGGGTAGGCTGATCCACTGATAGATTTGGGCGGAGAAATGTCCTTTTACCACCATAAGGGACCCATCAGTCAGAACAGCAGGCAGGCAGATTTAATATCAGATAATGGCAGAGAGGAAAGATGGCCAGATGTGAAAGGTAAGATATTAGATATGGTGGGTTTACAGCCAACCAACTTTGTAATTGTAATCCATATGTTACAATGGAATTCAAGATAAAACGGTAACAGTATGTGGACAGGTCTGTTGGGAAAACTCGGGTGTTGGCAATCACGTGGATTCAACTTGACAGGCAGCACCCATCCAAACACAGTTGCAGACCAAGTATAGCCCCTACTGGCAATGGTACTTAATGCAGTGCCCAATCAGGACAATCCACCCTCCCACATCACAAAAACTGCTCTGGAATGGCCCCAGAAACGTCACAAAGTGCTCAAATTGATTATCTGGCCTCCACACTCTAAATGAGTTGAGCATTATATGTTCAACAATGATTAAAGAAATGGTTTTCTATTTGTATGTTGAATGTTTGGATAGCGCAAGATGAGAAGTTCAACAAAAAGAGGACAAGTAGGCATGTTTGGAAAGAGTCACATATTGTCTGTAATCTGTTAAACCTCTACAGAAGAAGCGAAAAGTTCAATTTCAGCTGTTGAAATGTTGCAAATATGTTGTAAAATTTCTGCCGGCTGCCAATTCAGTGAGACAAAACAGACAGTGTTAGAGATGAAACTGTTTTTTTTCACATTTTTTTTAAGGTGCTTCTCATGGAAGCCCCATTCTGATCTCGACAAAACAAGCGCACAAAGAACGCTTTAAAAGAGTTGAGAAGAATCAGATAGTGTGACTGTTAATTAAAATACACCCATCCAATGGATTATTCTACCAATTCCAATTTTAAATAGGTAATCAGTAATCTGTAACTGATTACATCTTGACAGTAACCTTCCCCACCCGCAGGTGATTGTGTTTAACTCGGGGTCGAAGTTTTCCATCCATCCATCCCCGGTCCCTCCACTGGACAGCTAATAGATGGAGCAGGCAGATAGGGCACAACTCATTGACCTTGATCTGAAGGACAATTGAACTCCCGTCCAGCATGGACTAGTCTAAAGCAAGCAGCTATGCATACATACACACACACACACACACACACACACACACACAAACACAAGAAACGATTCGTAATATCTGCTAAATGCACTTAAACAGAGGCACACACACATTCGGGTACAGGTAGAAATTTAAAACCCAATCTATTTGTGCTTGGATATGCACTCAAACACGTCATGTAGAGACACCACACACACACACACACACACACACACACTCTCCTCACTCCAACCTTTCTCTATGAGTCACTGGGTTTAATGTTTCTGGAGCGTGGAATCCAATCACACTCTAGTCTAACATGTCAGCCACTGAGCCGTGGTGTGGGTGCGTGTCCACGTGTGCGCACAAGCACGCACACACCTTGCGCCCACATTCATGCGCTCGTCGCAAGCCTTAGTTCACCAGGTGCGCTAGCAGAAAAAAAACAAGCCACAGATCACAGATCAACTCTAACAACCAGAAACGGAACTGAAAGAGTTACTTCACAGAGCTGTATAAAACGGTGCATTTAAGCGGAAACAGAAGCACGCTCGCTCTCCAATCATCTAAACATAGACACTAACACCTGAAGGCATTTTAGTCCAGAGTAGACTTAATGGGCTCTTCAGACAAGCGATACATTCATCTGCTCTGTGAAATATCAACGCCCTGGCTTTCACACGACGCCATCAATAAAAAAGTGAATCCGTGTTGAGTCAGGCATGCCTCGTACTGTCAGATACACGAGGGTAATTGCAAACAAATCACCATTTGTATTCATGAGGATTGTACAGAGATAAAAAAAATTTAAAAATTCCAAACGAGGAGGAAAAAAAATTCTGTTCAATTATTCACTGTTCATTAAAATACCATCCCAAACGACAGCCAACACTTCAGGTGAGTGTTCTTCATCTGCTGCGCAGTGTGAGTGCCCAGTGCCTCAAAACATTGTTTTCACGTGGAGCCGAGCAGGGCAGCAGACTGAGGAGGCTCCAATAGTTGAGACTGGTGTTGTTGCATGACCCGTCACTTCTGTTCTCCACTGAAAGCCTAACCAGAAACAGCAGGAGGACCCCCACCAAAACAAAGGCAAAATGTCATGTGCTACGGACAAATTACGCTATCTATTTATAATCTGCTATCTTATCCGAAGAAGCCAAATGCCATCTTCAACTAAAATGCTACTGCAGCGGAGGAGCGATGGTGGCGCATGTGTGCAAATAACTTTTGGACTTTTTGTCAGTTTGGTCACTGGAAGATGATCCTCTCCATGCACACTGAAAACTGACGAATTTAAACTAATGGTGCACTGCAACATCTCCGAAATCGGCTCTCTGTCAGGGTCTCTCTAATGAAGGCTGACCCACTTCTCCACCTCCACACATACTGGAGGTTAACAGGAAGTGCAGCCTTTAAGGTAAAATCAGTGTGCAATCACTTGATAAAGAAGGAAATTACAGGGTGCCAATTCTAAATTGTATAAAAGTAACTTCACAATCTCGCATCGTTTTCTTGCGCTCCACAGCTGCACGGCACTCACACACATCCTCGTGTGTTGAAATTGTCTTTTTAGGCCACTAAGTTAATGTAGCATCCACTATGTATCAGGCACCATTAACCTTGATATCATTAAAACAGCAAACCGTCGGAGGAAGAGGAGTGCCAGAGGCGCTGGCATCCCCGCGTCTATAAAAAGATGGTTGTGTGTTGCACAGGTTTAGAAATGTTAGACTGCCACTTAGTTGGGGATTAAACACTAAGAGGCTGTGTGGGAGAGAGAGGAGGAGGAGGACGAGAGGCGGGAGAGGCAGTTTTAGATCGGAGTTTTAATGCAACTCATTCTGCAGGACTGAGTCTGCCCCAAGTGTGTGTCTGCGTGTGTGTGTGTCTTAGGGCCAAATCATTCGAAGCTCATTCACATCATTGACATTTGAATTCTAAAACCACAATCGAATGCTGTGCAGCTGTACTGTTGTTGCTGCTATTTTGCGTGTCAATACATTCTGTTTAAACCTGGCGTTTCTGTATGGTTGCTGCCACTACACCCAAACACAATGTGACGGCAACAAAAGCTAAATGAAGTTAGGACCAATGGACATTTGTTTGATTTATGGAACCTATGAATATGAGCCAAGTCAAAAACAAAGAGCTAAAACAGAACATTTCTTCGTCCCATGTGTCTCTTTTGAGTGTTTGTTTGTTCAGGATTTATGTTGTTTTGCTGTTGTTGTTTCTTTGGCTCTCATCCACACGTTTACATTCCGTGGAATGAGTAAAATTTCATGCTATTTCAGAGAATGTGGAGACGTTTGTTGAATATCGGAATTCTTTGGTATAAGATTTCAGTGTTGGCTGCGTAGGTTTGTTTTGTGTAATCCAAACACTTGATTACATCTGTAGGGTGATGCCGTCGTAAAATGCGATGAAAAAATCACGCATTAGAAACCTCAGTAAAAGCTTAAAATGTAAAATGAAAAGACTTTCTGTACAGCCGTACTGTGGGTGCGGAGAGAGACATAGACATCTTGACAAGCAGTCCCTCTCGGGGCGCTCAGAAAGTGTTTATTAGTGCTTTGGCTACATTACACTTTTGAAGCAACGGTGCAAAGCAGCACACGCACACACGAACACCAGAAAGGCAGGCCCTAAGCCCTCAGCTCTTCAACTTGCTGTAACATAAAAGTGATCCTCTTCTCCTAATGGAATAAACTGAGAGTGAGGGGAGATGGAATTCAGAATAGATTTATCACTGACTGACAAACAGAAGGCGGCTTCAGAGGAAATTCACTTTCCGACAGTTTGGCCCAATGGGGATTGCCGGGCACAGAGCCGACGCACACGTTTGGAGCAGTGGTGGCAAAGCGGCCTCTAACATGTCAGTCAGTCTAACATTCTTTCTTGTGGTTAAAAGAAAAAAAAGGGAAAAGTATATGATATAAGATAGTGGCAGCCGTAGGCAGCATGCAGTGCATAAAGTTTGTACTCTATTACACACTGCACGTTCACTAAAAGCACACGCGTATTTGCAGCAAACTTAAATAATGGTATGCGGTATTTTTCCTCAGTGAAATCTGATCACTTAACTCAATGGAACAAACCACAGTCCTTCAAACTGGCATTCACGCTGATGCCAGGAATGTTGTTATCACTTTCAACACTTTCAACCTGGGTTTTCAATAACTTTCACTTTAGTCAGCAATGCAGAAAATGCTGAGATGGTGAAGACGAGAAGTAAATATATCTGAGAGAGATGAATGGTGAGATAAAATGGGTTTTTGGATTTGCAATAATTTGAAGCTTCTGTCATACTTGTAGGCGCTCATATTTCAACTGAATACAGCTGTTTCCTGTATCATACACTGTACATTTGACTTCACTGTAAAAAGTAAAGTAGACTATTACATTTAAGTTGTGTGAGCTAAAAACTTCAAATTATTAGTCAACTTGGTAATTTTGAGTTTTTACAGATTTTACAGTGTACACACGTGTTGTTGATCTTTAGATGCCAAGCTTCTAGAATGTATTAAAGATAATGGGGTTGGTCATTACTGACATGAGGTTTCCTAAATCAATAATCAGAGATCACACCATGTGGTCACTGGTGATACCAAAATCATTTAGATAAAGAACCAGTGCACTATGGTCCATCTGAACTAATCTACTTTTTCTATACATGATTACATTATACATTTCATGCCACTCTCTACCTTCTTACCTTCTACCAACATTTCAGGGGGAAATATTGTACTTTTAACTCGACTAATATCATCTGACAGCTTCAGTAACTAATTTCTTTACAAATTAAGATTTTTGCTCACATTACATATAAAAAAAGTACATTATTAATCTGTTAGTAGATGATTGTCCAAAAAAAAATAATTGGTAGCTATTTCGATTAATGTTTCAGTCATTTTTATTGCAAAAACATTTAATAGTTCAAAAATTCTCAAATGTTGTTGTTTTGAAAAATTACATTTATCTTAAATTATTTTGAGGTTTGGACAAAGTATAGATGTCACTTTGTCACTTCTGGACAACTGTGATGACATTTCTCACTATTTTTGAAATTCTTACAAACAAAACCATCAATCACTTAATTAACTGATGAACATTTAATGGAGGAATTAGTAAAATGATAAAAAACATAATCGTTTGTTGCAGTCCTATACAAAATAGGTCAATATGAGCTTGCCTCATCAACAGTAAGATCATGCTTTTACATGAATGCATGAATAATAATAACAATCTAATGATATAATATGTAATATAACAGTCACAGGAGTACCTTTACTACTTGACGTACTTTTTTCTGATTATACTAACATAATTTTACTCAAGGAACATTTTCAATGCAGGACTTTTACTTGTAGCAGAATGTTTACTGTGTTGTATTATTTTTAGAGAAGTTCAATAAAAGGTCTGAATACTTTCTGCTCCATTGTCCAAATCCAACTCGGTCATTTCCGGCAGCAAAGTGAACCGTAAACGGCCGTCACTAGTGCCTGGTTTGTCCGTTCTGGGCTACTGTAGAAACATGGTGATGCAACATGGCAACCTCCGTGGATGGAGACCTGCTTCCTATTTAGATAGAAACAGCTCATTCGAAGGTAATGAAAACACAACTACTCAACTACTATTTTTCAGGTGATGATACACTAATTAAAACATACTTATGAATATTATATTCCATTTCTGCCAAGTCTATTCAACTAGCACAGAATTTTAACTACTGTGCAGGATTCCAGGGACTTGCTATTCACCTATGCTGGTAGGATTATCTTTACTCAGAGTAAAAACATGTCATATTGAGCGTGAAAAGCCGCTGAAAATAAGACCTCATTGCAGTGTGGCAGAAGAGCCTGGGGAACCCGAGTGAAATGGCAGCTTAGATGAAGAGAAAAATGGCAGAAAATTCACTGGGAGACTGAAACTCTCAGTGTAACCTGATTGGTATACACCAGGGAAAGACTCTCTCTCAACCACCTTCATGAGTGGGGGACTATGGGGAGTACACACACACACACACACACACACACACACACGCACCGCCATACAGGGACAGTATACTGAATAGAACAGGATATTTCAATAGCTCAATCACTATGCCATCTACCAGCAGCTTAGGCTTGAATATTAACTGCCTCACCAGCAATCACAGTACATTGACTGTATGTATGTGTGTGTGCAGGTGTCCCTCTGTCTCTACATACTTAAAGGTGGGTATACTGACAAAAGCTGCCAAAGCCCTTAGTCAAAAAATCATTTTATATTTCACTGAATTTTAGCCATTTAGCCAAAATGAGACGCCGCTCCATTGTTGTGGCTCCGCACAGTCTTAAATCTTATCAGCACTCCCTCTCCCTTCCACGCACACACAACACACAGTCATAGAGTACACAGACACACAGTCTGCAAGTCTGTCTGGAAAATAATTACATTCCCTCTGATAATTGTTAAGTACAAAAACTATGAATACATTAAAAATAGGTCATTGTAATTAAGTGTGATGATTACATCTCCACAATGAACATTGTAATCCTGCATTTTACCATGGGCGCCGTATGATAATGACACGATCACCATTTCAGATGGCCTCATCGTGATAGAGTTGTTGTTTATCTTGTTGATCACTCTCCACGGGAAAAATCCTGCTTCCTCCTCTACTGCCAGACTCGAGCGTGATCCTCCGGGTATTCTAGATGGTGTCTAATCACAATGATGTTTCTAAGCTAAAGAGGTATGAGCCGTTCAATTCGACAAACTGATCATTAAATACATATAGAAATATGATATAATGATACATGGTTTGTTACTGGGAATGAGGAAGTGAATGTTCAAAGGAAAGACACGTGAGGAGATTAGCTTGAGTAACAGAACAGCCTTGCTAGCTAGTGGCTTAGTGCTTACGAGAAGCACCTGCTGCTAGCTTTATAGACCATATTCGAAGTGGTTGATGCTAATGTTAGCTGTTGTATAATGTCAAATATGTTGTTTTACCTTGAAATATGGTCCAGTGTTCTCATGGACTTTTACTATCCATCATCTTTTCACCTGCTGATCAATCAGGAAGTGGTGAAATGATATCACCTTGCTAGACTGCCTAAATTCATATGGCAGTATGATATTTGAGCATCGCACCCTTAGAGTGACAAAAATAGTGAAATAGTGAAAATAACCACAGTGTGATTATGATCAATTGGGTAACTTCAGCAGCTAGCAGCCATTTAGGTCACAATATGGACAGAAAAGGCAGCACATATTTCTAATTAGGGACTGATACTAGATTTTCGGGGCCGATACCAATAATAGGAAGTAAAATAACTGGTTATCAAAAACAAATATGTAAAACAGGCAAGATATTTTACAGATTAACATTATCAACCAAAATGACACCAGTGCGCTGAAAATTTTAATTTCACTGGGAATTTCTTTTTTCTTTTCATTTTTCTTTTTCTGCATTATAAGCCCTGGAAAAGGAAGTATTCATATCTGCCCATATCCGGCAAGATACATGCTGATACCGATCTGTGACAGGCTAATACCAGCCACTCAATCGCCCAATCAATATGTCAGTCGACTCCATTTCTAATCTCTTCAGGGAAGCTGTTGAGATAAATTCTGTGTGAAACAGGTTTCTAAACAGGAAAAATGTGAAAATTAACTGTATGTTAATTGAGCAGGCTATTAATGGGAGGTCTTGTTGCTGATATTTTAATCTTTAAAGTGCATTTGATTGGCTAATAGCTAGCAGCTAATTTATGTCATATATCTTACTGTAGGTATATTTCATTGTGAGAGCAATATAAGTCAAATTCCTTGTATGTGTACAGATGCCTGGCCAGTAAAGAAGATTTTGAGTCTGATATGGACAAATAAACACAGTGTTTCTTATCTTTTCTATTAAAAAAATAAAGATCTCAATAAAAATACATTGTGGGAGACTGCTTTGAGAGGAGAGTAGGGTGGGTTTTATAGGTTACTGACCAAGAAAACAGCAACATTAAAAGATCCATCCTCTGACACATTTTAAACCAAATTCTCTTGCATCCACATTAAATCATAGCAAATTTGTGGTTTCACCTGCGTGTCTGTGCAGGGGAGAGGACACAGCTGGGAGTGAGAGAGGAACGAGTAACATTCTTGAAGCTATCGTTGGCAGAAAAAAAGTCTGTCTGAATCTGAAGCGAGCGCTTATGCCTCTGGGTGCGCAGTGAGCCCGTTTGTTGTGCTGGTGCTCCATTACATTACACCTACGCACACAGTGAGAGCAGTCAAAGGATTATAAATGAAGGAAAGCGTAATGGGAAGAAACTCCGAGACAAAAGAGGCTACCACTCTGTGTCTACGCAGTCACCTCTTCTGGTGGAAATGTGGGTGAAGCAAGATAAATGAGGCACGACCACTACATAAACAAATGTTCACACACATGCACTCACGTACCACATACTATTTTTATGTGGGTGGACTCTTCACTTTCCTCTTTGATCTCTTATCAAATAATAGAACAGAGGTTACATTCACTGCGGTCAACAGCAAGCTGGACTAAAGCAGTTATAGACTGCATGTGTGTGGACGCCAGGAGGAGGGGATGTGCACGTTTTTATAAGTATGTGTATGCGTGTACAGTGTGTGTTTAACTGTGTTTCTATTGGGACGCTTCCTCTGTGTAAAAAGCACTTGAACTTACAGACATAGGTGTCTTTTCACATACAAAACCCTTCTGACACTTTATTCACTCCCCTCCTTTCTTACGTCCTACCAGAACGACACACACAGAGTACACAAACGCGGAACATCTCCCTCTCGTCCGGCCCTCTCTGCCCTGCTATAAAACACCAACTAACGCATCCCTGGTGGGCATCGATCCGGCAGCAGCTCGCTGTAATGTAACAGAGCGGCGCAGGCTGATGTGAAAAGAGCAACAGGTCCCCGGGGCCTGCAGGAGCCTCTCTGACTACTGTCTCTCTCTCCCAATCTGCCAGTCTCTCTGTTTGTGTATCTGTTTCTTACAATGCTGAACGTGCCTTTGGAGTGTGTTCTGACATGGTAAAGGAAAGCAAATATCACTGCAACAAACATAGAGCGGGAAAAAACCCTGACACCCAGCCATGAAAGACTGAAAGACCATCTCAAAAATACCAATTCAGTTTCCAGATCATTGTGTGCCTTTGAGCAAATGTAATTTTTATGATGTTTGTTTAAGGTAAACGTGATATCAAACCAAACTTCAGTCAAGATATAACCCAGTGTTCAGGTTGTGTGTGTATGCATTCTCAGTAAGACAGAAGGTTGGGAGCTAGACGATGTAGGTGCCAGTGGATCCAATAAAGGTAACGCCATCATCCATACTAGCGTGCTATCCACACTGACACGATTACAGTACTTTCATTGCTCTCCTAGGATCAGAAAGAGCCTGACTGTGTTAAGCTGTTGCTGGTGCTGGGTTAACACACATAGGCGACGGTATTGGTGAGAGGGAGAGGACGCAGTGAGCAGGTAAGAAAGATTTAAAAAATCAAAACTATGACAACAAGACGTTAAATTGAGTAATCCACTTTCTTTTTCCCAGGATTGTAATCAAATAAATGAGACAAAATCAATAAATATATCGGAGAATTAATTCCCTCGCTTGTGGACAATCGCCTAATCTGTCCATCTGTTCTCATTTAAATGTGCGTGATCCTATTAAGTTTGTGGAAACGTAAACTTTGCCGGTGATCAGCCGGATCATTCCTGTGCTCACCGAATCAGAAACTCAAAGATCCAGTTTGTTGAAATGAAAAACTGATCGGTGAGCAGGTAAGGAAACACTTTTCAGCGATGAAAGAAAACAAAATTAGTATTCAGCCAACAAGAGGGAAGCCATCCGTCATGTAAGCACCCCCTTTACCCCAACTTAAAAAATGATGTTTTACCTACGCATACACCCGAAAGCATGCAAACACGGCAGCTGTGCTCCTAAATGAACGCGATTTCACATTAACATAAATTAAAAGCTCATAAACTTTCTTCAGAGGCCTCTCCTAAATGTAATAAAGAACCTCTCTTCCTGGATCCATGTTTTATTCAACATTTGGATATGCTCAATTAGCAGCCCTAATTAACGTTTGCTGTACTCCAATTGTGGTTGCCGCGGGAGCGAGAGATGGAGGAAGAGCCGAGGAGATCAGAGGTGGAGGAAGCGGGCGGTGGGGAGGAGGGTGGGATGAATTTTAAGGGGGCGGGGGTGAAAGTAGCAGATTTCAAAAAGGAGGTGTATTATCTAGGGGTTAATTTATAGAATAAATGTGTGTTTGTGGGTGGTGTACTACTGTGTCTACACACTTTCTACACTGCAGACTGAATATGATACATTTAATATTGTTTATGAAAACATTTATCAGCATGACACCATCAAACTACATGAGCGTGAGACGCACAAGCTCCAAACATCCATTGCATGTGTGTTTTTATTTTTACCAATTATTTCTGTTTAAATGCTGGCATTACCAGACAGTATTCTACGCCCAGCGGCTATCAGACAGCTCCGTCACATAGCTGTGCTTTGTTATCTGTGTCTGTATAAGAAAGAATAAAACATTTTCCGAGAATAATAAATGTTACAGTAACAACACGATTAGGAAGTGTTGGTTTGATTGGATTCGATATCAGTTCTATTTTAAATAAATACACACTGTGGCAGATTATATTTAAGGGTAAATTGATACAACTGAAATACAATCTTTTTTCCATTCTCATCATCATTTAGCCTGACCGTCAACACCCCCTCAATAGATATTCTGATGGCATTTTAATGTTCTGTCTTTAAGAAATGAAATGAGAATTAAGAAATGAGAGAATCATTCAATTAGCCTTCAAGCATTCATATTTTTTAAAAGTTGTGAGCAACTGTCATAAAAATTGCTTTTTTAGTTGAAGTACTCTTTGCAGTTGTCCAGTGTGGTTGCATGGCTACTTTTTGGTACCTTGCACAGTCCTGTTTTTGGTCGACATTATCTTCCCTACTTCATAAAGGTGTTCACATCTTAATCCAGTTAGTTTGAACTGAAGAAGCCTCTTGAATGAGAGGTGAAACGTCTTCAAAAAACCTGTTACACGTCCAGTTGCTTACAATCCAGCACTTAGAATACACAATCTCTATTACTATATTTTGTAAGATTTACATTTGTAAATGTTCACAACATTATGATTATCATTTGGCTTTACACCAAGAACAGACACAAAAGGCTGAAATATCAGCTACAAAAACACAGTTTGATTCTTGCAAATTACAATTCGCTGGCACGTTTAGCATTGTGGCAAAGGAAAAAACTCAAAACTGTCAAAACTGCATCCGCTAACATGAAACATGAAACAAACTCTCAAAAGACTCTTGTTTTTTCAGTGTAATATGAATACACCTTAGTGTTATTTATGCACACTTTATTCTGTTGTTGTGACAAGTCTACAGCTTAACAAAAATTCACTTAAAGTGTGATATAAAGAAAAGAAACTGATTGGTGTGTGGCTTTTGAAGAGGGCTTTTATATGTAAACTCATATAACACAGGCCTCCTGAAATGATGTCAGATTTATTTAATATTCATCGCCACCACCTTAATCTTTAAATGATGGATCAAAAGCTGATCTCTACGTGTTATTTTAACAGCACACCTCTGATTACACTCACACAAAGCATGTGGCAGGAAGTCTATCATCAAAACCCCTGTGAAATATTTAACAGCCGCATTAACTACTGCACTTTCTACTGCAATAAGGGATGAAGGCTCACACAGGTCAGACGGATGAAGGCAGCACAGAACATATATGGAGTCTGATTGCCTTCCAAGTCAATATGCAGGAGTTGAAAGAGAATGGGAAAGTGCAGGTGCTGGTGATGGCAGGGAAGAGAAGAGAGAGAGAGCACTCTTGTTTTTCCAACAGCTTACATTATACATCAGAGACACGGAGATGTATGTGAACAATGCAACGCCAGCTCAGGTTACATGACTAAATCAACAGCGGCTGTTGTTTTTCATTAGGCCGTGGCCGCAAACTCCCTAATGCGATGACTCTTTGTACAAGCAGCCTGCACTCTAACAGCTTACAGACAGAATGGAGATGAATGGATGTGCGGAGGAACACGGGGAGACATATTGAGAGAAAATGAGCACCGAGGACGGCAAATATGAAGAGATAAAAGGGGAAGAGAAGACGTTTCTATCCAGCTGGCGAGAAAACTTTGAACACAACTTTTAGAATGTGGAGGTAATGGAGATAAAGTGTATTTTTGATTATTTGGACAGACTGCTGGTGTCCACAGTTGTAAAGTTGACTGTATTTGGTGAATTTCTGGCAGAGTATTATCGACATGCAGTGCTCAGATTTCACATCTTTGGGCATGTTGATGCTTGTGCCAAACCTGCATTATTTATTTGTATTTTCCATCACTATCCATCTTGATTCATATTGAATTCAGTGTTTCTGACAGATGCATAGCCCAATTTGACATGCTGCTCTAATATTTGAATCCAAATTAAAAAATAATTGCCCGTAGACTGCAAAAAACATGGATCAGAACCCAACGCAAGACAGAAAAGTAACTAAAGTGTTAAAAAAAAGGACGGTGGTAGAGATGACTCGATGGGGAAATGATGAAAAAGAGAAGGCGGACAATGAGGTTAAACCCACAATGTTGCAAACCACAGGGCACCTCGAAGGAAATAAGGGATAAAGTGAAAGTGAAGTGAAAAAACTGACCTTTAACAACGCAGAATGGGCATTCGTATGCTTACAATTACCCCTGTGACTGGTGTAGTGAGGGTCTGATACGTATACGTAGTTTGAAGGCAACACGTTACAGTAAACAGCGAGAGCTAAATATTCATTAAAAATACATGTGGGTGTTTTTTGGAGATATATATTAGCATGCTTCCCTGAGGGTATTCAAAGTGATGCCATTGCACTACTCCATATTAAAATTAATTAAAAATTTGATATAATTTTATCTAAATTGCCTCTGGAAATCAGTAAAGTTCATTAAAAAATGGTAGTTGCAGTTACTACTCTACACATCTTTGGTTGTGCACATAAGGAACAGATCGAAAGAATTTAACAGCATCCGTTAGCGATCTCACAGTGTGTATGTTCACATGTGTGTGTGTCCTTAATTATACATGCATGTGCCCGTCCTTCCAGTCTGCATACAGGCCTTTTTTTGCATCATGTTCGGCATGAGAATGTATGAATGTCACAGTGCCGGAGGGATGATGGCAACATTATGGAAAACTGAGATGCATCACACACACACACACACACACACACACACACACACACACACACACACACACACACACACACACACACACACCTGTGCACAGATACAACCTTGCAGCTCTACTTCCATTCTTTCCTGTGCTACATTCACTTTCTCCTTTACGCTACAATAGTGACAACCGACCAGAAGAGCTTCAGCTTCGCTTCACACATGTGTAATAACTCTGAAGGTCTGAAAGTCATGCTTGTTCTCATAAAAATACCTGCGTGCACACGTTTATATAGATTATATTACATATAAATTCAGAAATTGACTGTACATATAAATTGGTTCTTTTTTTTTTTATCCAACAGAATACAGGTTCCGTAATGGGAAAATATCACATGCAATCTATATTCTCCCAAAGAATGCTGCGTGTGCATGTGTGTGTTCGCGTGAGATGCAGGTTGAAATCGATAATCCTGTAGGCCAGATGTTTATGCTGATGAAAATCAATGCCCTTTTTACAGCATCTCGGCTAGATAATGTGTTGTGAGGGTATGTGTAGATGACAATACAAAAGTGTGAGTGTGTTGCAAATGCAGCGATGTGAACTTGTGTGTTTGTGGTTTGTTCACAAAGCTATTCTACAGATTTCCCCCAAAGCAAGATACACCTTGAGCATTTGTGAAACACAACGCTCAAATGTGACATCTAATCTTAGAGAATGATTGAAAGCAAGACAGAAACATGTACATGTGGTAGAAGATGGTTATCTGGTTGAAATATACTGAGTATCTGATCACCTTTTCTTTAGTTGCGTCTGTAATGACAGTAAGGCAAAGATGTTTTTTTGCTTCTCCGTGACTACAGAATAATTTCGTCTGCTACTTTGTGGTAAAGAATGAGACTGTGGGCTCTATCTTCATGTGATTACACTGGGGATAGCAGTGGGGTGACAGCCACTTACCAACACCTAACACACCCACAGATGATTTAAATAAGTAATATTATTCCCAATTAGTGCCACACGCCACCAGTACAAGAACACTAAAAGTGTGCCATCAAACCCTCTGCACACTGTGCATGGCACACTGAGCCTAGTAGTGTGCATCTTCTTCTTTGTCTTGCTGTCAGCATGTTTTTGAATGTTAGACCATCTATGTAAGCATATAGCAAACTGGTGGATAGGACAGGATAGGATGCGCCACATAACACAACACCACTGGACCAACTCTCCCAGTCTGCAGGGAGACTGACCCGCTTTTCCCCATTTCCGGCTCATCGAGCAAGAGCCAAGAACAAGGACAGGATTAGGGAGGCAAAACAGACCGTGTTTGACATCTCTAGACACAAAGCACAGAGAAAAATATATAAATAAATGAAACATTCTACTTTTTTTGGCAGCTACGATGTTGAGTTAAAAATACTCCTAGCTGCAGTTTAGACCAGATTTGACCTGAATCTGAAAATATACGATGACCTAGGTGGCACACTAGAAAGTGCACGGAAAACGTTGAACGCTCGCTGTATGTGTGCCTCATATCGGGTCAAAGGCTACATAGTGGTAACGCCTGCACATTAAAACTATGCCACAGAAGTTTGAGAGAGATGTTTCGATCCACCTAACCCTTTTTGTGATTTGATCCAGAAAACTTTTTTATAGAATGGTGAGCCCAAGTCTGCAGGATTTTACGATTTTGTCTGTTCTCTCTTACCTAACCTTTAATATAATCAGAATTAGAGGTTATTTTGGATCTTGATTAATGAGAAGATGAATTCGATATTATACATGTATGGATAACTCTGGGATATATGGCTTTGTGTTACTGTTGTCCCTTGTGTACTTTTTCCTATGTAGTTTACTGATTATCTAATTGTTCTGAATGTTTATCATCCCGGACAGTTTGGATGATTAACCACATGTACTATCACTGAGCTTGTCAGGCTAATGGCGTGCGTGATGTATAAATTGGGGTGTGTGTTCATCAATTTTTCAAACAGTTTGACCTGATGAAGATCCAGATGGAATCCAAACGTTGTCTTTATTTAACTTCTGTGTTGTGGAGTAAGTGTGCAGGCATTGCCTTTTGCTTTGCGCCTATGTGATGTGTGTATAACCAGCCGAATCTTGTCTCAAAGACAACATATCCCCATTTTTTAAAAAAACATATTCTTTTAAGATCTGAATTAAGGATGAACCCCGGGGTCTGAAAGCAAACTACTGTCAAAACACACCATGCACCGCAGTTGTTACTGAAATAAGAGGAACCTTAATGCTTCATTCCTGGAAATAGCATCACTTGGGACCGTAACTTTTCAAGCTATTTTTTCTTTCTTCTCTTTGATTCTAACCCTCAGACATCACAATCTTTCGTCTTTTATGTTTTTAATATTAATGTTTCTCTGCTCACTTCTGCTGTCTCTGTCTCCTCTCAAATCTTCACACAATGTTCAGTTTAGCATATGTGAAACTAGCAGATAATACTGTTTGAAATCTAATCAAACAGAGGACACGCATTTAACAAATGCAGCAGATGAGCACTCTGTACTGAGAACACAGGATACACTAATGATAATTCAACCTACTGCAAAACAATGCTCTTCTTCACCTCTGCTGCCGACAGCCAGCAGAGACACAAAAGAACAGAATACTCATTCCTAATTATGTCAGGGTAATTAAGTCCGTCAGATATAAGACAGGCTGTTAATGTATGCATCTCCTAACACTGCAAAGCGGCATTGTGAGGCAAATAAAGACAATTCACTTTAAAGCTTTTCACTGAGTGATGAGAAACTAAAGTTGAGTTCAATTGGAGCTCAAAGTAGATTCTGTTTAAAATTCTTTTTTTTGCCCCTTTTCCACGCCACATTTCCACCACCCACCACAAACCTACCTGCAGCGCACTGCTCCTCATCCGCTCCGTTCTCACAGTCCCGTTCGCCGTCGCATCGCCATGACAACGAAACACATTTGCTGGCAGCCCCGCCGCAATCAAACTTCTCTGGTGGACAGGTCTGTCGGCCTGTTGTGAGGGGGTGGAGGTGGAAAAACAGCAAAAGGGGAGAGCAAAGAGGGAGGAGAAAGGGAACGTAAAATGGACAGAGCGGATGAGGAGGTTGGGGGAAATGGATGGAAGAGAAGAGGAGTGAAGAGGGACAGAGAGGGAAGGCAGGGAGGGCGAAGTGAGAGAAGAAACAGGGAGGAGGCAAAAGATAGAGAGAGAAGGGACAGACAGTCAATGAAACAGTTTGATAACTTAGTTATCTTGTTGCTCAAATCGATTCGCCCTGAAAGGCCTGCAATTAAACTAGACACACAGTGACAAAGGAACAAAGAAGCAGGAACAGGCAGACACAGCCAGGAAAACACACACACACACACACATACACACTACACAAACCACACCAAACAAAATAAGACATGAAGACAGGACTATACACTCAAACAAGACACGAAACACACAAGCTCTATTTTGTAAGAACTCTTAACTTCAGTTGTTTATTTTCATTATTGATATTACCGGTTTGATTAATCTATCAATTCTTTGATAAAAAAAAGGTAAAGGTCAATAAAATGTCAAACAAATAGTGAAAATTCAGTTATCAAGAGCTCATCATCAGGGTTAGACCAACCTCCTCCTCCTCACCCCAAACATTTACAGATCACAATCACATAAAACTGAGAAAATTAGCAAATATTTGGTATTTTTACTTGATCCAATGATTTAAAGCATTAAATAATGATAAAAAATTGTTCTAAACAATTGATCAACTAATCTCTTTAGCACACAGACACACAACAATTGTTAAACTAAAATAAACTAGAATACAGACTGCATATAAATAGGGCTGAATTATTTCATATGTGAAACCTCAACCCACCAGCATGAGTGAATGAAGTGAGAAAGCACAAGTGTCAAGTTTGTCAAACACACACACTCGTACGCACACTTTGTGTGTGTGAAAAAAGTGGTCCCTCCTGGTAAAAGCCCATTACAGTAGAGAAGGCCATTGTTCCTACACGTGTAACCCGTGGGGTTAGCACAGGGAGAAAAAATACAGCCGTCCAATACATCAAATTTACACTCAGTCCCCACAGCAAATCTCTGTCCCTTCTACTGCAAACCACCACACTCCCTCACCCTGCCTCACCCCCCTGCCTTCCTCTTCAATCAGCACCATAGGGACTCTAGTCCCAGATTACATTACAGCGCTGTGTCAAACTCAACTCTATCAATTATACATATTTGACCACCAGAATGCTTCTTGGCAACCAGCCTGCGTGTGTGTGTGTGTGTGTGTGTGTGTGTGTGTGTGTTGCAGCCAAAGATCAATTGTACCTATGGGATTCGGCCATTTCCATGTCATTCTCTGGTCGAAGTGAGCGGTCTGACATCTGGGTTACTGTTCAGTCACCTGAAGAGCTTGTTGTTCTATGTCTTGGAGATACTTTCCTTTATACGGTGGACGATATTGGTCTCGTGGTGTGTGTGTCAGCAGAGTCCAAGTTACCATTTGGAGACTTTCTCACTCTGATAAGAACCCGAACACTCCCAGGGGTTCAGTTCATTAAGTGTTTGATTGACAGCAGGGTTAAAAGGATGTAATTTGTCTGACTGACCATTTCGGCCCCCGAGCGTCGAGACGAGTCATAGACCAGCTGTCAATCAAATGACAGAATACAGTTGAGCAGGAACAACAAAGAGCTCTATTAGCATTGATTATGACAAAATCAATGAGATAACTTCCATCCCATGGGTAATAATGTTCACTAAATGAAAAGGACAATTCCAATTTCCTATTATAATATCTTTAAGTAATAACTTTTGACCGTTAAAATGCTATTCAGCTGCTCTCCATTGGCATTTAATAGAAGTTCTAGTCAAACATTCATACAGTCTATAAAAGGTGTTTCTATTAGCTGCCTCAGTCAGCCAGAGCACTGCAGACTGCTCACAAAGAAAATTGCCATGTGCAAACTGAGAAATGTGTTTAACATTGTCTGCAGAAGCAGTTTGTTTGGATATAACAGAAGTGGTAGTACATGGCAGTAATTAGCATGATTAAAACAGAGCAGCCACCAAATCTGCACAGACGAAGAAAAGCATGCCGACTTCAGCCAGAAAATCTAATACCTCTGCACAACTAAACTAATTGAAAATCACATTTAAACACCACTGATATTCCGATGTAGCTCAAGAATGTGGCCAAAATCCTCAAAATGATCACCTGAAGTGTTTCTATCAAGGTCGATGCCGTCTGACTGCCAATCCATATGGTGATGAAGTTTATAATGAAGTTGCAATACCTTTGCCAGACTTCTGAAAGTCACTGCTCAGATTTGCCCTCTCTCTTTGTTACCCTCTCGTTAAATGCTGACAGGCGTATCCAGCGTCCGAGCATTGACAGACTTATCGACAGTAAGCTGGGGAGGCACGCCTGTGCCTGAAGAGATATTGCCGACTATGATCATATTTTTGGCCGAGTGAAAAATCGACTGCAAGTCTTTTCTCAGAAAGCTATGTAAAAGCTGCATCTTTGTACACATACATATTGTAAACAGGTGCTCATGGAGGCAGGCACTGTCTGGCACACACACACCGACTACATAAGCAGAACTACTCAGAGCTATAAATCCTCTCCCTCTCAGCTGCCAGTCATAGGCGTTTAACTGAATTCACTATTCTTTAGACTTTGTTTTGAATGAATATTTCATGGGCTATAAAACTCCCGGGGCACAGAGAAGAATACCGGGCTGTTAGCGGCCAGATAGCTTTCTTGCTGCCAAGGCCAACAGTGAATAACAGCGAGGAACTGATGCTAGCCATGCTCCAGTGGAGCTGCTTGGTGGCGAGCAATAAGAGATGGTGGTTGGACACGGCGGCTCCCAGGTGGGTGTATGTGTTATCGAATGAGTGTGAAACGGGGTCAGGACAAGCGCGTGCAGTCACTGAATGTATCCAGGTTACATAAAGGTAAACAGCAAACAGATAAACGAACACAACTGGCAGGATGACCAGGTCAAAACCTTTCCTTCAACTTCCATATCTGTGACATATAAAGGCATATAATTCTCAATGAATTCACCCCGGTGCCCTTTTAATTATGCTATGACAAACTCATATATCACTTTCACATTTCCCTGGGTTGGCAGTGATTTGCCTGCCAGCGTGGGAGGCTGTTTTCTCAGTGTGACACTCGACAGTTGCAGGTGATATGATGGGGATTTTAGTTCTGTTAAATGTGGGCAGAATCAGTCACCTAGAAAATCAATGTCAGGCGAATCAGCTGTCTCTAACAGACGCGTGGCAAGAATACACAAGACCCCATTACCGTGATTATCTTCTGCTTCTGATGGTATGCTTTAGCCAAATGTGGCATAAAGAAAAATAACATTTTCATCATCTTTATGTTGCAATGTTTATGTGTATTCGCACAATTTGAACATGTATTGGCAAACGGAAGTTAAAGCTGCAACAAGTAGTGTATTAACAGATTAGTTCAGCGTCACTCAAACCTTTTACACTGTGTACCACCTCAGAAACTACAAGACTCTCCAAGTACCACCATCATCTTCTATCTTTATCTAGCTGAGGACTTAGTCAGCTTACTGACAAAAAGCTTATTTTGAGAAAAAATTCAGTCTCTTCCAATAAGTTTTCCCTAAAATTCTTGATTGGAAGCCATGCAGTGGATTCTAAATCAACTTTCTGCTGGTCCTGGGGTCAAAAAAAGAAATTTGACTTAAGGGACGATGCAGTTCTTTTTTTAAACACATTCAGAGATAGAAGTGGTGTAGACTTGTTATTCTCCTCACATGGCTCACCTGAGTGTCTATTATGAGCAGCGTATGGGGTGGACTGAGCAAGGCGCTGTATGCTAATGAACTTTTGATTAACTACCTTCTTAATTTCCCGTCACAAGGAGGGAGGGGATCGGGGTATTGTGGTGTGGCCCCATGTCCACTCTCCAGCTGCCTGCCTAGCATCAAAGCTAGCCTCCGAGGTGATTGATTTAGACGGCTCGTAGCCCTGAAGGCTAATGCTAAGATAATTTATTTATTATGAGGTGTGTGCATGAGCCTGGGAGGTAAAATAAGTCATCCTTAATTCACAGTGAGACAGCACGTCAAAACAAAGGCACGTGGGGGGAGCGTATGTGATAATGTGGCACATGCTGAATGGGAAGTTATGGAATCCAACGGATGATTTACCCTGTACCGGCACCGGGGATTAGAGTTGCATGAATTTAAAATGATTACAGCTACGCTGAATTCGCCTTCACTCCAGACAGCACAGTGCTGATTGATGAAGTACCATGCTTTAACATCTTTTTATGCATACACCTGAAAACATGTTCTCATCACATCAGTGGAATATTATGAATGCCCAAACACTCTGCACTGCTGTGAATATCAATTTGCTCCACTTGTACTCCAAAGCTAAATGAATTCCAGAGTGAAGGTAGTTAAGTTTCATAAAAAATACAGTACTTTCTTTCTTCGGGTAGCGTGTCAAATATCTGATATTCCCTTTTATAACCATCAATCTTTAAAAATTTAGCAGGGCACAGCATGAGCACCACGAGAACCAGAAATTACCACAAATATTGAGCGTCTTTATGTGAGTAATAATGCACGAGGTAAGTGAGAACTTTTTTCTTGCATGTGTTTGACACATTATCAATTAAATCTAAACTAACAGGGGGTCCATAACAGCTGATCATCTGTGAAATGGGATAATTAAACTGGAGTTTCAGCCACGAGGTTGCACCATAAATTGGTGAGTGGCTGCTTGAGAACAGTAAACTTTTATCACTCAGCTACCCTGCAGTAAAAACATGGCCAAGGCATGCCGTGAATCAATACACAACCATGTACTGGGCCATCCTGGTGACTCAGTCTTCTTTATAGAGACCATTTGTAATTTCAGGTATTTAACTTCGGGCCAGGCAACTGTATTAACATCTCCAAAGCTCATGTCTTTATTTTTAGCCTCAGTTACCTGGATTTATCTGGATTCAAGGATAATAACTGAAACAGGAAGTAAAGAGGGAATAAAATAGAGCAGAAAAAGGAAATTAAGTGAAATGTAAGAGGGGGTGGTGGGTCAGATATCGGTCACTGAGTGGAGAATAGCAATGCTGGGACAAATTGGGAACAGGGCAATTAGAGGGAGATGCACAAGGAAAAGAGACGCAGAGGTATTGGGGTGATGGGTTGGAATCTGATCAAATTAGGTCTTCTTGTGACCTGAGGGGGTACAAATGCACACACAATAGGCATACAAATTTGATTTGATCACTGAGTTACACTACAAACTCTCCAACGAGAACAGATACATAAACATGCGCATTAACACGCAAATAAAAAAAAACATAAACATGAAATTATGTATTGCAAATGTCCCCGCGTTGCACTGCCATTTAGAGAAGTGGGCTGGATTGCATCTTAACACAGCAGAGATTGTGAGAAGTAGTCCAAATGAATATATTGCTCTAATTTCAGTGTCTGGAATTTCATTAAAATAAGCTTGTAGTGCTTGCATAGTTAATCTCTTTCAGGGATTGCACTGCATGCAGTATGAGTGATTTTTTTTCTTCTTATTTCTTTCAGAGCTGTAACCTTTACAAAATGAAAAGAAAAGACTGGAGGAGACAAAGGACATGAGGCAGGGGAGCCTAAAGCTCACAGAGCGCTCATATGCATCAATGATTCATACAAGACCAGAGATGTATGGATCAGCCAATTATCTGGCTTGTAAGGACTCTGCAAGCCTAATGGTTTGATCGGATGCAGTGGGTCATATCATCGCGGTGATGCTCATTAACCTCGTTCCAAGGAGTGGTCTTTCTCTCAAGGGCTTGTTAAGGTAAGTTTAGGGGTGTAACAGTTTGTGTGTATGTTTAAGTGTGTGTGCCCATTAGCAATACACACCCTCCCAGGGAGAAGACATTTTGAAATGCAGTTACGTTCTGTTTATTTGTTTCTTTGACCATTAGTGGCTGATTTTACTGTAGCTAACCTCCTGTCAAGTTCGAGTTTAAAAAGTAATAAAAAAGAGTACTAAGGAACATTAGAGTTGGAACAATAGCTTTAATTGTTTAATTAATCTAATTAAAGATTTTAGTAATTTTTCAAGAAAAAGTAGTGGACAAACATTCTCTGATCCCAGCTTCTCAGATGACTGGATTTGTTGCCCTTCTTTGACATATATTGATATAATCTAAACTTCTTTGGGCTTAGCACTTTTGGTTGAACTAAACAAGACATTTGAAGATGTCACCTTGGACTGCAGATTCATTGATAATGAAGATTATAATAAAACGCTGCCTTACAGTAATGTGTTGTTTGTTGCGTTCAGTGGTTCACCTCTCTTGTACTCTGCAGAGATAAAGTTTGACTGAACAGTACAGAATGTCTACTGTATTTATCCTTGGTGAAGATAAAACATCTTCTTAGTCTTGCACACAATTTCTAAAACGAGTGATTTTTCTCCTCGCACCTAAACGCCTCATTTGACATGAAGCCTGCCTCAGAGGCTTAGTGTTAGCTGTCAGGTTAAGATCAAATGGACCCACATGAAATGTAAATCTAACTTCACAGGTCAGTGACAATTCTTCGGTCCTTTCCGTTTCCAGTGTTAAGTCAGTTTACACAAAAAAACACATCACTCGAAATGTGCATGAATTCATTCACTTCACGGGCACAGTTACTTTATGTGAGTTATTTCTGAGAGGGAACAAGAGTATGTCAGTGTAAGCATGTCAAAATGAGTGTATGCATGAGTGAACAGGGCATATGTGTTCGCATGTGTATCTACTGTAAGTCCAAGGGCGGTTGCATATAATTGTGCATGCATGACCGAGAGTGTGTTTAGCTGTTTGTAAGCATAGCTGCATAATGTATGTGTGAAAGTATGAGTGTGTGTCTTTTGCATATCCTCACATTGTTCACAGAGAGCAGCATAATGTTTTGTGGCCATGGAAAAAAGACCAGAGAGAGGTCGAGGACGTGTTTGTTGGAATGGACAAATTCCATCATAACCTGGCAAAAATACCAATGTTATTAGCAGTTTTAGTTTTATCCAACCTGATGTCACTGGTTGAGACATTTTCAGTAACCCCCCTTTTTTATTGGATTAGTAAATGCATTGTTTAAGGGTAGTTGCTAATCTACTGCTCTTAAAACAGGTTTTAAATGTTTGCCCATGTCTCCAAAGAAAACTGGTGATACAACAGTCAACTGTCAATTTTCACACACTTCTGTGTGCTTTTTGACCCTTAAATTTGGTTTAGTTTGTAGACCCCTTGGCGCTGATTGTAAATGAGGAGTTTGGACCAAGGCTTACCAAGGCTGACCCGCTACATCTCGCCTTGAAACGTTGCCGTAGTGCCAACTCCAACACCCCCTTGTCCTTCAGATGTGAAATCCAATTTACGGAAAGGGCGTATGTGGTTAATATCAGATTACAATTTAAATGAAGGTTAGTGTTGATTAGTGGCTTTCATTGGAACGCTGATCTCCAATTTTTGCAGCCCTGAAGTGGAGAGAGGGTGGTGGGGGTGTTTGCTGGAGAGAAAAAAGATCAAAGTCAAAGGAAAAATGATCAGAGAGAGCCAATACAGAGAGTGAGATGGCAACAAAACAAGAAGAGAGGAAAATGAAAGCCATGTAGTGGGGTAACACTAGCAAACAGGGAGCTTGTCACAATAGTGAGTCAGAAGTCCAAAGGTTGAGAACAGTTCTCAGATTATAGATATAAATGATGATACCATTAAAATATAATAACAATGTAATTATAATTAAAAAAGCAACATGAAAATTACGAGAATTTAAGTAATTTTATGCACAATTTGAAGTTTTCCATTAGAGAAGGTTGATGGAAACAGTATAATTTGAAAAATAAACGTCCTAATTTTTATCATTGCTTGAGGTGGGTTATTTCTGCCTTTTTTAGAAAGAGTTACTGCAAATACCTTTTCTGACTAATTTCTGACACGGCAAACACTTAACTCACATGACTGATCAGCTGATTCTGCTCAGAGAAAAGAGAAGCTGTGTCCACTGTCTGAGTCTTCCTGGATATTCCAAGATGACGGGTTTTGTATCTTCTTCTTTGAGGTTTATTGGTGGTTAGCAAATAATTGGTTTTGTTGGCAGCTCCTTACCTCTACTTCTTCTTTTGCTCATTTGTTGCTCAACTGGTACATTTCTGGCATTTCAGACTACTAAGTTTTTATTTTCACTTTTATTTTTATGTACAATATTAAAATGTGCATAAAAACAGGCGGATAGAAACATTCACATAGATTACGATTTCTCATATATTTTTACTGGTGCTATTTGTTATTTCAGGGCTCTGAAGTAGATGATACTGCAAAGTTCTGCTCTCTCTCTTTCTCTTTCTCCAGGCTGTGTAAAGGAGAAGGGGAACCATTAGCACGGTCTAGACGGTGGGTCTGTCAGTGCCGTGGGGGGGGAGAAATACAGCGCGACACCAGCGCTCTCATAGGAAATTGCCACTTTCTTCCAACAGGCCCTTCTTAATGGTTGTTTAGTAGACGACACATTGGGCATTAAAAATACCGCCAATGGCTAGTGCCACATCTCAACGAATGAGAGATTGCAGGAGAGGGAGGAAGACAAAAGTGAGGAGAGGGGGGAGGAGAGTCGGGGCCTCTACTTTGAGATGCACAGAGTGTGGGGCTGAACTTGACAGGGGAACTCTGAGCTTATTTCCTCTGTGGCAGTTTATTGAAAGTCTGGGTCGGGGCACAAAGGCAGGGGGGTGAAGATTAAAACAGGCATCCAAATTATGTAGAGAGTGTAGCTGACGTCTGTAGGCTTCTGAATGGACTTTTCTAATATTATAAGACAGCTACTGGCTGTGTGATGTGCCCTTTTGAGTCATTGCAATGCAAGGTGCGCTCACATACACCCATTGGCAAGTGCAGTGAACCGTTGAGCATCAGAATTTGGATTCGGTCCGGAAAAACAATTTCCTGCGCAGTTAATTTGTGTCACAGGGAAACCCACAGCGAGTGTTTGAAAACAGCCACTCTATAGTCTGTTTGTATGCCTTAATGCGTATCATCCAGGGTTTGGGTTTGTGATGTTTCTCGACGGTGCTGACATCTGCTGTCACCGATTAGGTCCAGTTATACAGTTGTTTTTATATTTTGCCGTCCAGCTGTTAATCCCTCAACACCAGTTAATGTGTTATGTTATGTTGGACCTGCATAAGATTACTAGCAAAGCACCTGTGTCTGTCATGGTCATAGCGTCAACTTTCTCTTTTTCCTCTTCTGCTTCTAGTTCATACGATTAAACTCTGACTGCACCTATTCGTGTGACCATCTGCTGCCTTTTTTCACCATTTTCTTCCTGCCTTGACCCACAGTGCTGGATCTGTTTGCCTGTCGCACTGCTTCTTTGTTGCCTTTTGACCTAATAAAGGCTGTTTTTATGACAGCAGTTCCGTCTCCCCAGTCTGCTTTTGGATATGATCCAGTGAAATAATTTTTTGGATTTCCTTACAAGAGAAGGAATATGAAGATAAAACTGAAATGAAAATAGAGATGCATGTTTCCAGCCTTTTCATGGCTAAATGTATATGAATGGTAAATAAAAAATAAAATAAAAAAAAGATGATAACTTGTGTCTTTACACACAGGAATGAAACAGAAGCAAAAACAATCCCATCAGGCTGTTCCGGCTCCACCAGACGCCCTCTGAGAGCAAAAACATATTGACCACGGATCAATCGTAACCAGCCAAGAGCAGGGGTCACTAATTGAACGGAATAATGGAATTGACGGAAAGATCACATGGTGGCTGTTGCTGCGTAGGTGGTTTTCGGTTTGACTGCCATGTACAATGTAAACAAGGAAGCAGGTTTGCTGTAAACAACTGTTTCAACACGCAGCCACATCGCAGGGGTCCAAGGAAATACAAGGATACAAGGAAATGTATATTTAGTAAATAAAACATGGGCTCCAAAAGGATTCCCCAATGTTAAATTATTTCAGTAGCATGTTAAAATAATATGTTTAATTACTTCTTAACCAATAAAAAAAATTATGTTTCATGGATAAGAAGCTGTTATTAGCCGTCGCTAATAAACACATGTTAACTTTCCTGGAATCAAGGTAAAACTAAATTATACATTTACTTATGTTAAAACTCTTACCACTTATGCACTCCTGATGCAATTTCATGTTGTGTGTTTTGTGGTTAGGAGGCTCTTGTGTATCTTCCTTAAGGAATCAATACACTTTACCTTATTACTGATATAAATCAAGGTAAATACATTTGATGTTAATGAGATGCCACAAGATACAGCAAGATAAGCAGAACAGTGCAAATGCAGGCCTGAGATGATGGGCTCACAGTATGAGAAGAGAGAGAGACAAAGCTAGAAAGATGACCTTTAATGTTTGTTTTTTTCAGCAACTTCTACGGCCACATTAAACTCACTGTCAGTATGGTATCTTCAATTATTCATGAACAAGATTTCCCAAGCAAATGCATACACGCACAAATGAGACTATGCATCTGGAGACAGCCAGGAACAATGGTGGGAAGCACCAACACTGAAGACTGTCCTAACTAGACAAATGTCAGCATTTGTTTTTTGTTCAAATTCTTAAAACTATGTTTTAGTAGGTTTTTCTGACTGGTAGCCTCTTATATACATGGTACTGTTGTCTGTCAGTAGCAAAAAGCTAATTAATGTAAGCTGTGTGAATTAGAAAGTTGTAAAGTTACTTCAACAAACGCTTTAACAAAATAAGTTAGGAGGTTGGGCGGATGGTTGGATGTTCAGAGCTTGTTACTTCAACGGCACTTTGCATCATATTTCCTACCAAACAGTTAATAATGGTTTCTTTTGAGCCTGATAACGATCTTTTTCTAACCTTAATCAAACAAAAGTACCCTGGAAATAGTTAAAACAAACCTGACTCAAGGCCCACAGTCATTAAAGTTTCCTGGAGCTTTCATCACCTTCCATTATCAAAAATTAACCTATTTCATGCCTACCATTACAGCCAACACAGACAAAAATAAAAAGTCTTAATACTGCTGTGGAAGATATTATAAGAGCTACGCATCCACGACTCTATTTCCATGACATCTGAGCCGATAAAGAGCATCTGATACAGCTAAAAAAGCTAGTAGGTGGACCTGTATTTTGGGATTGTTCTGTCAAGCTTAACCAAGCAGTCTTAATGTCTTAGATTAGCCAAACATTAACCACAGAATGTTATTAATGCTCCTACATTATGTAAATACCTCAGCAGACATCCAACTGGCCCGATGAATCTAGTCCGCCCAGTGTACAGCGATGAAACAGCTGCATATTCTTTATGTTCATCCTTGTATTAATATGCATGTGTTATACTGAGTACCTGAATACAGGTTCCCTTTTTCAAATTGATATATGACAGGCTATCACAGCCTCTGGAGATAAGTGTATAATTTAGAATGCACTGTAATTTGCGCATGATATAACAAAATACAGTGGGAGAAACTGTGACGTTCATGCAGTCAAAGTAATGCTCAGCCGTCAAAGAGGAAGTAACTTAGAGGCTCGTGGCTGAGTGGACAGTAACTCACAACCAGAGCCGACAACCCAAGGAAAAATCTTTTGGCTATTAAGTTGATTTAAAAACAGAAAGTTTTCTTTTTTCTTATAAATCTACATTGGCCCACTTTATGCTCATCATTGAAACTTTCGGCCACTGCAGGCTGAGAGACGGCGATATGTTGTTTGATCACTGCAGCTGATTGAATCATATATCAATATCTAATTGATAGAAAGACAGTGAATGATCAAACTGATGTGTGTCTGCGCTTGTGCAGTTCTGTGTGTGTGTGTGTGTGTGTGTGCACCGTGGTCAGTGAGAAATTCTGCTCAGGGTTACAGAGGTTTTCCATTAAAAGAATATGTGCAAGAGACTTAAGGCGAATCAAACTGCTCTGAAGTAGAAGATCAGAGTGACCTCAGAATGCACACTAATACACTTGAGTCACACACACACACACACACACGTGCTTGTACAACTACATGTGTGTCTTTTGATGGCAGGCTCACTGACTTTTTTCTTGATTGAGTGAGAGACACAGGTAGAGAGCGAGGTAGAGAGAGAGAGGGCGAGGGAGGGGCCACCTGGGAAATTACGCCTGGCGCTGCCGCTGCCTCAAGCATGAAATTGAAGCCGTCCAACAATGCTACTCACCGGATCCTTCCCGTTCATATTCCAAAATAATTAACTAGCACAACCTCTTGCCTCCACGCTATAATATGCTGACCTGCCTTTTGTCTCTGCAGGCACAGACAAGGAAAAGCCCACCTCAGTACACAGGAGCAGGTGGAACTGATGACAGCAGGGGCACAGAGAGATGAGGGGGAAGGTTGTACAAGTTCAAGTTTCAACTTTAGTTGTCGCCAAAGAACAGCTGGTGTCATGGCTTGTTTTAGACTGAGATGTTAGGCCAGTGCTGGATAATTTAATATCAGATTTCTCCTAGATGAAATTAATCAGATTTCACCCAATTTCAACTGATGAATGTATATAAAATTTGACATCTGTATCTTGTCATGAAAAGCTGCGCCTCACAAACAAATGAATGCATCTAGGATTCAGACACTTTCATTCTTTATGTTGCAAAAACTTTATTCTTCAAAACTGCATTTAGCAGCTATCAGCAACCTCAATAAAATACCTCTACAGCCATGCTAGCGTCTTTGTCAGACTGAGCTAAATGCTAAAATTAGCCAGGTAAAAAGCACACAATACAAGTGCTAACATACTTGAATTAGCTAAAAAGTTAATCTTCCTTGCACCATCTCAGTTTAGAGTATTATCATGCTAGCATTTGTTTGCACTAATTAGCACAAGGCACAAAGTCCAGCTGTTCGGACATTTCACTGGATAACTTTAAATTCCAGTGTGTAGGATTTAGGGGGATCTATTGGTAGAGACGAAATATAATCACGATTATGTTTTCATTAGTGTATAATCACCGGTTACTAAGAATCATTGTGTTTTGGGTCCCTTAGAATTATCCTTTTATAACTACGGAGGTAGCAAGTCTTCCCCCACAGAGTTTGCCTTGTTGCACCGCCATGTTTCCACAGTAGCCCAGATCGGACAAACCAAACACTAGCTCTAGAGACAGAATCTTTCTCAGTTTTTGCAGCTACCATAATGGAAGATGAGGCGAGGGGTGTGCAGTTGGTTCCAATCTGCAACCTCAACGGTAGATGCCACTAAATCTTAAATACAGGATCTTTAACTATTTGACCTGCAGGTGGTGCTAAATGAAGGGTAGTGGGGTCGTTAACATCAGTAGGCATAATTCTCTTGGGTATATGAAAAAATGTCCAATAATTAGTTGATAAACCAAACTGGTGGACTGACATCGCCATTCTTAGAGCCATGGCTAAAAACAGCAGTATTACTACAAGCCTTGCATCCACACTAAACTTAAATGTAGGTACAATTTAAACATGATTAACAGCCACAACATGCAACAGCAATCAGTTCTGAGTGTGTTGAGTTGCATGTAGACAAAGAGCAATCATTGTCATCCGCATTATCCTCATCATCAACATCCGCAATCATAGGTGACAAATTATAGCCTTCCTTCCCTCTTATTAACATTCAGGAGGCTGGAGAGTAAATTAGCTGTAATACCTGTTTGACTAAGCAGCATCAAGGCTAGCAGCAGATGTCCTCCAGCTGTCTCACTGTCCACTTTCAATATCTCCACTACAGATTTCTCCTCAGTAGTGCTTTAATCACCGTATGAAAAAGTAATTGAAGAAGTCAGCAGTGACTCAATATGAGCTCTATAAATCAAGGCTACAAAAAGTGGGAGAGAAGTCCTGCTGTGATGAAAGGCTCTGCTTTGACAGTTTGTGTCTTCAGATGAATGAGTTTCATCAGATGGAATGAAATAAGTACCAGAGTTTATCAAGGAACTTTTATTGCCCTGTGGTTTTGGGTGAGTGGGTGAAAAGATCTAATCAGGTATACTAAACCCATCTGCAAGGTGCAATACTATACTCAAAACATTTAGACGTTTGACTCATTTGATGATTGCAAGAATGTCTTTTAAGAGTCTAAATGGTTCAGCTATTGCACTGTTCTGTGGACCAGTCAAATATGAACATAACTGAAATAAATACCAGCCCTCTTATCATACAACATAATGGTCCTTTTGTCATTCGAAATAAAATCAATTCTCACTGCTTCTATGTCATTATAGCAGAGCCAAAGGAAGAGACCTGCTCTGAAATCTGAAAGACATGTGAGTTGTTGCAGGAGGACGATGGTGCTTGCAACAACCAATTAATAGGACCTAAATATTTAAATAAAGGGACAAAGGTATTTTCATTTAAGTGGCAAGTTCAGTGAACTTTTTGAGACTGTTTCAAGTGTGGAAGTAAAACCACATCCAGTCCAAATATGTGGGCAGCAGTTTGTTGTTGGCTTGTTTATTTCAGTAGCTTGTCACCTATTTAGTTATCGAGCAACTTTATGGTTTAACCTTTAATGGTACTAATAATGCTGCTGCAACTCCCACTATCCTACTATAGTAAGATTGTTGTTTCCTCAGTTTTATCGCAATATGCTCCTCTACTGTGATGTGTAACTTGAGGTTACTTGACTTCCTAAGTTATCAGCGTTCTCATTTGTGTTTGTCATTTTTTCCTCATTATGTTTCACAGTGAGTTTAGAGGCTTTTCAGTACAGCTTTTGTCAGCATGCCTCCGAGTATGAAATATGCCTGAGTGGACTTGCAATGATTAGATTTCTACTGTTGATGATACAAGACCTTTATCTTATGAATATAAAATATCCTCCAAATGACACAAACCTCAAGCACTCTTGGACAGTTTTCTCTCTACATCTAAAATTTTGAAGCATCACTTGGGCTGAGTCTGGGGACTGTAAGGAGTGTCACATGTTGGTCAAAGATGTGGCTGAGTGACGCTGGCTGAGTGTCTGGTGTTGCAATTCAATAACCTTTATCTACACAGAGACACTTGGGTGGCGAGAAGGGCTCGCTTTAATCCCCCGAGTGAAGATATGCAGCAGCAGAGCCAAAAGAGTGCACACACATAAAGACAGAGTTTAAATAACTCTTGAAAGTCGACACAGCTCCTCTAATCAGCACTGATTGTCAAACTCCAGGATCTTGCTGATGCCACTCAGAGAAAATGGATGCTGACTTTGTAATGTCTAGACCTCAGGAAATCAAAGCTTTGATGTCTGGTACATGGATTATGAACATTAGTACCCCGCAGCAAGGCGCATTATGTAAATTTAATAGTTATGCTAAAACTTAAAGATGACCCAGTGGTCAATGATGAGCCATATTTTGCAAACTCACTCATTCTGACTAATTCTTTGGAATAGAATTATCAGGTAAATACGCTTTTCAGTGGCAAAACTAAAATGAGGATGAGGATGGCTTAAGAAATTTAAAGGGGAATTCTTTCTTTTTTTTTCTTTAAATTTACATGTCTGGGTGTAATGTAATCCTTTGGGCAACTCGGACCGTCAAAGTTACGTCCACTAAAAGTGACTGTTTTTGACATCGACAGGCTGAGGCTGTTCTTTTAAGTGTCTGACAAGATTACTGGAACAATTCCCATGGAAACAGACCTTTCCTGTTAAATAATACGACTTTCCATTTTGACGCCAGAAACGCAAGTCTCGTTCGAGAATAAGTCCTGCTCTGAAATCTGAAAGACATGTGCGTTGTTGCAGGAGGACGGTGGTGTTTGCAACAACCAATTAATAGGACCTAAATATTTAAATAAAGGGACAAAGGTATTTTAATTTAAGTGGCAAGTTCACTGAACTTTTTGAGACGGTTTCAAGTGTGGAAGTAAAACCACATCCAGTCCAAATATGTGGGCAGCAGTTTGCTGTTGGCTTGTTTATTTCAGTAGCTCGTCAGTCGTCACCTATTTAGTTATCGAGCGACTTTATGGTTTAACCTTTAATGGTACTAATAATGCTGCTGCAACTCCGACTGAGGAATTGGGTCTGCTGATAGGATCAGTGCAGAACATTGTGTGCATACACACTCTTTCATGCATCAACCACTACTCATTTGATTGAGCATTTTCTCCAGAATCCCCTCCAGGCCCAGATTCATTTTCAAATGTGTAATTACAGAACTCCAGAGGAGCCTGTGTTTGTGCTTGTGAGTGTGTGTGTGTGTGTGTGTGTGTGGTTTCAGAGGCTTCATCGGAGGTCCATAGTTAATCAGCAGTCGACCAGAAGTCTCGGGGATCAGCACATTGATTCCCTCCCAGGGAAATCAATTCAATCAAAGGCGCTACTTAAACTCAACTCAGATCAGAAAGTGGAGGACAAACAGCAAGAGGACAGAGAAGAGGATGTGATTCAAGAAGGTATGGTTAACAGTGGTTCAGGGGGTGTAAGGGAATAGCAGAGGGACTTTGCTTTGTTATCCATCTCTATATCAACATAATGAATGCAGATGCTTGTATACAAGGCAATATGAGAGATTGGATTGTACAGCACCGATGGGATATCATGGTCTGATGCTCTCCATCACCATCATCAAAAAACAAAGGAGGGACTACCTTTTGGAAGACTGATGCTCCAGCTATGTGAAAGCCCATTAAAGCTGTTAAGATGGTTTCCGACAACATATTACGCTGGCTTTTGCTTAAATCTGTCACAAATCTGTTTACAGTAACTGGCAAATTGGATATACAAGTCTTGTGCATCAAACTGATGAAGTAACTTCACTATTTAGGAATTGAATTCACTGGATCTATGAACAATTTTGCGATGGAGAAGCGGGAGATGTTAACACATTTTGCCATACACATACACACACACACACACACACACACACGTAGCTCTGAGGATCAATGTGGCCGACAAAGTTAGAGAAGCTCTCACAGCGTCTGACCTTGATTAGACATAATGAGACTTAACCACAAGACCACTAATCTGATGAAATGACTTACAGATTCACCTTGTGATGAATACTAAATACAAGCATTGACTTAAGACACACGCTTGCACAGACTCATACCCCTTATAGGCATGTATACACGCACGCGCACTCCCACACATGTCCTTGGACTATTCCAATCAGACTTATTACTTTGAGAAACTTCAAAGGGCTCTTTGATCACCTCTCTGAAAATCATATTAATAAAAATTGCAAATAGGAGCCAGCCTTTAGTTACAGCCACATGGAAAGTTCTGTGATAAGGCTGAAAAAGACAGACTGACCTCTGAAAGTTCTTCTCTGCTCTGTAACTTATCTTTGTAGGAAACACTGGCTATGTGTGAGATTACTACGTGAATCCCCAGAAAATGCAAGCAGATTTTATGGTATATTTTGTATTCTACTCTTTCTTCCTTAGAAGCTCAACAGTTTCAACTTCACTGATGAGCATCTAGCTCACGATGTTTACAAAGTCCCATAGAACGCTGCTGATTCCTATTGAGAGAACATCCCAACTCTGCCAACTTGATTATGCCGTCCACCAACATGGAACCGAAAAAGTTGGTTTCCAGCTGGAACCAAAATATGGCAGGTTTTCCCAGACCGTAAGTGCAAACCAAAGTGGGCATGTCGTATTCTACAGGTCATTGTGCAATGCGCTCACTTTATGACACCTTAATTCCAATAGTTCCATTCAAAACTTGTGGAAATGTGGGCTGTTTTGCAAGATAGCACCAAGGTCCTAAGAATCTTGAACCGAACCACCTAAAAAAAATAAATACATTTGGTGGTAAAAAGGCTTTAGAGACCGCAATCACAGTTGTGCCCATATCACACCAAGTACAGCGCCAAAAAAAGCACACTGTATTTTGGTGTTTAGACAGGAACGAGTTAGAAAACCAAGTTTGAAGACTCATCAGATGCATTGAAATTGTACAGCAAAATGTCACTGTAGGTGCTATAAGACTGGTTGATGTTGCACTCTGTTGTGGTAAAAGTTGAGACACAATTTTGGGCTGCGAATTGGACAGTATATCTACTTGCAAAAAAAAACAGAGCGACTTCAGTGAGTAGTTGTGGCAACTGGAATATGGGTCACCATTACCGTGTGTAGTATGTTATGTTCACATACTTATTTTGGGGGCCCTAACCTACCCAGTCTCCTCCAAAATCATCAATTTATCTCTCACTTATGTCATTTATCAAACTCAGCCAAGCTTTACCCACAGCCATCAGAATCTTCTTCATACTCTTTCAAAACCCATATTTGAGTAATATCTCTTCGCACAGAATACATTTCATATAATACATTTTTAAGTCCTTTGTCATTCAGTCATCACTTTTTAAAAGCCACTGAAGACTAAAATACTCTCCTCTCCTCTAGCTGTTCTGGTTTAAACCTTTTTTTCATGAACCTGAAGCTTTAAAAGCTAAAATAGTTGCAAAGCTATTTTGTAGCTTCTAAAAACACCTCCTGTGTCAGAATGTCAATTTAACCTCTACCACACATTTCTAAAAGCTAGTTAATAATCTCCCTCCAAAAAACAAAAAAACATGTCAGTCCTCACACACTTCCTGTCCTCACCTTCACTCTCTTTCTAACTTTGACTGTCAAACCCAAGCACACAAACACACACATGCGCTCCCTAACTCACCCCACACTCATCACACATCCAGTATATGCATGCAGTTTCCCACCTGTGAATAGTGGGTTTCCTCGGCTGATTATACATCCAATATTCACAGTGGGCAGTGTTCCATTTTTCATAATTGCGGCAGCAAGCGACCTCACCGCCTGCCAACCTTTTCAATTTTGAGTGTAACAGGTAAGGTCTGTTTACGGGTTTTCTTTCATTTTTCATAATTACACTTATGCTGAGAATACAAGTTTTAAAATCATATTAGCTATTTCAGTGCTGGACAATTAGTCCTGGTTTGTAACACTGATAATGGTCCTCACATGCATTACTTCATACTCATTATCTTATTTCCAACGTTATCATTCTAACTAATGGCTAATGATCAATAATTTTAGTATGTGCTTTGCATGTCTCTACAGAAGTATGTTCATTACAGTGTGCATGTGAATGACAGCTGTAAACAATACTGCAGTAAGTTAAAGTGACAAGTTGACAATTTGAAACCTTGTGCGTGCACACGCATTGTTTGGTTGCAAACACAGTCGGTCATTAAAGGACGGCTGTTACTGTCATTTCCGGTAACGTACTCATATGACAGAGTGCAAGGACCGAAGCTTTGTGCCTGGCATCTAATTCATGATGACCGAGCACTTTCTTCCCGATGCTGCCGTACAGTAGCTTCTTCGGACACACGCTGCAGAAGCAAGCATCTGGCTCCCTCAGTTTGTGGCATCAAGTGCTAAACAGCTTACCATCATCATCATTTTCCTCTATTCATGCCCAGCGCCATTTGTTCCTAACTCCTCTTTTAAATAAGGCTGCATCTTTGCCAGGTTTAATAAACTTTGCTTCCATTTGAGTCGAGTTGCAGGGCTACCACTTCGCACTCTCGTTTTCTAGCAAGACCTGTTCTACTCTGCCTCTGATTAGCTAGCACTTGTTAGTTAGCCTCATACCATATTTTTTCTTTCTAAATTAGTCATACTTCAAGCCCTGTGAACAAGTGGACATTGGAGCTAAAAGTGAAAGTAACAGAAAATCTTTTCTGTGAGAAATGTAGCAGGATTCAGCGGTGAGCATTTATAATTCTCACTTTTTCAAACATGCTGTATGGAATTAGTATGAAAGAAGCAGGCATCGTGCCCTCTTCTGCCCTCCACGGCCTTGATCAAACCATGTATGGATGTCCTGCCTCTGACGGTGCAGCCAAACAAATAAAAAAGCAAGTGAAAGCAATTTTCTGAGGCGATGTGCAAGAAAGAGAAGGTTGGCGCTGCGGCTGGAGCGCAGCAAAATGTGACACTGAGGCCGAGCTACCTTGGAAGTGCTTTATGCTGAAGGACATATATGTGTGTGTGTGTGAGAAATAAACTAGTTTAAACACAGATTGCATAACTGTAAAAGAGGCAGAAACAATCACATCATGCTGGTGTGAATGCATGTTTTGGAGAATTCATCTGTTTTCGTAGACGTCATTGCAAACACACACATACATTAATGAGTGGACACCGACTAACACAAGAAAACACACTTGACACTTGTAGCTGGTATCGCATTTGAGACATGTCAAGTGCGAGTGTGTGTGTGTCCTGACCTACCTCCTTCCATCTGTTTGTATGTTTGAATGTGTGGCAGTGTTTGCCTGTGGTTGTGTTTGTCTGCCCGTCAGTGCGACTGTGCGGCTACTTACTGCAGATTGCATCAGCCTCGTCTGAACCGTCTGCACACTCCGGCTCTCCATCACAGCGCCACCTCGCAGGGACACACTGTCCGTTCTTACAGGCGAAGTCTGTGGTCGCACATGTCTTTTTTGCTGTGGAGACAAAGGTACAAATGCAACATTAGTGTATGCCCCAAAGAAGGTTAAAGGGGTATCTGTGGGCTGCTACTCTCTGCTGGTCAGTAATATAACACTATGGTGAATCAACTCCTTGCTGGTTCATAAAACAGTGACTGTCAGATATTCTATTAGATAGTTAATCATTTAATTTCTCTAGAGTGCATGATGTGATGCATGAATAGAGACAGAAGATCTACAGAAACTGGACACAGTCTTGACAAGCGATGAGAATGTGTGCAAAAGTTTTGAAGCAGCAATTCATTTAATTCAATTCAAGTTAGCACCTGAGCACCAACTTTACACCAATTTTCAAGTCCACTTTAAGTTTGACCATCAGCTGGCTGCAGGTTCAAGTCTTGGTGGTGTTTTTAAGTACAATTTGTAACAGGAGACATGACGGGATGAGATACATCTGATGAGTCAGTCTTTGTTGGTCTCTGTTCTTTGAGGTTGTCTTATGCTGCCTTCAAGTCAACAACGCAAGTCAGAATTTCCTAATTCAAATCTTCAACTTCCAAGCCATCCAGGTGCAAGACGGCAAATGCTAACAAAAACTTGACAAAATGATGACGTCTACAAACACATCCCAACCCTACTATTAGTGCTGCCATTCCTGTGTGATCTCAGACAACTGCTGAGTGTACAAGAAGGAATTCTGTCTTTGAGTGGTGTTCCACCGTACTTTTTCTAGTAGGAGTTCAGAAATCATGCAGCAGGGCATATTGAGTGATTGATTGTGCAACATGAGTGAGTGTGGTTTTCACTCTTTAAAGATCCAGTATTGATGAAAAAGTGTCCTGCTGAATTCATACTGATGTTTGACATTTTGGAATATATTGTCAAAATTCTTTTCATAAGTGCGAAAACTGATTGGTTAAATAATTTCAGCGCTATAGGTAGATACATTCCTTTCATTATGAATTTAAGTATCATAGAAGTGGTCTGGGCTAGGCAACATATTACATTTGACAGCAATGAACAGATTTAAAATATCTGACGAATAAATCCAGTAAAAGACAGATCAGAGCAGTGTTTGCTTTTAGGCAGAGTGAATTAGTAATGCAGTGACAGCTTCAGTAGAACGTCTTTTTGCGAGACTGTGTTAGATAAATGGTGCGGTGAACGGAGTATGTCACACGTGAATGCAGCAGCAACCTTCAAGTTAGCTGCCTGAACTTTTTGTTCCATTTTGACCGTCTCAGGATCCACCCTCAAAGCCCAGCCCAGTCTTTGCAGAACCGGCTCTGGCTCTGTGTAGCAGTGTCCTGATAGCCTTTGGACTCCGAAGGTTTTGTGCAGTCACTTTCTCCGAGCAAGGGGAAAATTGAAGCACTTGAGTCTGTCGCGGGGAGAGGCGAAGAAAAATCCCTCCCCTTGACAGCGGGAGCCGGCGAACAAGAGAAAGCACTCGCTTGGCGTGTTAGCAATGCCTTTGCCTCGCCATGATGAAATATACTGTACAGAGAAGGGTGCAGAGAAATGGCAAAAAAAGTGTGTGTGTTAAAAACCCTGTGTGTATGAGTGTTTGTGTCGGGCTGAATTTTCTTCTGACGATGTGATTGTTTCGCGTGCGCCTGGTGTTAAACCACCTCAACGACCAAACGCTTAAACCAGCTGAAAATGCAGATGAGTGAGTGCCAGGCTAGAGCACTGTAAAGTAGTTTTGGCAGTGTTATTCTATGAATGTACCGTAAAACTAATTATAGTTTTATGTTCACTATTCTCTCATCACCTGTGATAACACTATTTACAGAGATGAGGATGCATGCAATGAACACTTCAAGGCACAGATTGAGATTTTTGAAAATATGCCTATTCACTTTCTTGCAGAGACTGAAAACAGGAGAAATCATATTTGAGAAGAAATAACAAAGGCAGTCGCTGGTTCAAATCCCTGGACCTTGTCCCTCCTTCATTTCCACCACTGAGCTTCCCTTGAGCAAGACCCTTCACCCCAACCGCTCCAGTGAAGCTGCTCAGGGGCCGACAGATCAGACTGTGGTTGTACTGGGCCGCTTCCAGGTGTATGAATGTATGAATCGGATCAGGGTCTTCCTGGAAAAGAGCCCTGCTCTCAGTGAACTCCCCCTGAATAAATATATATATAAATATCTATATATAGGACACTATTTAAACTGCTACACTATTTGAACTACAGAAACATATTGGTCTAACTCGGCACTGTGTTATATACTGTCCAGTCATCTTCAACTTAGCAAAGGGAAAGCTAGCCAGCTTATTAGCTTGTTGTTTATGTGTGTAGCCTCGGATGTCCTACGCTGCGTGGTAAAAGGCAGCGTTATGACTGATGGCACAAGTGGGAGCCATAATAATGAAGTACACACTGAAGGAACTGACAGCATCTCAGCGGGTGGGCCCAGCGCTTTCCATATGTATATCTAAATGTTTTTGTGTGGTTAACAATATATGGCAGACTGAGGAGGATATATAGAGACAGCCAGGCATTCACCAGGGCAGAATGATCCAAAGCAGAGCAAAAAAAAAAAAAAAGAAAAGAAAGAAAACAGGAGCCTTAAAGACGCAAGAGAGATGGAACTAAAGAAGGTGTAGGCCCAGAATAAATAAAAAGCGCGTCCCTAGGGATCTAAGAGTGGTCAGGGCTAGAGACAAAGGTAAATAGAAGGAGGGGAGAGGACAGGGAATAGAGGCACAGAGGCAACAGACACGAGGGAAAGAGGCTGTCGCGGTGGGGTCTTGTGTAATGGCATCAGTCTTCACAAAGGACTGAATAAATCCTTTTCCTCCCCTTCCAACATGTTAGCATAAATTCCATTTCTTCCTGTCTAGCTCCCTGTTTCTTCTCACCTTTTCTTCCGTCCCTGTCTACAGGCTGATAATAGAGCCAGCTGAAGCAGCACACAAGATCATTCACTGGGCAGTACAATTCACCACGTCGCTTGAGATTTCAATAATACTGATATCATGATATCATCTACAAATAAAGGCTCTGCTTCACCTTCATATCACATTTCCTATCACCGGTCATCATAATCCTCTCCAAAAACAGCGTGCTTAAATCAGTCGGGGGATCCAAAATGGTACAGGTGACAGACCAGCTTACAAAATATCGTACTCAAAAGGATTAATTAAAATGCATGAGCCAGCGAGCCTAAGCCTTTCAATTTCCTACAACCCTTTCCTGAACTCGCATTTCATCTTATCTAAAGGAAATAATACGATTCACCTTGGCCACTTCTCATTCTTGAGGGCCAAAGGCATCCGACGGCGGCTTTTCTGTCTGTGAGCAAATAAAATATGCTTTTAATTAACCAGTCTGGCTGTTTTATCCTGATGAAAAAAAAACCTAAACAAAAAAAAACAAAACAATGTGAACAACCATTTCCCTTTCCAGCTATCTACAGCAACTGTAGGATATGATAATAAGTGCACACTTTTTAATTATCCGTAGGAAAAGACACACAAATTACGGAACCGCTTTGCACAGAATGACTACCGTACTTTAAAAATGACACCCCCACTATAAGTAAAAATGGTAGCATTTCAATAAAGCACATTATGTAAAGCTATTATCATCCATCTTGAAAGCCGAGAATTACATTTATGAGAGTGCAGTCATTCGGGGTTTTGAATACCGAATGAATAGTTATTAGTTTTATGCAACGAAACGCTTCCCACAGACGGGTGTGCAGTGCCACGTTTTGGAAAGACAGCGCTCATGTAATGAAATAAGCATGCAAATAAAACTCATATAGCAGTGGCGAGAGGCACGCGGTCTGACACCGGGAGTGAAAAAGGAAATACACCCACAACAACATCACAAAGACATTATACGAACATTTCTCATATTCCACTACACACATCTACTCTAAACGGTGGACACACTCGTCGCGATTTTAGATGAATATATAGAAAGATATGTGTACATTTGCACCGAACTGTGTAAAAACCTGCACATACAAAAATATATTTTCCCATGCCTCTCAAGTGTTGCTGACGCACGCACAAATAGCCTGGTTACATTTACATTCTGATGCACCCGGACCTGTCATATACGAGTGTCCATCCATATGGAACAGCCTAAACCTGTCTTATGAGGTGTGAGAGCGAATGTGGAGGACACAAACACTATAGGACACACATACTGTGCACACACACACACACACGCGCACACCCTTACCTACCGACCACCCCCTCCTCCAGATTTGAAGCACGTCATGTTATTTTGGTCCTCTATCCCCAGATGGAAAAGGTGATTAATATTTATGTGAAAATAGCAGACGGACCAGAAGAGCTCCAGCTCGCTCACTCTGTGATTTCAATCCACGTCCTCGGGTCGTCACTAACTTTGTACACTTTTAAATTGCACCATCAGATTCTCACATCTTATCCACTTCAGCAGCACCTTAACTGGGGACTTCAAATGTTTACAGAAGCTGCAACGCTATTTTTGCTGAGATTTATATTTGCTAGATTTGATATTTTACTGATTGAAGGAGGCAAATGTACTCTACTTTATTCATCTGTTTTCACAGGGACAATACGAATGAATGTGATCGATACGAGGTAAATGTGTTAGATTTAGCTACAAAGCTAACACTCAACTGCAGTCCGTCGGCGAGTTGATGTTATACATTAAAGCTCCCCTGATATCCATTCTCAGAGTTTGTGTACTGCAGGCTTCACATTCCCACATCACACTTGTCTAAGCTGAATATTGCACCAGGATTTGGCTTCAAAACTATTTGTGATTTCATGAATCATGCTCACAGGCCTGCCTCCTAAAAAATCTGATTGCCTAGGAAGCGCAGAACTAATTTACACTTTCAGCAGTGAATGTGAAAAAAGCCTTCTAGTGTCGAACTAGAACTGCACATACATCATTCTACACATCGAAGCTCCAACGCAGTCATGACTGGGGGGGACTTTAAAAGAAACAAAGAAGACAAACACAAAGCAGAAGAAAACATATCAGAGGATTTGATTGAGTAGTCTTTAAGCTGCCCCTGGTAGAGACTGTGTTTAATGCTCAGGCTGTAAAGCTCTGCTGAAAATACACTGTACTGACATGAAGTAACAAACTCTACCATAGTTTTGCTAAATATGTTATATACGTTGTCATGTCTAAAGATCTGTGAATCATAGAAATGTGGATGATCACTCCTGTGAGCTTGTCATGATACCAGAATATTAAACTTCAATTTAATACGAGCATAAAAAAGTATACTCAATATGTCTTTTTAAATACAAAGAGAAAACAAAGTCTTCGGCTGACAAATAGGACCCCACCCCTTTTTTTAACAAGGCAGAGGAAGTCACTGAACACATAGCAAATATGTGTAATAACAGCGAGTGAAAACATTTTGCCTGTCCAGCTTACTATAAAGGAAGTCCTAGTTACAGTTAGGCAGTCTGATGAAAAATCTGAAGCACTCTGATAATGTTAAAGACCCTTTATGAACTTATGGATGACTTTACACATTTCTTCTCCTAAGAGTCTTCATAAAGGCATAAAAGGTTTGAAATAATGTTAATATCAGTGCAGCCTTTGGTTACATTTTAGAGTTTATTCTTTTATAGCTTTGGCGCTTTTAATAAGATAGAGCAGATATGATGTACTTTTAAACAGGCAGTATTAAAGAGTATCCAAGTATCGACAATCTCACAGTCCCATGATGCTTTACAGAAGAAGTGCACCTTTCTACGGCCGCAGAAGGCTCATGTCCACCTTTTCATTGCCAGACACAGACCCCGTGTTAATTTCCCATTGACATTCAACTAATGCTCTGGAGACCCCCGTGATCAATGAGTGACTAACTTGACCTACGCATGTTCACCTCCACACAATATATATACACAGACACAGACACACACACACACACACACATGCTGGACACCTTTTTAGGATGCTTCGCCACGCGCTCCCCACAACATGGCACGGGACGTTATTGTTCGACCTGTGAACAGGTGAAGGTCAGCGTCTTCCGTCAAGTCATTCAATTTACTCACTTCATTACACACAGACACACACACACACACACACACAGTGAGAGGGAAATGGAAATAAAACATCCAACAGCACAATAATAGCTAAGGGAACACGATGTCGCCTCTAATTAGGATTTGTTGACTTCATGCCCTGAAATGTTGATTTGCTCCAATAACAAGAGACAAGCGGCGCTGTAGTGAGATTATTTACCAGTCTTCACTCAGAGACACAGACACCTTTAAATCTGCTCAAGCTCCAGGTGCGAGAGAACAAAGCCGGTATTCTTTGCTCATTAGCCTGTGAACTGACGAAAACAGATTGCTTTTAGAATTCGGATTCTAGGGAAAACTATATTTTAAATTTGAAGTGGATGTTCAGGACGGTTCAGGTTCTCTGGTTACTTTTCATATGTGAGTCGAAGGGGGGATTCAAATACAATGTAGAGAGGCTTGCTGTATTCAAGGAAATGAACTGCTGGAGTGTTTTTACAGTCTGTGTTTACCTTTACGGATGTGGTCTCAGACTGTACAGACATAAGCTGTAACAACGGACCCTAGTTGTTTGAACGGAGTGTGTCTCTGTATAGTGTTAAGAGGGCAGGTGACAGGTCAAACAGATATCCATCTTCAGTAAACATAACCATTACGCACCGGGACGTCCCTGCAGTTAATCTGTCTTGCCTCAGCAGAGTTACGTAGCGTACAACTTTGGATAGCTCCAAACTATTCAATCTGGTTGACAAAACTTCCACTTGAGCATTGAAATATACTGTTTACCTCCATCCATGGCTTTGACTTTCAATGAATTTGTGCTGCTTCTGAACTCTACTTTAATCTAAATGTCAACTATTGGACAAACAAACTGCAGAAAATAAATAATATCACCTTTGTGTTTACTACATTTCTGTCATTTCAGCCCAAACCTACGGTGGCCCTGATGATCAAAACAGAACAACCTTTCAGAAAACACATGTTTCCACAGTTTGTTGTTGTGTTTCCTGAATATGTTTTTGGGTTTTCTTAAACGTCACTCTGTTTTCTAAAAGTTGTGATGTCTGAAAAGTTGTTGCTTTGAACCTGAGAGCCGCCAAACCAACCTGCTCTGACCTTACTTCTACCATAACAAAAGGCTGCATCATGTTATTACAATTTTGGTTACAAATAACCCAGTCAGAATTCACAATTACTACCATGGAGAAAAGAAGAGAGAAGCCGAAACTGAACCAGTCTGTTGTGTACATGGAATCTATAGAAATGCCAGAGAAGATAACCATGCCGTGCTGCTAAGGTATGCCATTATGTGTGTTGAGCTATTGTAATTGCCAATCAACCGAATTCCCACGACAGAATCAGACAAAGGCGTTTGAAACCGTTGCTGCAGTCAGCTCCGTCGTGTACAGATGAAAAGCTCAGTGTAAAGACATTTAAATTACTGCTCACAATAAATGGCCAGGTGTGGAGCATGCAAACATCTTTCTCAAAAGACTCCATACATTATAGAAAAACAGCAGAGAAGTAGAAGGAGCTGATAAAAGAATAGCAGAGTAAGTCTCTGGCTGTAAACAAGTCTAAGGAGGATACAGCAGAGGGTAAGTGAATAAAGGTAGCGAAGGGAGAAAATGAAAAAAAAGGGAAGAAAACCGAGCAACAGAGAATGGAGCAAAGACTGAGCGTGGGAGAAAGGAGAGGAAATAGATGGCCTTCCACACTGTTGTGATCGGCTAAAGAGCTAAAGAACGTAGCGTGTCAGGAGAGGGAAAGAGGCCGTTAATCAGTGAGCAGAGGTTGAGGCACAACTGTGAGGGAGTGGGGAATACTCCACGAATTGTGTGTGTGTGTGTGTGTTCGTGTATGTGTGAGTTAAGTAGAGAAGTTTAATATCGGTCCTTTGAGGAGATTAAAGGCCTGTCTAGTTTCCCAATAATCAGTTGGAGACAGAGAGATATCGTGGAGATACCAGAATACAACAAGAGCACAGTGCAGCAACAAAAAAAAAAAAAACTAATTGTAAAGTACCGGACAGCAGGGGCGGATTGGATGTAGCATTTTGTTCTTCTGTAATAAGTTTGAACTTTCTGACTTTTTGCTTTAAGTAACTTGAATACCAACTATAGCAGGTCGATGTGCAGTCCACTCACAACGAGGAGACACAAAGAAGCAATCATCTTCCACCCATTGTCTGATTAGAAATAAAAGGGCAACAAAAATGGCACAAAAACTTTTATAAATTAAGTTTCCCAGACTCTTCAAAGCCAAACGACAACAACTGCGACTTCAACATGTGGCTAGAACTGGCATTAAACAAAGGCTGGGGAGGCGAAGGAATATCCTGGACCGGCAATCCAGACAGCAAGTCAGATCAAATACACCATATATTATGCTCCTGACAGCACATCAAATACCACCTACCAGTTCAAAGAAGCTTTTTACCATTTCACGATCCACCTGTCTGGACAGTCGAGCCCACAGGGCAAGACATGGTCTCCAGATTTTTGATACAAAAACAAAAGCGAATCAGATATTGGAGTGGATTGGGGGGCGGGGGGTTTGGTACGGGTGCCCTGGGTGACAGTTGCATCATGTGGTGACTCACCTGAAGCTCAAAGTGGGGAAAGAGATGAAAGAGATGGTGGCAAACTTCAGATAGAGAGGTCTTTCTTAATCTCATTACTTACATCATTGATATGTGGAAGATGTGGATAGGACCTTCAAACAGGCTAGATGATAAGTGGGGAAAGAGAGGTGGGAAACTGAACTCACTAACTGAACTTTGGGGGGAAGTTTATGTCCTCGAATTCTTTAAGTTTATGGAGATTACAGACACATGATGAGGTCAAGAGAAGATGCAAAAGACAAAAAAATGATCCAAAATGCGGACTTACCCATACTAACAATGCATAGTTTGTGGTGGACTGAAAAACAACTTTACTATCAACATTATGCACTGTACATCATACGGTTTTAAACACTTTCAATACTGTTATGTGTTTTACATGTATGTCTTGTACTAACGTAGAAAAGTCATTTTAAACCTCAAGTTGTAACACTGAATATCTTAGAGCTACACCTGAAAAGCCTAGCTGTTGCAGTATAAATAACTGTCTGACTTTTAAAAGCTGTAATGTGCCTACTATCAGTCGCATTGAGAACCAATCAGGCATTGCAGCGAAAAAACGCCACTCCTCATATTCATTTTGAGTGTGAATAGTCTGTTCAGACTGCGATACTACGGACTGCAGTGGTTGCTGAAAAGAAATGCAATGACCCTGCAACAAAAAAAATGAAATTAAATCAACTTTTGGAGAAACACAACCCAACGGCTTGCTGCCATGGCCAGTCACATAAGCAGGCTATCGGACCGGCTGACCAACAGTACTGTTGTTCAAGCCCTTTAAGCTAAATCTATAAAACAACTTCCTCTAGTATAACCTTTGTAATCTGTGTTTTCTCATAAGCGCTGGTTGACGTGACAAGTTCAGTGTCACATAAGCCAACAAATACACCTGCACAAACGATCAGGTGTCCGCAAATTGCTCTGAGTGTCTATTGTGTTGCCTGGCATCCTTTAACAACACTGTGCTTCCAGGAGACTGTAACCAGCAGGAGAGGAGAAATACTCTGCACACTTGTTACAGACAGAGGAAGCCTCTCTGGAAGAGTTGCTGCTCCAAAGCTAGGAGCCAGAAACCTTCAGATTTCATTGACCAAACGATGATACTCTCCCAGTTTCGTCATCCCACACCTCTGCACAACCCTCCACTAATCGTCGCAACGCCTCATTTAGTCTGAATATAGCTTTCATTATATATGAAAATGTGTGTTGTTTTCTGATAGTATATAAGGCCTATATAAACAGCGTCCAGAGTGCATTTATTGCACATTCTTCACTGCCAGAATGATTCAATTTCTCTCTCTGACCAATAAAAAAGTTTATCAACAACGAAATCCTTCACTTTCCAACCATCTGAAGAAGTCTTTGGCAGGCAGGTGCCGTCACGCTTCAGAAAAATAAACAGCCTCCTTTAATTTGACGAATGAAAAGGAGTTGTGAAAAAAAACAACAAAGTGGAGCGTAGCGAGCACATCGCGCGGCAGTCTTATCCGGAGGATTTCAAAAGGAGCGACTCCAAACTGGGAAACAATAATATCAAGGCAACTTAAGGAGCTTTGAGGAAGTAACACTTGTTAGCGCCTACTCACATACAACTACTTCACAGAGGTTAATCTCTCTTGTGTGTCTGTGCATGTGTGCGTGCGTGCGCGCTCGTGAATCTGCTTATGCCGCCGCTTAAGTCTGCATCTGTTTACTAATTTTAAGAAAACAGATTGCAGCATTTCTCTCTCTTAAGCTTTCAGAGAAATGTGAAGGGCCTTTGTGTGACTCACTTTCCTGTGATGGGGATTAAAATTAAGTGGAGCTGATGGGCGAGGCTGTGGCGCAGAGTAATGATATACATTCTGAATTTGTTTACCGTTAACTTTCAATTCCCTGAGAAAACAGCGTCACAGAATTGCACAAAATAAATACATTATATGCAAAGAGTCTGAATTCAAAACATCCCGCTGATCCTGCAGCCTGCTCTCCCTCTCTTTGCTCACACCGGTAAGAATAATTAAAGGTACGTCCTTGGAGTCAACCATGTATGCCTAACACCTTGACCAAATATTAGTGCTCTAAAATTGCTGCTTAATTCCTGTTTGTCCTGGTGGACGTTACCTTCTCCTGTTTCACAAATGTGTCCAAAGAGTCTAAGGTGCATCCCAGTCAAAACAGCCCGATCGTTTTGTCAGAGATGCAGCAAAGACCTTCACTTAAAGATACAGAGTTTCAGATTGCAATGCAGAAACCACCAATAACATGGGCAACTAAGGCTGACTGAGGGACAAAACCTCTCTCGGCATGTTAATCTATTGTCCTCATGGCTCTATGTTGTTCCCTGAGTCCCCGGAATTTAACTCCCAGTACGACAGCGTCTGCATGAGATGCATGCCAGAGCCTAAGACCTCCCAAATCCTGTCACATCCTAGGTGCCCGATCCTCGCTCCCACTTACATAAGCGGGGCATTACAGCTCAGCAAAGCAGCTTAGGAGTGGAGGGGAACAAGCAATGACAATAGGGAAAGGGAAAAAAGTAGAAGAAGAAGAAGAGGAGAAAGGAATAAAGATACAGAGCCACAGTGACGATCAAAGACAGAATTGGAAACAAATCAGATACAATGGGAAGAAATTGCTTGTCGGGAGATAAAAAGTCATTGTTCTTTCATGTTATGGTTCTCTATATGTATAATCTCTCTCTTAATCTCTCCCCTTTCTTTTCTTTCTCTGTCCAAACCTTCTGTCTGCTACCTCTTCCTTTGCAAAGTTAACTCACTTGTTTATCAGTCAAACGTCTGAACAACAGAGGCAATCGTTCCTGTCACCAAAACTCACATAGCTGCCATCATTAGAGCTCAAAGATGGACAATCCACTGTCATCATAAACACTTCAGGCGGTCCTTGTTAAATTTTATGAATACAAATTGATTGTCCTCTTTCAACGTTATTATCGTTCCCTTCCTCCGTGTTCCTTGTCTTTCTTTCTTCCTCCCCTCCTCGCCATCTTGGGTTTTCAGACGACGTGTGCCCGGGAGGCCCTCAGCGAGCTCTTGAGACAAACAAACAAACGCTGTATTTGTTGTTGTGAGGGTGAGTGGATATCTCGTCAGAGAGATCAGAGAGCAGTCGCTTTTATACGCCGCGCCGCGTTAGCTTCAGAGACTGCTAATTAAGTAGCAGCACAAAAGGGGTCATTGTGGGAGCGCGGGGCCGGGCGTGTTTTTGTTTTGACAACATGAAGCCGATCGGTCCTTCAATTGACGGCCTCAGCCGGACAAATGCTCCGAGCGGCACTGCAGTCCAGGTGGTCACATAATACTGATTCTATCGACTAGAAGCAAATCATAATTTCGTAAAAATGTGAGGCTGCTGCATGGTGTTTGGAATAGGATAAAAGTAAGGTAATGTATGAATTCCTGTCGGTTTTTACTCTTCTACGTCTCTTATTTGCTGACATTGTCGCGGTGTTCAGTAAGACAAAAAATATAACTTTCACGTGTAGAAAATTATGCTTTTCACTGCTAATTTATTTTTAAAAATTCAAAACAAACTGTCACAAGACTGAACATATCATTTGATCAAAGCAACATTATGACACATTTCACCCTTATACAACACACTGCACCATCAAAATGATTTTGAAGGAACAGAAGCAGAAACACCTGAGCAAGAAGCCCTTTCCTTAAGATAAATAATACGCCAAGATAAATCACGTTTCTACAAGATGTCTGAGGATTAAAGAAATGATAACATTCTGTTCAATTTCATTGTATTCAGTTGTGTTAAATAGGCTTGTGACAAATTGATTGTGATGACTATAATAATAATAAAAGGCACATGTGGTGTGTGTGAGAGTAGGAGCATTTTAATGGATGTGTGCTTACGTGGATGTGTGTGTGTGTGTGGGTGTGTGATGGTATTCTTTTCCAAGATGTCTGGAGACTCTATGAGGTCATCTCCTTCTGCTTCGGTACCACTCATTAGAAGTGACATATGCACAGGGCTCATCTACTGTCTACTTCACACACACACGCACACACACACACACACACACACACTACAAATCCCCCTAACAACAGGCCATCTGGGTGACATCCGGCTTTCAGACTTGACCTGTATTGATTTATTAAACGCTCAAACAGTGATACCAGCCCTGCTGCTCACATACAAACTTGCACACGCACACACAAGCGGACACACACTTCATCCCCTCCCCCACGCCACACCCCGACACTCCAATCTCATCAGACTATCGGATGGTCACTTTCCTAGACAGGGTCATCGTTTTAATGATATCAGCTATCAATCCTCTCTCCCGCCCCTCCCCGCACATGTAAAACCTATACGGCTCTTCATTCACCGGGGTGCTGTCAATGCTGTTTGACTGATGTCATCGCGGGCAAGGGAGAATCGGGACGCGACGGCGAAGGATTGTGAGGGGCCTCTTTGAACGCATACTGTATAATCATAAATATGTCTTGATTTTATTGGAGACAGCAAAATCGTGCCACAAACAGTTTGATAGCTTTGGGGTTCGAATGCTTCCTTTCTTTTATTTTGTAAGTTTCTGTGTGAGGACGTTTTAAGTTTATCGGTTCAAAACCACAACATGGTCGGAGAAAAAATCCTTTTCAAAGAATAGCCTCGCTCAGGAGGTCAGGAGACTGCGCTGTACAGACACACACACACACCTATTCACACAATCACTCACACACACAGCATAAATGTCCCATAGGGGCTATAAAACCAGTGCGATGCATGGGGGGAGGGGATATACGGTACTATATGAAACCTCGGTTAGTTCAGCCCCTTTGTGGCGAGACAGATGTACACACAGACGAATGTTTACGATGAAAATACACAATAATGTGCGCACTGAATGTGTGAGCATACATGTCTGTATTGAAAATGTTTTACAAAATGCAGAATGAAGAGGGAAAATACTGAATCCAGCTTATCAAACTCACTCATACACGCTGACATATACAGTCTAAGCATACATTTAAATAGCTAATCCATTTATCAGCTCGTCTTTATCAGCACATAATTGCTAAATTATTAATATTCTCGATGGTTATAGCGCTTTCATTTTCAATTACAAACCACGTGGCGGCCCCGCGTCCTAAACCCAATTTACAATGCTTGTGGCTGCCACACTCAAGTGGCAAAATAAAAATGCATAAACACTGTTCTGTAATTACTCTTCTATCGAGTGACTGACAAGCGGAAACACGCGTGATTGCGGCAGCCCAATCCCACAACAAAAAGAAAAAGCCTTTCACCAGCAAACAACGTTCCTGCTGGTTGTATGAATCGAGGCTCGCTGTGAGCCTCGTACCCCCCCCCCCCTCCCCTCGCGGCCCTGCACTTCCACCGTTGCCATTCAAATCCCCAACCGCACACATGCAGCGTGCTGCTGGTCGGCCCACATGACAAATTACTACTGGGCTTATTATCAAAAATCAGCACTCGTCGTTGGGAGTGGTTGTGGAGAGGGGGAGAAGGAGAGGGGTGCGGCAGGGATTCGACAAAGCCCGCTGAGCCTCCGCAGACAAAGGGAAGGGACAAATTTCTCCCGTTGCTGACAAGGAAAAGGAATTCATTTCAATTACAAATGGCTGCCGCTTGGAAGCAACAAAGAGCCCCACAAAGGTCACCAGGAGTCGGAACATGTGTGCGTCTGAGTGTGTTTACTTGTACAGCAGTGTAGTGTTTGTGCATACGTACATATTTTTGGGTAAAAAGAAACTAGAGGAGAGTGGAGCTTACATTTGCCAAGGTGACAAAGATAAAAAAAAAGAAAAAACCTGCTGTTTTGCATTGCTCGGAGCTTCCACAGGCGATGGCGGAATGCGATTATTTTCTGTGACACAGTGACCCCGCCTCTCTCTGTGTTCTGCTGCGCTCTCAGCACAACAAAACACTGTACGCAGCCTCCCTCCTTTTGTCTTTCCTGCCACGCTCATTCGTTCTACGCTCCTTACCCGCTCGTCTTCTCCACCCTTTCCCCTTCTGCCTCCATCACACGCTTGCTCACTCCCACCTTCCCTCCCTTCCTCCCGCCCCTTTTCCCTTTGGCAAACAGCCGGTTGTCCCTTCCTTTGTCTGCTTTGTTGGCGATCGCTGATTAGAAAAATAAATGTAAAAAAAAAAACACCTAGCGGATGAAAGGACCGCGGCCTGGGTTCAGAGTGAATTACAATCTCCCACTGGGAGAAGCCTCGATGTGACAAAAACGTCTGAATTTGAAGGCTTTAATAGAACAGTGATAGATAAATGCTGTGCGTGTCTGTAGACGAGTCGAAAATGCCGAAGGATGACAAGTCCCAGAGTCCGTACGTTGAAAATAGATGAAACAGCTTATTCATTTCCTCATACTGCAACACTCCAGTATGGCAAGGACACTAAAACCGTGAGAAATGACTTGCCATTACTGGACTTTGTTTAAAGGTGTAGGGTTTAGGGGTATCTATTGGAAGAAATATTCCTAATTATATTTTCAATAGTGTATATTCACCAGAGACTCAGATTTGTGGTGTTTTTTTGTTACAGTGAATTTATTATATATATATATATAGTGGGAACGGTTACTCTTCGGCAGGGTCTGCCGTGTTGGTTCTACAGTAGCCCAGAAAAGACAAACCAAACGCTGGCTCTGGAGAGGGCACTGGAGAATGTTTTGAGCCCCCAACAGAGGGGAGGTTGAGACGAGGGGCGTTCAGTTGGTTTCAGTCTTCAATAAAAACGCTGGCCTACACACTGGACCTTTAAGAGATTAAAAAAAAACCTCAAGATCACCACTTTTCTTGAGTGCATTTGAGCGTAATTCCATCTAACCACTAATAACCAATAATATTTTTTAAGGATGTTTAGGGATAATAACTGTTTTTGTTTCTTTTTAAGTGATGGTGCAGGTTATGATTTTCCTTTTCTATGTTATCGGGGACATTAAGCACAAAATCGCTCTCAAACCAGTAATTTAAAAAAACAGCCACAGGGCGAATAAACACAAGGTCTAAACTCTAGTTTGCCCAAGATTATGCTTCTTTATATCAGCACGAGCATCACATTTATCTCTGCTTTCTGACAATGGGCAGATGCCAATTTAAAGAAATGGAAACTCCACCGTGAAAGTAATCCCTGAAAAGCATGTGATCTCAAAAAACAGTCACACCTATATCTATTTATTCAGGAGATATCTTTGACAAGAAAAGTGTTTCACTTCAAGCTAGTTTAAAAACAAGCACAAGCAAATAAATGGTGTTAAAATTGACTTACGTACAGAACGCATTACAAAAAGGAAAACCAAACTAATCAGATGTAATTGTGTAGGAAGTGACATCACAATTGTCCTATAAAGTATGAGTAAAAGAAGTCAAAGTGACTTTTCCACAACAGGGCCAAAGGTATGGCCAGCGCTGTAACTCACTGATACGAGCTCCACCACTGGTGTCTCAAGCAGGTTTACACTGTCAAAGTAATCATGTTTTCTCAGCTAATCCCTTTAAGGCCTACATGTCCCATCATCATCGACTGCATGAATGAAATTACACAATGACTAAGCTCTTTTCATTGGCCCACAAAGCTGCTTGATTTGGGAACATTAGGAGGGGAGAAAGAAAGGGATGTGGAGGGAACCGTTTGACACAGCCTTTGTTGCGGCTTATGAATCATCATACTCTGTAAGCTGGCCAAATGAGCTCGTCTGTCTGGTGTAATCTCAAGGCATCTCAACTTTGAATGGAGGGGGCTGCCGCTGGGAGGAGCCTGTCGTAACTTATTTCAAAATGTTTATCGGAATTTTGCTTCCAAATGTAAAAATTACAAAAAAGACTGCCAGGCCACAGTAGTGGCATATTATGGCAATGCTTACGGGTTACTGTCACTATACTTTGGTCCATCTTTATACCACATCACCTGACTTCCTAAAGGCTATTAGGGCAGACGACTTCTCATAAAACCACCACAAGGCAAACTATCACTTTCCATGCACGTACATGGGAGGTCAAATACAGAAATTATCATAAAACAACGTGACCTCAGAGCGCAGGCTGAGAGGGTCATGGAGCTTGTTGAAGCTTTCACCGCTACGTCCTGCAAAACCACGTCCATCCAAATGAAAAGTTTTTTCATTGAGACCCTCTTTGAACTTTGCAATTTTTATTCCAATGGAGCCAGTTTGGAACAAAGTTCTACAAAAAAGCCAATAAACTGACTGGAGGAAGTTGGTACCAGAGCAGCGTAAAAGCTCAAGTGAGCAGATTTACATTTCATTTCTGTATGGAGTGACAAAAAACTACTGAGGCAACATACAAAAAGAATGACTGGCTGATTATAAGAAGTTAAAAACCAAGGTGGTGAAACGTTAATGTTTACTAAGCTCGTAATTACAGACGGACTGCATATCCTGTTTCCAACCTGTCTAACCAGTACAGCGCCACCTGTACCTGCAGATACTGTAAGTTCCCTCTACCTTTCACAAAGGTCTTGGACAAGCTAAATGTGCAGAGCTAACAGTGGGTAGTTCAGGGGACATTTGAGAGGGATTTTTTGTTGCATTTCCTGTAAATACATAGAGTTGGCGCCATGTTTACAAAGCTTGAAATCTCAGCAACCACTGAAGTAACCGAGGAGTTAGTGTTATTGATCAGTAATACTTGAAAAACCCGCACAGATATGTACGATCGTAATGTTCAAAGAGCTAGTAAACTATTACAAATAGCTTATTCAATATCTGCAGGCATCCGCTGATTCAACACAGCTCTATTTACAAAAGAAAACACCTTTATTCTTTTAATGTTCCTGCCTTGTGGGTAATGCGTTTCAATTTTACCATGAGGAATTGGGACTGTGTTTTCCTTCTGGTGTTTTCAACAACGCTTTCTGTATATTCATTCGGGGATGCGCAGAATTTTCAGCAAAACAGTTCAACAAAACAAATCGCTGAGGACGAAGCCACAGATGAGCATGTTTTCGGACTTGAGTGACCGAAAGTTACCTTTCACTGTGTGGTTCTTTTTAATCATCGTGGGTATCAGGGGCACGTTTGTGACATAACCGCTTTTCTACTTCCTCCTTCTGCATGCTTCCCAGTCACCTAGGTGTATCCACGGATACCCTGGGCCACCAGAATACAAATACAACCCAGACACTCGCCTCTCAGCCCCATTACCACACATACACACACATATACACACACACGCACAAATCCTGAACCGCGCTGTCCTGTCTCCTGTTCCACTGTCTCCCACACCATCCCCCTTCATTAACAGTTTCCCTGTTTCAACAGACAGTCACAGGGGACTATTTGTTCAGTTTTAATAAACGGAGCGGTGGGGAACCTCTCTTTCATTTTCTCTTCAAAGATCGTGCGGAAATTCACAAAATGGGATGTACGTTTGAGCTAACAAGGGGTGGTTGACATTCACAATTTGCTCGCTCCTCGCGTGCATACATAAAGGTGGAGACCGATTACATTTTTGATACGTCTCCTCACGCTGCCTTGGTGTCAGATGGATGCACATGTTTTCTGCAGCTGTGTCTCCACCTGATTTTAGGTGTGTGCGCGCTGGGGGGTTGAGGGGGGGTGCCCTTGGATCGCTTTGAAAAGCCCCAGAGAGGGTTGATGAAAGGACTCCCAGCAGGTGCTCATGGCCACACAACACAATAGTGGAATAGCCACTGGCCAAAGCAGCCCAAAAGTAGTGCCAGGAGGGCGGTGGGTGAAGGGCAGAGGGTGGGTGCTGGTTGGTGGTGGGGTGGGCAGGTTTTTGGAGCCAGCAGTGTGCGGGCACGGCTTTTCGATGGTAGTGAACAAAGCCGACCTCTTCATAGCCATCCAGAGATGCAAATTGCTCTTCATCAAAGTTTCACACTCGGCTTCCAGCGAACAAAATGGAAATGCTGGCTCCTTGGCTGGAACTGTCAGTAACACCCCCGTCCTCTGTCCTTTTTCACCGTTTGTAACTGGCAGTTCTTAGACAGAATGCAAGGTGAGCACACACATCCACTCACATGCTCACAACACATTTTCACACATACACTCTCACATACACCCCTCCAGGCCCAGCTTTCTTTCCACTGGCTGTTTTTTTGATCCAGCATCCCACAGGGAAGCTTGCAATGAGCCCTGCTTCAAATTAAGCTGGGCAACAGCCATCAAAGACATCCCCCGCCCGAGGGGTATTCAGACCTGATCAGCCCCATCCCGGGGGTCCCAACAGGTAAGACAGAAGGGTGTGTCTTTGTCTATGTGTGGGAAAAAAAAGAGACAAAGAAAGGAAGTGGTCGGGTGCCCAGGTGTGCACATGCGTGCGTACAAGTGCTGCTTTTAATATTCCAGGTGCCGCTTCTTTTATTTTTTCTCTCTCCCTCCTCTCATCCTCTCGTTTTGCCGCCAGCTACAGAAAGGGGAAGACGGCCTGAATTCTCTGGCTTAGTGCGATAAGAGCCGAGCTTTAACCTTATACAAGACTGTCTTTCAGTGTTCTGGTGATGTCTGAATGCTTTTAAAACGTAGGCTGAGCAAACAGGTCAAATACACCACATTAGCATTTTTGGAACCTATCCCTGGATGGCGATGATGTTTTGTAATTCCTCTGTGTGTGTTTGTGCAAGTGCGTTTGTGTTCGGCACAGCTTGTGCCAGGCACTAAGGGGGGTTTGTTGAACCCGTTTGACCACCCAAAGCCCTAGCTGGCTGGTAAGCTGATCTAAGCTCTTACACTTGGTTTCTTTCTGGGTGTGCAGAAGCAGCAAGTGAGTGGGATAACATCCACCTTATCATACAAATGACCACATTCGCCATTAGCTTAACTACCGAATTTTGCTAAAATCTTATAGATGTGTTTGTTGAACATAGGGTTCCACTGGATATCAGCACAAATTCCCCTCACAGTCTGAATCAGACGAATTCTATTAATGTTAATACTGCCACAGTCACCACGATGAACAAGGGTGATACTTGAGAAGTTTAAATTGCAGCTGACAAACAGGAGGACAAAGATGATCATGTATGAACAGGAACACAAACGGTTGGAGAAATTAAGGACCTCCTGGAACTAAACCAAGGAAGTCACTAAAGGAGCTCAAATGTCCTACAGTGCGTTTGATTTTGTATTTCTGTTGTTCCACAAGAACTGCAAAGATTAGGCAAATTAGGCCGATAGCAACAGCTTGGGTTCTGCACGTGATGAAACAACACAGTTAACAACAAGGAGGCTGGGGTCGTCCTGCGTCCTGTGTAATTAACTTCTGTTAACTGTTATGTTTGAGTCTTACAGTAGAAAACCACACAGAAACAAAAGAGCTGTTGTTTCAGGCACCTGTGTTTAGTATTTCCTGGTCCCTTTTCTGCTTTATGTAACTACACTGAAATTATTTATGGAGAAAGGGAGTTTCAGTTTTTCTCTGCTTTTATTTCTCTTTTTCTGTCCTTATTGATCATCAAAGAGTTACCCTTTTAGTCTTTAATCTCTCTTCCTGTTTTAGTAATCTGTTCCATCAAAATCATAGAAATAACATGAAGCAAAATATCCACCAATAGTCGTGATATTGGCAGAACAAACAGTGTCCTCTTACAGTCTAATGAAGGGGAAAGGACTTTTTGCGGTCCAGGAATCAAGAGTTCAATTTGGTTATTTTAGTCTGACTGTGGAAAAACTACTGCAGTTAAAAATGATGATATCCATAATATAGACCAATGCTGCAAAACAACAAGACACATTTATTTGAATACATTTTGTTTCCTGTACAGCTAAGACCCTAGAGGTTCTCTGGAATGATCCCTTCACATCACGTAACGCCAGAGGCGCAACATAAGCAGCAGCTATAACACACACCTCATCTCCATTCCAGCAATGTGACAGAGTCTGGCTCTCACTAGATAATAAGTAAGAGCAATATGGGACCAACCATTTATCATATGTCTCCTGTTATTTTCTGCTCCCCTTGACTGAATAGAGTCTGCATTACGGAGGAGGTCTTGCTGATTAGTATTCTTTAGAGTCCGTACGAACAGACAGGCCCGCGATCAGAATGCAAGGAAGTCCTCTTTCAGGCGCTGAAGGAGTGAGGGAGAGGGGGACGAGACAGCAGAGGCCTGTCTACCATGTAAACAAAGCTTTAAAGATCGCATTTACAATGGTGCACAGTCTTAAACTAAGAGACAGCAGAGCAAAGAGAGTCCCCGCTTAATTTTCTTTAGCGCGTGGTTAAGAGACTTTTGGAATGCTTTTGCAGAGTAAAAATGTGTTTACGGACTTCTCGGTTTGTATGGAGTACGCATGTGCCTCAGACTGAATACGCAGTGTGAAATGTTGCATCTGAACACGTCAAATGGAACAAAAATAGACGAGAGGAAACTGTTTTGACAGGAGGAACAAAGCATCTAAAGTCACGAAAAGTGAAGTTTTTCCAAAGAGCAAAGAAAAACAGACTCCATGGTCCTCGTAAGCAGAAGCAGAAGATCAATGAAACCGTTCTGCAAACAGATGATGGCATGTATCAAAGCGCCAATGCGTAAAAATGGACTTCAAGCCCGCAAAGTGTGATCATTTATTAATAAACAGAGTCAAGGCTGACTTCTGCACCCTGCTTTTGTCTGACAACACTCCAAAAGCAGCAATTACTTATGTTTGTAAAAGCCGTTAAGAGAGAATGTTTGGGATATCGGCTTGATGAATGAAAGAAACAATTGAACTGATCATCAGTGTGTTCGTCTTTAAATAAACCAGCAAATTGAATCAGTTAAATTGAGTGTTCGTTTCGATACTAATGAACTTCATTATCTCTAAAGCAAGTGCTTCAGAAAATCCAGCTTTATAATGACATACTGTATAATACTATTTGAACCGTAATAGCATACATACAGATTTTCCTTTGAAAGGTTATGATAGACGCCGACCCAATTCTATCCAATTAAATCGAACTGTTATAAAATAACATCAAACAGAGTTGATGACATCTTGAAATAAGACCCACATTTTAAAGTACAAGATAAAAAAAACTAAACAGAAATCAATTGAATTTCTTTGTCTGAACGTAAACACTTCTTAACTTCCATCCCTTGCTTAACGCTCCTCCATCCTTAATTTGATTTAACGCATAATAGCCCTGCGATATTCCCAACAGGATCTCTCAGCTCGCCCTCCCTTCCCCTCCCTCTCTCTTTGTATCTCTCTCCTTCTGTCCATCTTCCCTCACTCTCCCTGCACACTAAACAACCTCTTTTTGTGGCCCGTGTCACTGATATTGCCTGGCTGGGGCCTTTCAGACCTGACGGATAAGGGGCCCATAGGAACCGACTGGGCCCTGATAAAGGTATGGCGGACAGGAGCGAGTGTGGGCTCCGGCCCCTTCAGCCCTCCAGAGGAATAATTTACAGCTCTGCCACAGTTGATTTCCCTCACTACAACCGAAGGCACTCAGAGACGGGCCGTATAGCGCCGCAGCTCAGCGGCAGAGAGCCGGACGCAGCAACACACAATCACACACAAAGCAGCTGAGAGGCAGAGCAGAGGGAAGCCAATGGTTTGAATTATTGAACATTTATCATAAAAGGGGGAAAACAGTGAGTTAATGGGGGAGATGGGGGGTTGCGGTAGTGGGTGAATCAAATGTAGGTGTGTGTTTGCACGTGTGTGTACCGCAATTTATGATTATTTTCATTGTCCGATAACCTCGCAGTTACTTTAGATTAGGTTTCTTATGAATTGTCCGATTAATCGTTCAGTGTATAAGTCATACATTAGTGGACATTCTCCATTGCAGGTTCCTAATTTCTGTTGCCTTTAAAAATAGCAAAGTCTAGCTTGAAGGTTGATTTAACAGATTTTTTTTTTTTTTTTACCATTCAGCCTTATCTGGTGGCCTTCACCAGAGGTTGGTATCCATTCAGTGGTGGAGATGGAGATGTTTCTCTTATTGTGAATCAACTTAGGTATGGAATTCCAGTTACAGAATAGCGTTGAAATATGTACTCATGTCTATCTACTGTCACAAAAAATTAATAAATTAAAAAAAATAACTTTAATAATTTAACCTTTAAGCTTTATCTCAATAACCTGCAGTCCGTACTGGAGAGGATGTCAATTCATGATGATGAATCAGAGAAAAGTAGTTTGATGACGTTGTGAAGCAGAGCGGGATCACGGGCATTGTTGTCTTTGCTGTTAAAAACCACTGAACATCCGTCTGACGTGGCTCAGGCAGAAATGTTCACGGATGAGGTAATGTATTCAAGTTTTATTCAAGATAAGTCTGATCACTTTCCCTTCCCTCGCTCTCTGACGTGTATTATATAACTTTTCCTAGAAGTTATAGGGACAGGCGACCAAATGGATCTCCTTGGATTACCTTACCCCAAAATTATGAATTCCTCCGGGGTTCAACATTGTTGGAAACATTTGGGATAATGTAAGAACACAACTTGACAAAATATATAAGAAAAGGTCAAGTTGTTTTTAGACATTCAGTTGAGAAATGTTCCATATATCTTTGACGTATCTCTCATAATATGAGTTTCTGTTGGTTAATTGACTAAACTAGGACTCATTGCAGTAATTTGGCTATGTCTGCGCGCAGATGATACCCAGCTGTGAGGTTATTAGTTTTCGGCCTTTTTGCAAACAGCAGGCGAGTGCTTTTAAGTGTGAATTTCAGTTTCTTGAAAGTGTGGCTGCAAGATACACAACTGCCCACTCCACTGACTTTCCATTTGTTCCACGTAAAAAATATATCTAACTCTCTCAGCAGAGTACACACACACACACACACACACACACTCCCTCCACTTAGGCTAAAAGAAGAGATTGGCTTTGACATCTGCCTCAGTGTGTATTGTCCTGTTCTCATTTGTATGGGGCCTAATATCGCCCTAACCTTTACGCCGTGCACTGGTTCAATTGCATCAGCATAAAACTGCTTCAGTGAAAAGCCAATTATCTTCTCAATCGCACCACAACACTGCTTAGGCACTGCCCACGCCGCTGCTGAACGCACAAAACAACCAACAATGCTGGCAAAGTGACAAATCTGGGGCAGAGCACGCAGGCGACCGCAGAAGGGAGGAAAATCCAATTGCACCCCTAATCAAAACTCTTCCACCACATCGTGTGCTTGGCTGTATCTTTAACACTTTTTTAAACAAGGCCTTGACTGCGTTTAAATTGTGAGCTATGAAGCAAACTACTTTACTTTTTTTTCATTATGTTTTCCTGGATATTCAACAGTAAGGGATCATGAGGACAGAGATGTATTGAAACTGAGACTAGTTCAGTGTAGGTGAGACAGAGAGGCGGAGGATGCTGCCTGTAACATAAACACATCTATTTACTGCGACTTCCTGCCACCCTCTTTATGTAGAACCGATGAACGAGTCAGGTTGAGGCTATTCAAAGTGCCTGGTTCTTTATTCAGCTTTATATTGACTTTTACACACAATGTTTATTCATACCAGACGGGCAGAGCTTGAATGGCAAAATGCATCTATTGAATTACTTGATTTCAGGAAGCAATTTCTGTAAATAAACATTCTGCAAAGATTACATTCAGCTTCAGGTACAGCGCAGTAAAATGTGAATCATCCCAGTTTCTGTCTCTACATGAACTCTTACAACTGAGTGGTCTATTCGAATGACAAGCTGGGTATCCTGGCATCAGGGCTGAAACTCATGAATGTTTCCATTATCACTTAATCTACTGAAACTTTTCACGATCAACCGATTAATTGTTTAGTCTATAAAATGTCAGAAATTTGTGCTCATCACAATTTTGACTCTTTTGTCTGAAATACTCTTCATTCAACATGGTAAATAAAAAAGAAAAGCAGTCATTTAGGAAGCTGGAACAATCAAGTGTTTGACATTTTTGCTTGAAAAATGACTGAAACAATTATCAAAGAACAATTATCAAAATAGTTGGAGATGAATTTACTTTCAGTCAACTCGGCTAATTGTTGCAGCTCTACCTTGCAATAGAGATGGTTAAAAGGCTGGCAAAAGCTTGATTAATCCGTAGATTTTTTCACTAATTGATTAGTTTTTTAGTCTATAAATTGTTGGAAAATGGTGGAAAATGTTGATCAGTGTTTCCCAAAGTCCAAGATCACATCCTCATATGTCTTGTTTTGTCCACAATCCAAAGATATTCGGTTTACTGTCATAGAGGAGTAATGAAAACATAAAATATTCATATTCAAGAAGCTTTTAACTTAATTACTCAAACTGAATCATCTATTCTATCAAATCTATCAAAATATTATATCGATTCAATAGTTTCAAAGTAATCAAAACGTTGCAGCTCTGTCTGGCGTGCTGCTCTGCTATCTCAAACCCTTCGTCTTGATCTGAAGGAATGCGGCTGATTGGGCTCTGCTGCTCTCCCGTTCAGTTCCGTTCACCAGCGCAATTCATTTTTAAACTGCAGGGAGCTGCTCAACTTTGTTCAAATACAACAGACAAACAAAAGTAAAGCTACAACATGTTCAAATTTTTATGCAGCTTTTTGTTTTACAAAAGTAACAAGCAATCTGCTGCGCCGGCAGCCTCGATGGCTGTGAATTGGCTGAGAGGGAAGAGCTTGAATGGATGAAGTTTGGTACAAAAAGTCATGTTGACACTATGGCAACACAACAGCATTTCAATGGGAGTGGAGGTGGCAGTGAGAGAAATGGCTCTGCGAGTGTGTTAGAGGGGGTAGAATACAAGTCCAACTCTTTCTTCGTGTCTGTTTGAAATGGTTGACTAGAGGGGAGAGGGGACGGGACTGTTATTACCTTCCTTTGCTCCGCCCCTCCATCAATCCATCTTCACCAACACACACATGAGAACACACACAGATTTTCCCAACTTCAGTGAAGCATGGAACAACCCCCCCCTTTCAGCCCCTTTATTCCTGGGAAAAGCTTATGGATCTTAATTGCATTACTGGGAGGCGTCGGGGGCCAGAGGGAGCGTCCAAACCTGGTGTAGGCGGAACAGAAATGGAATTTTGATTTAACAGAAGGGAGAATAATCCCGCGCCGACAGTCTGGAGGTTATCTCTCGCTCTCTCTCTCCCTCCTTTTATGGCTTTCACTCATTCAGTAGCTGTCTGTTCCTTCTCACAGGCTGCATTTCCATCACAGTACCGACATGCAAATGATACCAAATCAGAATGGTTGGAAGAAAACGGCAAATTTGATCAAATTGCCTCCACACTGACATGTTTATGCTCTCTTGAAGTGGAAAATCGATAACGAAATTATGTGATAAAAGGAAGTCGAAATGCACTTGTTGAATTATTGATGAGAGGCTTGACATGACCTGCCCAGTGAATGGTTTAATTTCATTAAGAGTAACAATTGAAAAGAGTCTTTTTATTCTCAAATCCTGTCTGCATCTGTCTATCACATCACCCCCAGGAAATGTTACCCTGCAGATATACTTTCTTGTAATATTTAAGGGCATTCATGTGAAATAAGCCAATGACCTTTGCTCCAAAGATCTTTTTGAGTAGGTGTAGAAACTTTTTAATTGATGATATTTGTCAGATTTTTGTGTTACACTTGTTAGGAAATATGGTTACTCTCGGTTCCGCTGGCTATTTTTGTGTCTTTGGATGCTGGGATTAAATATTAAATCTATTCAGAAAAGTGCTTTCTGTTTAATCGTTATTTCACAGGACGGCCTTGCAATTCTCCTGCCCAGTTTTGTCTGATTGATGCTGTCCAATAAGGAGTCATGTGCTCTATTCTCTTGATTTGCTATTCAGTACACCTGTTAGGAGCCTAAAAATAGATGTCCTGTGCTGTGATACCTTTGTTTTCACTACGGGAAGTCCATATGGACAGGCAGAACATGATTCCTCTGTTCATATTCAAATTCAAGGGGTCCCACTTTTGCTAATACTTTCTACACACCTAGGTTCTCGTGTTTAAGGAACATTTTGTGGATCTTTCTACAGCTGAACTCCTGTTTTTCAATCACTTTTCACAAAGGAAACTCAGCTGGATCTTTTCATATAGGCTGCTGGGATGCTCTAAAATCAGCAACTGTGAGTTTGAGCCATCACATTCATCGGTTTATCATATTTTAAGCCATGTTAAATCTTGAGGTGTCAAATTGGAGGCATGTTGAGGCAGCATATTCAAACATGAAATCTTAGCAACAAACACACACATGGCTGCTCTTCTTACAGTAACTTTAGTCCCACTGGCGAACTTAATACAACTCTTAAAACTCTAGAAACATATCAGATGATGGGTTCCTATTAAAAGAAGCACTACGAAAGCTAAATTGCGTGCGTGTAGAGATGCTGTATACAAGGCAAAAGGTGAATGTCGAAAGTCGAAAGTGGACACACGGTGAGAAAAGAATTCAAGCGATGGGAGACAAGTGAAAGAAAAGGATGTGGAGGGCTGAACTCTGAACTCCTCGCCTTTTTCCCCAAAACACAGGGCAGCCATTGTTCACACTAAAGGCCTTTAAGTCAGTGTCTCAGCCTCCCTCACCCCTTCCACCCCACCCACACACCGTGACAACTATAGGCTTGAACTCTTAAGATTAATGCTGTTCCCCTCTCTGTCCCTAACATGGGCCCTGGACTTTATAAAGGCCTCCTCCCCATCATTTAGACTCGGAATCCACACATACACACACAGCCCCCAACAACTCTTTGGCAGGCGAGCACAAACAAGGCATAAGGGATGTAGCTTCAAATGCCGGACAAGCCACGACTGGGCAGTAATGGTCGATGCTGAACAAAGGCCAGCAGCAGAAGTTACGAGTGTAAAAACCCCCCCGGCGGCGCCTCGTGAAGGCATGTTTGGTCCTGAAATGGGCCTCTCTTCACGTCACTGCCTCCAAAACCGTGGGTGTGAATCCCAAACAGAACAAATAACATGCAAAATATCAAAGCCATCACACTACGTCCCTGAAAGTTTCACTCCCAGAGTTTGTGGAGCGATGGAAAGCTTGGGGATGTGAACGTTTGTGGGGGCATAAAGCCCGGCGCAACAGAAAGATTAGTCGGGGAGAAAGGTGCGACTTCAAGGTAGTGATGAGCACAGCAAAAAAATCAAAAGTTCTTTGTGAAAAGTTAGGAGGTCCCCTAGATAAGGAACTATCCAATTATCTCCAGATCAGATGTGAACAGCGACAGGGCAATTTGCACGGCAGGAGGAGAAGATAATGAGTGTCTCCATCCATGCAGGGGCTTTTCTCTTCTTTCTGCTGATCCTAACCACTGGACTAGAGGGTGGCTGGGAGGCTGATAAAAAAAAAAAAAAAAAAAAAGATGGAGGACGAGAGGATGAGAGTGAAAGAGGAAAGAAAAACTTGAATGAGAGTGAGAGAGAGTTGGTGAAGTAGATCAGACATTAACACAAAGTCAGATACCGTTGGCGGGAGTGCCAATATATTCCTGCTTGAAGTCCCGAATAACATGAAATATTGAGAGCCTTCTCTTATTGAATCAAAAAAGAACTGACCAAGGTGAGGAAAAGAGTTGAAGGAGAGACTGAGAGCGGACAGCCATTTGCTAAGACTTTGTATAGTTGCGAGACAGGTATTAATGGTAGTGGGCTCTTCTTGGAGGCAATATGCACCTCTAATGGCAAACACAGAGATAAGCTCTGTTCCTATGCAGCGCTGTGAGACAAATGGTCTCATTACTCCTGATTCAAACCGGGGAGAGAGTAGTTTATCGAGAGAAGCCAGCGAAGAACTATCCTGTTGGGCACAGTGAGAAAAAAAAAAAAAAAACTCTCTCTCGCTCTCTCTGTTGACCTTTTGAATAAAACGGGAGAAAATGAATAGACTGCATTAGCCACAGTGCGTGAGAAGATTGAGCTGAAAGGGTAGAAACACTTGAGAAAAGGCGACTTCATATCACATCCAATTGAGTGAAATGAATGCACAAAAACAGTCACACAATCGCTGCAGACGCACAGTTATTGCTTTTGTAGTTTCTGGATTATAACGGTTTTAGCTGTCTCATATCTCCCTGTGTTGCTCTTCAAACACACTCACAGCCTTTGTGTGCGTGTGTATGTTAGCATACAGTAAGAGGCACTTTTGGAGGCGAATACTAGCCGCTAGCTTTGGATGTTTTTTTTTGTATAGCTGCTCGAATTGCTTGTTTTGCTTTGCAAATACACTGCTGCAATTAAATCGACCTAGGAACAAACTGAGAGGCACAAACGTCTGCTGAGAAGTGCGAACGCGTGATGGCGTGGCAGAAATGTGTGCACAAACAGGACGCTGAGAGACAAAGGCAAACACACTAAACCCTGTGCAAACACTCAAGAGACAAACACATACTTAGTGCTATGGATATGCAGACATTCATGTGGAAAATTGATTTCTAAAAGAGAGGGATGAAACACTTTGTTACTGCTTTGTCAATATACTGTAGGTTTGTGTATGTTGTCTTAATGTAGACCAATCAGATGTCACACATCATGAGCTATAATGCAAGTTCCATCCATCCTGCTTGAAATAAATGCCTTCATGCTGTCAGGCAGACATATTGCAAGACGCTGACATTTTGACACGAGCAACACAGAGAGCAAAATTGGTTCTAACACAAAGATGATAGTTTCAACATCAGTGGAACAATGCAAAGAGGATTGTTTCAATTCAAGCTGCCCCGAAAATTACTGAGTTAAACTCTCGTCAGACTCCTGTCAACGGAGCTACGATAGTGACGAGGAGGTTGCTGACACTGACACAGTGCCTCATCAGTCGGAGAGTTTCGGAGCGAGAGAGGTAGGAAAGAATAAAGAGGCAGACAGACTGTGCTTCAAAAACATGCCTCAGTTCAATTATTGTTGGAAGAAAAAGAAAATCATTTTATATTAAAAACAAACCACAACTTTTTAATAAATACTGAAAGTGAGAATGTGTAACTTTTAAAAGAAACACAGTGTTAGCATACACTGAGATGATATTATTGTGTAACTGAGTTTGTGTATTGTTTTGCTGATTCTATTGTACCTGAATTAGTGTTTTCTTTTTGAAGGTTTCGGTCTCTTCTCTGAATCAATCATGTTTTTAAAGTTGGTCTTGTCTCAGCTTCAGACAAAGATGACTCTGTTTTTCTTTCAGGACTGATCAAGACCATAACTGACTTATTCGTTCACATCATTAGTGTTCCTGCTTCAAATGATAACATGATCCCCTTATTGTGACTTCAATTCAGTTCAGACTGTTATAATTGGTTACTATGTATGTACGTATGATGTGTTTGATATCTGAAGTATGAAAACTTATATATGGGTTAAAGTAGAAAGCTGAACCTTAACTTTTTTAAAAAAATCTTTAAAAACAAGAACAAACTTGGACTGAAATAAGTATTGATTGAACTTCAGTTTAGTAGTAACATCATTATCAGCCATCATTTGTGCTGCAAGATGAAAGACAGTTTCCAAATGTTTTGATGTCCTCCATGATTTTTTCATAGTGCAGCTCGTATGTGAACCACTAGTCCAGGGATGAAAGCACCTTTTCTTTGGTAAGTTAGATGTGAGCAATACAGTATCACAGAATTATACCAAAGAAAATGAGGTTAATTCAGGCTTTGGTGTAATTCCCCATGTGTAGCTATCTCCTGGAAAAGGTAGTTATAATGCTATTGATGACAATTTCCTGCCTTGCTCTTTGAGTGCAAGTGAACGTATTACTGAATATTACCTCATCAGGAGCTTTGCCCAGGTGTCAGAAGTGATTTCAGTCAAACTGGCTATACAATTACATGAAAGAGGAGTATGAATAACAATAGGAATTCACCAAGGATTTGTTAAGCATCTAAAGTGCCACTTTGCTAGTAAGATTGTGTTACCATGTAAACAGTTTATATCAGCTCTAAGCACTCTTTTGTTCTTTGTGTGGAAGGTTTGAATTTTCGATATCTAGGCTCTTGTTCTTATGATGTTTGAATGCACGGATTCTAAGTTGCTTTTGGCAAAGGCATCGCCCGAATGAATGCTAAGTAACGTCATGTATCGTCATCATTATCACTTCCATAGAGCAAACAAGTGCGATTTATTCTGAGTGCATAAGTCATGTGAAACGTGACTTTCAAAAGCCGCGTCCTGACACTCGTGTAAACAAGCCTACGTCCAGCATCTAAATCTAAAGCTTGTTGGAGTCAAATGACACAGCTTACGGCAAATGGTGCAGACGTTTAGCCCCACCAGAACCTGTTTTTTTCACTGCTAACCCTTTGAAAGCCAAATTCATATAAAACCCCTGAAAAACCAAAATGAATCAGCCTTTCCCAAAAGCTCCAAAGCCGCCGTTAATTACACAAAGACTGATCCACCATGGATGATCATCCTCGGGCAAAAAGACTGGGAGCCCAGGGGAGTTTAGCAGGTCAGGGGGAACAGCATGGCATAGCCTGGCATGGCACCACCGCCTGTTTTCCTGCAGGAGCAACAGGAAGCGTCTGGCACCACATTGGCAATGGCTGCTCCGACCTCTGCCGCAGCCAAGACAGTGTGAATTCTGTCAAAATGCAAACACCTGAAGGGGTTGGACAGAGATGAACACAATTCTTTTTTTAATTTTTTGTTTTAGCTATGCAAAATAGAAGAATAGATGCAGAATGAGCCCAAAATATGGCTTTCATTAGACGTGTTTATCAAGCAACGGAGACTTTAGAGATGCCTACTTCAACGCTTGTATTCATTCGAAGAATAACATGTTATTTTTGCTGTTAAAGCGGACTGCACGGCCTTTATAGACCTCGGATTGTCAGAAAAGTGCCAAACTGTCTCCGAATGTTTGAGTCAATCTTTGATCAGGTCTTGGAAGTCATTCAATCCGCAGTCATCCGCCATCACTTTAAACCCTTCAAGGCTGACAGCTGGCCCTTTGATGTCAAAACATGCCCTTTGGCAAATATATGGGTATATGGGGAGCACTGCTAAATTATCCAAAAAAAACATTTTTTTCATGCACTTTCATCCTCTTCAAAAAAGACAAGCAAGGTGAGGGTGATGCGTTCAAAGATATTTGCCGATGCTCTGATGTGATGTTCAATTGATTGAGATTTGGCTTCAAAAGAATCTCCACCCATCGCAGAAAACAATGTTTTTTTCACTGTTTCATGTGGGGATCCAACAGAATCATTTATAACTTTTCAATACTGACTCACAAGTGAAAAAAAAAAAATATCTTTAACATCACCCTGCACTCAATGACAGAAAATATACAAGCAATAAAACCGAAGAAAAGTTCAATCCAGCGTGGTGGGAAAACAATGCATAAATTGAAGAAATTGCTAGAAAACGGATTTCTTTGTTCCAAGGAAACCCCGAGATCTCATTCAACGTACTTTTTTTGAGAGAAAGAAGAATCAATCACACAGTGCGGACACAATGGAGCTCAATATCATGCCGTCTACGCTGCTAGATCAGCAGAAATCTCATGAACCCACAGCTCACAGAACATTTTCACAGGAGGGAGAGATAAAGTCTCCCATGCCTTTATTCTACCTACTGGCCCTTAAGGAGACCAAAGGCTCTCTTGTTGTAAAACTTATGCAAACAAAGCTTTTTTTTAATCACGCAAATCACGTCCTACTCCCGCTTAGCTAAAACCGTCCTCTTTAACCGCTTAATATCCCCATCTCATTACAGTATACAGTATTTCCTGTATTGGCGGCAGGCAGCTTACGGAGCTCAGCTCCATCGATCCGTCTTAGTGATGGTTAGACATGCTCGCGCTGAGAGGAGGCGAAGGGGAAGAGCAGCGATGCATTCACTCAGAGTGAGATGTGGCTTTCTTTCTCGGCCCGGTAATGATAGCAGAGAAATCTCATTTCACGACTCACTGCTATGTTTGCAAAAACGCATCGATGAAGGCACATCCCGAACATAGCTCCGAGGAGGCTCCGCTGCTAAGTTCAACCTGTCTGGGTCCAGGACACATCTACAAAAGAGGCGAGAGAATTAGCAGAATGAAAGCCTGACGGGCAGGGGTGAGCGTGAGGGCTCCAGGACAAACGTTGACAGCGTCTGCTTCTTTGGTTGCTAATGGCTTATTGATTGAACCGGCAATGCATCCAGTTTTCCTCCGTGGAAACCGTCTCCGTCCACATGGGTGAAGCGGAGTGAGATCGGATCACTAAACCTGAGAAGCGGTTGTTCTTTCCACTCAGTCCCACCGGTAAGGGACCAATAACAGCTCCTGTTACCACTTTTTGTTTTACAGCTGCTTTACACAAACTCCAAACATTTTACAGTAGATCTACGCTTGATGTGACCTTGAGAAAGGTAATGCAAAAATGCAGAGGATGCTAAAAAAGTAAACAAAAAAAAGGGACATATTTCTTCAGGCCACAAAACAATTAAGTAGGTTCCACATGACCAAATAAATGAACATAAACTGTGCAGATTTTGTTATATAAATGAGATGGACAAATTGTGGGAAGACCTTCCATAAAATGGTTGTTAACAGATAATGTGGCTGTATTCATTTCCCCTGCCTACCCATCAAAATGGGTTTTAAATGCAGAATTATATTTTCAAATGATGGGTAAAATTCTGTTCCAGTTGCTTCCTCAACTTCTGTACAATAAAATCATGAGGAATGGAGCAAAGTGTTGCATTTTTATATTGAGGAATGTTCTTTTCTTATGGACAATAAGGTCAAATTTACATTATAATTTAAATTAGCTGACAGTTTCAGCTTTAGTCTCCCTTCAAAAGCAGGTCTATATTGGTTAAAATGATCTCATTATCATTTAAATCCATGCTATAATGAGCACACAGCATGTGCCTTAACCTGCTCAGACACCGGGACACTGTACTCTGCCGTAATACCCTTCCTCTGTGGTGATTTAATAGCCACTGTTAAGTGTCCTTGGTTGTTCTGTGTGCTTTGTTCGCCCGCGGAGTGAGATTAGCGTGAGCTCACCAGTGGAGGAATCCTTCCTGAGAAGTGCTTCGGCAGTCGACTAAACTGTGCCGATGTTCGTGACTGAGTGAGGCTGGATCATATCTCACAGTATGCCGTCACGTTTATGTCACATATCGCTGAGTGTTGGGCAGGAGGGAATTTAAGCCACTTGATATCAAACTGTTAAACAGTAATCTTGGCCTTTCTTGATGTTTCCCAACCAAATTCTGAACAACTTAATACTTTCCTGTTTTGTTTTTGTTAGCAAACAGTATTTGCTACAGCAGCTTTGCATCATGAGAACACAAAGTTTGAGTGGGCAGGACGTACGAGAGGCAAAAACCTCCATATGCTCAGAGTATTGGAAATCCAATGGGGCAACAGGAAGTTAGCATCCCATGCCTTCCTCCTACACAATCCACATATTGCACATGGAGGCGCATCACACACATGCACTCGTGCGCACGCAGACACATTTTGTGTCAAAGTCATTTTGGCCAGTTACAATGGGATTCCTGAAGGCTTCAATTTGCACAGTAAGTGAAGCCAGGAACCAGACTCAAGAGTCCAATCTGTATGTGAGCAGATTTACAGAGAAGAGAGGTTATCAGGGGGCATGACTGTGTGAGCATGTGGGTGTGTGTGTGTGGGTGTGTGAGCGTGTAAGTGTGTGCTGCCTTCTGTTCATACCAGTAACAGGGAGGGGATGGATGGGAGCCCACCATAACAGCTTCTCCTCCCTCTGCACTACACTGTATGTGTGTGAGTGGGGGGTATGCACTAGCATCCACCTTCTCCTCACCCTCCCCTCCTCCGGTGCTGTGTTACTCTCCATCTTTCACCGTTTAATAGGTGGCATTCTGCTGTCTGATGATCTCCATCTAGGCTGCAGAGATCATCGCTGATCTGAAAGGCAATTCCAAGCCCATTTACAGCTTTCATTACAATCCAACTGTCCACCAAAGACATTTGAACTTTTTGGACAGGAAAGGAAAGATACAAAACAGTACGTGCCAAAGTGATAGTTCACTTCAATGTAGATGTTTTTCTTCAGTAACCCAAACTGTAATCTAGGATCTAATCAATGGATGGATGGGACTGATGCTCACTAACAACAGACACTATTTAACATGCAGAACTGTCAGTCAAACTGTGCCTTTGAAAGAGAGGGAAATAGTGACAATTTTCCAGAATTACTGTGACCTATTGTCATCTGAATCTGACATCCCAGGGCAAATAGAAAATACATTTCATCTATACTGCACTAGGATTAAATACACCAAAGAGCCATTTAGAAAATTGCCTTTCTATGCTCCATGCAATCAAGGTGTAAATAAGGTTTTGCGCACTTTTAAAAAGTTGTCCTCAGGTGCCTCTACCTGCTTTTGCCGATGGCACTGAGAGAGCCGAGAGGCAATTGGAGATCAGTCAGAAGTAGAACACATCACTCCTATATACCTGGGCGCAATCAGATTTCATCAAAGTCTAGAGCACTTGAGAAATTCTCTTTCTGCAATCCATGTGCAGTCTTTACAGAACAATGTCTATTCACCAAAAGGTTCAATAAGAGAATTAAACTTCCTGTCTTTTTTTACATCAATAAGTCCAATTTTTTACTTACCAAAAACCTCAATTGACTATTGTGTTTCCTTGTGATCGCCATGAAAGTAGAAAAATTCTTAATGATCCATACTTTTCAGATTTAATGTATAGGGCTTTTATTCACATTGTGTTTAGAAAATAAAAATAAAATAAATTATAAAAATAATAAATAAATGATAATGATAATATATATTAATTCCAATGTATTTCAATTGACTGATGTTGCAAAGGAATACCATTTTAAATCTACAACTCTGAAGCTTTCCCTTTAAACTGGAGTTAAAGTAAAGGTTTATGGTCTCAATAGATTTCTGTATTGGAAAAAGAATCCCTCTGTCCATCCATGTGCCTTGTTAGAAGATTCCCAGTGTTCCTCACAATCCCTCATTCACTTCCCATCCATGTCGACAGTCAACGGTAATCTCCCCACATCTCTGATGGGATGATCTCAAGGCGGAAGTCCAATTATTTCAGAGGCAAAGAGATTAGATGTATAATGCAAATCCCCTTCCCATTCCTGTGACAAGGTACATTATGGGATAATTCCTCAATTATTTCCTTTAATGCGATATTTAGATGGTTCTTGAGCCTCACGGCACTCTGGATGTGACTGGAGGTCTTAGTTTGAGGGTATTTTAGAGTGAAACTGAAAGCACTGAATTTCTGAGCCTACATGTAATGCCACGCCAAAAGCACCGACGCATACATCAAAAATACATACATGTAAAACACTGTTTTACATTTTTATACAAAAAGATAGTAATAAAAGAGCTTCTACGTCAAATATAAATTCAAAGTATATGCAAAAAAAGGTGTTGTGACACACAGCAGCCAGCAGCAACCAGATTAAGGTCAGAACAACTGTGTGATATATTAGTGTAAGAGAAAGTCTCCTTTTTTTGCACAAGTGTGTGTGGATACGCAAGCTTCTAAATGCGTGTGTGTGTGCGTAGGCAGCCGTTAGTAGGCCACTAGGTCCCTCAGGACTTGTTGCGAGTCACCGTCATCCCTCTTTCAGTAAAAACACAACCTGGAATAGATTCAGATTGAGGAATTCAGAATAGAACGATGTCGGCTGTGTGGCTAAATCAAGCCGTTTAAAGCTTAGTCATTAGCCTGGTTTCTGCTACAGACCCCTAACAGAGCTAGTCAGCATTTAATCACCAGCTCATCCGGCACTACAACACGATTATCAAAAACAATACGGCAGAAATAATATCTATGCTCTTTTTTTAATTTGTAACAGAAAGTGTCAAAAAAAAAAGAGGAGATGGGGAGCGGAATGAGAGCCAGCGAAAGAGAGACAGACAGGCGGAGAAGCCTTTGAACTCGGCATGCCCAGGAGGCTGACGGCGGGACAGAGAGCTGCCGTGACCTTGCCTTGGCATTGTGGTGCCCGTCAGCAGAGATCAATGTCAGCAGAAGTGTGTTTGCGTCCGCTACAGTCACCACAAAAGCCTTCTCGCTTGTGTTGTGTGCAGAAAGATACCTAGTGGCGACGGCGGAGCCTTCACCACATAGTGGAAAAAGTCCACACACTGCCAGCTGTATTCTTAAATCATTAGCACTTCTAAAGGCAACACTGAAGCTTCACATACGAATATTCCTCAAATCACACTGGATGAAATGACTTGTATGATATGAGGGAAGTCACCCTGACAACCTCACAGACAATAATCCCGCCAGCGACTTTTCTGTTTCAATTCACTCATCATCATCCAGCGCCATTTAATCGTGAACACTAGAGGTGGGCACTGAGGAGTTCAGATCGATCCTGAAGGCGTCTGCAATCTACTTTACAGGCGATACGTAGAGGTGTCCTCTTACTTCTGTTTCCAAACTTCAAACAACCTCGATGAGTAGCAGATCCGCGCCATGTGAACACGCCAAAAAAGTGACGTGGCCAACTAGATGGCTATGCTGATTGGACAAATGACTCCACATGGCTCTTCCTTGTGTGGCGTATTGTAAATAATGCAATGTGAGTTGTAGCTAGCAGCGTGGCAAATGAGAGGAATGGAGAAACTCATTGGCCGATTCAAGTCTGACTATCTGCCCTATAAGACAAGATAATAGGGACATTTGCAATATTTACAGCAGCAAGGGGACGGCAAAAATAGTCTTAAAAAGAAATGCAATAACTGGTGTTATAATACTGTAAGCTGTATCCAAGGGATGCTTTTTACTTTTATTGACAGTATTACAAGATTAAATCAAACTTGCAGATAGAAGTGAGTAAATCTGAAGAGCATGCAGGGAAAATTACCAAAAAAAGCATTTGGCAGACAGCAATGGAGGTGCACAAGTCCAAGAAAAACACGTCTGTCTGAGCTGTTTTCTCACAGACAAAAATCTGATCATAACTTTGGAAATGGATGCTGTGTTTGTCATTTTGCTGCTATAAATGTCTGCTAATGTTTTGTCAATCTTGCAAGCTGCTTGGTGCTCCGTTGAAAATGTTTACAGGGTATGCTCCAGATATACGTACAGTAAACACACAAAGCATTTGTCATTCTATCCCTCTTCTGCTTGGTTCTGGCTATTCATCCATCTTAAATCCTAGGCTACCTGTCTTTCTCACCTCATTAAGAACAATGATGTGGCACCGTTTCAAACATCAAGCATGCAGAAAAAGAAGCCGGCTCGTAATATACACGTCTCTCTCGCAGGTAGAAATGAACAAAGACAACATTATCTGGCAGGGAAACGGATGACCCGTCAGCGCGCTTTATTGGTGGGTGAAGAAATGAGCAGCGACAGCGATATATGCTCTCTGTTTATGGGCGTCTCAGAGGAGAGAGGAGAAGAAGAGAAGCAGTCGGACGGCAGGAAAGAAGTGGGAAAGGGACAAGGTGGGGGAGAGAGATGACAAGAGATACGCTACAAAAGGCGGAGGAGGCATGGGTTGGGGGGGTGAGGGGGAAACAGCAGAGAAAGAGGTGGAATATTACAGGTATCTTTGCGAAACCAATTTGTATTGTATCAAGATCAGTGGTTGATAATGTGTCCTCATTTCCCCTCTGCCAGATTTTTACTGTACACCTCCATGTCTCCCCTTCCTGCTCTACAAAGCACAGAAGAGAACAAAAGACGAGCAGAGAGGCGACATGCAAACAAGGAGATGGCTCTCATCTCCTATCCTCCGATTCCTCTGGCAAGATTACAGCCAATAACAGAGAGCATGTCGGACTTGGCAAGACAAGAATAGCAGCGCCGAGATCGGGAGTAAATGCTACTGTAACAAAAATAAATAATGGAAACTGTAAATATAACAGCATCCATCAAGAGCAGAGTAAGGTGTACAACTGCAAGCTTGCGCGCAAGCTGACACATGAAAAATAATAGTAGGATGACTTATGCACAGAAACAAAAACACACATCCATAATATCTTGCAAAAAAAAAAAAACATCTTAATTGTCACTGTTTGGGAATTAGGTCACTGGGACAGCAAGTATTGAGAGGATACAGCAAGGAATACTAGAATCACTAGCTCCCAGTTTTAGCACAGAGGACTGAGAAAGTGTCTTCACATGGTGCAATGACAGTTATCTGAAGCTCATTTTAGCAAAATGTTTCATCGCAAATGTGGAGAACTCCAACCAGGTGATCGTGAAATATCACATTCACAAGAATGTGACTTTGACCGTTGACCACCAAATTAGATTAGTGTATTCCCTGAATCCGAGTGAACGTTTGGAAATTTGGAGAATTTCCCTCAAGGTATTTCTGAGATATCTTGCTCACAAGAATGGGATGGACGAATGTGAGGTCACAGTGACCTTTGAGCTTTGACCACTGAATTCTAATCAGTTGTAATCAGTGTGACTACAGCCGGTCGTTGCACCACGCCATCTCCATTTTATGTCTGCGTCCCAGGGAGATCGTGAGCGAGCCCAGCGTCAGTCTACAGAGACATGAAGTCAGAAGGCCGCACAGAGCAGGGTTTAACCGTTTATTCGAAATGTATTAATATTTAACATGTTGCATGTTGGTCCCCAGCCACTAACCCGCCAAGTGTGCAGTAGACAGGATAAATAGTTCTGGAGATATTTAAGGAATCTCTGTCTGTCTGTCCAGACAGAGGGACAGAGATTCCCTGCTTTATAGTTAGATGATGAATAGTCACATTCTGCCAACAGAGCCCTCTAAATCCTACAGGCTGGAGCCAACTGACACAAAAAACGAAGGTAAGTGGTAAAAGAAATGCACTTATATTATGAACTATATGGTATCAGAGAATGTATATGTGTGTGTAAAACTGGAGATTCTAATTAACTACAGAAACCTAAATGAACACAGACAATGAACTGAAACAATACACACACACACACACACACACACACGCAACCACACACTCAGTGACAGTCCCTGCATATCCAAGTGAGCGTTCTCTCAGTGCACTGCCTCTGCCTACGGGCACTTTGCTTTACTCTAGTGGAAATGAAAGTGCATAAACACATTCCTCATTACAACACAGGGGGCGTCTGGCAAAAATATTCCAATGTTATGCAAGGCAGAGTGCTCAAGGCATGGCACAAGTCTTTCCCGTATGCTAATTCAACATCATTAAATATCATCAATAATACATTTACCTGGAGTTGATATTACAATGAATTTCATAACTGCTGTGTATAGCTGAGATGAATAATGCATTGCTCGATGGCCTTTTATTGGTAAGGACATAAAATGACACTGAGTAGAAGGTAACCTTAAAGTTATTCCTTACAGTTTCATAAAACAAAACAAACCGCTGCACTCGTTGTTTTGTTCCACGTTTTTGTTTCCTGAAATGCTAATGTTTTCACAGCGTGACACACCTGTATGTATAATGACACGAATCTCTACGGAAATGGCCTCAATTCACCACAGTGATGATACAAGGAAGATTGCATATGTAAATTGGGCTTCGGGGATTGCGATTTTAAGTGCAAGACAAAATCATTTACATTTACATACAGGCAGTGATTATTCAGGATGTCTTCATTAACGACCCATTCTGGATGTGTTCAAAAATGGTTTCTGACATAGTGCGCGCGGCAATAATAGCAGGTTTACGATGTGCGTCGAGGTCTTCAATCATCCTGACAGCCTGCGAGCTGCTACTATGACAGCTAGATCTAGACTGCATCGCTGTACAATGTGCCTTATGCAGCAAACCTCAAGATATTTAATATTCATCAAAGTTAGTTGCTATTCCTGAAAGATATCCTAAACTTATCCTTAACTTTCAAATACAAAAAATGAATACAACATTAACAAGGAGCTGTAGAGATCTGGTACTGCATTGCAATGAGGCTGGAAAACACGCAAGACACTAAATTAATACAGGGGAGGGCTAAACATCTTGACACTGGTCTCTAGAATGGATCCAGCAAAAGAAAACTTGGATCTTGCGCTTAACATCCGTAGCCTTTACTAGACCACACCAGCCACAAAATGTATCGTCCACAACTTTTCACAGGCTACATAGTCATCTCTTTGACTGGTAAATTGACGTTTTGACATGCTACTGCACTCGCTTCGCATTAAGGACAAGCTCTACCTTTTTAAAGTCTGCTTCCAAAATGGCCAAATCAATACCGTGGAGTTTTTCTCTCCTTCTGGAGGCTTGTCCCACAGAGTGGGGGATCAGTTCCATATGTAACTGTCTGTCAGTGCCATGCCTCTATATCATAGCTCTATGCTGAGGCTGAGGTGCAGTAATCCTGTTTTTATTAAAGGGGAATATAAAAGGAACCGTCTGAAACAGGTCTAAGCCCCTGTGACAGCAAAGGATTTCATTACTGCAGCTCATGGTGTGTGTGTGTGTGTGTGTGGGTGTATTTGAGTTAAAAAGACAGCAGTCACGCAAACTTTGGATTACAAATAATGCTTTAAGTTGACTCTAATGTGCAAAAGTCATTTTTAACCAGCCAAACTCCAAAGTCCAAACAGTGTATTTTCACCTGTGTGTTTCCTTCAGATCTGTCAGCTACTTTAGCTCAATCACTAAAAATAAGAAGTTGTTAATAATCACTCTGCCAAAGGTCACAGCAAAAGCTCTTTACAGCGAATTCCCTGGACTTTTGTTGTTAAATTGAGAATTAGACTTTTTTTTCTGCATTTCTCAGAACCCGCATCTTTGATCTTTTCAGGAATCACACCACCGCCCACGCTCATTCTCAACATGTGCAAGTGGGAGTGAGATTAAAGCCAAAGTGTGGGACTGTGGCTCTGATCTACATGTGCAAGTTAGTATATGAAAAATGCATGAAAGTGTCAGATCATGGGTGTAATTAACATTGTTATGCTGCATGTTGATGACCACTGACCTCTGATATTCTGGATCTAGATGTGTCTGATGCATCTCTGTGATGTAGAAAAGCTTTTTTTTGTGTTTTTGTGAGCAAAGGCCTACGCTCACATGCACGCTTTTAAAAGAGGACCACAGGTGTGCTCGGAGACGTAAGCATGCATTGTCTGGAAGTTGACCCTGTGTGCTACAGTGTGTGGTTTCGGCAGGGCAGGGAGGTCTTTGTGTTCCATTTGCTGCCATTCATCTCTTCATCCCTGGCGAACTGGTATTGGGGTCATTGCCTTCATAAGCCTTCATTCCCCGTTAAAAGGGAGGAAGGCGGAGGAGGAGGAGGAGGAGGAGGAGGAGGAGAGAGGAGCAAAAAGTAGAGAGAGACAGAATATAATGAGAAAGCAAGAAAGACATTCAGGGAGGAGAGAAAGAAAGGAGCCCTCCACCGTCCTGTGTGCCAGAGTCATTGTGGTCTGCCCATTGACCAGCAGGACTGCCCACCACTTCAGCTGCTCTTGCGCTGTTTACAGATCCTTGTCTTGCAAGGCCTGGGAAAAGCCACCAGCTAGGAAGAATTTCTAGTAGAAGGAGATGAAAGCCTGTTTCTCAAAAAGTCGACCTCGGAAATAACACGTTAAAAAAATCCAGATAAGTTTTGCCCGTTGAGTGGGGGTTTCGACAGGTCACAGGGTCATATAGCCTTTTTTGAAGCGTGCATAGTGATGGAAATGCAGCATATGAACAAGGTGCCTGGAAGGTTCAAAATCTAGCCTGAAATAACGCACCCGAAAAAGCTGTCACCGCTAAAAGAGTGGCGAAGCAAGAAAGCCATGAGTCAACACTGTCACCAGAAAAGGGGATCAGGTTGAGGTGTATGTGGGTGGAAAAAAGGAATGATAATTCTATCATCTTCCACTCAAGCAGAAAACACTCTGACAGCCAGAACTCTGCGAGGCTGAGATGTCAGGGGTAAATGAGGAGCCGCGATGGCTGCTTAGCAGGGCTAATTTCGGTGACTTCCGCTGCCTTGGCGTGGTGCGTGATTCACCACATTTGCACACAAGGGACGACACTTCAGGGTTTTTGTTGGCAGAGATCACATGAACATACAGTGCAGTAGGGCCCTCGGGGAATGACAACACACTCCCCAAACACAAACCTGCGGGGACTGGGTAATGATTTTCGTCTTCACTTGACTGACATAATTACCTCTGTCAAGGAGGCTATAATTTCACCCGTGTCTGTTTGTTTGTTTGTAGATGTGTCAGCAGGATGACACAAAAACTACCGAACAGATTTCCCATTGACTTTTTAGAGTGGATCCGGATAAAGGGATGGATGCAGGATTTGTTTTCTCACTTTTTTTAACATTACAGGATTTTCAACGTTTCCGTTAATTTCTCAAGAAATAAACCATGAACCTTGACGGAAGAAAAGTCGGGTGTATTTAAGTAGCTGACATCTGGTGAGCTTAAATTATCATGAAGCAATTATGGGTAGGTTAAAGTTTAGAGTAATACAGGGCTATAAAGTTTGATACTGGATAAGACTTGACTGAATTTAAGGGGACTCTTAGACCTTGGCTGCAGGTATGCGTTCTACCGAGTGCCATTCTAGTTTAGAGAAGAGATGAAGCATTTCGAAGGGTATGTGCAAACACTGACTGACCTTAGTCTATAAATAGTTCAGCACATAACCCTCCCGAGAAACCATGATGGATTTCTACCCGTTTCACACTGCTTCCGGTCTTCGAGCTAAGCTAACTGGCTGCTTATTTAACTCTCTGCAAAAAATAAAAAATAAGCATGATGCCGAAAATGTTGGACGAATCCTTTAACAACTCCAAAGTTTGAGAACTAGATGGCTCAACGCATGGCTGAAGATACACTGTCACTCGGAGCCATCATGAGGCGGACGTTTACAAGTTATCGATGGATCTCTCTCTCACCAATCAAGATGATCCCCATTTATTTATTCATGACTCATCTTCTACATCGACCATCTGTCCAGGGCTACAGGCATCTGGAGCCTCTCCTAGAATGCACAGGGTAAGGGACATGGCGCTCCCTGGACAGGAAGCCAGTAAACCACATGGGCTAACTGACAAACACGTTGTCAGTCACGCATGGAAGAAAATGGCGAGATAATGGGAGAACGTGCAAAATTTAAACAGAGGCAACAGCAGGTTTGAACCCCCGGCCGTCTGGCTGTCAGGGGACACTGTGCAAACTATGATAATGGTGGATATGATAATCAGGGGTGGGATTAGTGACAGGATGTTAGGGGATATAGTACCTCTGAATCAGCACTGAAAGAGTAATTCACCCTCCCTTATTAACTAGATATCAAAGGAAGTGGGAAAAAAATGTCCTCCTTACTATAACCAACCTATGGATAAAGATAACTGCATAAAAGAATGTTTAACTAAAGAGAGAAATTATTTAGTTGAGACTCTTATATATTTGGAATATTGCAATCATTGCATTGATTCTTAATATCTGACAAGAAAACACATTTTACCCAGCAGCATCCATGCGTAATAAAGATTTAACAAATGTGGTTCACAAATTTACATTGCATCTTGGAGTAGAGAAAAACCAACAATTCGTCTAAAAATTAAGCACAAATACACCCGAGTTTCAAGACTTTTACGCATCAGAAGCCGCATGAGGTGCATGGGATTTGTGGCTCAGTCCAACAAACAGTTTTAGGCGTGGACCGTCACCGTGTCCGGACTATGACTAAAGGCTCTTCTCCATGGCAGCACAGCATGGGGGAAAAATATGCTAATATTTTAACGCAGCAGTTCAGCAAATAAATGAATCCATGCATGGATGAGTGCAGACTGACACCTCGAATATCATCACATCAGATAGCAAGGGCTAAGTGAGAGCCCTCATGTTGAAATATCCAGACGCTGTTGGGTGTGTGCAATAATAGAGACTGAAAGGCCGGTTTAGGTGCATCGTTCATCATTATTACCGCGACACTGCGTCCGGCTCCATCTTGTCCACCTCCATCTCAGAGTGACAGCTCTCTTTAACGTGTTTCTAAAGAGCTATTCTTCCAAGGTGGTAATGTGCAGGCACCCAATAAGTGCTGCTGTTAAGCGGCCAGGAGCACTCTTGTCACATCCATAAACACTCTGATATTACTCCCCAAATCTTCACAGCCTGCCTGTGGAAAGGTGGACGCCAGCTTTACAAACACTGACTCTTTACAGCCACTGTTATAATGCGTCTGTAATATATTGCTCCTGATATAACAACCTTCAGTGCACTGAACAAATGCACCACTGTACAGCCTCTACAGCTGAAACCATTATGTATGTCATCTATACATGAAGTGCATCTTTAATTTAATAGCTTTCACTGTCCTCATTCTGAAACCAGTGTTGTTGAGTCACAGCTCAACAGCCGTTCATTTTGTGCGTGTTTGACAGGTGAGAGTAGAGTGTTTTAGGCTAGTTTAATGGGCATGTGGTGCTGAAATAACAGCCTAGAGCGCCACATAATATTGACCTGAAAGTGACATAATACGGGTCTACCTAATAATAATAATACCACAAGCTGCAGATATGTGTTGATACTGTTTTATATAAACAATCTAAAGTGCATGTTAAGTGTAAACCCACCATGATGTCACCCACTGGTCTGTGGACTACCAATCTGAAAATGGTCTGGCATCACAGTTGTCACCGTGCTGGTTTTTTTGTAGCCAGAAGTGACCATATCTAGAAGAAAGGCCGGAGCTGGGGAGGATATCTTGATTGGATCTGATGCATGCAAGGACACCCCATGATAGTGACCTGTCAATCACAAGGAAGCCACTAAAGCATAAAAAAATAACCCGCAATGTAACTCAGCAACTGTGTGACATCATCACTGGAGGCAATTTATCAGATTACATGCATCTTTCTCTGGAGCCACAGAAAAAGGCCATATACTACTTTTTCACTCCCCAATACCTGTAAATACACTTTAATGTGTAAAACTGGTGGAGTCACCCTTCAACAGAAAAGTCAGTAGTACAAACTGGGGGTGTGTGATTTTACCAGCATGGAGGGTCCAAAGAAGGATCAATTTTGAAAATGTTTTCTTGTCTTGTGTGAATCACTGACGCTAAAAACTTTTGCCAATCAAATTACATAATAAATTAATCAGAAATATATTTTTTAACAAAGTAAGAAAAGATATTTTAATAGAACGCTCTTTTGGTGCTATTTTAATTCATGCAGGACAAACCAAATCAGACAATCAGTCACAACACTGTAAAAGGAAACTCTACCTGAGTAGAAAGTTGAATTTCCCCGCAGAGCTTTTGGACAGTCATGACCATTAGAGGTATGTGTTCACTCTGCCTGCAGTGGGGAACCGAATAATTCAATTGATCCCTTTTCAAAATTAATTGCTGTTGAACAAAGGAGCACTTAGCCAACAAATGGCAGTAATCCACAGGAGACAAGGAGTTAAAGCATGGCCTGAAGGTATGTGAGCATGTGTCTGTGTGTGTGAGCCTTAAGAATATATGTCTTTAACGTAGTACTGATACGTTATTTACACACCAATGACTTCATTCACCAGAGCGATGACCTGCTTTTGCTCAGCCAATTAAACATGGAAATATCATTTCTGTTGCTTCCATTTGGAAGACACGCGTTGAATAAAGTCACTGACAGCGTCTTTGAACGTGGAATATTCAGACATCGTTTTCAGATTCTGTAAGATGACACACAGTAGGTAGATAGGCGTAGAGGAAGATATAGGCGAGAAGGAGAAATAAGACATATTAGAGACAAAAACAGCAAGATGAGGAGCAGCGGAACGAGGTTGAGGATAAAAATATGAGAAAGGAGTCGGGGTCGGGTGTGCACCCGAAGCCTAGAGGGCAAAAAGGGAAGACAGGATCAGACAGGGGCAAAAACAGGGCAGGAGGTTAGCTTTCACATTGGATCCGAGGAAGCACTGATGGCTGCTCCTGCGATTCAACTAATACCACATCTATGGATGTGTTACATCTCAGAGAGCAAACGCAGGCCTCAAGCAGCACATTTAAACCCCCCGCTGAGTCTACAGGCATATAGGATGAGGAAAGTAGGTGAGAGGTGGAATGGGGAACAAGCAACACGGCCGTGTGACGGAGATCATTTATACCTCATCACCCTCTCTTTCTCTCTCTCTCCGTCACTCCCCCCTGTTCTGCATACAGCCTCCCTCTCTACAGACTTGGTGATAAGTCATTATGCCAGACCACACTTGGATAATTGGGGCAAGAAAAGGAGAGGAGTCTGCGCGAGGGGAGGGGGGTGGCCCCGTGACCTGCATTTCTCTTCATCTCTTGAAACCCATTAGCCACAGCAAGCAGCTGTATTTGCAGCATTTATATTTAGATTCCATGAATGCAAATATTTCATAACATAATCACTGTTATCCTGCCAGCGCGGCTTCCTGAGGGACTCGGAATCTCAGTCTGTACATGGGAACAGACAGCATACAAATGTGTGCCACTGCAGGGTGTCATGTTTTCACAATAGTTTCCTTCGGTATTTTGTTTGTGTGACACTGTTAATTTATGTACCCAAGATGCACAACGACAGCAGGTTAAACTTGAACCAGGAACTCCGTCTGTTTAAAAAGAGTTTGGGTGAGAGTGCGAAATAAGTACATCCGATATGCAGGATCAATGCATAATGTGTTCCTGTTAATCATAACATACATATTAGCCCCAAAGCGGTGAGTTTTACATATCAATCTGATCGTTTGAAAATCCTATAAGAGAAACGTTTGGGATCAGAATCTGCATTTCTGTATCGATCCTGCACCACTACTCTCTAGCCTCGTGTTAACTTACATTAAAAATGTGTTCTAGGCAGTAAGGCATACAGATTCTAAGTTGCGGGGAAAGGGAGGACTGGTATGCATGTCTAAAAAGATAGTTTCGAAGTTGTATTTCTTTGTATTTCGTGTCTGTTAGGATAAACATGTCCGGTTTCATCTCTAAAACAAAGACTAAATTGATATTGATCTTCTCATTTGACCACAGGTCAGAGGGCAAGCAACTCAACCCAAAATGTTGGAATGTTTCTGTTGATCATCCTGTGTCCCAAGATTTAATTTGTATTGACTGCTATTTTTAATGAAATCGCAATCCTTACAAATGAGTTTGTTCAAAACCTGCATGATCGTCTTACTGCTCATGTTTCTTTTCTAAGAAACATTTCTAAATGTCTTTTCTGATGTCTGATTCCCGATGTGCTCACTGTAATGCCTTTCCCACCAATAGAAAAGAAGGCTCACGCTATGAAAAATAAGATGCGAGATCTCAAAACACTGATGAAGAAAGTGACAGAGAAAAGATTACAAGCAATGACAGGGAGGAGCGCCATGAAAGAGAAATAGGTTGGGAGTAAACAGGCCCACGGCGTCTGACAACTCCACGGCATCCCCCTTACACACACACATACTGTAACAGTGGCTAACAAAAGCTATCATGCATAAAGCCTCGCTCGCCACTCTGGCCTCCGGCTTTGGGGATTGTAGATGCTGTCATTTCTAAATCGCTCGGGGGAATCTTTGCCTCGAGATAAAATAAAGACATAGAGGGAAGCTTGAGGTTCAGCAGACCGGATGGAAACACACTACATCGACTCATGATGTTGTGAGATTAAGTCTTGTTCATGGTCCATTATGCTCTCATCTACTCCATTTCTCTCTATATTTTCTGTTACACTCCACTCTACATAATGTGACAGAAGTAAAGTGAAAACTGATCTATAATATAGGCTGCGCTTTGAACATCAGACATCAGCTCAGAACAGCCCTGAGGGGTCGGAGATGGAAACTGCGCTACTCATATTTGGCTGTAATATAAAAAACAAAGATTAAGGTGGTCAGGGGAAACATTTTGGGGGGAAATATGCTCGTTTGTTGTCTTAAAAGATAGTTTTAATGGTGTGTTTCTTTGTATTATTTGAGTCTGTTACGCTTAAGGCATCCGGTTTCATCCAGAGAACAAAGACGAAATTGATATTGATCTTCTCATTTGACCGCAGGTCAGAGGGCAAACATCTATATTACCCAAAATGTTGAATGTTTCTTTTAATTATCCTCTATCCCAAGCTGTTTCGACCTTTCATGCTGAATTGAATCAGACTGATTGCCATTTAATTAGAAATATTTTGTCTATAACCTTGATTAATTACAAAACAAACGGTGTGATGACTGTTTTCTTCTCTTTGGAGAGACATTAAGCATTCTCAGAAAGATAGTTCATGCCATTTCCATAATGGCCTCACAACCAAAACACTGCCAAACTAATTTGTTTTAATCCCTCCTCATATTCAATCCATTTTCAACTGTGTTGGTCAAGCAAAACCTTTCAGCAAAAAACGGCTGAATATTCATTCTGTCCTTGAGGCATACGTCTCGTAATACAAAAACGTGCATTATGTTCTGAATCCGCTAAGGAAGTTGTGATGGGTATGACAAGTAAGAGATGCCCTGAATCACTTGAGCCATTTTCCACCTTCCTGATGCATACATCACATTTTCTCTGCCAAACCTTGGGCTGCTGGATTTTTTCTCACGTCTAATTAATGCAGATTTATGGCACATGCATGCATGGAGACTCTCACTCAGATACACACTCTTGGGGGAATAAAAATGCTTACAAACACAATCTCGCTTTCTCTCTACTCCACCCCATCCCATCCCAGCACACACACATCCACGCACACACACATATGCAGTACATGCATATCATCCCAGCTTAATCTAATCCATTAGTCATATTAGGCAGATGTGATAGTTTATATAGACCAGACATCTCTATCTACGAGGAGCAGATGTTGAGTTCTCCAACCACAACTGGAGCCTAAATGCATATTATTACATTATTACACATTATTTATCATTACGACTCCACTTACTGCAGAAAGCAAGAATATCAGCATAACATCTTATTAGAAATCCTCCCACGATGCAGCTCTGTATCGTTCGGGGTGTGTGCGTAACTACCGGAGTGTTTTTGTGTGAGTTTCAGCAGCCAGCTGAGTGGCTGCGGTGGGCATTGGGCCTGAGACAGCTGGTGTAATGACATTTTCACAGCGAGCGACGGAACAGCGTGTTATTTTCTTCCACGGATGGTGAGCCCACAGATTTAGAAATGCTCGAACAGGCATTCCCATTCAAATCAATATTCTCAACAGAGGTCATTTGGGCTGGTGCGCTCGAAATGAGATGGAGGGGATGAGAGGATTATCAGTGTGTTCGAAAAAATCAGCAAAGTGTTTGAGACTTGTGTTTAATGTGATACTGAGGAAAAGTTTCATTTCGCTTCATTTCATTTCGCCGACCCTGCCAGAGGACTCTGGCCTGAATCGTACTGGCTTTATCTTAACGCGTCCTCGTGCCCCGAATAAACAATGCTGATGATGTTGAAACGCCTCATGCAGCAGATGCAAAGTCCCACCAGGATGAGCAGTTACTACTGATTCGGAGCTGCATGATGGTGGCACATGCGGCTCATGTGGTGTTGTTGCCATGGACAAGTGCCCGGAGATTTAGCGTCCCACTGTTTCCCTCCATCTCAGCGAGATCACACGCGTTCGGCTGCACCTGGGCCACATTTTAAATCTGCAAAGCCATTGAATTCAGCTCGGTTTGATGCAAGCGCAGGTAACATATTCACATAGTTGGTTTAATATAAAAACTACTGCTAGATATTGGCAGTAAATAATGAAAAGGCAGCTGCTTTCATCCTTTCTGTATATATTGATTCCATGCCAGGCTGATACAAGCCGAGTCAAGAAAATAAAAAGACTATCAGGCTAAATTCATAAAAGTGGATCTTATCAACAGCACTCACTGGATCAATGAGCTGGATGGATGTAGGTATGATGGACATCCTATACCTTGAATTTGAGGCCTGCATGTGACCTTCCTATTCATTCACTCTGCAATCATCACATGCATTATACTCACAAATAGACCCTTCCCACTTATATATCTATATCTTTTTTTGAATTATAGTAGTTTCTATGATAATAAGATCGATCAAAACTCATATAGCAGCCACATAAAGTGTGCCGGCCAGATTGCCACAAAATATCTGCATTCAAGTGGCTCAGCAGTGGGGATATGGCTTATCACAGCTCTGCAGCAGTTACAGTGCTCACTGGAAGAAAATGTAAAATGCGTGACTGATTAATCTAGCAATAAAAACAAATAATGGTCCAAAGTGAGTCCACAGAGATTCTGTTGGCTTATTTTGATTGACCAGCAATGAAATACTGATGTATGAATGTGGGAAGCAACTTAATCCTCACATTCGAAAAGCTGTGCTCAGAAAATGGGCAATAATTGTGCTGTCATCAAAACGGTCATTGACTTATTTTCCTCTGTCTAAAAGAATCAATGCCTCTGCTAATCATTTAAGCTTATTTATGCCTATTTATTTACCGAAGCACCTTCTGCACTGGCAAAGTGTTGCAGTTTGTTTTTGCCTTTTTCCTGGTTTTCGCTGCTGCTGCTGTGAATGGAGCCGAGAGAAATCAATGCGGATATTTGTTGTCTTTGAACAGCAGGAGGGTAAAAATTGATCCCATTTACATAAAATAAATGTTTTACTGCCATCTATCTGGCACCGTGAAAGCAATAATTTACTCCTTAGACAAATGCCATTCTTATAAACTGTCAAAAAGATTCCCGTTTTACAATAGACACACCACTGTGATAAAATAATCACTTACCCTAAACCAGACTAAGCCGCCTGAATAGCAATTGATGTATTGTATTCATTATTGTCTACCTGAATAGCACATAATATTCCAACAGGTGGACCGACACATAATGGATCTCTTATTGCTTTATATTTCTCACTGTCTGTAGTAAACAAGAATAAACTTTTGCTTAGACTGGAGATTGCTTATATGTCTACAACAACAAATCACTTTGACAAATTGCTTCGTGAGGGCAGATGTATCACCCCCCTTTATAGTGAATACCAGTTGTTACCATCAGGATGGACGCACTTCCTGATGAGATGAGGCACATGTCCCTTGCATTTTGTTGCACTTTTTTCATTGCTTGTGAGGTTTTTGTGTTTTCAAACAGAAATGTCAAACATTCGCTGTATACAGATTCTTAAATGTAATGATTTGCTGCTTTTCATTGTCTTTTTCTGATAGTAAGTGAGGAGTCTTTGAATCTTGGACTGTTAGTTGGATAAAATAAGTAATTTCAAGACATCTCTTTGGAAAATAATTGTTAGTTGCGCCCCTGGGATCATATTTCAGGAGGAGGAATCACATGTAGAGTTTCCCTGTAATGTTCCAAGTAACTTTAACAGGGAGTTGAAGTTTCTGTTTTTCCCTTGAAGCTGATCTGTGACTCAGCAGGCATTCTCGAAACATGGTGTAGTTTTTGCTGGGTTTTGTGTCAAAGCTAAATTGGTATCTACTGCTGTGCTATTTGGTCAAAATATAGGCATTGAAAAATCCTTAGTTTCTTATTAGCGTACCATGACTTTCGCTTATTGGCCAAAGCTTTGTGGGAGTCCAGTCTGAAAACTAGATTCCTCACGTCACTGACACAAACAGGTCCAAGAAAATAGCAACTAAGCTATGCAATGCTCACAGAATGTCGACAACAAAGCACTGACTACAACACTGACTACCATCAGCTCCACCACACAAGCTTCAACCATCATCGGAGGTTAAACATTTGGCTTAGCATTTCAGGATTTATACACTGGTTTTAATACTCAGAAAAGCCACTGCATATTTTAAAAGAAGCTCCTTTCTAGGCCAAAACAGTTTTAAAAATAACTTCCTCATCTCAACAAACTTTGGAGGGAAAAGGGAACTTCATGTCAGCATCTGTTTACTTTCTTGGGAGAAACTTCCAAGTTATGAAATCAAGTTTTTCTTTTTTTTTTCATTTTGCTTTCTCATTCTCTTTTTTTTCTCCTCACTGCAGACCTTTGAAGTACTTTGACGCGCCGAGGCCAAGTCGCAACAGCCTTGACCCCAGAAGCAGAGGAAGGAAGTGGAAGAATAAAGTGCTTATGAGAGAGACAATTTTTCTTTTTCGCTCTCTCTCTTAAGTTGTTCAACAGCGAGCTACACACGAGGATGCTGACATTTTCACTTGACTCACAAAGGCATCCTCCTTCTGCCACACAAATAAAATTTAAAGATTCCGACTCTCTCATTCCCTCTTGCTTTTCTCCTCAGGGACGGCACCATCAACAAGTCCCTGAAGCATCTTTAGCAGCCTCTGGGGATAAACGCAGGACTGGCTTGCCTACGAGTGCCGCTGTGTGTTTCGCCACCTGGGTGTAATGGTGTGTGTCTGTCTGCAGTCTTTCTCCCAGTATCTCCAGCTGACATTATATAGCAGCTGGTCTCTGTTCTCCCGTTTATAAAAGGAGAAAACCTCACTTGATCATGATTCATATTCTTCTCCAGCAATCTCAGAAAAAACAGACTGCAGTTGAGCTAAAACCAAAAGAGAATGTTTTAAAAAAAATAAAAAAAATGGCTTGGCCAAATGGTTCCAGTGAGAAGTAATAGCTTTTTCATATAAAAGTCAAGTTCAAGTTAATATATCCACCAAGAGGACATTGACAGCTCACTTTTTAATGAAAAACATTTGATTAAGCTGTTTACACGAGTTTAAATGCAATTTCCAGGTGTTAGTCTCCAAATCCTGCCTATTTTTTGATATATTGTGATAAACTACTCAAATTTTATACGCAACCTATATTTCAATGGTGTTCGTCTTTCTTTTTTTCAGTTATTAAATTACTGAATATGAATTCGGGCTGGATCCACAGGCCCAAAGTCCTCCGTCCATTCATCAAGGATAAGAGTAATTGGATTTTGGTCAGGCAAAGGACAAATATGGGCCAACCAGAGAGGGCCTGGGTGTTTAGCCATGCAGGAGAGGTAGAGGGGCTCACACTCTGACCTTGACTGATCACGGCGCAGTCTGGTTCAGCAGGAGTCAGCACTGCAGAACGCGCAGGTGTGAGACTTTAAAGAACATTTCTTTGGAGTAAAATTTAAACTAGAAGCTTATTGGGGAAACTTATTTTTTCCTCAATAACATTTCAAATATTTGCATGGCTCAGCACAGTCTGTTCCTGACTGATCATGTTCTCTTCTGGAGGAAACCTGATTCAGAGGAGTCAGTGAGCCAGGAGTTTGCTGTTTGCTGTTGCCATCTTGGTTTGGTAAAAGTGACCGGATCTGGGCGAGAGTATGAAGCTTGGGAGGATATCCTGTTTGAATCTGACTTTGAACCTGAGAACACACTGTTATTGATCACAAGGTAGATAAGCCCCAAATCATACCCTGCTTTATCATCTATTGTTCTCTAAATGGGGCCATAATTTAAAAAAAAAGAACTTCTTGCTGTGTTGAAGAAGACTTGAAACAAGAAATTGAGACCAAAAACTAATTGGAAAACCTTTTACTGAGGTAATAAATCAAGTAAGAAGTTGGGTCATTTTCTCGTAAGCTTACATACAAATCGGACTTCTTTTTAAAACCAGTGGTGTCACCCCCTGCTGGCCAAGAGAAAGACTGCAGGTTTAAGACACTGCCACATTGGCTTCAGTTTTTAGACTAGAACCTCTGTCCATATTAACACAGTCAATACATAGGATTAAAAAAATATCCATAATTAAAACTAGATACATTGCAAGGAAATAGGAAACATTGGGAGAATCTCATTGAAATTGAGCTGTTCACCTCAATTAAGAAGCATATCATTAGAGGGAGAGTCATCCGCTTGCTTTTTCTGTTTTCTGTTTTTTTTTCTGTCATGGGACTGCAGAAACAAAGGACCAAGGATGCGTATGGACGCGTATGTAACCTTTCTGCTGAGGCCTGCAGGGGTATCTACAATACGAAGCATCATAAATCGCAACTACTGTACTACAATGGAGCGGATACAGAGATGAGTGCACAGCAGTAAAAGGAGAGGGGAAGAGAAACAGAGAAGAAGGAGGCGCCCACCCTCAGGTTAAAGGATAAAAAAGTTGCTGAGTGGAGTGTCAGACGTTATAATAGAGGTCAGAATGTATTAACTGGCTGAGCGGATCATCAGCGGGGCAGTGAGGGGCACAAAGAGCAACGAACCACACAGAACAATCTCACTTTTAATATTCTTACAGAAGTCCTACACTGGATCCATCAGGAAAGAGAAAAAAAAAAGCTTGTTGGAAAAGAGGACGATCCTTCAACAAAGATAAATGTCTCATTATGAGGGCTGCAACTAGCCGTTCTTTTCATTTAATCTGCTGTTCATTTTCCTGATTAATTACAAAAATGTAAAATAATGACGCCAACCACAATTTCCCAGAGCCCGGAGCGACGTCCTTAAATTGTTTCAAATTTTCCAACCAACAGTCCAAAACTCTCTTCAAAATGAAACAATTGATTGATTATCGGAACAGATTGCGCCTCATTTTTCTTACGATCAGTTGACAGCTCTACATCACCCTGCTGCGATCAGCGGCTATATCAACTCTCTCCGCCATCATTTAACACATCATCCCTGTGTCTTTAATCAACTTCACGGGATTTATGATTATTACTGAACCCAAATCCACTGACTCATGTGACTGACTGACACCCCAGGATTAATAATTGTGAGAGATAGACAGAGAAAGAGCCGGAGAGACCCCACGTAGACCATCTGACACCCCATGATTAGTGTGTGTGCGCGACCTAATCTCTTCAGACTGATACCCCGTGATTACACATGGGGGGCTCTAAAGTATGTTTGTGTCAGTGTGCGGGTGTGTACGTGCGGCGGGGTGAAGATTAACAATCATCATTAACACAACACATGTCCATTAATCCTCTTCATAAAGCCTGCTATTATTGTACTGAAAAGTTCAGCTGCTTGTCAGCGCCCGAGCTGCGCCACACTCCTGCCACGCTGCAGGAAATACGCTGCGCCGTGCATATAAATTTTAATGGACAGATTGATGCACATTTGATACGCTTCCAAAGCAAAATGACTCACACAGCCTCATTCAATTCACTGTCATCTGAGTGACTGCTTAAGATTGGAGCCGAGACCTTGCACACTGCAATGTTGAGTCACTTGATACCTTCGTGTACGTTGCACAGAGTTCAGAAAACAACAATATCATGCAGTTTTCTTTTAATGTCATTTCTATGTGTTTGTGCTGCCATGTTACACACGATCAATCTGAAAGACCACTAAGACCCATTATGTACGATCAATGGCTTGAAGAATCGACTCGACTCGCTGGCCAGTAGTCAGGGGAATATGTGTGTACATCGAGTATGCTAAGATAAATTCAGGTAACACACAGTGATGTCTAGTGCTGAAATGATTACTCAATCGCGCGCGGAGATATATAAATATCAAGCTTCCACGTTACTATTTCAACGGATGATGAAAAAACGAAACGCCGCGTGTGGCGGTCGGTCTTGATTCTGGCGCACCGCCACAAATTAGTCAATGTGTGGGAAACACTGAGATGTGTATGGCCGTTGTCAAATCAAATCACCCTTTTTTCGAAAACATATCAAGTGTTTCCTTAACCTCTGGCAGATACATAATTAAGATGCATTTGGTTTCCTGCAAAGCACACTTCTGGCTCATCAAAGCTAGGACAAGTCAGAATGTAACTAAGACTCAAAACACACTTTATCTAACAAACCCAGCAAAAGCAGTGCAAAAATCCAGCGGAGTGGTTAAGTGGGCCAAATGTTTGATTTAAAGCACAGTCCTCCAACTTCAGTGGCTCCATTATATAAGCTGGTGTCCTGATGTAACATCATGCACACAAGATTCAAAGATTCAATTTATTACCATGAAAAACAAACTGTATATTATGGCAGTAAATTCAGACAAAATATAGCTGAAATCATTCATATTCACGGAGAGTCAAGTGGTTTATATTGGCAGCTCTTATGTGCACAAAGTGTGAATATAAAGTCTGTAACCCAGAGTCGGTGCCCTTCACTCTCCCACACTCGCTTACTGTATTCTTCTTTCTAAATTTCACCTCTGCTTCTTTATCTTGTCCTCTCCTCTCATATTCTCATCCCGTCTACTTTCATATTTCTTCTGCCATACTGTCCGTATGTCCCTCTTCCTTCTCATCATCCATCCTCACGTAACTCGCAGCAAGCGATCAAAGCATTCATGTGACCAACAGCTACACATTGTGAGCATTTGCTACCTGCTGATCCACAGAGAACACCTTTGTTTGAGATCTGTATTGTATACTGAACTGTATTGCTGCCTTCAAGTGCAGGACATAATCTCCCTAAAGTCCTTAAAGCTGCTTCTCAAAATTGTCTCTTTCACGTAAATTATTAATTGTTGATGTGTGTTTGATGATACAACAATCACATCTCTTCATCTATCAGAAGTTTACCAAACAAAAAGTATCTGCGTCAGCAGGACTGTGTGAGTGCAGTTTGATCAGATCTGATTCACAGTAGCCTGGAGACATAAAGAGACAACCCCACACCTGTCAACAGTTTTTGATTCAGATTTTGCTAAATCCCAATTACTGCTCATTGGTGCGTTGCTTCTTTCAAGTGAGTCCTGCCAATTTTACAGAAGTGAGAAGAAAACAGTCAAAACCAAAAACAATAAAGAATTCTGTGAAACTTTGGCAGAAAATGTCCCTGTTCTTCTGTTCTTCCTTTTTTAAACCTGGCAGCTACATAATCCCAGCGTTGGGGCCAACGCCTTCCAAAAGCAACATGTTAAAGTAACACATTACTTTTAGCAGTAACAGAGTAATGTAACATGTAACCAATGATATTTCAGTAATATATTACTACAGTTATGTCACACAGTCTATTACTATAAAATGAAGGAAACTAGTAATACATAACATACTGCATTTTGAAAGTAACTTGCCAAACGTTGAATAAATCACAATGGACATTAGCCACTGAGTGACGCCGCTGGAGGCACTTTATCAATTTACATGCAGCATAATCTGCAGCCACAAAAGGCTTTATAGTGCTTCTGTCACATATGCAGTAGTACTGCCCAAGACTTGTAAAAAAATATGACAATAAACATGATTTTTTCTTTTGAGCAGAGTGATGAGGAGAAGCTGTGCATCAGGGACAGAATTGATCTAAGCCGAGTTCATACATGTTGTTTGCATGTAAAAATAGCATCGCTGCTCTTGTTGCTTAACGTCAAAACACAGGAAATCGGAGCGATCGAAACCAGAGGTGCTATTTCTGTCTTTCTCTACATCTCTACCTCTGTATTTATGGAAACCTGTAAAAACAACATTACAAACAGCAGTTAAAGGCAACGTTTTTGCTATCGATGAGCAGCATGTCACAGCGTATGTGGCAACCTGAAGACTGACCAACGCAGCTCCAAGTCATCCACTTCTCAAACACCGAGATTAGAGTCTAAACCAAGAATTGATAAACACAGGATATGTATGTATGTATGTATGTATGTACGTATGTATGTATGTATGACTGAGATAATACATATAGTTTTATATTATTCCAACAGAATTAACTGAATATACTGAACATAAGGATCCAGAACATGTTTTAGCAAATACGCTTCTATGTAATCTGTTCCTTAACACAGCAATTAAATACTGTCCAGGGCACCTCAAGGACACAGGAAGATGCCTTCAGGGTGCAGCTTGGGATTTTCACTATTAGCCTGTTGAATGTGTGCCAAAAAGCCTTCCCCACAATGAGAGAAATTCTGTTTTCTTGAGTTATCTAAAGTAATATCTTGTTAGCGATGTGAGCGAAGCCAAACTACAACCTCACACACCCATTTCTCTTTAGGTCCAAGTACCTCATTGAGTTCGATTGCAGACAATGAGCCGAATTCCAATAGGCAGTAGCCGGTGTTGAATTAGCATGGATAGAAGGGCAGCCTTCATTAAGGGCCCTGTGGTTTGTCTGCGCTGATAAGGGCCCGGCCGGGGAGGAGACGGGCGACACATCAATCCTACACAATGAGCAATGTGTGACGTGCTCGAGCCCCGGCGTAGATTAAGACTTAATGAAAACCAAATCAGACGAGGAAGAGGGAGAGAGGGAGAGAGGGAGAGAGGGAGACGCAGAGACGGAGCTACGGAGATAACTGGGTGAGCACAGGGAGGGCAGTCGGTCCCATCTGAAGGAGACACAAAGTTAGACGGGATAAGCAGAACCTTGTCAGGGCGGAGTGTGTGCCTGTGTTTGGGAAAGGGGTTAATTGGATGAAGAGGAGAGGACAAAATCGTTGCGTGTCAAAGAGAAGTCAAGGAAATGGGCTGGAAAAGTTAAGCAAAGACGGCACAGCGTCCTTCAGACAGGTGTTCCCAGAAGACGACTGTCATGAGTTTTAAAGGGATAGTTCAACATTTTGATAAATCTACTTACTTTTACTTCTTACTTCTTTATAACAGTGAGCTAAATAAACTGACTGGAGCCTCATGTCGGTGCACTACAGAAATATTTTGACATTTCTGGAAGTGCCCTCATTCGCTTTCTTTCCAAGAGTTTAGATGGGAAGGTCAATGCCACTTTCATGTCTCTAAAGTAAATATGAAGCCAGAGCTTAGCCTAGCTTAGCATATAAGCTGAGGCAAAGGGAAACCATCCACCTGGCTCTTAGCAAAGTTTCAAAATATCTTTGGCATATCCAAGTTAAAAAAAAAAAACGCCTGTACTTTGTGTAATTAATCCGTACAGAAAGTCCTGGGGTACTGGGAGAGCTGAGCATAATGGACACTAAATTTAATGACCTACAGGGCTGAATTGTGCCCACAGTCGCACCAACACAATACTTGCTGCCAAGGTGGAACATAACAAGCTGAGAGGTGTGGGAGAGGGAGACAGTTTGGTGGTGATGGTTGGTGGGTGAGCGTGAACCGCGAGAGTGTGGAAGTGTGGAGGACGGGGGTGACTCAGTGGTGAGCCAGACACCTTCGTTAACATACACACAGGTCTGCATTTGTGCGTGTGTGCGCCACCACTGCAGCATCATTTCCCCCCTCTACAATCCACAGCATGGTCTGATTTTTATTTCTTTTAAAATATCTTAATATGGGGACTATCATTTACTATAAAAACCTAAGTCTAGTTTAGTTTTAGTCAAATTTTTTGGCTACACTTAGTTTGTATAACCAGTTGTTAGTCTAAGGCAACATTATGAATGGTAGTCCCAATTATCGCTCTCTCCTTAGATACGTTTTTGACTCTCTAGCTGTTGTACCACTGTATGTTCCACTATATTCGACACCTCGGCACTAGCTTTGCAGCTGGGCAACTAGAGTGGAGTGGGTTTATTTGAGCTGCTGAAAAAAAGGTTTATGAGAGCAGTAAAGTTGAACTAAAACACTCAAAAATCTCCATTAGAAGCTCAAAAAACTAAAACACCTTTCACATTAGAAGTAGATATTTGATCAATTGCAGATATTAAAATGTTGTTTAGTGCTGCTCTAAATGACTGAACTTTTGTAAAGATGTGTTGTGTAACCTTAAACATCGAAGGACAATCAGCATAGTAAGGTATACACATTTCAAAATTATAAGAAAAAAAGGACTTCAGTGCACCAGTTTCAACAATCAACAAATATTTCATTATTAGAAACACTGTCAGTCTTTATCATTATCCTCAGTATCGATTCATGACATGTCACATTTCACGTTCTCCAACAAGGAGAGGAGCATAAAGCTTCGGAGAGGATGAGAGGAGCTGATTGGGATCACTTCTTGTTTAATGAGGTGACAACCACATAGTGAAGGATGAGTGTTTTCTCATCAGCAGTACAATTCAGATTTAGGCCTGTTTAGATGGAGGTCACTGGGTTTTTAATAACGGGCTGCATGGTCTGCTGGGTTTACTGTGTGTGTGTGTGTGGGTGTGTGTTTGTGTGTTGAGGGGCTAGACATGAGCTGTGTGCGTGTAACATAGACACGGGGGCGAGGGGTTGCTTTGAATAGTTAATCTAGATATCTTTACTGATTAATATGTTTAGTAGCGGCGTACCCACTCACCCCTTCTCACACACACACTTTCACTGCGAGGATCCTTACTGAAAAACTGTATTTGGTGCGCCGACATTACACACAAACACACGAAAAAACACACATTAAGATGTATGGGCTACGCAAGGCTGATTAGGGAGAAAAAATCCGCGGCTCAGTGAAATCCTGTCCAATCTCAAACAAGAGCCCACAATTACAGCCAAAGCACAAGACCAAGCAGCTAAACAGACAATGAAAGAACCCGATGAAGTGTGTGTGTGTGTGTGAGCCTGTGGATAAAATCTGCTTATGTGTTCATGTTTAGTGTCCATGTCTTTGTGAGGAAAATACTGCTTAGGCGTGCAAACTGGTGTGTTTGTCTGTGCCAAGTCTGTATAGTATATGTGTGTGTGTGTATCAGATGACAGTTGCTACGCTACTTTTTCTCAATTCAGACAAAGCTGGAGTCTCAGCAGCATCCTATGTCCTTTGCATTGCTTCACTGCATAGACACTCGCACTCGCGCAGGGGAATATCGTCCATTTCCCCTACCTCAGCGTGACATTGTGTGTGCGTGCGTGCATCTCTATGTATGTAAATGGCGCCTCCTTTCCATGTGACAGATGGGCTCCCACAGTAGCGGTTCACATGGGGGCGGCGGAAAGTCACTTTTGGATGCAACAACCTTCACACCTCCCAAGATTTTTTTGGACGAGGGGGATTCCTGTTGAACTGGACAGACTCAAGATCTGCGCAAGTGCATTGGCAGGACGCGCCGGGGTGTTAGAACACCGAACCGTGCCAAATAAGGCCGAAGCGGGCCAAAGCAAACCGAGCGTCAGACCAAAAGCCTGTGCAGAGAATTAGTTTTAAATTTTATGTAAATTGCTTTGGTAAATATGGCTTCAGATGCAACTGCCAGACCAATAAAGCACAGAATTAACATGAATGTAAATTCTAAATTGAATTGTAAATTGTGAAGTGAAGGAAGCGGAAACAGATGGCAGCCACAGAAGGTAAGGACAGGGCAAATGGACACCCTCGTCTGTGCCGTCTCTGCTAGTGCTTCTGCTTCCAGGCAGTTGTCTTTGTCAGATTTTGGAAACGCCGGTCAAAATTCGCCTCGCTGTAGCTGTCTCAGACTCTGTCTGATGTACAGTCCATCACTATGCTGCCAGCAAGTATGAGAGACACTGTCTTCAGTATAACTTGTCACTCACAAAGACAGAGAACTATTATTGAAATCTAATAGAATAATGACAATATTTCATGTCATATTTCAATCATTATGGCCAGAAGCTGTGCAGTGTTTTAGTGTTGCAGAGAAGTTGAAAAGGTGTGTTTAACAAAGGTCTGTTTAACTATACTGTCGCTATTTTTTCAAGGTTGTTCAAGCTAGTCTACTCCACATTACAGCATTTACACTTTCATGAGGTTGTTTTACATCATTGTTGCAGGTATGCACTGAAAATGTATTTTGACTGACCCGGTGACATGAACACAAGTGATGAAATAGAGTGAAATGCTAATGACAGGTTTCATAAAAAATCTAATTAACATTTCAAAAAAACCTGAGAAGAGACTGTATCCAATTACTTTTACTGCACTCTGTTATACAGATGGATGCAATTACACTATATAATTAACTACTATTACAGATTTTTAGCTTCGAGTGCGGGTTTTACTGCCCATTTACACAAAACATAAGTAGCCCAGATGGAGAATGTTATTATAATTCACAATCTGTGTGGTATACTTTTTTCTATTTTTCTCCAGTTCTACTGTCAAAACAAGTTTTTCCTCACAGGCCACTGTAAGCTATGTCAAAGGACTACAAATGTGCTGTATTTCTGATTTGGTATTGAAATACAATCATTTCACAAATGCACCACTTCTTGCTACTCCTACTTTTTCCTCACCTAACTGTCCATTTTCTAACATACTAACATATTGTAGTTAAAGTATTAAACTGATTCTGTTGCAGCTATGTTGCTATTTAGCTATGTTGAATATCATTTTCATTTCATTTTATTTTGTAGATTATATCCCGGTGTGTCATTTTCTGCATTCCACTTCCTGTCTTTGACTCTTTCTCGCTTTTCTTTGTAAACTGTGTTTCATTTTTTATTCAGTGTGTTTAAGCCTGTGTTTTTCATTCACTGTGTTGGTTCATTTGCATTTCTTGAGTTTTCTGTGTCTGTTCCACGGTCCTGTTTTGCTCCTCATGTTCCCTCTGTGATCCTGCCTGTGTTCTCAGTGCCTCAGCGTTTTTTACTCTGTTTGTTTTTGTATTTTTTATGCATCATTAGTTCACAGATTTGCCCCAGCCCCATGTTCTTGGATTACATCTTACTTTATTAAAGCTTGCTTTTTGTTTCTCCTCCTGGATGAGTGTATTGTGTTTGGGTTCTAAGATACACATAACACTTCTAGAATAGTTGACTTGTCTAAGTTTAAATATCCATCTAAATGTCAGGGAAATCATGTCTTAGGAACATCCCTACTTATAACATCGACGAGAAGGCCAGAATAGCAAGATCGAGACACAGGAAGCCCCTCAGAGCGTCACAGTCTTATGTCAGATCAGCACCTGGAACATATGAGGCAGGAGCCTCCTCTCTGAAGCAGCAGGAGAGGAAGCGAAGCAGATAGAGGCTGTTTATAATGATAATTAGCATTGCATAACAACTGTATGCTTGCTAAAGACCCACTCTCCTGGGTGATGTAGCCCAGTCTCAATCACTTTACGATGGGCTTCTCTGCTTTCTCACTTCTTCCTTTTCGTTTTTGGCCTCTCTATGTCATTAACTTTGCAGTTATTTCACCTTTCTTACGTCTCCATGTCCCTTTATTTGTGCACTCTTCGTCTCAATCTCTTCACTGATGCATTCTTTGTGTGTTAGACATCTCAAGTGATGCTTTCATGCATAACTCTCAGGTGTAATACTCAAATTGTCCTTACAACTTACAATGGGCCAACATCCTTCACCACTTCCTCTCAATTTCATTATCAGCCCCGATTCAACGCACTCTCCCTCGCTTTCCTCCCTCACCCATTCTCTTTCTGCTTCCCCCTCTCTCTCTTTCATCTCTCCCTACTTCTGATGTTATGCCACTGTGCCAATGAGGAGGAGCAGAAGGAGAAAGGAGGAATGAATCTGGGTCACAGGAGGCCATGCATCTCAAGTCTCCACTCAGCCACAATAAAAAGGAAATTGATCTGTGGCTCGCCTGCTCTCCCATTCCCTTTAGCCTCAAGCCCAGATGGACCACACACACACACACATGTGCGCACACAGCTGAGTCAGTCCATGGAAACAGTGTTCATCCGCCACTTGGATCCATCATCCTTTTTCCAAAGCAGCAGGTGCACCTACACTGAGAGCACACAAATGCAGCATGATCCAGACACACTGGGTCTCTTCGCTGCGCACCATCACCAACAACCTGCGCGCCTGAGTTTATGTTCCACTGTGTAATTCTGTTTCCCAATTCAAAACCCTGCAAGTGGTATGAAAGCAATTTATGATAAACCACAATTGACATTTCAGATGGTGAACATACTTTGAAATTCTGTTTGCCTCTCTCTCATCCTTCTGTAACGTTCCCATTCAGCCTCCTCTGCTTCTGTGTCCAGATACTAACAAAGTGTTAAGTAAAGAGTTAGGTTAGCACATATGAACTCAAATCACTATGATCAGTTGTCAAAAGAACTTCAAGATAAACAAAACTAGAGCTGTAGCTGATTATTTTCATTTTAATGATCTCTTCTATTCACAGTTTAGGCGATAAAATATCTGCAAAAAGTGTCAAATTCCCTGCATATGTTCAAAAAGTCTAAGGTGAGGCCCTCAAACTGCTTGTTTTGTCTGACTAACAGTCCATAACTTATTGACAATGGTATTAACCAGAGTAAAGCTGAAAATCCTCACAGTTTAGAAGCTGGTTCAAGACGTTAAGGAGGGACATTTTGCCATGATTTACATGATAACGTTGGTGAAATCTTCTGATCCATCTTTAAAATCACATTTTATAAAAAAAGATATATATGCATAGTTTCAGGAAACCCAAGGAAGAGGTACACAAACTGTTTAACAAATCCACAGTGGCCAGAGGCATGAGCGAGCAGGCGAGAGAGAGCGCGAGGAGGAGGCAGAGAGATGGAGAGAGCTTCGGCAGCCAGGCAGCGAAAAAAGAAAATCTAATCATTTCCTCATTACTATGCTTCCTCGGTTAGTTGGGCTGATTTGGAGAAAACAGATTATGTTCTTCGATCGCTCCCCACGAGTCCTGGTCAACTTTCACCGAAGCATGCGCCATCAGTTGGAATGTTTCAGATTACCCCTGGTGTTACACCTGCAGGTGAACGCTCCGCTTATTACAAGCTGAGGGACTTTATCTAATTTCTGCTGTAATAGCAAAGACACAGTGTTCTCAAACACATGAAAATACACCCATCATTCAAAGACGGAATTGACTAGTGATCGCTTTACGCAGTCTGGGGATAATTAAGAACGTTTGCTGACGTAAATATTTCAATCAGGATAATCACCTGATCATTTGATAATCAGCGTCCACCTCCCAGAGTCCGCCATGACGGACAAACCAAACACTGGCTAAGGTGAGGGCTGTTCAGTTGGCTGCAAATTGCAACCCCACTGCTAGATGCCGCTAAATCCTACTCCACTCACAAACACACACAAACACACCCACACTGGTGTCTTGCTGTCAAAACCCAAGGAACACTTCCTGGATTCCTGGGTGTGTGTGTGTGTGTGTGTGTGTGTCTCTCTTCCATTTCTTTCCCCATGTGTCTCTCCCTCCCTCATCAATGGCTGCTTTAGTCCATTAGTACAAAGGTCTGGGGTCTGCCGGGTGAACGGGGAATGGTCGGGCTCTTCCATTTCTGACTGTGGGGTCACTGGCTTTACAGTCCTTCACAGCTAATGAGCATCTCTGGGAACACACTCGGTAATGCGCACACACACATTCGCACACTTGGAATGGAGGATAGGAGACTCTTCATCATTGCGACACCTCGGAAGCATATGCAGGCACACACACGCACACACACAGACTCATTAACCGACACACCAATCTATAGTCTCTTCATCATGGTGACACTAACTGTAGAAGGTTGTCGCACACACACACACTCATACTAGAGTCACAGACTGAAAACGATAAAGGAGGCTGGATTCTTGCAACAAAGAGATTAAAAGTTTCACAAGGAATGCAACACATAGACTTAACACTTAGCACGTAACCTTACAGCATTTTTTCACCTAAACTTAGCATTAGAATGCTGAGTCTGTAAAGAGAATGCTCTGTACAGGATTTATCTCATAGACGTTGGTCCATATCCTGGTGCAGAGTGTTGTGTGCTGGAAGTAACATGACATTTAAAAACAAAGTCAGAGCTGTTAAACCTGCTTTTAATAGCAGTGCAGTGGATAATCCTCACAACACAGAAAGTGACAGTTTAAGGTGGGGAACATAAGGGCAGACAAACAAAGGCATGCAAATAGCAGAACAAGAACATCAAAAACGTTTTCGCTTATCTATAAAAACTGCCAAAGTTTCGTTTTTTATCATTTCGTTTCAAAACAGCTGCTAATTTGACTGGAAAGCAACATTTTGTGGTTTGATTGTCTCCCAAACAAACCAGGATTTGAAACTGCTTACTAGATTTTTTTTTTATTCTTCCTCCTGTCATATTGAAACTGGAATGAAACAGAGAAGCCATACCCTAATGATGTCATCTTCTACCTGCTACAGTCACGGTGGTGAAGGCATATGTTTCACAGATCAATTGTCCAGTCTAAGGAAACACTAACATCTGCTTAGTTAATGTCGTTTAAAACAGATGTAGATCAATTAACAGAAGCATAAAGCTCTCTAAATAATATTCCATGCCTCTTTGAAATGCCTCACACTCTCTGCAGAGCTCATTCAAGTGACTTCCTTGTGGTGAACATCAACATCTGCAGCAGATATAGAGATGGACAGAGAGAAACAGAGGCCACTCTCGCACACCTACGGTTCATGTCATTAAAGAGCGAGGCAAACAGCGCCATTTATCAGTTTGATCAATCAATGGATCTATTTCTATCACTGCAGAAAATGTTGGATTGATTTCAGGTCGCTGTGCGTAAGTGCTGCTGAAAACAAGGGAAACCCACACACACACACACACACACACAGGCACACATTTATAGTCGAACCTATAAAAACAAATTTAAACATCTGTGCGTCTAGTTCCCTCCCCTTACCCCAAAAGAAACAACGTGTTCGCGGCGCCTCCACACATGAACAGCTTTACCTCCTCTGCACAGTTCTTGCTGTTGATTAAAAAGCATGCACCAGGGAGAGAGGGATAACAAAGAGAAGGATTTCAAATGAAGGAAAAGGAAAGAACGATGGGAGGGAGAGAAAAAAAAACAACTTTTGGAGCAGCGATAAAGATGTAGAAATGAAAACAACTGTAGAACTAACTGCAGCCAGGAATTTTGCCTCATCCCCACACATGCATAAAAAATATTTTGCCTTTTTGTAAATTATGTATAAAAAAATGGTGTATATTTGTACATGCACAAGTTAATGTGATGTTACACACAACGTTAACAAACAATGGAACTGAAAGTAGAGCAGGTCATGAAATCGGGAATTCTCAGTGTAATGCTGACATACATACAGAACAGGAACATGCAGGAAAATGCACACACACACACACACACACACATGATGTTGGGTGGGAAAAAAAGATCAATTTGTGAAAGCATGAAGGAGGATCTCTGAAGGGATTTCTGCCGTAAACAAAATGTGTATAATAAATGAACAATACAAATGTACATCACAAAAGAAGGCAGATAATGACACACAAAAAATGTGTTGCTTGCTACCATTTGTACAACAACACACACAAAGTGATCCAAATGTACTATAAAACAAATATAATCACATCTCTTATGGTACACACACACATATAAACACATGCCGAGCCACACACACTCCGTGTTACTAAACCACAATGGCGTCATCTTTTTATGGATTTAGGGGGGCAATTAAATGAAACATGAGAGCAAGCACATGATTAAAGATTTATCTGCCCAAGGTCCCCCCAGCCCCTTCCCTTTTAGCCCACGCAAACACATGCACTCGACACACACACACACTCCAACACACACCTTCTACTACCGTGACCATCTGGGGATGCAGGAAGGAAAGCATTGATCTCATTAAAAAACTCAGACTATACAGATTGCCACTGCAGCACCCCCACACACACGCAGAGATAACAACACACACACACACACACGGCAAACACCCCCAACTGCATGTTGGTGTAATTTATTAAGTGAAGTATAAATGTGCCATTCATTGAAATCAATTAGCCGGGGGTTGCTAACTTTGAACACATCTCCATAGACCCTCTGGAGACTTGGTGCTAATGTGATGAATTAAGGTCAACAGCACAAACTTACAAAGCACACACACACACACGCACAGAAACACACCATGGGGTTCGCCGCTATTGCTTTCTGCATTAGCAACTTATAGATCTCACCCATTATTTACACCAAGTAAACACAGCATTACACAGGGAGTGCAACAGAAAAATAACTTGGAGCAGATAGATGACAAATAAAAGTGGCTGTTAGTATAGCAGCATGTTGTGATTATGCCAAATGACCTGAGATCAGCTACGGCGATCACTGGCCAACAACAGCCTCGGCCAATTACCGCTCCAGAATACTGCCAATTGTAGAGTTAGCTCTGCCAAATGTTGAATGCACCTCACATGTAACATACAGCATGTGCATGTGTTCTGTATGCTACGACAGACACAGAAATAGTGCCGAAACCGGTACTCCATAAGTCAATTAGACATGGGAGAAAAAAGTGGTTTGACAACAATTGTAATTGTTTATCTGATTCCATTCAAAAAAATTACTAAAAGTAAATTTTTTACCTCATCAAGTGTGCAAAATTTCTGCTAATCTCTGTTTATTATCATTGTATATGTATATGATCACAACGGGCTCTGAGAAAGGATGGGCTTTTCTCACTTTTTCAAACATAAAGTAAGAAGTGTTGTACTAGGTTTGGAAAAGTTTGCAAAAGGATTCACCATTCACTATCAGACACACGCTCTTTGATAGACAAGTCCACCTTCTTATCTTGAAGTTGATATCCCTCGGGAAGGTCCTCCTCCCACACTTACTCTTTCATCCCTTTATCAATCCCCCAAGCATATATAAAAGAAGACAGAAATCTATTTTATCCTTCAATCACCTGCTCAATCACTCCAGCTTATTTTCCTTTGCACGCTCCATTTCATCCTCTGTTATACTTGCCTCATCCAGCTTCATTTCTACTCGACTCAACCTTTCAAGTTGGGAGCATGGAATAAACTGTCTTTTTCTTCCCTCTGGATTCTCTAACAGGTGCAAGAGTCTCTTGATTATAAATGGATCAATGTGTCTTTAGTGGGCTCAGATGAAAACATGTTTGAGTCTCTTTGAAGATCTGGGGAAACACACTTCTGATCACGTGCTTGCACACACACACACAAACAAACACAACCACCGTCTCAGTGTTTCTTTATATTGCAGAAAAACATCCTTATGAACGGAATGAACATTTTATGGCATCTAACAAACTGGATTACGTGTAAATTAGGTTTTGACAGGGGGGGCATTGTGCTATTTCGATATTCATGACTTTCGGAAGAATCTAGAAGTGAATAGAATTAATGAGGCAAACTGTGAGGGGTCTTAATTACAGAAGGCGACCTGAGACTGTCTGTCCCTCCCTCAGCTCATCGCTGGCAGAACAAAAAGGCAAATGGCAATACAATGACAATTATTCAGCGCTTACAGAAGAGTGATATTTGAACTCATGCAGAGTTACGTCAAAGGAGAGGGATGACACTTGACAGAAGGAAATTAGATGGTAGCAAGTGATTTGGAAAGATCATTTCAAATGGACTAATTTTGTTGGCCGTAGTACTGTGGCAGAAAACTTCTATGCTAATGCTATTTATGAACAGTTTTTTTGCAGGTAGGATCTTCTTGTTGGAAGGCAAATGATAGAATCATATGTGATCTTTTCTGTTGCCCTCCAACATAGTATCACAGCAGTTTGTGAAATGATCACGAAATATAATCTACAGGATTTGTGTACATAGAAACTATGTTGGTTGGTTTGTCAACAGGATTACATAAAAATACTGAATGGATTTCCATGAAACTTGGATTGAGGATGAGTCTCAGGCCGGCATAGACCCCATTAACTTTTGAGGAGGATCCGGATAAAGGGATGGATCCAGGAATTTTGTATAACTTTCTTTCATTTTCGTTAATTAATAGTAATAATAATGCATGGATTTTGATTAAATAAATCAGGCTTATTGGGGTGGCTGGTATCACGAGTGAGTACACTTTGCTGATCCTTAATCTGGCGATCTTAAATTATGGTTAAACCATTTAAAATTTAAAGTGGCAATCGAGTTTGATATCGGATTGGACTTGATTAAACTACAGGGGACTATTGGGCCTTGGTGGAGGTATGTGTTCTACTGAGTTCCATTCTAGTATTAAATACTTTTCGTGACTTCCGTGCCTGCACCACATTTCTAAGACTGATGAAACACTGGATTTATGGTCCACGCTGGAGTCGCAGGGAGAAGGCTCAGTCCGGTGGAAGTCCAGGGTTCGCATCCAGTTTGCGGTTAGGTTTAGGCATCAAAATCACTTTAGTCAAGGTTAGGGAAATATTGTGAATAAAAATGTGAAATTTTATCGTTAGGATTTGTGTTCATGTCCATTTTAAACTCATGCTGAGTGTCAAGAACAAAATGAGCAGTTTGTGCCAATGTGCACAAATCCTAAAGATTAAATTCCATCACCATTTTAGAAACTGCCGTGATACTGTGTTGCATACTCTCGTTCTGTCTGTACTGTTCAGTGAAATTATACCAGTTCAAGTAGCCTCTCAAGGGAAACAAGCCCTTGAGCCTTTTGGAAAGAGAGATGTGTTTGGAGAAAGTAAGTAAGGCATGTGGGCCTCTTAGAAAACAATGGGGTGCCTGCTTTGATTGCGACTCAACTTCACTCACCTCTTTCTTTCAAAGTCAGTGGGATCAATACCTTCACTCAAAGTAAAAGGACAGTGTCTTTGCCCACAAAATAGCCTTTTTAGGAGACCAGGAGTGGACAACTCATTCCTGTGCTCAGAGTCTAAATGAAGTCTCAGACGTACACCATGTAGTTTTACCTACTTTAAATACAGTGCTCCAACGACTGTCTCATCAACAGTGTCCAATATTCAAACACCAGGTGAGCACTGTGATGTGCCCTCAAAGTGTTATTAGAAGAAGTGGGCAAACTGGCCTATGCAAAGGTATGAATCAAAAAGAACTTCAATCAGATCTAATATGAAGGTTTAATTAAGCCGTCATTTATGAAAGCCTCACCACACACAGAAAAACTGGAACAAATCTGCTTTATCTGAGCCAAAAGAGGTGGAATAAAGCCAATAGAGACAGAAAGAACATCACAGTGACACCGTGGGCCAATTATACTTAACTACTGCCCTCTGTTACAACTGTGTCAATGGGTCTTCTCTATGCTTCAATATATACACTATGTGTGTGTGCTGTGGATGGTCTGGTTTGCACATGTGTCATTATTATTTCAATTATAATTCCAGAAGCAGCGTTCCATGTGTTTCTATTTCAGATGTTATATTTGTAGCTTCAGGTTAGAGAACTACCCAAAAAAATGTTTTAATTGGATTTGAAGTCATTTGTTTATTGTATTGACGTATCACGCCATTTCTTGAGAATTTCCAGGGATTAAATCATTAATGTAGGGAACGGTTTCTGCAGCTGGGACGGAACTTTTCCACTGCTCAGGAGAAAATAGCTAAAAACCAAAGCTTATCTTTCAAAGCTCAAACTGTATTTTCCACTTTTCTTTGTCGATTGGAGTCTGTCTCTGTTTCTCTTTGTTGCTAAAGGCAGAAGTTAAGCAGTCCGTTGAAACCGAATTTCAAAGTACTTCACCTCAGAGGCCGTATCAACACATCAGACTCTTGGCTCCCTGGTTTGTAACCTTGGAAGGTACTTGGGATTTAGCTTGGGTGATTTCTTTTGGATGTTTACTTGTGGGCATTAAATGTTGGCTCTTTAAATATAGTGTTGGGATTTAGTGGAAGTTGCACCTGAGCACAGCAGGCACTGCAGAGTGGAAATTCATGGGCAGCAAGGCATGAAAACTTGCAGATGGGCCACGGCAGCCGGGGAATCACCCCCAACAAATATTTTCCGGCTAAACAGACGCATTTCACTATTCTGGTTGCCTTTATGGTGTGACAGTAAACACTTCACTGTAACGCCTGACTAAACAGAGCTAGTCATATTATCTTATTTGTCAGGCTCCAAATTTCAGCTAAAGGATCTTCAAAGATTTCAAATAAAAACACATTATTCTACAAACTCAAGCTGAACCAAACAGATGACCCACCATAAAGTTTGCTGTGGCCTGCCAGATTTTTCTAGCATAGAAAAATGTATTTAATTTAGAAAATTTGAATATAAATAGCTGTTCACATGTCCGTAACTGAGCTGTTTTCAGTCTGAAAAGCTTGAAATAAAGTTTCAGCTATACTGAGCAAGCTAAGCTAACAAAATGCAAATAACATCGGCTCGATTTAAAGAAAAAGACACTTACAGCAGCCCACAGGAAAGAAGCACATTGTTGCATCTTCTATGTAACCGAGCGTCTTTGGTTCAACTAACTTGGGAGGTTTAATAAGAAGATAATGAATGGTAGATGGAGACGTAAAGTTAGTTCAGTGAGCAGAAACAATTATCTTTACGTTTTTGCTCCTACATGTTAGACCCCAACAGATCTTAGCTCACCGCCCCTCTAGCAACCATTTAGATCACGATGTGACATTGGTAAAGGGCTCAGGGGTTGATGACTGTCAGCCATCTGTGATGGACGATGGCATCATCCATCCATTAAGCAGCACCAAAACTTCGCTAAGAAAAACCTTTTGAAATTTGATCCAACACATCAAAAGAAAGTTCATACATCAAAAAACATGAAACACAGAGGTCATGTATGAATCAATATCTCTAGCGAGAGCACAGCGTTTGTGAGCTACGGCCACGCAACATCGAGACACTCTGTGAAGCCAAACAAAAGGAAAACCACTTTGGTACAGAAATGGTTATTCTGTTACGAGTATGTCAAAGAAAAGGTAAAAAACAAAAATAAAGGTTAGGGTTAGATAAAGAAAGAGCAGGCCTGGGAGACTGATTGAAGATTGAAAGAGACAGAGCTAAGGTACAGAGTAGGTTTTTGGATATGTGTGGGCTGGATCATGACGGTATGGTTATTTGCATATGCTTTTGTGTGTGTGTGTGTGTAGCACTAGCCCCCTTTTCTTCCTACCAAAGCCCAGTGTAAAATGTTTAAGCCGATCATCTTGCTGCTTCACTTAATCATCCTAAACCTCTGAGACCTGTCCAATGCAAACGAGCATCAACAACAACGAGCTCAGACATTTTCTCATGGAAGTGATATGTAAGCACATGTGTAGGCTGTGTAGAATATAAGAAATGAGATGTGTAGGAAAGCATCTTGCAAAGGGTATTGAACCCAGCAGGATAATGCAGATGTTGCATGCAAGGTCACAGCACTATTTAGTATTCCCACACACACACAAAACCAATTGTAAATGCATCTTTTTAAGTGTGTCTCTGTGTGTGCATGTGTGAGAGAGGGGGCCTCTCAGGCCCCATTGAGAAGGTGTCACCCTGTTTCCAAACATTCAAGCGCTGCTCCCAATGACACATAATAGGGGGTGGGGGTGGTGGGTGAAGGGTAACAGAGAGAGAGAGAGAGGCGTCTTTGGTCAGACGCACACTGAACACATGCCAGGAAAGAAGAAAGACACAAAACAGACAGAGACCTTGAAGAAGGCGAGGATGGAGGCAGAGGACCAGGCAGGGAAGGAGATCTGATGAAAAATATATTTCCTTTGCTATGTAACAAGCTCTGTGGATAGAAAAATGATTTCTCCCACCAGAATCTGCTCACCCTCTCTACATTTGGCTCACTGTGGCAACATAGCATCTTTAAACTGCGAGTTGAAAGCCGCCGACATCCTAAACAGCTGAACGCTTTCCACGTCAGTGCATCCTGAGAGACTCCTGATGCTGCATCACAGCACATCAGCTTTTATTTTTTACCTCAAACACACTTCCAATAATCCCCACATTGGAACTCAAAGAGGAAGCACTTTTTATCACAAGTTTCAGGATCATAGAAACAGGAGGTATTTTCTTTTTTTCTCCTCAATCAGCAGTAGAAAATATGGCCCTTACCATAGATTCCATCACTATTTCCTCACCCTTTAATCCTCCCCCCCGACCCCTCCATGTTAACACAGTGTCACTGTGTTGTGATAATAAAGCGTGCTGCAGGTAAAATGTGTTACATTAGCATTGTGTGTATCCACAAAACATAGACTGTGTGTGTGTGTGTGTGTGTGTGTGTGTGTGTGTGTGTGTGTGTGTGTGTGTGTTTGTGTGATTTTTCTGTCACACCAGCCTCTTTTCTGATAACTGGTATTACTGAGCACTAGCTATATCATCAAAGAGCGACTCCCCACCCTCCTCCACCGCCTCACTCCACCATCCTGCAACGAATGACAAGCAAAATCCCCTCAAGGTAAAAGAACTGTTCCTAGGCTTAGGAGCCAGCGAGGCGTGTGTATGAAGGAGATATGTTGTGTGTGTGTGTGTGTGTGTGTGTGTGTAATCTACGTAAACGGCTTCATTCAAAAGTCAGATGGAGGGAGGGGGACAAAGAGATGGAGAAAGTGAGAGAGAGAGTGCAAAATAAGGTCAAAAGTGAGAAAAGGTATAGGCTACGATGGAAAAATGGAGAAAAACATGACAATGTGTCACAAGCCAACTTTACTTTTGGTTACTGATAATTAGTCACTTATAGTGGGACCCCAATTGTCAATTTTTTTTCTAAGCAACTGCTGTTACAGCTGTAATTGGTATTGTATTACTGGTTAACAACTTTGATCTTTACAGTATATACAGGCTAAATATGGAACTTGTTTTTCAAGCACCCTAACTGCTTGGTCTGTAAGTGTGAAACAAACTGTGAAAAATGGCCATCACAAGTTCCCAGTGCTCGGACTGGCATCTTTACATTACTTGGTTTGTGCAGCAACAGTCCCACACTCACAGAGTGTCTAAATAAGATGATAAAAACTGAGAAAATCAGCAAACTCTCACAATGGATAAGCCGGTTCCATCAAATATTCAATATTTTTGTATCAGAAATAACTCTAAACAATGAGCTGATTATTGAAACTGCTGATAATTAAGTGGAGAAATGTATTGTTCTTTTCAAGACCAAGCTATTTCTGTTACAGCTGTAATTGGTATTGTATTACTGGTTAACAACTCTGATCATTATAAACAGGCTACATATGGAACTTGTTTTTCAAGCACCCTAACTGCTTGGTACGTAAGTGTGAAACAAACTGTGAAAAATGGCCATCACAAGTTCCCAGTGCCCAGACTGGCATCTTTACATTACTTGCTTTGCTTTGTTTGTCAACCAACAGTCCCTTCACCCACAGATTGTCTAATTAAGGTGATGAAAACGGAGAAAATCAGCAAACTCTCACATTTGATAAGCCGGTTCCACCAAATATTCAATATTTTGTATCAGAAATAACTCTAAACAATGAGCTGATTATCGAAAGGATTAAGTCAGCTAATTGATTGTTTCCCAAGACCACGACTAGAACATATTCTAGAGGCAGGACAGCTCTGCCTTCAAAGCCTATGGCATGTAACTGAATAGGAGTGATTGACGAAACAGTTTTAATAATGAATGCAAAAACTATCACAGGGATGATCATAAATGGAAATAACTCAAATCAAACTAACTTTGCTAAAGAAAGCAGTGGCCTCTGTGACATTTTGAAAATCCTAACGCAAGACCGGGAACAAGAGCTTTATTATTATCATGACGGCTGTAATTTTTACATTTAATAATAAATGCCCTGCATTTCAGCTTTGACACATCAGATGTGTATCACCTCAGACAGCTCCATCTATAACATTAGGATGTAACTTTAGCATCAGTTTATAGACATTTTCCCTTTTTTGATTCCTTCAAAGCCTCATTACATCTGCTTTCTCTGATCAGGCGCTGGGCCAGAAAATCTATCATGAACACACACGAAGAAACCAGTTCTAACTAACACGCACACACACACAAAGGTACGTGCACCAAATTCACCACAGCCCAAACTCCTACTTAAACCAAACTGATTTCCTGCTTCCTGCTGGTGGAAAATAACCTGTTTCTTTGTAACAAAAGACCTTGGAGTAGAGTACGATTTAATGAATCACACTGAACAAACCAACCGTTAGACCTCCACTCGTAGACTAAGACTGGCAGGGGAGGAGAACCTGAGCAGAAGAGAAAAGAGCGAAGGAAAACGAAGAGAATTATAAAAGAAAGAAAATAAATAGGACGCATTAAGACGGAGAGAGAGCAACCGGGTTATGAGGAGTTAAGGCGATGTTGTCGGAGAAGGGAGTCAGACTAAACTCTCTTTCCTCCACTTTGTAACTTCCGTGTAGAACTTTTCATGAAAACTTTCTGACACGCAGCACTCAAGGGCTCTATCTCGGTGTCAGCCCAGCAGACTGGTATTAGCAGCCATGTTTTATTCATCAGCATTCATAGTTTTCGTTTCATACGCCGCTCCCTGACTGCGTGTACCAGGCGACAGAGCGCAAGGTGAAAAACAGGATTACAGCAAATGTAAATAATAAAGTGGAGGCACATGAAGATATTCGCTTAATCTGAGCTGGGGATTAATGCCATGATACCCTGTCAGACACGGCTGGGTTGGAGAGGAGGAGGGGGGGGACAACAACAGCACAACACAACAACACGGGCACAAAGAGACACACGAGAACAAGACATAGCTCGACACACACACACACACACGGTGGGGAAATAGGATTGTAGCGTTATCGGAGTTTGACTTTGAACAATAAGTGACTTTGCAGCAGAGCAGACACACAACACACGGTAATCTGTCGAAAACGGACCAGCTAATTCTGACAGAAAAGAGAGAAGGGAGTCGGGATGTTTTGCACGGAAAGGAAGAGAGATAAAGAGAGCGGGAGAGAAATTAACAAACTGCTGAAATAAAGATAGGAGTATCACTTTTTAGGCCTGCAGCATCCTCCCTCAAAGTTTCCACCTGTCTCTCGACACCTGTCTCAAACTTCTTCCAACCAGCTCACGTCTTCCCTCTCTGTCCGCAGCACGTCTCACCTTAAATAACCATCCATTACTTTTCCACAACTTTCATCAGGCCAGAGGCAGTTACATCATGTTCCGGGCCACATTGTTCCTCAGGGGGAAAAAAAAGCAGAGCTCATGAACACGGCTTTTTAAAAAACACCTTGGCTGTCTGTGACACTTGTACCTTGCTGCAGGCCCAGACCGTCTTTCTGCTGCACTCTTGCTGTTGTTTTTTTGCGAGAACGTCGACCTGAGTGTGCGTGTGATATTCACTGTTTCCAATAATCGAAAAGTTGTTCATTCAACATTTCTTTTACGCTTTAAAGCAAGGCCACTGAGTGACAAATAACTGATTCAGTCTGCAATCACTTCATGAAATCTTTTCATTTGCTTTTCGCATTCGTTTCTTAAAAAGATGAAAGTAATGTGGGCACAGAGGCAAAAAAGCAGGCCATCTGAATGTCACCAGCATTCAGTTTTTTTTTTATTTATTTTTTATGGCTCATTCAGGGTAGCACAACAGCGGAAAACACAACAGCGACATATTATAACCATATAAAATGTATATAACAAATGTGCTGGCAAACAATTGCATACACTGAGCTCTATACTTCTAGCAGAAGTGGAGCAACACTGACATTCATTTAGAGTTTCAACAGCCTCCAGATGAATGCAAATCCAATATTAACTCTTCCTCTAGATCTGTGTCTGGTCTCTTGAGCCACTAGTGCTCCAATATGTCCACTAGCTAGATGCTAACTGTCCGCTTGCCTTGTTGTGCTGAAAAGTTAGCGCACAGTGGGTTTATTATAACGTTTCCCTCTGTGTCTGTGTCTCGTAATAATGAGGGTGAAAGCAATAAACATGAACCAAAACAGTTAAGTTGTGGCCATAAAAGTTAAAAAAAATGGATAAAACTAATCGAAGATTAATATATTTAATGACCTGGTGTGAGCCGTGAATTCTGCTATCAGCAAAACTTTAACGGTAAACAATATGCTTGGCATTATTCCAGCGTACCGACTGGTTCAATAGTTTGGAGAGGTACAATATTTCCAAGATACTTGTGCAATAGGTTTGGACCATCCCTTGAGGTAACCACCTCACACCGATCCAAAATATTATCAAGCTCTTCCAGTTTTATTATGCCTTTCTAATCCTCTCCAAATAATATCCCAGCAGCTGAATAGAAAAAAAATGTTTGAGGAAAACCTTATTCTGCTGATAAATATGCCAATATTTTGGAAGAAGCAGTGAGGGAAGACGAACAGAGAGAATGTGTGGACAATGGAGCCTTTTTTTTTATTTGTGTATCAACACACAAAAAGAGAAAGAGAAATGAGTCTCCAGGCAGAGGCAAACTCACTTAGCTCTTCTTATCTTTGCTTTCTCTGACACACACACACACACGCAACACACACACACACACACACTTCTCACAGTGCAGATTCTCACCCACTGAGACGCTCACTAATTGGATTAGAAGTATGTAGATGGACAGTGCAGTCTCACTTTCTCTCTTACTCGCATCCACCCACCAAGTCTGCTTCCTCCTTGCTGCATTTCATACTCCTGCCCTTCATGTCAATACGAAGCCATTACTACCAAAAAGACCAGAGAAAGACTGAGAGGGTGTACCAGGTGCAGAAAGGGAGAGATAAAGAGGTAGAGTGTTTGCAAAAATGACGGAGAGAGATAGAAACACACGGCCATAGATCGGTGGGAGAAAGAGAGGGAGAGCAAATGCCTCAGGCCAGCACTGACCTCAGCTAAAATTACCTGGCTGCTGTTTTGCACCACTGCACCCAACACCTATTCAGCACACCAGGTATTGTTAGCTTGTAGAGCATGATACAGTGTCTGACAAAGGTGGCGCCCCGGCACATTTTGGGCTTGTCATCTGTCAGACTGGGCGCGCTGCGTGTGTCCGCTTGATTATGTTTAATATTCAATCTTCAAGGAATACATCATGTCTGAGGGAGGATGGGCCTGCTGGCAGGCTGAGCCTTTAATGTGTCAACAGAGCAGCAGAGCGACAGAGGAGACTAGCATCATCCTAGCTAAGTAGCCCAATGTTTTATTAATTAAAAGTTGTTTTAATTTATTGGTGAGAAGACTGATGTATTAATGTCACTGAAGAATCAAACAAACATCAGTTGTTTCTCTGTATAAATTAAGTCAGTTACATTTTTGATATTGATTTTGGGGCAATTTCACAGACCCGTCTTTACCCAAAATGTTTCATTTGTTAAGGAAAACAGCCCATCATTAAAAAATGTTTTGTGTATTTATTGTAGTGACTTTCAAAAGTCCTACACAGAACGGTTAGATGTAGCCTCATACAACCACTGAATCTAGCTTCAAGGGTGTCAAAGGTTTCCTCTGATACTAGTCGAAGTTAAGCGTTAACATGCGGCACTGAATAAGATTACGACTCCTCACTGAACAGGGAAAATGGAACTATGAAAATAAGACCAGAGTTGTATAAAAACAGAGTTGCTCTTTCGCTGGCAACTTCACCAACTGGCCAATTTCCCCAAAATTGCTTTTTCTTTTCACGGGTGTGTTTTGCGTGTTGTCAGCTGTTTGTGAAATGCCTTGTGAAATGTTTCTCCATGCACACAGAGCTGACCAGAAACCCACAGATATACTTGCACAAACAGACACATAAACAGACCCACACACACAGCGCCTCAGTTGTCACAGAGCACAGCAGTTTGTTTCCGTCTCTGGAGACCGGAGCATGGCAGCTGCGTACAACCCTCACATGTATTTGGACGCACATACTTGCGCACAACACTACGACCTTAGTCCAACGCAGAACAGCAAATGATGGATTGGGGTGTCGCCATAGAGTGTGAGGTTGTCAAGTGTGTGTGTGTTTGTGTGTATGTGTGTTTGATGGAGTAAGACCCCCAAATTCAACAGTGTGTGTCTGTGTGTGTGTGCTTGTGCGAATGTGTGTGTGTTTTGTCCTTTCAGAAACAGTGCGTCTCTCTTATTTTACTTTATGTGAGTCTTGCCACACAGTCCTGCTGCTACACACATATTGTGTGTCTCTATGTGTGCGTGTTCGTGTGTAATTGATTAAGCTACTGGTCCTTCTGACCTCACACTCCCATTAAAAGTCTGACCCCAGCTGTGCTGCAGCGAGCAGTGATGTGTGTGTGTGTGTGTGTGTGTGTGTGTGTGTGTGTGTGTGTGTGTGTGTGTGTGTGTGTGCGTATGTGTGTGTGTGTGTGACACTGTGTATGTGTGTGTGTATGTATCAGCAGGTGACCAAAAATGTGTTTTTGTGAGCCGTTCAGTATAATGCCTTTTATGCCTGAAGCGCTTCTCTGCAGTCTCTTATTACAGTGTCAGGTTTGTGTGTGTGTGTGTGTGTGTGTGTGTGAGAGAGAGAGCCTGGCCTCATATGCGCACGCACACACATACACACACAGAGCAGTGGCGTGAAATGTGTTGTGATGTCTCCTCTATGGGAAGCTGGTTTCAGACTGCAGAGGAGACGCTCCCCTTCTCAGACCTGCTCAGACCCATTGTCCTGCTGTGACACACAAACCCACGCACACACTCGGCTCAGCAAGAACTTTCTTCCCACCCTTACGGATTCTCTTTCTATGCCCTTATAACTTCACATGTTTTTCAGTACTGGGGGTACACTTACGAGGGCTGTAACTATTGGCTAATTGATTACTCCTTTAAGTGTCAAAGACAATTCTGAGGTGACAGCTTCATATTACTTAATATTCAAAGATACTGAAAAAAATCTATCATATAGAACAAAGGCAGGCAATAGAACTCACATTTGAGCAGCTGTAACCAGCAAATACATTATGTAATATATATATAATATAGATAAATGTCTTAAACAACCATCGAAATGGATGCCAATTCTTTTTCTATTGATTGATTCATTGAGTCACTAACAACTACAATGCCACTGTTCCATCTTTCTTCTTCAAATTCTCACAAAAAGCATTTTTACAGTGCAGTGAGACCAAGGCCATTTGGAGGAGACGACTCTGTACAGCGATGTGAGAGAGCGAGCACAATTGGAAGCTAACATGTGGTTCAGATATGAGATGATTTTACAGTGGCATTTTGGATTAAGCATGTTTAAATCCGCTGTTAAAATGATAAGGCTTTTTTTTCCATACATGCCACAGCCTTAATATAGGTCATCCATAGCCGTCCAGAGGTGGACAGTTGCCATGTCTATGCATATACATGTGCAGGAGTGTTGTGTTCACTACAAAGAAAGCGCACACATGCACAAAAACCCCAGCACCACCTCCATCACCACCACCACTTTACCGTCTCCCAGGGCAACAAGAGCGAAATCTACCAAGAGGCATGTTGAGAATAAAGCAGAGGAGAGGGGAGGAGAGGAGATGAGAGGAGCAGGGGGAGGAAGAGAAAGAGAAAGAGAAAGAGAAAGGGAGAATGAAAGAGGAGAGACGTGGAAAAAAAGACAACCAAATCTACCAAAATGATTCTAATACAGTTGCAAGAGGAAGGATGGAAGAAATAGGGGAAAGAGGTGGGGAGATGTGACGACTGAATCATAAGCACACGCACAGATACTATAGCTCATACGCATGCAAACAGCTGTACCTGGCCTGGATGTGTTTACATGCACACTGTTGCCTTAACAGACCACAGGAAGTCAATGTTGGTGTAACGCAGAGCGCTTTTGCATTTGGGTTATGGTGTTACGGCATGTTCGAACACATTTAAAGTTTCCTCACCAAGTATTCAAAGCTGGTGTCGTGGACACCAAATTGAGGCATGATTCCACCTGCACTTAACTGTATCCTGCTTGAAATTTGTTCGGAAACTAATACCTTAACTTTCAATAAACGCATTGTCTGAATCCCACTGAATTTATGTGATAACTACAACAACCAGAGCTGCAGCAATGAATCGCCTAGCGTCAGCCTTCAAGTTATTCAACAATTATTTGGATAACTGATTCATCTGTTTGAGTCCTTTTTTTAAAGTCATAATTCTCTAATGCCAGCCAAGTGACACTAAACTTAATATCTTTGACAAAACAAGGCAATTGAAGACGTCACTGTGGGCTTTGTGAAACCCTTATTGACATTTTTCATTATTTTTTGACATTTCATATGCCAAACACCTAAACGATTAATCAATAAACTAACTGACGGATTGATCGTCAATGAGAAGCCCTACATCTGTCCTCAAGTTTAACCAGTTAATCAGCTGGGAGGGTGCTTAGTGAATGATATCAATGTCATTCATTTGATTTACCGCCTACTTTGAATGACATCTGTTCAAATCCTATTTAGCCGACTGCTCGACTTTGCTCGGCTAACCTCCTCCTCATTTTCATCACAAATATGTGATATCTCCTCTCCTGTTTGCCTCCCCTGCCCATTCTCCATAATACTGTGCTCCTATGTTCCATCTTAGCTGTTTCTTTTCACTGTCCTGTTCCTCTCAATCCAAGCTGTCCCATCTTTTTCCTCCTCCTCCTCTTCCTCCTCCTCCTCCTCAACCTCCTCCTCAACCTCCTCCACCTCTCCGCTGAGCTCTGCTGATGATATTGGGTTTTGGGGAGGGGGCACAGTGGCAGTGCTGGCATCTGTTCGAAGGGCTGGCGTGCTGCCAGCCACTGAGCATCACTCCGGCAACCAGAGTCACGCTGTTGGATTTATCTCCAACCAACCTGTCAGCTGATGCTCTTTGTGGGCGTAAGACGAGTGGGCATAGGCTCTTTGGCATTCGCACTGCCAAGGTGCCCACAGGAGATTTTAAAAATGGGGAGGAGAAAAAAAAAACCCTCAGTGGGTGCTACATTGCTGAGGAAGTGAGACAGCTCTTTAGAAAGAAGCACCCAACTTCCAACACAGGCTGAGGGCTGAAGCACTCAAAGAGTAGAGAGTGCGAAGTAGGTTGGAGGGGAGCGAGGGAGCAAGGTATGGATGTAGCAAAGGAGAGTGCAAGGCACAGCGAGAGGGAAAAAGTAGATAAAGGTAGAGACTGAGCGGGGAAAGAGATCGAGAGAGTGAAAGAGCAGCCCAAGAGGAAAGCAAAACTGCATCTGAAGCGTACAGGATATGTAGCAGAAAGAGTGGAGAGACAAGACGGAGTCAGAGCACATTTCTGCTGCAAACAAAGTGGCTCCGTTAAAAGAACAGTCACCTTCTGGCTTAAGTGCCATTTTCACATTCTCTCTGAGCGGCGCTTACGCCGAACAACAAAGTAAACCACACCTGTTAGATCATTAAAATCGAATTCCTCTTCCAGCGGGTATTGCCCACTAAATGTCCAATAATCCCAATCGGTCTCTGCGGTCAATGAGACGTGCCTGTGAATGTCACAGCATTCATCCAGGGAACTCGAGATATTCAGCGGCCACCGTCGAGGTGAGCATGCGAGATTAGAGAATCATGGGTATGGTGTGCCCGTCCCAAAGATAAGCGATGAATCAATTGGCCGCTAATGTAACCATTCAAGCAATTAGTTACCGTGACAAATTTATATGCAGTGATTACTCGGCTGATTGTCCATGCAATTTGCCTAGCGGAAAAGAGTTATACCAGAATCGCACACTCAGGGTCATTTTCACTCATTCCTGGACGACATGATATACAATATTTGAATGCCCCAAATTAAATATGCATTTCTGTATTTGGAACTCTAACTCCTGCCCACAGAAGCAGAGGCGCAGTGAAGCAGCCAATTTGTGATCAGCCGTATCTAAGATCCACAGTATTTGCTTTAGAGCACGCTGTACTAGTCAGCAGTGAGATGTCATGACACTGAGACTGCAGTTTAATCACACTATTTCGGATATGGCACATATCAGTAAAGCCATTATGTACCCAAAGCATCGTGAGACAGTGCAGCAGGGGGAACGGGCTCGCTCATAACAGGAGTGACGTTATCTCTACCCAGTCACAGCAAGATAAGAGGAATAAAGACAATATTATGAAAAGCATTGCTCTCGCCCAGTAGGGCCAGTGCACGGCTCTTTGTGTCAGAGGTTTGCCTCAGGAGGTGAACTAGTCAAATTCCTGTGGCCATGTGACCTGAGCAATGATCCCGGATCAGCAGATCCTGCACTGACGTCCGCACACTAATAACTGAAACGTAGATTCCAGAGGGGCCCCAGGCAAAATGATAAGGAGTTTATTCTGAGTATAACCTAATTCGTTCAAAAGTTATAACATATACTGGCATAAACAGTCATCCAGTTATGTACTAGCTCATATCAAACAGCCAATAATGGTCTCTGGCTGAATGTGTGTCAGCTTATAAATCCCTCTCATGAAAATGTTTGGGAGTCCTTGTCCTAGATTAAGACTCCACATGATAGCAGGTATACTCAAGGTCCACTGGAGAGCAAGCGAAGGCATCATTATGTTTATCCGCCAGTGCAAATGGACTACTTACGACAGTTCTCCTCGTCGCTGCTGTCTGAGCAATCATCATCATCATCACATCTCCACAGGGTCGGGATGCATCGTCCGTTCTTGCACTGAAACTGCCCGGCTTCACACTCCGACTCCGTATGAGTTCCTGCGTTGTCAGAAGAAGAAAAAAAAAACAAGTGGTCATCTCTTCTTTGTTTCATTTAGTGGTCGGCATGTGAGCAGTGCATACATGTAGATATGAGCTGAGTCGAATGCCATAAAGTGTATTAAAGTCACTTTAAAATAAATCAATTTCAAACCATGGACACATGCTGGGGTAATTATAGGCATTTACAAGGATGAGGCGTGTAAGTACATTACCAAGACCAGCCTATGGCAAAGAGAGCTTTCCTACAACCTTTTCACGTGGCTGTTTCTTCAATTTTGGATGGTTAACTGATTTACTGCCACAGTTTTCAGATAGATCACATGCAAGGCTCCATTTGTAGAAAGCAGGAAATTAAGCACTGAGGGGTTTTTGATAGATTTAATAGCTTTAAATCCTCCAATGCTATTATTACCTGGGGTTAGTTGATCTGCTGTTCTTAAACCCAACATCCCCACAACAGTATTCACACTTGTGCTGTTATCAAACGCTTACGTCAGTCTTGTTATGTTTGCATATGTCTCTATGGGCTTTGGTGCGACCGTGACTGTCTGCAACCAGCGTCCTGCCGGCACCTGAACACAAAGATCTGTTCAGGCACATCTATTTGAGCGGGTGTTTTGGCTGCAGCCACAAAAACACAACGCAGCCTACACTTGGAGTTCACATCACCGGACACAGCCTATAACCACCAGCAGCCCTCTGCATTTAAACACGTGTTTGGACTGTACAGATCTTTTCTTCCGCGTATCGCCACCTCATGCCACCAGTGATCGCGTCCACCGCGCGAAAGGAAGGTGGCGATCCAGGTGAGGTCCGCTGCATGCAGTTGTGCGATATTAGCGCATCGCCGGCGAAGACGCGGGCTACGGTGACAGACGAGGAGCGTAGACACCGATCCCCGAAGCGTCGCCGTCCGCGATGCGATGCGAAATTCACCTCATCGCTGCGAGACAAGTGTCTTACCTTTAGCGCAGTGGAGCTCCATGAGTAACAAATGTAATAGGACAAGCTTTCCGACTTCTGTCCACATCTTTAGATCCCGGGGGGGTCTACGGTTGCGGTTCATGCAAGTGAAAAAGCAGTGAAGGATCCCCAGCCTCTCACTCGCTCTGCGTGTTGCTCTCTCTGCCTCTGCTCCTCAGAGTGTGAGTGTGTGTGATCAGCCTGGCGCTCTGCTCGCTCTGCCTCTGCCTCGGCTGCAGTTTGAATCAGTGACGCTTATGGGCGGGATAGCCAGAGATGTTGTCTGCGGTCATAGTAGTAGGTAGAAAAAAAATTACATCAAACCGGTTGGTTGTTAATCAGGGAAGTAAGACTCATCTGTCTGCTACATTTCTGCTGAGTCACGGCTGACTGCTCCCCAAATGTGCATATTTTACCCTATCCAGGACCTGCCAGGTGTTGTTGCAAGCATTCAAAAATAAGCTTTGTTAAAGACACAGCTCAACTTTTTTTTCACCTTTTCACCATATTAGACAAGAAGAATGAGTTTTGTCCGTTAAGTTAACGTTCAAGCTTAATTTAGCTAAAGAATAACGTTTGAGGTTAGTTAGCTAAATAGCTTGAAGACAAAAAAACAAAAGGAAGCAACCAGCTTAGCTCGGCTTCTTTCAAAGTTCAAAAATAGTTTTGTGTAAAACCACCGATTGACATAAGTGACACTTATGGGTGGTATAGCCAGAGATGTTGCCTGTGGTTATTGTAGTAGGTAGAAAAGACTGCATCTAAACGGTTGTTAAATAGAGTCTTATCTGTCCATAACATTTCTGCTGAGTCACAGCAGACTGCTTTCCAAACTTTGCATATTTTAGCCTATCAAGGGCATGCAAATTGGTGTAACCAACATTAAAAAATAAGCTTTATTAAAGAAACAGGTCAACTTTTTTTCACCTTTTCACCATATTAGACAAGAAGAATGAGTTTTGTCCGTTAAGTTAACGTTCAAGCTTAATTTAGCTAAAGCTAACCATAAAAAGGTAACGTTTGAGGTTAGTTAGCTAAATAGCTTGAAGACAAAAAACAAAAGCAACCAGCTTAGCTCGGCTTCTTTCAAAGTTCAAAAATAGTTTTGTGTAAAACCACTGACTGACATTGTGTGCGGTTTAGCCAGAGATGTTGTCTGTGGTTAATGTTGTAGCGTTATGTAGAAACACCATCATCAAACCAGTTATTAAACAGGGAAGTAAGAGTCATCTGCACAATGCATTTCTGATGAGTCACAGCAGCCTGCTTCCCAAACCTTGCATAGTTCAAAATGTTTTTCCACTTGTGTACAGAGTTAGAGTAAAGAATGAGTTTTGTCAGTTTAGCTAACATCACATTTCATTGAGCTAAAGCTAACAGTAAAAGGTAACGTTTGGTGTCCGTTTGCCAACTAGCTTGAAGACTAGAGAACAAAAGGAAACAACTAGCTTAGCTTCCAAAGTTCAAAAATACATTTAAAACTCACCAATTAACACACATCTGGCTTGTTTTAGGCCTAAATAACCAAACTGTAAAAATCACTACTTGTGGTTCTACCAAGTGGCAACCGCCAGGGCTGAAAAAATTAAGCTAACACTAACGTTAATGGGCCATATCATTTCACTTAATGGCCACTCTAAAAGCAAGTTCTTTTTTCTGAAAAAAAATAACTACAATAAACAATGCGGAGAAAATAATACATTTTTATTCCATCCAAATTGTGCCACGAATAACACAAAAAAGATAACATGAGAGCAGTAATTTAGAAAATAATTTTTCATGTCAGGAAAGCTGCAGTTTGTCCTGGAGATAGTTAAATACCATTTAGTTTTTTGTAAAACCACTGACTAAAGTGACTTATGTGCTTATGGGCAGGATTGTCAGAGATGTTGCCTGTGGTTATTGTAGTAGGTAGAAAAGACTGCATCTAAACGGCTGTTAAATAGGGTAGTCTTGTCTGTCCATAACATTTCTGCTGAGTCACAGCAGACTGCTTCCCAAACTTTGCATATTTTAGCCTATCAAGGACCTGCAGGTTATTGTAACCAACATTAAAAAAATAAGCTTTGTTAAAGAAAAAGGTGAACATTTAACACTCACTTACCGTAAGTTGAAAAGAATGACGCCACTCTCGTTGTTTTGTCAGTTAAGCTAATGTTACAGCTTTAATTAGCTAACCTGACAGCAGAGGGTAACGTTGACATTGGTTAGCTAACTAGCTTGACGACAGGAAACAAAAGGAAACAACAAGCTTAGCTTAACTCACCAAGTTCTTGCTTATTTTATCCCATTAAATGAACTAAACCCTAAAAATGAAGCTCAGCGTAAGTTCTATCTATCTAAGACTATCTTTTCATTCACCTCTCTCTTTGCTCCCTCCATTCACCAGACATGGGCGTTTCTTAATGAGCTCTCTCTCCATTTAACCAACCGGATTCTGCCTCGAACACTATCAGCCAATCATGTCTCTGCTTTCAAACTTTAAACCGCTCTCCTCTCTGCTGTCAGTTGTCATTTCAGGCATTCATGCAACCCTCCTCCACCCCATCCTCCTTAAACTCTTAATCTAGTGGTTAGGTTCTACTCACCAGAATCAACTTCCCCTTCATCAGATCTTCAGGATCCTTCTTCCCCCATCACCACCACCAGCATCTGGGGGTTTTCTTATTCCATGCACAGCTTCATCACCTCCCCAAAAATTACTTCATAAAGATGGAGTCTAACCGCCAAAGACTTTCTCCTTCTCTTTGTACACATGGCAATAAATAACAAGTCTCTCCTGATTGAAATAACAACTTTTGGTTCTACCAGGTGGCGACTGAAAAAGTTAGGCTAATCTCAAAGAAACAAAACCTGAAGTTCCTTGTATGGCCACTGGTGGGCTCTCAAAGCAAGTCAATCCCACCTTATTATGGGATAATAATTGAATTTTTATGTAACTTACTTTTTATATGTTCCAATTATATCAAGTTTTAAAGTTATGCAGTTATGCGTGGCCACTCTGCGTGACAGCGAGCTGCTGGCTGTCTAGCTAGCTGTTAGCGCACAGGCTTCATCTGGCCACTTTTTTAGCTTCATGCACCACTGAGCAGCTTTCATAGCAATGAGTACAGCTCTGCCTCCGACCCTGTATCCAGATGTCCTATTATTGGATCCATGGCCACCACAATGGCCCTGAAAAAACCTATGGGTGATGTCACAGAGACTAGCTTTATACAGTCCCTGGGGTTGACTCCCACCAAGAAATCGTCCTGCACACTAAAATATGTCTTTGTTATTTACACTTTGGTTTTCATTTATTGAAAGAACAAACAAGAGTTAATGTGTCAGTTAGTCAGCTTTGAACATGCCAGCTGGTGGACTTTTGGACAGGGCCAGGCTAGCTTTTTCCCTCTCACCCAGTCTTTATCTTATGCTAAGCTAATTGTCTTTTTTTCCCAAACATTTTTCAAACTAAATTACTTGACTAATAATTCTGTGCGACTAAAACCCAGAATTAACTGTAGCCTTTATTCTACAGAGGCTGAAGTGAAAATCACAGACTTATTCAGTGTTTTATTGAATAGTTGAACAACTGTATTCCAATTTAAGATCCCATTCAGTAGTGTCAGTGAGACAAGGAAATTTCATACATGAAAACATGCTGCATTGTCTCGTAATTCAAAAGTCAGTAACATTAGAAACTGACATCCTTAATCTAACCATGTGTATACGATAACACTAGCACTGTTGCTCCATGCACCAGCTTTCTTTGCTTTGGTTGCTATGAAAAATGACATGCTATAAAAGAAACAGGGGGAGCGATGGCTACATCTTCTATCCACTCTTTCTTCACTTTTGAAGGCATTCATTAGGGGTTATTTTCAGTTCATATATTCGACAAGAGGCTTTTCCAACAGCCGAGTAACTGTAATGGGCTTTCCTTAGATGAAAGAAATCCATAAGCGCTACATGTGTGATGCTCTCTCTGCAATATGTCCTGACAGATTTTCACTTGGCTACAATATTCATAATTAGTGAGGGAGCCAGTGACCATCGTTTAATGAAACAGAGTTAAGGGCATGTACATAGATATCTGAAGAGATACATCAAGGCGTAGAAATGACCAAACATATCCAGAGTTTAAAGTGTATAAAAAGTGTGATGCAACGAAAAAAGGGAGCGGGCAGGTCTGCGCTGCGGCGCTGTGCAGGCGGAGTTCCGTTTTGGATTTGCTGCAGGTCAGCGTGGCTCATGTGCATGAAATGACTTTAACACATGAATCAACACATGAATAATGAATAAAACCACTGTGTGAATAGATGGAAAAACACCATTCTTGCCTTTTATACATTATTCAGTAAAAAGAGTGTGAATGAAACATTAAAAAGGATGGTACAGGTGCCGAAAATGGCCCAAATAAAGCTTTGCGTCCCTTTCACATTTACTGCTACCTGTGTTTGTTGTTGCAAACTTTCCCTCAAGGGAGAAATAAACCACAAAAGGAGAGTCCTGTGTTACTGCCACAGTCTTTATGTGAGTTTACTCAGGGTACCAGAGAAAGCTGGCTCTCATTTGCATCAAAATATTTGTGTGTGAATGCGGTTACATATTAGAATACATGCTCAGTGACTGCTGGCATTTGCGCATCCATTCTTCCACATGCTGTTGTACCATCATATGGTCTGTGACATGAACCAGAGAATAATATGGGCACAGATGGCGTTACGTCCTCTGAGTTCTCCGCACACCTCTGAGTCGGGCGCAGTATGTTTCATGAATGCACAAGTACTATACTACACACGTGTTATGTCATCTTTCATCCATCAAGCCCAGAGGATCAAACCACGTATGTTGCACCAGTGCGGGGCATCCCTGCAGTAGGAGGAGTGAGCTCAGGGCCGGGCACGAATTAGAGCAGAAGAGCGAGAGCGAGTTTCCTGTTAAGACTCGCTCGCTCGGCAGCTGCAACGTGCTGAATAACTGCTGCAGAAAAAAAAAAAATCCGAATACGTAAGAACAATTCCAGATACATAAAATTACTTGCTTCCCGAATATAAATAATGTATCACTTCAGGCATGCAGGAGCAGTTGGTGGTGTTAGAAAAGAGGAGAAAATATTCATAATCGTGCATAAATATACAAACACACATTGGGTTGCGAAGGGTTCAACGCACTGTGTCGGTCTTTGAGACTGCCGTGGTTATGATGGTTATGTAGTGAGACAGTTTGTCAGCGTTTTCGACAGTGATGGAGTGCCTCCATTTACAATCCAATTAAAGTATAATTAAAAAAAAAACAGCATATTATTAACACAGAGTTGCAAAGCGTGAGAGGTCATGGGTATTTTCTACGGAGACAATTTTGGGTGCAAGAGGTGTCAGCACATATGTTGGGGAACTGTATTCAAAAGAATTCCTTCACATAGAAACATTTCACCAAGAATCATCAAATAACAGAGTTTAAAATCTTGTGTTTTCTGCCATCAGTGTGCAGAAACAGAAATTAGGCTACGTAACCACTTAGTAACACATGCAGCAGTTTAAAGCAACACAAATCGACATGTTTATAGGACAGCAGGACAAGTGACTACATGTCATGTGACAGGTGTTGCTCGTAGAGATGAACCCACAGAGCATCATCGGGCATTTCGGCAGTTCTCCTTTAGTCCACGGAGCTTTTGATTCACTTTCGCGGCTCTCGTCAGCGTCGCTTTCAGGCGCAGCAGACAAATTTATAGAACAGACCTTGTTGCTAATAAAAATGAGCAACTAGCTGGTGAATATATAGCAGAGAATTAAGCAGCAGAAGAGGAAGATATTTCCCTCAGGAGTCACTGAAGTCCCAAACAGAGCTAAGAGGAGAGTGAGTAATGACTTACAATGATGTTGTTTGGTGTCTGCTGGATGTTTAAGCAGGGATTTTACCACTTAAAGCATTTTGAATAAAAAAAAAAGTCCGGGGTGTTTGACACAAATCTCTCCTTTTCCCCCCCTAATAGCCAGCTGTCTACTTCATCACAGCTGAACCAGGGAACATCAGCCAATAGTGTTGTTGCACTGAGGAGAGTGCACACTTGAGATTCACGACAATTTAGACTAATTCGGTGCAGCTGGATTAGAGCTACTAATAGGGGGGAAAAAAGGAGGGTATCACGGTAATGTTCCAGTGCCCTGGTGCGATGAGATGACCGCCTCACAGCATAGTAGAGGTAGCCTGTGTGAATGTTTTAAACTTTATTTTTGGGGCAACTTCACCAAACTTTTTAAGTGGATTTTATAAGACAAGTGATTCTATGCGTCTATATGTCTTGGTGACAGCTGAAAGTGAAGTTATGACTCTGATTCATTCGAATAAAAGTCTGGTCTTGCTGCCCCACAGTAGCCCAACAATCCGCTAATGCAAATTTAAATCAGTTCACAGCCTGACGGCCATAACATAGACCCATAGTATCATTCAATTATCGCGGGGGCTCCGGTGTTTCTGTTTGAGGAAGATTGAAATTGACACTAACAGAAAACTTTGCTGTGTGAATTCATTTTCTTTGCCAGGCCCCAGAGGTGGGCAAAAAAAGTGAGTACACCATGACTGCGACAGAATCTGCTGAATGCTGAACGCGTGAGTTTAGAAAAATGTCCCTCAGCTGTTCTACGATGTGCCGTCATCGTGTGTGAGGTGAGGCAGCAGGACGGTCACGTTGCAGTACTATACCGTCCTCATGTTTCTACACTCTGATTCTGATTGAGATCAATGCAGAAATTTTTGATCATCTCTCATGTGTGCACACGCAGCTGGAGCTAACTCTCGCGCTCATCTTTGCCGCAGGACAGTGAGTGAGTCTGACTGAGACCTTCAGACCTTTCAGATGATTACTTTCCTCTTCTGTCTCTTTATCTCTCTCCCTCTCTCTCTCGCTGTCTCTTTGTCTGCGCCTGCTCCGACCGTGTTTCTTTCCCCCTTTCTCTCATCTTTTATTCTCCATCCCTCCATCCTTTCCTCCTCTCTTTCTCTTCTCCCCCATCCCTTTCTCCCTCCCTTCTTCCATTCTCGCTCTCTCTCTCTCCGTCTCTCCGTTCCGCTCCCCTCTCTCTGGCCTGAGACAGATAATGCTGTCGAAAAAAAAAAGGCAACAGAGCCGGTGGTCAGCAAATCTCCTGTCTTTCCCGCGGTGCCCTGTTGTGTGTGTCTGTGTGCGTCCGCGTTGGACACGGGACAGCGGAGTCATCCGCTTTCCTGTCACAGCTCGTGACCCGAAAACCATGAGTGAGGTCTGGTCGATATCTGGCCAGGTGCCTGCTGCAGGGCGGCGGGGGGGGGGCGATGGATGAGATCTGGACATCATTGCATCATCAGACGATAAGGCAGCAGGGCAGGGTTGGGAAGCTTACTGTCAAATGTACTGCAATTACAGATGATTCATTACTGATTAGAGTAATTTCAGTTTGACTGCAAATCCCTTGACTTAGTTCAATTCAATATGATCACTTTAGGTTTCTGTTTTTGTAGGGCATGTTTATTGGATGTTTCGTAGACAACGCAGAACAGAACAGCTCAAATTTGACATGACAAGATTAGCAGGTAAGAGTAAAAAAATGAATGAATAAAATAAAGAGCAGGGTTAATATCCATCCCTGCATGACAGAGAAAAGCAACAAAAAGCAAGTATGAAGACAAATAGCAAATGAGAAAAGGTACAGCGACAGGCTGGACGGGTTTAGGAAACCCCTGCAATATGGAAGATGCCAGTCTGGGTCCAATATGTTCTATTTCAGGTTTCATAAGTTTTGGATTCAATTTAATAAAATTCAAATCTTCTCTCTCTGAGTTTTATTATGTTATTTCTCCTCTCTCCTAAGCCTCTTACACACACCAGCCTCCGGGTGACTGATGCATCATGAAGCCAGTGAGATTTCAAATCCATCGACACATATTTATATCAGTTTTTCAACTTTGAAATTATGCAAGTGTATGTAGTCCTGTGCATTTTGCTCTTTGAAAATCCGTTTTTAACACCTAGATCAAATCTGCATCGCCCAGAATCACAGTCGCATTGCATCAGTGGGAATCAACGGAGGAAAATCTTGTCGTATTGACAAAAAAAAAACTTTCAACAGGGGGGAGAAAAAAAAGATGGATCCCTCCTCTGTGGCTCTTCCTGAGGTGTCTTCCATCTCCCAGGACAGACAGAAACGCAATAGATGTCGCGTGTACACAACAGAACAACAAAATCACAATTTACAAATTGCACTGACAGAATATCTACACACCCAGGCACTTGTTCTATACTATTTTAGTGTAAATAACCTTTTACAATCAAGCAGGGGTATTTTGAGGTCAAAAAGTGGCATCTTTCTGCAAAGGCGCCTCTATATTCCCTCGGAAAAACAACTGTTAAGTTTCCATTTTCACTGATATTGTTATCACATTTGAACTTGGACCATGTAATAATATATGATGTGGACCCATTGGGTTATCCAGCTGGTTGGGGCAGTTACAGGTCATCTGCAGGTGCCATTTATTTGGTGGTTAGGGCATATTTCAGTGTGTTTAAACTCCTACGGATTAATGCCTGAAACACTTAGAGAGCTCCAGACAGCTTGGGGACACACTCAGTTCATAACCTTTCAAGGGAGCCATGTCTATACTCAAAAATAAATACACGTTCACAACCATGGTCTCGCAATAGAAATGCTATGTGCCTAAACCTCAATGTAAAATGCTGAGACCTGTGCTGTATTTTTAGTGTGGGACACCGTCCGACATGTTGTAATTAGATTACTTTACTGCAATTTAGCTGTGAGTAACTGTAACAATTACACCATTGCCAGTGTCTTCAAAACTATGTCAGCTGTATTTGATCCGACCCACTCATTGTAGGCCTCGGTAGGTTCAGTGATAAACAGGTTTTGCCAGCTCTTTCAACTCATTCAGGCAAATGTTGTAAGATCCAATTACGGCCGAGATTAACCTCATTTGACCGTCTTCACTCTCCACCTCAGCTGACATATTTAACCCCTCCCTGTAAAGCAGTGTGACTGTGCATATGCCGATGTGCAATTTCGCACATGGTCACATGAGCCGTCACCCTTTTTTTTCCCGCCTTGAATCAGATCACTGTCATCTAATTACATGTGATCTGATTCTTCCTCACACTGGATTTGGACGGCGAGGCGGTGAAAGAGTGTGGGTCAGGCTGCCAGAATGAGTTCGTCCGCTCAGTGAGAGCAGCCAGAACACAGCTGGAGCTGTCAAAGCGAGTGTTTCAATCAAATGCTGAGGGGTCCGCAGCTGTGTCTAGTCACCAAGGACGGAAAGGAGACCCGACTAAATGGTAAGCAATGCAGAATTTAACACAAAAAGGTTCTGGGAGCTGCTCAGCGGTGTCAATCTGTGTACAAAAAAACACGTTGTTTGACCTTCAAAGTGACGTGATGGACTGAATTACCATTTTGAGTTCAGGTGATATACCAAGCCTTTCAATTTAGTTATGTGGAAAAACAACACATCTAATATGAGTTGAAGGGATGTAGTTTGAGCAGTGACAAAGTGGGGCAGAGGCTGGGGGTCACCGATGGTTCAAACAGACACAGGACCTTTCCCCCAGGTCACCAGTGTTCATGTCCTGTGTGAAATCAGAGGAAAACATCGACCTGTTTTAACTCACGTCAAGTACGTAAATCATCTTCTCCTAAACATAACCAATCTGCGCCTGTTACATGTTTATTTTTGTTGACTGCTCCAGAACTGAAGAAATAATTCAGAAGAATCTAAAATAAAGCAAAACTGCAGCGCTCACTGATCTTCTTAGTGACTCTGTGCAAAAAAAATGAACATGTTTCAGCTTGAAGCCATCCTCGGCCCAAAACAGCACATGACAATTTACAGGTGAGGTCCGAACAGCAACCATTAATAATTAAATCCGTCTGTGCATGAACCGCCCTGAGACAAACAGATGAAGGTGTGACCACAAGAACAAACATGAAGAAACAAGGAGAAACGAGGAGTACACTAATTACCAACGACTGGGTACAAACAGCAAGTGGCTTTCCAAAAAGAGCATGTGTGTCTGGATGGTGTGCTGGAGCTCTTTGGGATGGCTTCTAGCTGAAACACGTTCGGCTTTTTCTTTCTGTTTATTTCTGTTACCATGACGATGAAGGTCAGCCAGCTAATTAATGGGAACGGCTGGCGTATCACCTCGTAGCAAAATGGGACTTTGGCAGATGTAAAGCATGCAGTTTAAAGTAAGTCTAAAAGAAAGGAGCAATCTGTAGATTTAGGGAAGAAAATTTAGTCAGAAGAGAAAGATCTTCATTTACATTTTTTTTCTCCTTCCTTAAAGGACAACACCATTTCATACTGTTTCACTTTGTTTATATGTGGCGGACCCTGCCACCTTTCTAGCTTCAAACAGTGTTCTGGGGACCTTATTTTCCTCTGAGAACTGCTTGTTCAATAAGTCCTGAAATAAATACGATTTGTGAGTATTGTTTTAACACCTCATTAATATTGTGAATATATAAAGTCTGAGTTTGAATTTCTTCTCCAAAAGTACATAGTGCCCCTTTAAAGAGGCCGAGAGTGAGGCTGTATGTCGAAGCAGCTGCCTCATCAGGAAGGACTGTGCTGTCCGGGGGGTTGGAGAATGAACAATTGTGTCGTCTTAAGTAGATTTTTGTCTTTATTTTTTGAACAAATAGAGCCCTGATTTTCACTCATATTCTTCAGAATGCAGAGGCATCCATTTGGCAGGCTAATCCGGTCTGGGACCAAACCAATGGTGCCATTTCTTGCCAAACAGCCTGTAATGGTTCATACATGAGCGTGGCTGAATGAACCTCACAGGCTTAATTTTTCTGGCAGTGCGAGCTGTGATTTTTTGTGAAATTGTCAGAATTTTTGTTTTTTTTGTTTGTTTGTGAGGTTGGTATCTGCCAAGTAAGTAATGAACATATTCCAAGCTGTATTTTGTTAAAATTCATTTATTGTCTCCTAAAGTCCCTCATTCTGTTGGCTTTGCTGAACATCACGCTAAATCTACAACAAAGTGGCTGCTCGGAATTAGGGTTGAGGTTTCAAGAACCGTTGCCATGCTGTCTCAAAGACCTGCACTTAAGACATTTCACTTCCTGTCTGTATGTGTCCATCCTCTTCGTTCACCTGTATGCTGATAACGTTTGCGGACCACCTCCCACTGCAGAACAGTGTCTGGCTACAGAGGGACATGATCACACTGGCACTGGAACTCATATCTTACCACATAAACCCCCCCGAACATAATTCAATGGCAGAATTTTTTCTCATGCTCTGGTAATCTGGTTAAATAATTTGGGATTACATTGCCTCAACCGCACACCAGTAAGGGGATCAGCGCTCTGCCCATGAAATGCCCTCTGTTATGCGGTACAAAGGGCATCTCAGCCGCCCATGTATTTGCAGTCTGGATAATCTCCCACTGGCTTTAGCACCGAGCGCAGGCATGGTTTCATATCTGGGAGGCTTTGTTAACAGCTAATGGGGCTGTTTACTCCACCCCCCGAGCTGAGCTGTGACTTTGACGCAGACAATTTAATCAGGAGCAATCACGCCGCGACTCAAACATGGGTTGGATGTTCAAGGAAAAACCCGTAAATTATCTGGCTTTTTTTTGTTAATTCGCAGCTTCAGAAAAGGGTGCCAAAAGAGAAAGAAGCAGACAACGGATTCCACATTTACAAGGCTTATTTATAAGGTTTAATGAGTTAGCCTCATGAATGTTCAAATTGTTGTGAGAATAACAGAGAATGAGCCTTGTTCTCCTCTATCTTTTGAGCATCTGAGCCAATTTCACACTCAGGCTCTTGGCTGTTTGAATTAAATACGGGCTCCTTCCCTTTTCCCTATTGTCCATCTGCCAGACGCCTCTATGCGACTTGTTTAGTTCTCTCCTCCCATTGCCATCAGTATTCCTCCGACATAACCTGCTCCGTCGGGTCCCAACCTACACATTAGGGTAAAGAGTGAGCAGCATTGCTTATTCAGATTGGACTCTGCCGGATGGAGATATAAGGAGAAGTAGCCGAGAGATAGAGGGACGGCAGATATGAGAAGAGAGAGAAAGACTGGTGGACAAGGGTGAAGGTGAAAGGAGACAAAGCAGCCGGAAAGGGCAGACCCAATCTGCCCTCTTCCCTCTGAGTCCTCAATCCCACGATCCCCTGGGAGACAAGAGAGAGGGATGGAGAGATGGTGGGGAGGGAGGTAAAAAGGAGAGATCAGATCATTAGGCAGGCAGAGGTGAAAGGTCACAGCAGGGGGCAGTCCGAAAGCACTGAACCAGAGAGGAGAGGTGAGGAGAGGAGAGGGGAGGAGAGGAGAGGAGAGGAGAGGAGAGGAGAGGAGAGGAGATGGGAGGAGAGGAGAGGAGAGGAGAGGACAGGAGAGGAGAGGAGAGGAGAGGAGAGGAGAGGAGAGGAGAGGAGAGGAGAGGAGAGGAGAGGAGAGGAGAGGAGAGGAGAGGAGTCAGTGATGAGTCAAAAGTTCTCACAGCTTGAGCAGGCTTACCAGATATTGATTTGCACATCGCCATGTCATGTCTTACAGGACTTAGAAACTCTTAATCTTAGGGGTACAACATCAGGATTAGAAGACATGTATTCAGAAGAAGACATCCAGGGTAGAATTCAGTCGACTGCTCGGATGACTCATGTTTGACTGAAGTACACAACCCAGAGGCGTTTCCTGTGCTCACTAAACTCTTAGATCACCCACGTTTACCTCGAGCCTGACTGACTCTTTGTTTTGTTTGTTGCTCACTGGAACTCCTTGGCCTGACTTTGACATCGACTGAAGAATTTATTGTATTCTTACTTCCTCTCTTTTTTCTTTTGCTGAGTTTGGCACTTCATGCCGCAGTGAGTGTTGTATACTTTATGGAGTTGAGTTGAGCAATGCAGTGTTAAAGCTAAAATTCTTTCTTTTCTTACACTTAATAATCATGATGATTTAATGCAGGATGTGCTCACCATTGACAAAGGGTTAAGTTACGATGGCTTCATGGGATTAGGTACACCTAATAGATCACCATGTTATGTTGACAAGTGATCAAGTTATTTATGGAACTGTATTTAGTTTAATTCCAGTTACATAAAACGTAGCGTTGTCGTCGTCGCAGCTTACCTCCTGTCCGTCTTGCAGTCAGTAATCCCCTCCCTCCTCTCTACGTCGCCTCATGAACTCGGAGCGGTGTTGGGCAGACATGTCAGCAGACAGGAGGATGCTGCTCTCAGACCAAACATTGGTGACTGTTGGAATACAGAACTCTGATGGTTGCAATGGTATTCACAACATCCTGCAACTAACAAGTTTCTGTCAGAGCTGTTCAATTTAATACTATGTCTAAATAAGATCGACAACAACAGCAAATGTCTTTTTCGGAGACATGCTAGGAGGATTCAGATTTTTCTTTTACATATTTCCTGACATTTTTCACTTGCAACCTAACCGACACACATCGTAATCACAGTACTCACAATAACTTTGCTGCGAGCAGTGTATTCACTTATGAACCTTTATTTGCTTCCAGTCATTTTAACTAACAATGACACCAGCAAATAAAGCCATCATCGGCTTGCAGTCTCTATAGGCCCGACTGTATGTATGTAAATGAGCGAGGTCTTATTTCTGTTGTTGCTCGGCACCGTCGCTCGGTCAGCAGTGCTGACTCCGTCTCACCTGCACTATTATTTCCCACAGGCCTGATCATAATATTATCAGCGCACACAATGAAAGTCTGCTCATCTAAATGCAAATCATAGATGACATTTCCAATTATTTTCCTTACACGCTGTGTCTAATTTCCATGTACGCACGTAAAACTTTGTTATGCTCCGTCCAAACAGGAGATTACTTGATGAGTAATTTTGTGCCGTAATTTCAGTTTGTACTTTTCTACCTAAGTGTTTTCTCATATTAAGGGGGGGGACCTATTTCTTGTTACATTAGTTGCTCAAGATTTCTAGTATTTTTCAAACATTCTTAACATTCCAAAATGTCAAAATAATACTGTAAACAAACCAACCAACCTATTAAAATACAGCAGTGCTGGTGTTTATCATGTGGTTTTAGAAGCAGTCAGACTCTCTGCACACATATTGATTCTTTCCATTTCACGTCCGTGTGCCTTTTTATTTTTGGTTCGAGAAGGCAGATGAGGTAAACACGCTGCCGAGGTCAGAAGTCACGGCGCCGCGAGCGTTCGCTGTGTCTCTGCCCACTAAAACACCGGGGGACGTCCAATTATTTGCTGTTCAGCGGGGATTAAAGTGGAGAGCGGCAACAATGTTAATGAAGTGAGATGCAAAGTAGGCTATAGGGACGACCTGGCTTGTGTTCAGACAAGCATTTAAATGGAATTAAGAACAAGGGGATGAAGACGGGAATATTGAGATCAGGCCCTAATCCTTCTGTCCAAGCAGTAAACAACATCGGGAGAAGAGCAATAAACAAGAAGCATTGGTCTCTTTCCTCTCTACAGCAAACCAAGCAAAGAAAAAGTGGTGCTAAAAATAAGTGCTCGCTCTCTTGCATGTAATTGCAACCCAGAGTCTTTTTCTCTCTCGTTTGGAGCTGAAAGTTTCCAATATGAACCCTGGACTGCTGAAACCACTTAATTGTTGATAATGGCATGAGAGGATTGCTTGCTTCTCCACGCTCTTCTGCCTTCGTCTGCCCCGTGCTGATCTGTGTTCAGCCCCTTGAGAAAATGTAACAGGAAATGTCCCTTTTTACATTTGTTTGCTTTTTGTTTATTGTCTTCTAAATTCCTTTTTTGCTTATTGCTTTTTTGCCTATTGTTTCTTTTGTCTTGTAAATGTATTTTACATCTTTCTTTAATCTCCTGTGCCTTCGTTTTAATGCATTTCTAAGTCTCTCCAGAGCACTCTGTGATGCCCGAAGTGTCTGGATGCTGATACCGATATTGTTACCCTCAGTGTGGTTAGAATCATTCCTAGATGGACGAGCAGGAAAGACTGAGAGTAGAGCTGGAATGATTAATGTGGAGCTGGACTGAGAAAGGAGATCGCAGACGGTGTCTGGTCGAGCCCACGCCAAAGCGAAGGAGGGCTGCTGACTCAGCTGACCACATAAAAGTGAGCTATGTCACTTACGTGGATTTGGCAGGTGTGTGTTTGTGTGTGTGCGCGTGCGTGCATGGGCATCCATATGTGTCTGTGTTTTGTGAAGCGTACACGGAGGGACGCGGATGGAGATTGATGGAGGTTGTGTGAAAGTGCGCATATGCACAAGCCACGTATTCGCGATACGGTAGGTGAGGCGTGTGAGGAGAGGAAGATCGGATTGCCAGATTCCAGTTTGGAGAAGGAGAAACTGAGAAAAAAAAAGAGTGAAAGAGTGTCAAAACACTGCAGTTGGTTGTCTCCACAGGGGGGTTTTCAGCTGCACTCTCGTCGCGATATCGCCCACAAACAACCTCCCTGGGGGATTATGTGTAAGGACTTAAGACAGCAAGAACGGGGCTGTAGTCTGTTCTTGTGCCGAGCCCCTCCTGCGCTCTATGATAGGGGTCAGTTTAGATCACCACATGCTGGTACCACGGTGCCTAAGTCCACCGAGAGGCGATTAAAATAGGTCAAGTGAAGCTTTGGCAAGATGGCCTTTGTCAACCCTTAAACCCGGTCTGAATACCTTAAAGGAGGGCTGGTGGGAAAAGGACATGGCAAACATCCACTTGTTTACTGCAGACAAAAGGGGTTTCTCTTGATTTACCAACACTGTATGCACATATTTGATGATACCAGTGTTGAAGTAAACAGGTGTTCCATTTATCATATTTTGTTTCAGCAGCAGCGGTGTCTGTTTTATGGTGCAAAAAAAAGCAGCATCTACACACGCTGGCTTGTCTTTGCATTAACAGTCATTTGGAGAGGAAATGGGAGAGAATTTCAGTCGGCTGATTTCACTCAGGGAGCCGTCGCTCCGGGCTACATAACAGCACAGCACACATCTGCCTCTAAACAAAACTGTTTAACTCCAGCTCCCTTTTCCCAGCCCCGACACAAAATGCAACCAACACCATATGCCTCGGTTTCTTAAACTAATGGTCTGAAGCAAAAAAAAAATGGGTCAGAGGCGTATTTCTCCTGGGTTGCCCACATGACAGCGGAGCCCTTTGTTTCATTAGATTGGTTCCCGGGATGACGGACTAAATTCATTTTGGTTCGAGAAATCCCGGCCATATGGCGTTGGCACGGCGCAGAGAATCCAAAAACACACAAAGTATGGCGAGATGCGGGGAGAGCTGCTGCTGCTGCTGTACCTGCTAGTGCTTCACACAGCAAACAGGTCTTGTAATATTAATTACATTTACAAAGACAATATGATGTTTGTTCCCTGTGGCAGCACCCCATTTTCAGCATCAATCTTAACTGCAGGGGAGACGCATAAATATTTGATTCTGGTCTAATAGCAAAATAGCAACGAGCAGGAACACGCTGGGTGGAGAGATGCAGGCGGAACGCGGAGATTATTTAGCTCGGAGTCTTTTTTAAAGCGGTTAAAGGACAAACATGGTTATAAGGTAACCTTTTGAGCTCAGCCTACTCTTTGCGGTAATGTTTAGCCAGTTTATCTCAGGATCTTGACACTGCTGGAATTGGTAGTTCCCTTCTATGTGAGAGACTTTGCCCTCCTAACCTCCATTATCCTCTTAACTTCTCGCCAGGTGCTGTAGAACAGGTACTCTCGACCGGTGTGCCTGCAGGGCGTCCAGCCTTCAGTGTGCCTCGAACATGCTTACTTCAGCTTAAGGAAGAATCCATTTTTTTCGTCAGATTTCAACTTGGGAAAGTCTCTGGAAAAACATCTTATTTCTCTAGCTAAAAAAATATAACAAAAGACATTCCATCACTGCTTATATGTGGGTTATTGCGTGAACAAAAAAAAAAAAACCCAAAACAATGAGTGGAAGATGGGGCAGTTCAGAAGCAAAAACTGCCGCCGGTTGTCCTTTCTGACCTCAGGGTGACCCTTCCACACATCTCTCCAGCCATTCATCATTTACTCATTCACTGAATCAATCGATGAATCAATCAGCCAATCTATCAGAACTCAAGTGCGTGAGCGGAGAATAATTCGCGTGTCAGAACAGCGAATAAAGAGAAAGGGTTTGATCGAGAACATTAGCATTCATCGAATCGGTATTCAATGAGAAGCGCTTGTGCTGGGAACACAGTCAAATGATTGTACAAAAAGAAATATCATTATTTATCCGCCGTCATACAGAGGTGGAAAGAAGTTTACCGAGGCGTCTGCAGGACTTCTTGCTCATACAGTTTGAGACGCATTGTTCTTCCGGATAACCCAAATAACTTGTCATCACACTGCAGCTCTTTGCGGTCCCATCAGATTCGCAACCTTATGCATATTGACTAATGGGCTGCAGTGCTGGGCCGCGGTGATCACCATAATGGACCAGCTCAGTGAGCACCCAGGATGTGTTTACTGAGATTAATAGAAAAGACTGTGACAATTGTGGGGCTCTGTGGAATTGGAAATGACAGACAGAATTAGTGCGGGACCCTTTGACGTACGACCGGCACATGCAAATCGGTCTGCCGCTGCTCCTCTCAGTCTACAGTGAGAATCATAAAAAAGCTTATTCATCGAACACGAGAGTCTTGTTACTGCAAAATTCAAGTGGAGAAGTAGCTCATCCCATTTCTTGCATGTTGTCCGTGTCGACAGAATAAATGTCAGCTTGGTAACATGGCCGAGAGACCATCGCTCAAGACCATCGTCGGGACAAAACCGAGGAAATCCAACGACTGTCAATCATTTCAAAAACTGTCGTTGTCATGACGAAAGCAGGTAGCCGTGATTGTGGCGCCCAACATGGGTATTTTAAGCCAAAACACGATGTTTTCCTAACCCCAATAAAGTGTTTTATTGTTTCTAATTTTACCATCCATTCATCCATCCCTCCATCCATCCATTTTGGTTCCGCTTATCTGGTGTCAGGTCGCAGTAGGAGGCAGGCTGAGCAGGATATTCATGATGTTCCTCTAACCTACAACGCTTTCCAACTCCTCCCGGGAGACCCCGAGGAGTTATGTAGGAGACATGTCATCGCTCCGCTGGCTTCTGGGCCTGCTGCGGGGTCTCCTCCCAGTTGTTTGTGCCTGGAAAACCTCCAAAGGGAGGCGCCCAGGAGGAGGGATCCTAATCAGATACCCAAACCACCTCAGCTGGCTCCTTTTGACACGAGGCAGCAGTGGCTCTACTCAGATGTCCAGCCGCTTGTATCCTTGATCTCATTGTTTCAATCTGGTGATCTGATACTGGTGAATCCGGACCAAAGTGATCCATCTCACGCTCCATTTTCCCGTCTCTCTTGAAGACCCAGAGATACTTTAACTCCTCTTGCCCTAAAAATTGAAAAGTAAGAAGAGGCAAAGTCGAAACATAAGATTAGTCTGTCTAAATAATTGTGTCTCAGTATAAAGGGTTGTATCAAGGGACCCTTCCACAGAACTCGACACACAATGTGCAGCACAGCAACCGGATGACAGATCAAACACGGGCCTGGTGTGAGCATGAATGAAGGATATAAAGGGTGTGCAGAGCACAGCGAGATCTATGACGAGGATGACATTGCGTTGCTGTTTATATTGTGTACAAGCTCTCTCTCCGTCTGTCTGTATCTCTCACTCTCGGTAATGATTATGATTACATACCTGCCAGACAAGTGTAACGACATCCATCAGGCTTATCTCATGTTCAAAGTGTCACAGACAGACAGGCGAGAATCATGCACAGCGGGGCACATAGGCAGGCTTCAGACTTTTGCTCTCTCTCTCTCTCCCACTCACACACACACACACACACACTGGAAATGTCTAACACATCACACTGCTCTCTGTCCTCCTCCAGCTCCTTTTATAACCCTCCTGTTCATGCAGAAGAGGCGCTGCTTCCAAATGATGTCACTCAGAGTTCCAGCCAACTTTGCCCATGTCGCTGCTAAATCCCACTTGACAGAGGCTTTGTCTTTAGTTTGGAGCTCCCAAGTAAATAGGCAGCAGTGTGTGTGTGTGTGTGTGTGTGAGAGAGAGAGAGACAGAGAGACAGAGAAAAAAAGACAGAGAGTTTAATGGGTGCACAAGATTTCCGAAAACATTTCCGACAAGTTGCTTTGCCTCAAATTTAGAGTTCTTTGTTTCGCCAAAGTAAATACGCCAGCTAACATAATCACCATCTAAATTCATCACAAGGAACTCATTTGGAGCCCAAATTCAGTCACTGGAATAAATGCTGGCAAAGTATATTTATGAAATCCATGGATATGTTCAAACTTTACATTTCTTTGTTGCAACTTCCTATTTTATGCTGTGACAACGCTGTGCCTCAGCTCTGGTTGGGTTTAGGCACCAAAACCACTTCATAGCCGTTATAGGGTTGAAAAAAGATCATTTTGGGGCTTAAATAGCCTCTTTTGGGCACCACAAACATGGCTGGAAATTGTCATGGTGTCATGTTGAAACGCTGTGGAAGAAATGTTGAAACGCCGTCTTGAACTGCGGTCACTGACTCGGCAGCCTTGTGGTCTGTTACTCCACCGTAATGACCTCCACTTCCTGATTTGAAAGTCAGGTAGTCAACATGAAACGTGAACTTGATTTTCACATGTACAAATGTGAATGTATCAGTGCTTTGCAGAAGTGACAGAAACGACTGTGCCAACATTTTTAACCTGGTGAGTGGGCTGTGGAGTCCTTCTTCTCCTCAAATGATCATCAACAGGCCTCACAAGAGCGACTGTTCATGGCTCCACTCACCAAGTGGACATTACACAACATGATCATTGTCATTTTATACTTTTTAACTGTAACCCAGGTTGAATCATGTGTATTGTGGGTTTTTCTCCAGTACAATTCAAAGGACCGTACCTAACTGAAGGACTCAGGAGGAGAGTACGAATTCTGGGAATTCTTTTGCAAAATATCTCTGAGATCACGCATTTTTGTAAGATGACCAGTATTTCGGGGTCAGATCAAGACATTTCGCCACGTGATTGTTGAAGGAGTTCTTGAAATAAAACTATGCACAAAGCTCAGGCAGCATGACACCGCAGACCTTTTACGAGTAAAGACATCAGCGCCGCAGTACGCCGCTGACAGACCGTGACAGCTTTCAGTTTTGATATTTGTGTTACGCAGGCAGCAGCCTTATTAAGAGAGGGAAGACTCGGCGCAGAAAAAAAGGGTCTATAAATAGCAGCACCACCTGAAAATCGCACAACTCTCCGGCACAGATGTCAGATGCGCCTGCATGTGTATCCCCGCTGAGCGTGATGCAAATGATTGAAGTGGGGCAATGTTTCCGCTGGTTCAAACAACTGTATTTAGTGTACGAGTGTGTGTGTGCGTGCTGGATGGTAGTGAGAGAGAATATGCTCTGAACGGGGAGACACTCACAGTTTGGTGCAGTAAACAATGCGTCCGTATAATGAGACAAAAGCAGCGACTGTTTGCAGTGACCGGGTCAAGCAGTATCCAACTGCCAGCTCTGTTCTCTGGCTGCTTGACGGGTTTCTTTTGACCAGTGCGATGCCACCCACGATCTGATGCGAAGGTCCTGAAAAAGTTCCATCTATGCCAGACTTTAGCTCCACAGACTTGATCTCTATAAACAGAAAGTATGTTTCGAAGCGTTTTACTGTGTTATGATGTAATGCAATGCAACGACCCGGCAGGAAATATAAACTCACTAGAAATTGGGACTTTCTTTCTTTCTTTCCTTTCCTTCCCTTCCTTCCTTCCTTCCTACACCTAAAGTCAATCAGTTTTGAGGGGCTTGTTCCTCAAAAGCTTGTGAAGCTTGTGTACTCGAACGACCTCGTCCTTCACCTCTTGTCAGGGTAACCTTAAATCCTTCGCGATTAGAACTTAGCAAAGGCTTGAGTTTTCGTTGAGGGACTGCGCTCAACTTCGACTGTACACGATCGAATCTGAACCAAACTTCACACGTCCCACCCTGAACGCATTTACAATGTTCATCTACAGTCACAGCACCCTAACGGCAGCAGGAAATGACATTTCTTAAACAATGAGGTCATCCTTATCATTCTGAGGTTGTACTTCGTAGGGTTGCTGTACCGGACTGCACTCAACTCAAAAGGTGTTTCTATTATTTTGTCCACTCTATTTACATTTATGGAGGAGAAAGTATTAGACACATTCTACAATATTGCAGCAAGACAGCACGGCAGACAGTAGCGTACAGTGCACATAAATAGCACGCTGTCAGGGAGACGGCCATGCACACATTTATTGGGTCAACACTAATGTGCAAACTGCCGAACAGACAATGGACAGCAGGCGAACGCATCTAAGCTCAGGGTGTCAAATCATGCAGACAAAACCCACTTATTTTGTACATTTCTCCCAAACCTTACGCCTTCTTATGGAAATGAGTGGAGCAACACGCAGCTCCAGCACAGCCTGACCTTTAATATCTCCCTCGATCAGCGCCTCTAAACCTCTGCTTCCTGCTCCATATATTCATACCTCGACGCGTCTGCACCCTGTAATGAGACCTCAAAGAAAAAATAAATAAATAAACAGAAATCAGGTGAGGGATCACTGAAAATAATACCACGAGGATTCCCACAGCGCTCTGCTCCACGTGCCTGATAAAGCAGCGTTTAATCTGTCTCTGTCACACTTTGTTTTGGCCTCAACTTGCCTGAACCGGGCCAAATAAAGCTGCTTTAACAGATATGTGGCCCAGATATAGTTCCAGCTCCACATTACTGCCTGTCCTGCTTTGGTATTTCCATTATGCTGCTCTTGTATGAAAACCTCACAAGTCCAGCTGTTTATGCTTTAGCATGATACGAACACTAGCTGCTTTATTGAATGGGTTGGTTACAGCTTTAAAACGTCCAGGTGAACTTAGTGCCATGCAGGTTCTGGGTCTGGAAATAGCGACCCAATCGCCATATGTTGGTAATGTGTGTTTCAGTCGGCAGGATGTGATGCAGTTAATATTTCTGCAAACCACAGATACATCCAAGTTTGTACGTGGCATAGGCAACAAACCATTTTGACCCATGTCACATACTAACTGACTTTGACATTGGGAGCGACTGCACTTGCCAAATAGGCGACTGCAGTTTCGAGTCTGCGTTGCGGCAGCTGTAAGTGTGAAATACACTGGATATTATGAAGGAGATTTGGGGACCTTTCCAGCTGTGGTTGAGGTGACCAAAACTGCATAGTTTCCGCAGAAGGTCGGGCCACCATCTTTGTGGCGTTGGAACCAGGTGTTTTGAAGGAGACCTCGGGACGTTTCCAGCTTTGTTTGTGGCGACCAAATGAGGTTTTTTAAAGCCAAACAAGTATTTTTTTGTGCCTAAACGCAACCAGAGCTGAGGCACAGCATTGTAACAAGAGAAACAGAGAAAATTGAATATAAAAAATAATAATAATAATAATAAATAAAGCTTCAACATAAAAAAAATGTATATATCTTGAATTTACTTGTGGTTTTGCAGACTTAATTAGTGATGCATTCTTTCTGGCAATTGGGGTACTGCAAACCACAGATTGGTTTTACATTACTTCATGTTGCAACTGATTTCTTTAGGTAACATTATCCATTTTATGTTGTTACAGTGCTGTGCTTTTGGTCTGGTTGGGTTTAGGCACCAAAACCACTTGGTTAGGGTTAGGGAAAAGATAATGTTTTGGACGCCATAAAAAACAGCAGGAGATTTACCAACTTCTCGTTGAAAAGTTTTTGTTGCCACTAACTTGGCAGGAACAGGTCATGAGGTCTCCAGCGGTGTCAAGCTTACAATTATTTAAACGCTGGGGTTGCTTGTCAAAAACATCTGGCGGTTTCTCACTTATAAATGTTGGAACAGAGTCTCAAACTGAGGTCACTTGGTTGGCAGCCTTTTCATCTGTAACTCCACCACCATCTGCTCCCACTCCCAGTATGAAAGTCAGGTCATAAACAAGTAATGTGAAAGTGATGTGGGCTGGAATTTGGAGGGAAGGAAGGAGGAAAGGACGGCGGGAGCAAGAGGACAAGGAAAGATAAGAAAGTGCAGGTGCAATGGCATGGGGAGCGGGAATAAATTGAAGATTGGGGTCAAGGAAAGTGATGTTCCTCGATTCTGCTACCTGCCTCCCCCTGCGGTGTGTTGATTGGAGGCCTGCTCAGATACAGGGTCACGGGATGGCATCAAGATGCTATGGGCGAGCAGGGAACATCCGCTAATGAGACAGGCATGAAAAGAGGAGAGTGAAAAGAAGTGAGAGAAAAATAGGGAGGAACAGTCTTAGAGAAATGTGGCAAAAGAAGAAAAAAACTGAGCAAGAAACCGTTTGGCATCAGGAGGAAAAGTGAATGGCAAACAGCTATCCATAGCCTCAGCCATCTATTTAAAACCCGAGCGGCATTTTGGGGCTTGGCTCGGTTGCTCCTCACTAAGCCATCGCAGTCCACCAATGGTGGGAAAGAGGAAACTGGGAAGTGTGGATTGGAGTCAGAGATCAAACGGGTGCTTATATTCAAGCCTATAGTGTGCTGCTGTGCCATTGCTATTCAACCGTTCCAACACGTCGAAGACATTCTCAACCTGCGTGTGCCTGAAACCTCTTGTGTTTTCTGTCGTACACTAATAACCCATTTCACATTTACACATTTAATTCTCACCGTGCCTCTGTGCCTTTCTCTGAGGGGGGGTGGTGGGGGAGTAAACACCGGCTCTCATCTCTTCCATACTGATAGGGATGAGCGATGGGATTTAGCAGTGAGCCAGGGCGCTGATCCAGGCATCCACCCTCATGCCCTCTGCTAGCCCCAATCCCACCGCTACACCACCGTAACACGAGCCCCAGAATTGAAGCTTAATGATGTGACATCACATTCAGCCTATTTTCAGTCGTGTTTGGCCTCAGTATGCGGTGCATCTGTAAACCTGGTTGGGGTTAATAATCCAAAGTGTAGTGTCATAATCAGCCAATGCACCGCTCCTGCTATAGTTTTTAATGCAAGAAAGTCATCTAAATCAATAAGACTGTTAATGGCTGGATTAACGGAGATGATTGAACGCCCCCTTGGTGAGAATTTAACTAATCACGCCCATGATTGGCTTGTTTAAGTCACACTTTTTACAGCGTGCTACAGGTGGAACTATTGACTGAAACGTCGACGACTAGGAAAGATCGATGAAGTGATACAGTAAAATTGCTGGGGAGGGATTAAGACTGGAAGGACATAACAGCCACACAACTACAAGTGTAGAGAGAAAGGAAACAGTGATTAATTGCCCGGAGTGCAATTCCTCCGCTTTGGCTGATTGTTTTCTGTATTTTTCTTTCTCATGACAAATTGACTGGAAAGTAATTATGCATTGCAGAGACGGCCCGCCTTTCAGTCTTGCATTTTGCTGTCTGTTAAAATGTTGCCACCCAGTTAAAATTGAGAGCTGTGTTCTGACAATGACTCGCTTATCATAACCGTCTTTGAAAGTAGACATCCATATTCCTTTAAAATGATCACTATTAGTCACATTATGGATGTTGGAGTGGATGATGAAATGTGCAGCAAAGTGTAATCAGTCAAATTAGTTTATCAAAACTCATCAGAGTCACGCCTCCTGTCGGCGTGCTTTGCTTATGCAATACTGTCTCTGAAAAACCACTCTCGTATCCTCATTCAAAGGGGCAACATGTCATTAAAAATACACAATTTCAACATTCTTGTCAACAAAATGAGGACAGTTTTTCAATGATCATATGCCTTGCTGCAGAACTGCAAGTGCTCACTTTGAGGATCAATTTGTTTTCCCTTCACAATCGTGGGGATTGAAGAATTTTATAAATCCGCCGCATACATGTTTTTTTAAAACAAACAAACAACATTTTTGAGAGAGACGAGAGAGATGGGGAACGACATGCAGCAAGAGGCCACGGGTCGGATTTGAATCCTGGGCTGCTGCTGCAGCGAGGACACGGCCCACCATCGGAGCCACTGGTGCGTCCCCACTTACATCTTTTTAAGAACTATAAAAATGTGCAGCTTTGAATAATAATTTGTGTCTGATATCGCCCCCACAAACAAAAAAAACAACTAAACAATTTCTGCGATAAAGTTCTGGAAATGTATTCTCCCTCTGTGAAAAATGATGAATCTTTCAGTGAGCGTGGATTAAATAAAACATGTTGCCATCTTGCTTTCGTCTCATCTCTGTTGAGAGTTGAGCGTGCGCTGTACTGATTGGGTAATATATAAGGATCCGTTAGCAGCACTGCTGTTAGCTCGTTACCCCAAACAAGGGGAGTGTTGGTGTTGACACCACACAGGAGCTTTGGACTGCCAGAAAGAGGAGCTTTTAAATAATGAACGTCAGAACTGGAACTGGGCTCAGCAGCCTATAAGTAAACCCAACCTCTAAGACCAACGGAGGCCAGCTGACGACAGGTAATACAGCGAGTGTTACTGACTGTTACGCCATTGTAGTATGAAGGAACTGGACAGGGGCAGTCGAGGCATGAAGGGGCAGTGGATTGAGTTTGGAGCCAGTTACATCATACACTGTCTTTATAAGTCTGCTTTTTGTTTTAGAGAAGCTTGAGGTTGTTTATTCCTGTTTTTTTTTAGTTCTTTTTTTTATCAATGAGATTTGTGTGATGTCATACTGTGTCGACATAAGTTAACAAAATGTTCAGTCTCCTTCTGTTTGTTCCGACGCGTTCAGAATCGTTATGCAACCGCTTCTTTACGTTGGCGTGCACAGGCGTCTCATTTTGTCCCCACCAAAAATGGGGAGTTATTACAACTAAGGTTCAGGAACTTGACCACGCCACTCCGCCTCACTGTTCTGCCACCCAGGCCAGCCAATCTAACCGCCTGTGTCTCATCAACCTAACCACCCGCGTCTCATCAAACCACCTGTGCCTCATTAACTCAACCACCTGTTCACCCTGATTCAATCACCTGCAAAATCTATATAGGCAAGCCTAATCAGTTCTCTCCCTTTTGTCTCAAGTTCTTATAACCCTCCCCCCAAGACCCTCTCCTTCTCCACTATCCTCTCATAGAATCATCAGCAGCCCAGCCTTTGACATCGACATCCCACAGCAAGAAGATCCTCCAGAACAGGAACCCAGGCCATTCCAGCACAGGAACCACAGGGGGGATGATGAAGCCACGCCACCAAGACGTACCCCCATTCTGAGTCTCAACCTCCCCAGTCCAGCCAATCTGCACCCCACTCGACCCCTTTTCATCCACCAACCTGGACCCCTCCCTTTCATTCTTCCACCTACCCCCTACCTGTTACTGAGATTTAAGTTGAGCGTAGACAAGCTCTTCAGCAGATGATTTGGAAAATCAGCCCTCTGGTGTCACACATGAGTCTGCACAGTGGTTAGAACACGGTTAAAACATCCAAATGAAGACGCTTTAAGCAAAACACACTAAAAAACGAAAAACGAAAATAGTTTTTGCTCATCTAACTCAAACCGCTTTAGGTAGTAGGACAGAAATCTCTGTCTCCAGATGTCAAAGTCCTGCACTCTGTATGCCCGCTTTCTACCCTGACCTGAAACTCACCAAACTGGAGAAAGAAAAGAACATTGGCAGTAAAAACAGTCCTCGCAGCAATTTTGTTTTCTACTACATATTTACGGCAAAACCAATTAAATTTCAGGAGGTTGGAGTGGCTCTCGCGGCTCTCTCTTAATATTTGCTTCCTCTTCACATTTTCCTATGTGTCAGGGAATGACGCATGCCTAAAATGAGCAAATTTCAAAATCAAAACAACAAACTTGCACTATTTTATGCTGTATATATGGATGCATTTATTTTTTTTACCGCGGCTGCCTGCCATCGAACCTCAGCATGTGGGAAACTGCTTGCCAAGCATAACGACAGTCATTGCATTCAACTTAGTGTAAGAATAATAATAACGATGATGAGCCGGATGGCAGAGTATCTGTTTCTTCCATTCCAACAGATGAAACTATTTGCATTCCCAGGAATAGAGGAAGCCATCAGCTATTCATCCAACTGCTCCTCCATCAAAAGCATCATCAGTGTGTGATGGTTAGAGAGCGGAGGGTGGCTGATGGTAAGAAAGAGAAGCAATAGAGAAAAGGCAGGAATTTATGTTGTAATGTTTAGAAAAAGACATAGAGTGAGAAGAGAGAGAGAGAAAGAGAGAGAGAGGGAGAGAGATTAACAGTAAAAAGTTGTCAGAGAAGGAAGAAAGAGGAAAAAGATAAGTAGATCTGTGCAGTCATTATCGCAACCACAATGATGTAAAACTCCCAATTAGGCCTGAACAGCAGACAGAGAATGTGTGAGGGCGTGAGACAAAGAAAGTGAGAATTCTAGGAGAGAAAAGGGAAGACAGACCCCAAATTGTAGAGCAGAACAGACTGAGGGGAGAGCCAGATGGATAAGAGGACAGATAGATGGAGGAGATAAGTAAGTAATCTACAAAACCCAAAAGGGGGAGCAGCTTCAGCACAGAAACAAATTTTCAAGGAAACGATTACTCGGCAAGCAAACAGCTGCCGCCGAAAAAGGTTATCTCCTTATAACGATTGAATTCTTCCCTTCCACTGCCCACTAAATTCTAGACAGAGGAACGCAAATTAGCTCGTCTTTCCTCCCTCTTCACTCCGTATCCGTCCATGCTGTTTGATGGTGAGATGAAAAAAGATGGACTGAGAAATTGCCAGGAGGAACATTTCTCAAAGGCGTGACTTTTGATGCTTTGCAATCTTCATGCGAAAAAAAAAAAAAAAAAGGACCGGGAGGAAACCGAACCACCGCTGCTGCCAGATCATCCAGGCCTTGCCAAAAACTTGAATCATTCAAATGGCAACTTTTTCAAACCTTTTTGAAAAGAATGTTTTGTTTTCATTGATGATGATCCATTATTTATTTATTCATTATACCGCGGGCTGTGCGAATACTCGATTCTGATTGGCTGCGGGGTGTCAATTAATTCCGGATACTTGGACACCTATAGAGCTATTAAGCAGTTCCAGTGAAACTGTCTGTGCACCGTTCTAAATGACTGCGCTGTAGCCTGCATCTGAAATGAATGGCACCAGCCAGCAGACAGCATGAGGTCAGAAATGAGTGAATGAAAATCATCTGAAAATCTTATTTACAACACTGAGTTCATTTTATTTAGTGCCTCATCCATCACAAGATGCTGCCCGTAACACACAAGCTGCAGGACGTACACTGCCCCCCCACAAACCTCATGATACTTATACAAGTGATCATCCCACATCCCATTCACTATTTAGCTCGCTACTTCTAGGTTGAATATCAGGGGACAATGACATCTCTGGCTAACTAGCTGGTCTTACTGTTAAAGATACCATCAAATTGCGTCTACTGTTCGATAGCTCTACACAATGTTATTGACTTTAAATCTTGCTAGCATGGTGTTAGCTTTCTGGCTAATGGCTGAGCAAAAGATTCTATGAGCTAAGCAAACAAGTTTACCTCCAATTTCTAAGCTGTATCTAACGTTTGCTCTAATTACTGGAGAAGTGAACAACATTTCAGAGGCATAAGAAGTGGATGGTTATGATTGTTCCAAATATTAGTCCAACCCTCAGGTGTTGCCAGGGAAACTGAGTTATGGTTAATGAACAACATAAGATTAGGATAGTAAAATATAGGAAAATATTAATCAATAGACTCATTTTCTTCTTAGACTAGTGACCATAATATAAACGGGTTAATAGCCTTTGAGGTGTCCATAATCAGGAATTATTGCACAGCATACATTTGCCTTTCACAGAATGATGTTATTTCTTAATTTATAGCATCTTTTTAAGATTGGGTTTGTTTTTCAGGGATCATAAATACTATGTGAACATGTTACGTTTTTGCAGAATGCTGATCAAGTTTCGGTTTTAAATGTCTGCTTTTGTCTCCTCAAACACAGCTGGAAATTGGCGCTAGGTCTCCTTAAGAATACCCACTAGTCTCATACAAGCCAGCTGTGGCTCAGGGGTAGAGCCAGCGTCTTGTTTGGGAAGGTCCCTGGTTCGACTCCCCTGGTCTGCATGTCGAAGTGTCCTTGGGCAGGATACTGAACCCCAAACTGCTCCTGATGTGCGGCTCGGCACCTTCCATGGCATCCACCATCAGTGTATGAATGTATGTATGAATTACAGTAAGTCACTTTGGACAAAAGCATCTGCTAAGTGTCCAATGGTCCCACGAACAAATGTTGAGCTGTGGTCACTGGCTTAGCAGCCTTCTTGTCTGTAACTGCACTACCATTCCCTCCAACTTCCACATATGAAAGTCAGGTCAAAAACATGTAATGTGAACATGTCGTTATGGACGACATGCAAATGTGACTGTATCAGTGGTTTGCAGAAACTTTAGCTACCAACGTTTAATCCCGCCGACTGGGCTGAAATATGGCGGTGAAACGAAATGCACATGACAGACAAGAAAAAGGGAGTTTCTCACATAAAGAGGCCGTGTTGTGTCTCCTGTGAGTCAGTTCACTTCTATAATTTCAACACTGCAAACTAAACTTGTATAACCATCCCGTTATCATAATCACTGTATTGCCGTTAACCTTAGAAACATGGAAGCAGGCATGTTCTTGTATCAACAGTTCAAAACCCTTGATGCACACAGGGTTCAGGTATTTAGCTGAGTCAAGAAATACAGTTCATGGCTGAAACTGATAATTTGTTTCATTTAATCTGGTTGCACCCTGAACCTTCTGTTTGAGGGCATAATCATCTTATTTCATTCTATTCACATTAATCCTAGTTTGAGGCTGCGAGCGCTGCAAATCAGCAGGCAGACATGAAGCATGGCCGCCTGGATCTGTTCTTCTGCTGCGTGTTCTCTTACATGATTACAGTAATCAAAGCCAGATTTATGCAAAGAGCGAAGCAGAAAAACGAGTTTAAACGTAGCCATGAGAATGCGCACATACTTGTGCAGCAAATTTGCAGAAATCTCACACGGGCACACTGCAAACATATCTTCGCACATACAGACACATGCACCTTCCCACACTGGCCATCTGCTCATGTCTTATCCTTCCTTCCCTCGTGTTTCAGTGCAGGCTGAGGCACAGATATAATCCGTGACTCAAAATCTCTGTGGAGAATCGAATTCACAAGATTAAGATGACAAATGTTGAAGTTTGTTGCCGAACGGCATTCACTTTGTCTGTTATCTTAGGTGGTTAAGCTAATATTTGAAACATATGTCATCGTCACAGCAGGAATCAAAACCTTCTACGGCCGACAAGATGTACAAATATACTTTTATACTTCAGCCTGAGGGGGAAACAGCAGCTAGCTCTGCCCAAGGGTTTAAAATGATTCTGCCACAAGCATCTCGCAAGCTCGCTAATTAATTAAAGATTCATAGATTTTTTAATGATTTTATCCTCTGCACAGAGCTGGGATAGCTGTTTGCCCCTGCTTAGTCTTTATGCTAAGCTGTAGCCTCATATTTACCGTATAGATGTGAGCGTTGGTTTATCATGTCTCTCTGTTTCAACATTTATAAAGCCCAGTCGAACCGACCCGTCGCAGCTCGACTCGGGCAGGCTGATGGTGTTGCCCGCGGCTCAGCTTGTGAAGTCGCGGTGGCTGGTTTGAGAACGTGATTAATGCAGTGCACTCCTTTTTTTTCGCCATTTCGTCATTGCAAGACATGCAACTGTAGCAAGTACGTCACTATCACTGTGCTCTTTCATATTATAAGGTATGAAATTATATCCAGCGATAAAAAATCCTGAAAAACTGACAGCCGAAACGAAAGTACAGAGAGGCGTTGCACCAGAGATGGTGCGTCGTCTTGTCTGGTTGCGTTGCTGTGAACTGGCACATTGCAAGAAGTCGCAAGTTTCTACATGAATCTTGGGTCTGAACAGGTCTTAAACGTGCCACTGGAACAATTCTTGGTGGTTTACAATGCCGTCAGACATCAGACATATCCTCAACTGTACAATGTCTGTAGTCCTACGTACGAGCACAGCTAGCCTGCCTCGCACTAAATAACACGACTGTCTGACAACAATATTAGGAACCAAAAATGGCTTAATATACCTGTTTTGGTTGTCACAGAGCATAAGCACCATGTTGTCACAACAGAAAACTGAAAATTGAACCTAAAGAATCATGAAGCCGCAACATGAAAACATCAGTTCAATTAATATAGAAGAAAAGACGTATAAACTGCAGAATAATACTATATAAAGTACCTGGAGAGGGGAAAGGGGCAGAGTGACAGAGAGAAAAAAAGGGCATACAGAGTGTGACCTGGAGACGATTAAAGTGAATTGAAGAGCAAAGGTGGATCTAGGACAGGAACAAAAATGACACGCCGCCGGGAATCAAATAGGAAGCTTACAGGAGACAAGCCTGATAGATGCTGTAATTGGACAAGGTGCTGGTCAGAAGAGGAACAGAGAGAACCATCCTGACACAGTGACAAGCAGGCGCAGGGAATCACTGAAAGAGACACACACACACACACACACACACACACACACACACACACACACACACACACACACACACACACACTGACATAAACATTACAGAGGATACAGAAGATGCAGGACTCTGACGTGTGGAGACGGCCGTAAAGGAGCTTTCCCTGCACAGAGGCTCCATGTGCCAGTCTGACTCATGGTTTCACCTGACAGAAGAACTGCTGTGCACCAGTCACCAGCCCAAATTGAGCTGTCATTTGCATATAAATACCACCCTTTTAGAATTATTTTTTTTTCCTGCTTCACACAGTCATTTTGCTTTTTGGGGGAAAAAACTATTTGCATAAAAACTTTTTGCGAGTTCCGAAAAAGCTTTGATGTGTGTCTCGACTAAATGAGTGTCCAGTGTCGAACTTCTCCACTGTGACCAAAATGTCTTAGAAGCTACAGAGAAAAAGGGGTTTACACTCTAACTGTGACTCAGGGTTTATTTACACACTTGCTCCACCGTCTCCGACTCGAACAGACGGGGACACCTGCACATGAGCACACTGACTTCCTTCGAGAAGACGATGTTCCACCTGTCCTCTCACATGCACATACACATGCAGACGAAAAAACATTCTCAGGAGCAACACTGACACACCTAAAACATAGCCCAGCAGGGATCGACGCAACCACACATACACACACACACACACACTGGAGGCCTCATTAGTAGTACAAGCATGCTGCAAACCAGCTGCTTTGACTCTTCTATGAATAATCTGCCGCCTGTCTGCCCACAGTGTCCAGAAACCTAAAGGAGGGCGCACATGCTCATTTCAGCTGATTCTCATGGCATCTTCTATCTTTATCATTATCTTTACTTCAACTGATATCATGCATAACTCTCTCCAAAAGCTATTCGTGATCTAGTTTGTTAACTCATGTCGCTTGAATGACCAAAGTTTGTCATGAAACTTGCTGACAATATGGTTGAGTTTAACTTCTAACATCTTGTAGAGAATGAAAGTGAAGTGTAGACCATTAAAGGTGACATACTAAAGCTGGAGGGAAGGGGAGGTTATCAGAATGTAATAAGGACAGAATGAAGTAGAGAGAGGAAGAAATCCTAGGGTCAGGGGTTTTACATTATTTCCTATAGTAGCACAGTCAAAGCCTACATGATATGTGTTGGCCCTTTTTAACAGACAAACACATGCAATGCGCTCAAAGCAAGTTGTTAGTATCTTTAAAGGGACATGAGGCAGGATCAAGAAATAAGACTGAATAGTTACACGATGGCTGTTAGGGTAACTGCAGCCATCAGCCAAGCCGCTGGAGCGCGTGTGAACTCTTCACAGCAGAGCAGCTGATGCTGTGACACTGTTATTTCTTTACTCGCTGTTCACGTGACTGTTTACTGGAAGACCTCTGCGCATGCCTCCGCGGAATGGCGTTGGTAGCCTACAACTGCGAACTGTGTTGTGTGTAAGCGATAGCCTTATCCCCTACACACATGTTCCCCTCGCTGAGTGTAGCAACACACAAGTGGGGTGTCTGAAAGGTACAGGCAAAAGCAAAGACAACATATTGGGAGACAAAAACATTGTCTCTGATACGGGACTGCTGTGTGTTAGCAGCTAATGCTACTACACAGACACAAACAAACCGTTAGCTTGTGGCTACAGCCAGCTGCTAACGTCACCTCCCAGATAACAGGTTGGGCTTTCGGTCCCATATCTAAAGGGACATATTTCTAACTATCCGGTTTCAGACTAAAGGACCGTGGAAAATGTGCAGTCTGTAACTATTCAGTGTTACACAGCGGTGGACTAAGCTACATATTAGCAGCTAACGCTACTTTGCACGTTGGGTCACTCCGAGTCCTCAGTGATCTCACATGATTTTCAAATCGAGCTCTAAACATGACCTGTAATGTTTTCTTACCTGGTCACTAGGAAATGAGCCATGTCAGCATCTGTTTTCAGTCCCAGTTCAAGTTGAAGCTGCCTCCATAAGTCGAACGCATATCCGATGTTTATTCTGGTGCCGACTTTGGTGATAATTTCGTTTCGACTCTCGACTTGCCGCTGATAAAACCTTTGTTTTCGTCTTAGTATGACTTTTTAGTGGACTTTGTGCGGTGGTGGGTGGTTTTCGGGCCATCGCAGATTCCATTACTACAGGGTTTCTCAATCCCAGTCCTCGAGGCCCACTGCCCTGCATGTTTTAGATGTGTCCCTCCTCCACCACACCTGATTCAAATGAGTGGCTCGTTATCAGGCCACTGCAGAGCTTGATGACGAGCTGATCATTTGAATCAGGTGTGGTGGAGGAGGGACACATCTAAAACATGCAGGGCAGTGGCCCTCGAGGACTGGGATTGAGAAACCCTGCATTACAACTAAAACACTAGTTTGGGTCCACGGCGCTTGTCTTCTTCCTGTTTCCAAGCTGTCGAGGACGCGCATTCAGTGTCATCTGACGTCACTTCCGCAGGACTGAGCGGGAAATTCGGGCCCGAATTGCAGTACATTATGCAGCACACAGCCTGTTCAAGGCAACGGAGACATACGTGGGTGCATTCTTTTTGTTTATGAAGGGTTAGGCTTCATCACCCATTAGCATTTAAAAACTTAAAATGCACGTTTATTTTTTTACAAATCCTGCCTCAAGTCCCTTTAAGACATCTTTTGGTCTAATCAGAGCAATTTTTGGCTTAGGGCCCATGAACCTCAAATTACCATAATGTAGGCAGTTGGCTCATTAAAACCTAAATAACAATGGTGATTATCTTGAATTTAAGGAAAATTATTATCTCCACTGGCTAATCTATATTTTCTAACAAGGAGTGACCCTTCCTCACTGTACTGTACTTCACATGGTAACATCTGCATTTGAGTGTATTCAGACGAAGGCTGGAGGTTAAGGTTAAGTTATATAGTATTTGCTTGACTTCTTGATCAGGTACCACGAAGATGCTAAACAACTATAGAACTCTACCAGTGGTGGTTGCTACGAGCAGAAATCATCTGAAACCAGCTGATGGTGTCCTATCAGGACAAAACAAGACACATGACATGTACGAAATCACTCCCTTTTTTCTATATTGCGCTTTATTTTTAATGTAAATGTCTGATTTCCAAGTGTGAAATTCACACTCTACACAGTCCCCTCAAACATTCTAATAACAATAGTTGAAAACAAAAAAAAGTAGCATCCATGACATGTAGCCTACATCACTTCCTGTTTACATTATGACATTATACTTACATGCTTACATTATACTCAATTAACTGTTCTGTGTACAGTGTCCACTTTATTAGAAGTAGTGAATAAATGACAGAGGGAGGGACTTCAGATACTGATACACGCTGCTGCCAGCATGATAGTCTGTCATCACAGTATTTCGACAGTCAGCTTGTGTCTCACCAACCAGTTCACAAATTATTTTTTTTAGCAACCTGCCAAAAACCTGTACCTCCACTGCTGTGTGTTTTTTGTTTGTTTTCTGGACGGGTTGCAAGTGAGAAATGCACACTTATTTGTGAGAGAAGAAAAAAAATAAAAAACGGATTGTGTTGTGGTACTTTTGGCCATTTATTTAAATGTTTCGAGTTTCTTGACTTCATGAATTGAGGGAGATTTCTGCTGGGTGCTGGTGCTGGTAGATTCTGTTTGGGTCTCTTTATCTTCCTGTGTGTCTCATCCATAAACATGGAAGGGAAGCAACAAGGTTAAGTGCAGAGCGTCGGGACTGACACTCCAGCGGGCAGGTCAGCATCACGGTGTACTGAAACTGGCTGTAGGGAGAGTTTTTTCTTTTTCTTTTTTTTTTTTACAGAGTAAATCAATCTTATACATTCACAATGCTGAAGTGATTTGGAATAATTATTCTAATGTAACACATAATGTTGCCGTCGTCTCAGAAAAGTGGATTCAGTGAACTCTTGTGAGCGGGAAGGGGCTGCGTGTCTCTAATCAATCTCGCATCTCATGAATACATGTTATAAGAAATGAAAGATTTCGAATAAATGTATCGCTTGAGTGTCTTTCACATCACCAAACTTTGTCCTCTACTGGCGAAATCCATGAAATTCTTACATTAAAGATACTTCAAAAGGTAATTTAATTGAATAAAACCAGATTTGATAATTTCACAAGCTCCTCACAGTAGCATTTGTCAAGGGGCATGTCTGCTGACTTGACACGACCGTGCCTCGCTTGCGCAACTCCCCGCAGACAGCCGCTTCGACAGTACTCAGACAGTCCATCAGTTTGCAGACACTGACCATATCTCTCAGCCCCCATGTGACTCCTCAGTGTCAGTGTTACGGACCCACGGGTGGGCTATGAGTCAGTTTAAAACGCCGGAGCGATGACTACTCACACTGTAGCACCGGACAATATGGAGGAGGCTGGGCACGCTGACCTTTTAACCCCTGCCACAACATAATGAAAGTGTACAAGTCGGGAGGGGGGGAGGAGGACGGCGAGGGAGCGGGGGGCTACAGAAATAACATATGAAAGGCCTGATGTGAAGGAATGACAGGTAGAGGATAGATAAAGAAGACCTTAGCCCTCCACTCATCTGCCAGCACAATACAACACTCCCTCCCTCCATCCATCACTCAGCTGGTGCACGGAGGGCCCTGAGGTGCCGTGGTGACGTTGACACCTCTCGGAGATGAATGACAGTAGGATGATAGAGTAGCAGGAGGAGAGGTCGAAGCAGACGAGGGGATAGATGGATAGATGGACAGATGGGTGGATGGAAAAATAATAATATTGACATTTCTACAATCCATGTCATATCACATTCAAATTACATGTTTATAACCTTTGGCTGTTCATAAATCGGGAGGTGGAGGGGATGGTGGCCGAGCTGAACAAAGGCGGCCAAGCCAGTGACAGCAGTTCAAGACTGCGTTTCGACATTCGGAAGTTCGCTGCAGCTAGATATTTTTGACCAGGGTCCATGCTGGATGTTTTTAAGGAGACCTCATGATGATTTCCAGACGCACTTGTGACAACAAAAAATGATATTGTTGACCTAAAGTCGTGACATCTCCATCAATGTTTGTGGCAACCAAAGCAGGTATTTTAAACCAAAACGTGATCTTTTTCTAACCCTAACACAGGGTTTATTATCACAGCCCCAGTCCAAGCAGTCATAAAGCAGCATTTGCAGTCATTTCAAGTCAAGTCCAGCTTTGATTAAGCTCTGTGTTTTGTCACCATCTGCTCCTGATGGTAAAATCTGACTCTGATAAGATATCACTGCTTTTTTTTTGTTGTTGCTGAAAACAGCCAAAATGTTGTTATTGCCTGTGTGTTGTGTGCAAAAGCCTTCTAGCCAATAAGCCTTTTTTTTTTTTTTTTACATGCGGTAAACATTTGGTTAGGTTTAGAAACGTCCAATGTCTCCTGGGTGAAGGACTTGTGTATTTTTAGAACTTTTTTCACTCACTATACTACATCAGCTGGAGCAGCCGCGCTGATTGTCTCATATTGCCAACGATGGGTTTACATAGGCGTTAGTCTAAAGCCTCGTACGTCTCATACAGATACTTAAGGGTACCTTCTGTTTCTGAATATATGCGTCTGTATGTGACAAAACATCAGTATTTGATGCTAAGGGAATGAGACAGAAACTGGGCTGAACTGTGCCTGCTGAAGCCAAAAATTAGACAAATGTGAGCTGTGAGAATGTGGGCAATAAACAAGATGCCTATATCTCCCTGGCTTAGGAGTAGAGTGAGGTGTAGAGTGTGTTCATCACTATGCCTTATATGTTTCATGTACTAATTTCATCCATAGTAATTATATGTACTTTTGTTTAGCTACCAAGGGAAGCATAAAACTCATCAAAGATCTCTTCCACACATTTATTAAGGCTTTAAAAAACTCCAGAATGTATGAATGTGCAAATGTTTTTCATTTCAAAAGTTTAGCTGCTGGGCACAAGATGTCTCCTGCTTCACTGATGACACATGGAAATGTCACTTTCACCTTTGCAGACATTATGTTCTCTTTATAAATGCGTAAGTCAATATTTTGATCCCTGAATTAAAGTTCTTTAATTTAACTTTTTTTTTTTTTAATCTGGAGCTCCTTCCCCTCCAAGGTACTCGACAATAACAAATCACACCGCTATCTTGACAGGAAGAAAAGCAGGTGGCAACCCAAGTGGTTTCTGAGACGGGCTCACTGGCATCCTGAATCCATTCACGGAATAAAGGTCTTAATTCTTATGAAGTAAATCAACACTGAAGAGGCTGACTGTGCTTAATTAAGGAGTCTGTTGGAGGAAAAAAAAACATAAATTGACATCCTCCAGAGTGTTTTGTCTGTCTCTCAGTAGAGACTAATCAACATAAACTGCAGAAAACCAAGTAAACAGCTGCCAGAATATTGCAGCACTTCATTCACAACTGTACAAGGCTTTCTACTAATGAGGGAGCGTTCATGAATGAAAACGCCTAGTTTCAACTTTGAATTAGTCAGTGCAGTGTGTGCAAACAGAACGTTCCGAAGCTGACGCTAATAATAATAAACATTGCACGGGGAATGAATGAGAGAAAAACGCAGAAAGACAAAGACACACAGTGAGAATGTGAAAGACTGGAATAGTTTATTTCAGTGCAGTGGGAGTGATTCATATTTCTCCCCTATAGCGTTAATGTGCCCAACCAGTCACAATAGATGACTATCTGCAGGAAAAAACTCTCGGTGTAGCCATCCATTCTGATTTTCAACAAATCTCTCACTGAGCCCCGGAGGATGTTTGGACAGTAGAAAAGGCTGTGACACTGTGACTGGGTCAGTTTATGCTGAAGCTGCAGTTACTTCGCACTAAAACTACATTTATAGACGAGAATAGAGCTTCTAAAATGGGTCACAAATGTTTTCTAGCTGTTTTTTGTGCAATGATGTGCTTTTTTGAAAGTTTTTAAGTTGACTTTATTTGCAGTTTTGAAAGGTTGCAGTAGTCGCCATAGAGCATTCACGTCCTCATACCCAAACAGAAAAGCTAATTTGCTAATTACTTTTAAAATGACATACACAGCGTGACCATTAAAGAGTCACAGTGACAGGCATTGTGAAACAGTTGCAGTTTAGTTAGGCACCAAAATGATTTGGTTGGGTTTAGATAAAAATCACTACCTTGCAAACAAGCTGGATCTGCAAGAACACAGGAATGTAATGTCGCAGATCCATCTTGCCAGGCTTCAAGCTGTACGCTTGTGATCGGACCAATCAGCGTCCTTTGAGGAAATAGAGGCGGCAGCTACGGGCATAGTTTAGATGTGACTTCTAGCTACGTGTGTTCAAAGGTAACATTAACAGGCAAAGTCACTTGTACTGATAACAAGACCTTCATGGACACATCACATAGACACATTAGCAGATGTTAGCAAAACATGACCTAGTTGTCAGTAAGGTTTGGGTCCTCCTTCTTCCAGAAGTGACTTTAAAAGATTTGATATGATTTTAAGATATAAAAGATCAAAGATTCTCAAGGAATGACCTGACATCAGTTGACATCCGTTTGCCGTGTACATTAAACGTAACATCATGTACTGTAACATCCTTCCATCATGTACTGTAGTCCTTGCTGTTGCCTTCTTGAAGCTATATTGCTTGACGACCAGAAGCTATTTAGCAACGGACAGGAATGATCCTGACTCTGTGTTCAGCGTTACCTGACATGGTTGAGCTGATATAATCAGGTATGTGTTAAGTTCAAAGTTTATTTGCTGAATGCTTCACTCGTGTGTGTGAATTGGTCAGGATATGAAGCATCAGTAGCGAGAGTCCTCTCACAGGTGTGTTAATTGACCGAGACATGAAGCGTCCATCGCGAAAAATGATATAACGTCAGAGATAAAACTCAGCCCTCTAAACACTCTCCTCCTCAGCAGCGGCGGCGGTGGGGTTTGTATGCAGGGGAAACACTGCTTTCGTCAAGTGCCCCGACACAACATATGTTTATGTTCAAGTGACAAAGCCTACAAATGGCTGCGGTAATTATGATGGGAATTAAGTGGGATGACTTATTATGTAGAGCAATAAAGTCCATTATACAGGAGGCTTACATGTTTTAATGCAGACAGTGTCTTATGGTGTTACTGTATGGTGAGCTGCCATATAATTCACACCACTAACAAGAGCATAAGCTACTAAACGAGATAATTCAGAGGACTGCAGATGTATTATTCTTTCAAACTTTTCATTTTCCGCGTCCATTCATTCACTGCTGCAGTACGGAGTAGGTTTCAAAAACACATATATGTGAAAAGGGAATAAAACTGGAGACTATTACAGTGGAGTTTCAGGCTAAACTCATTTACAGTGGCTTCAGGGGAGAAGACCGACCCTGTGACTGTAGTGGTCATCTTATTAAAGCATCATTTCACTTCATGTTCAACGAGATTACACAGTCATTTTGCTAATTAGGACCGCACTGCACACACTCTGTGTATCTACACATCTTAAGTACCCTTGAAATTTGAATATACACGCAGCAGCTTCATTTCTACACACCAACATGGTCATTGTGACAGTGTGTTGCAGCTGTGTTACGACTGTGCTACAGCTCTGTCACGTCTTTGTCACACTTCTAGCATTTCCAGGAAGCAGCACGTCAGATGTCTGAAACGATATGTTCTTCAGCAGACACATTTCAAATGTTTTAGAGGGGTTTTGCCTATATTTTAGGGTTTTACAAGCAAATCCAATAAATATGTGGAGCTCATTTAGATACACCGTTGTTCTCTTCTCACTGAATTGAGCCAATTATCAATACCTCAAAACAGAAAAGGTATTTATCCACATTAACAGTGCATTTTCATGCTTCAGAGACATGAACTGCTCTTACAGTATGGAGATACTCGTACATTATCTGTACAGGATGCTCATTTCAGCCAAGTACTCACTCAAACTGAGATACTGTACCATAGAGAAAAAATATCCTCGTGTGAAAGGCTTGAAAACACTAAAACACTTGAAATGAAAATAAAAAATTAGATGGCTCGAGGGTTAGGGTCTTGTGCATGTAAAAAGTTCAAAATGCGACAGAAGTGAGCTTCTGTAGGGGGCTCCTGCTCCTGAAACGCCTCGTCGGTAGTCCCGCCTTTAGTGACTTCTTGACATCACACAGTGTCACCATGTCACACATTTGCATAATCTATGTCTATCTGACAGTTTGGCACGTGGGAATTAATTTAGCACAGCTGCTCTGTTGCTTATTGTGGTGCTAGCTCAGGCGTGTGTGAGCTGACCAATCAGAGGAGACTGAATATTTGGAAACAGGCACTAAAACAGAGCAGCGGGGGGACAAAGTGCTGCAGCCTTGGACAGTATAGGAAAACCGTTGTGTGTTTTTAGTACAAAAGCATATAAACCTATTCTGATAGTGACCCAAAACAAAACCATAAACCTGAAATTGAGCATAATACGTTTCCTTTAAGTACGTTACGTAAGTGAACCGATGACCCAGGAATGAGAATACTCTGGGACTACATAATGCCGAATGACGTCAAAAAGAAATTTGGAATAAACAGTCCCAGTGTATCACAGCTTTAATAAGATTAAGGTCTCCAATTGTCTCTCCGTCTCTCTGTTTTAGAGGGGGCAGTTGGTGGCAGGATATTCCGCTTCCACAAGAATAATCCCTGAAAAGATTACACGGCAGTTTGAAGAGATCATTTTAACAGGAGCGCGGATTATGTGTTGAAACAAAACCCTATCAGTTAGCATTGCGCACTGCCGTCTAAATCTCGGAGGACAGAGGGAAAATTAATTTCAGATGACCTGTTTGGTTTACATCTGCGCACAGACCACAGAGCTGCGCAGTAGCAGGGGGGATTGGAAGAGACGGATAGAAAACCCTCGAGCACTTCACATCTGTACGACACTGCCTGCATCAATTTGACTGAGGAATGTGGATCAAATGGTATGCATCACGGGCCAACAGACTGGCGATATGCATTCACTTTCTTGGAGATGTAGTACACACACACTAACACACAGAGACCCTCCAGCCAAGTAATATGCATTTATATGACTGTCTGCATGTCTTTGGATATGCAGTTTAAACGCCACATCATGAGAAAGGAAGCTAGACACACCTGCACGCACATACCTTCACATAACGTGACATTCATATACACACAAGTTATCACTCGCTCACATGCAGCTCCGTTGCGGTCATACACTGACTCACCGACACACTCATGCATAGGAGCCAGACGGCGAACACCCACAGGACGGGAGCTACGGGCCAAATGTGTTTAGTGACTCCTCTTACGCAGACGCCTTTCCGCGTGATATGGCGGCTAATGCGATATAATTAAAACTGCATCGCGCAGACACATTTCGAGGCTGACACACATCTAGGGGGCAAAAAGTCCCTTTTATTCCGAGTGCGGAGGGAGGCTGAGGGGACGGAGGTGAAAATTAATGCAGAGCGGCGAGGAACATGTTGTCGATGCAAATCAGCAGTGGAAGTAGGCATGAGTGTGGAGGGGAAAGCAGAGTATGGGAGCCCGAGTGTCTGCTTCACATAGATAAAGTGGAATGGCATAGTTAAAAACACAATTCAGCCGCTCTCATTTTTTTGCTTTGTGGAAACCTCATGACACCAAACTGTTGGTGCGCTGCTCAGAAATTTGAGACTCGCTGGTTTCTGACTCCAATTAGTGCTTGAACATATAATGGCTATAGAATTAATGACACCATCTGCATTGAGATTGGTTTCCCTATAAACCTTGTTTTCACTGTGCTGTGTTGTCAGCCGCCGGGCACGGAACCTCCTGGGACAATGAAGGCTGATTGGAGATCTCGTCAGGTTGGCGGCCTGGCGTCACTTCTATCTGCTTTCATGTCTCCGTAATAGACTAAATGAATGAGTAAACCCATGTTTTGTACTTGGTGGTTGTTACTTTCTACCCTGAGGGAAACAGAAAGCTACAACGGTTGTGTTTGCAGTAGCAGCGGCAACAATGTCACTCGGAATATTTGGTTTCCATTTGAAGATTTTCTGGTTAATATAATTATCCATAATGATCCAATTTACTTTATTAGATCACCTCGGGGCACCACCTTGAAGGAGGGAAAAGATAGCCAATTCAATAATTCAGTCTCATAAAAAGGTGCTAAACTGTTTGTAACTCTGATTAATAATTAACTTAAAGTTCCCATATTATACTGTTTTTCATCAATTTCACACAGCTGTCAGAGGTCCAACCACACAGTATTTGAAATGTATTGCCCCAAACCCATCCGTGGTCCTGAATTTCAGCTGTCTAAAAGTCGCTCTGCTGAGCTCTCCTGAGAGCAGGCTGTTTCTGTGCCTGCACCTTTAAATGCTAATGAGCTCCGTCTGTCATCGCCTGCCCTGCCTGCTACACGCCCCTCTCAGGGAGACGATGCTGTTTACGCTAGCGGTAGCATGCGCTAATGTTTGGATGTATTGCTATGGCTCGCCGAGATGCTGTCGTTCAACCATACCAGTCTGACCCAGAATCGGACCCAGAAGGAGAGGCTCCTGAAGAAATACGGACATTACATGAGAGACTCCCCAACACAACCACCCGGCTCCCATTCCCCACCTGCAACAGGTAACATTTAAAAACAGCTAGCGAAAGCTGTGTTTGTCTCCGACACAGTCTCCAAACTCTTGGACACTGTTCGCATTGTCTCTGTCTCCAGTCTGCACATGTTTCCAGACTTTTACTGTGACAACCAAGCTCCCTCGTAATATTATTAACATTAAACTCACTTTAAACGGCATTGCATGGCAGACTGAAGCGGAGCTAACTAGTTAGCCAGTTTCAAGCTGACTTCACCAAACTCGTCGGCAGCTGTAAATACTATCAAAACGTGGCGACACTTACCTGTGGCTCGGGTGCAGTTGCTGGGTCCCGTATGGTTGTGAATGATCCTTTTATGAGGGTCAGTGTCGAGGCAAAGCCAGCTTTGTACTGACCCTCGTTACTGAAGCAGTCCGATGTGAAGTGGTTAGCACACACAAACAGACTTACAGGAACCGTAGCCGGCATGCTGTCGTCAAAGCTGGAAAGCTTTGCGTCGCAGCTGCTGATGCTAACTGATCTGGAATATTAGCAGGACCTCATGTCGCTGCAGCGAGGAGAAGTTCTTTGGGCCTGCTGCAAATGCAGATTGCAGCTCTCTGCAGCTGTTAGGCCCAGAAGAAGAGATCTTGAGGGCAGGCAGCCCAATTGGGGAGAGATGGAGAGGAGCCCCTGAGGATAAGAAGTTGAAGGAGTAGAGCATGTAGAGTAAGAGAAAGAACAAGGAAGGCTCTGGAGTTTTGACTATCTGGTCAGAGGGGGTCTGTCACCCTGACCAATAGTAACCCCTTTCACACAGGAGAAGGCGCATTATCTCCGCAGCGGCGGTTCGGCAATTCTCCGCCGATAGCGATTCACACAGAGCGAAGCAGCTCCGCATTAAAGACGAACCGACGTGAATTCACACAGAAAGCCGGCGCTGCGGCTCCTAAAGAGGCGTGACGGTATACGTCATGATGATGACGTAGGTGTGTTTTCAAGGTGTTTCCCCGGTGTCCCCCTGTCAATCTAAACCCGCGGATAGTTTATAATCATATGGATGCTGTTATAATGTGTAGTGATTGAGATCCTGACCCACCAAACATCCTGGAAAGTGACGAAGTTACGTTTTTCGCGCTAAATTACATAATTAGCCTACATCACCATCAGTAAACTGGACGCTGTCTGACTCGCGGGGACGGAGGCTGTCCTCCGGGGGAAAGTTCACTGAAGTCTCGGTCTGGAGGGCTGACCGTCGAGGTGATTTATTTTCATCAGAGACACTTGGTGAGTTTAAGTTTTTTGCCGCCGACAGACGCTGTTTTTTGGGCAGAAATGTGTCGGTCAGACAGACGGGAGGATAGACGGGAGGACAGAGGCTTCTCCGCTCATATGTGCGGGATTTTTTTCCTCATATAAGTTGCTAAAGACAGTTACAGTTGCTACGTTACTGTTGTTTGGTCCTGTAACGTTGCTTTGTGGGACATTTCTCTGTATTAAGTTGAGTGAAGGACCTGTGTAGTTAACCGACCGTCCGATCGACACGCCCTCGATACGCGCCGCCGGCTTATCCGTTCACACTGGTTCGGCTCGCCAATAATGCGGCCCTGACACTACCTCCAGAGGCGTATCAGCGCCGGAGCGAAATTGCACCCCTCGCCGCATCGGAGAGATTCACACTGGGACGGATGCGGAGAATTGGCGCACAGAAGCCGCACCCAAACGCCAGTGTGAAAGGGGTTAGTAGCTCAAAGCTTTGCACCTAGGTGTGAAGAATGGGGAATATTGGGAAACTGAGTTCAGTTCAGAGTCCATTTTAAAATTCACAATGAACGACTTCATCTGTGGGTCCCAACAACTGTGTACCATTGTACTGTGTGTTGGTCAAAATAAGTCAAAATGGTCAAAATTTGTCACTTTATCGCCATCTCTTTATCACCACAACGCTTCATTTAAACACCCTGAAAGCAAACTATATATTCACACAGTCATACACGAGTGAATAAATAACAGAACGTATTCTTACAACTGTCTTGAGAGCTGCAACATAAGGAAGGGCAGGATTGAAAGCAAAAAGTAAGTCTTTTATTTACAAAATAACCAAAGAAGACAGATAACACACAAAACTGGATCTTGTGTCCGGGGGTGAAGAGAGAGTGTGAGCGGGTTGACGAGCCAGCTCACAACTTCACAGCTGCCCTCAGTTAGCCATTAGTGCTGTGACTAGAGCAGAGACACATGGATGAGGCACACACACACACACACACACACAAGGACGTGCAAGACATAGAATCACACAAATAACAATAATATGAGATGCAGCCCTCATTTTAAAGTGATATTTACTTATGTAACTTTCTGACTTTATGGCAGAGTGTTTACAGCATTACATTTTAAGAATCACTGAAGGAAGATACTGAAGGTTTCAGCTGCAAACTGACATTATGTAAACATTTCCTTGCCAGCTGAATATAGCCCACTTAGCACTTTTAACCTTGGAGTGCCTTTTTCAAAAATCACGGAGAGTCGGATGCAGCGCTGTGCAGAGAGAGAGAGAGAGAGAGAGAGAGAGAGAGAGAGAGAGAGAGAGAGAGAGAGAGAGATGAGGTTGTACAAGTGTTCAAAGAGAGATAAATATGAACGAGTAGTGCTACAGTCATCACGCCTTCATTCCCCAAATAAACACTCTCATCCGAGCTGGTAACATGCTGGGGAGCCAATCAAGGTCCTTTTTGACATTTGTCATCATTGAGACGGCATAATGAAGTAGCATTCAGAAAATAGCATACGGAGTTTATCTTGGTTCAACAGCGATGTGTTTATTTTAGACTTTGCCGCAGTGTTTTAAGTGGCATCTCACGAACTCCTGAACTTAAATTTCGTATCCATTTTTCCTTTATGCCTGCCTTCCACTTCTCTCCAGAGTGAAGAGGCTTTGGTGGAAAAAAAAAGAAGAAAATCTCTGAAAGGTGAATTTCAGTTTTGAAATGCAATGCAGCACTCGCTGACTTCACATTTGCACAGGTTCAAAGACATGAAGTTCTCAAATGAAGAGCTCAGATATGTAAACAAAGTGTGAGATGAGATTTTGTTGTTTGGAGTTCAAGCTGTTTAACATTTATAATATTCAGTGCTCTTTTGCTATTTCGTTAAAGGTGCAGTATGTAGTTCTGACTGTTTTTTTTATGCCTAAACAAACTAAGTCTACAAACTCCCTTCACTTTCATGACTGAATAAACAATGATTCACAGACAGATTTAGCAAACATGTAGGATTATTGAGTCCAGTCTTCAAAAATGTGGTTTCATTGCCCTTTGCAGATACATCCTTTGCAAAAAAAAGGTTCCTTAGAAATATAAAATGTCTACTGTGTGAAGGAATCCTCTAGGATTTCTTGCAGATTTTGTTTAATTAAATTCCAATCATGTACTATATGTTAATCCAAATTAAAAGAAACCACATTTTTGTTTAATTAAAAAATGAAGTTCCCCAATCAAAAAACAACCAGCACTGGACCCGCCAACCACCGTTGTAGTAATGAAATCATCCAACGCTTATACGCACCCATCTTCAGTGACCAGGAGTTGGATGTGAGGCCGTTAGTTTAACGATAGCTACCACAATGATTTTACTGAGACAACACTTTATTTTCCAGGTCTCATTTTACAGCATTACTGACTTATAAACCAAAGGTGGATAAGTATGCTGCAGCCCAAATAAAGTTTGCATGAGTCACAAACTCTGTCCCTTATTTGTTAGTCAATGGCACGGCTCCAGGCCATTAGATAAAAGTTCTGGATGTTGCGTGTCTAACGTTGGACGAAAATTGTTTTTATTCATAGCTACTGAGTGTACTGCCATGCTTTAAATGATAACATATGCTAATCCGACAAATTTGTTATTCCTTATCTCAAAAAAGCAAGACAGAGGAGAGGGTAGATGTAAATAAATCATAGTCATAAGTCAGCCCAACCCAAGAACTCTATAACACTTCTTCTTCTTAAATGTTCCATTTCTTCAGTCCGTCTGCCCAATGGGTCTTTTTGTTTTTCTATTCTTTAGATCCCCTCCTAAATGTGTCCATTCCCCTACAACCATGACATTTATCCTCCTCATATTCATCCACCAGCCCATCTCCTGTATCCCCACGTCATTCTGCATCTCCACATCCTTCGCTTCATCCCTCCCTCCCTCCCTCCCTTCTCACCGGCATCTGTTATCCCACCTGGTCTTATTATCATTTCAAAGAGGGACAGCTCCTTCAAATAACAGGTGGGTTTTAAATCAGGCTCCTCATGAGCGGTCAACAAGGGGCTGGTTGGTTCATAGATGCAGCAGGGAAGGACACTGACAGGTCGGGCTGGAAGTTGTCCAGTAAGACCAACAGTGATCAACTCCACATATTCAGAAAGAAGAGAGGTGTCAGCTGATGCTGGCAGGGACACAGGAGGGGATGGGACCCAAATGCAGACTTCTGAGGCAGAGCTGGTGCAGTTCTATGACTTTACTTAAAAAAAAATAGTCTACAGCAAAGTAAAAAAGGGTAAAAACCAGAAGGCAGCAGTCCAACACATTCAATCCAATCCCAAGGAGCAGGCGAGAATCCAAATACATAAAGCAATATCCAAAATAACCAGGTAACACATATGAGACAGGAAACCAATACATGAAGCACACAGCCACATAACAATCTGACAGGAACTGGAATAAGTAGGGGAGGCAGACTGGTGATGAGGTGCAGGTTGGGAGATGGCGTGGGGAAGCTCAGGTGACCGCAGGCTGATGAGAAGACTGAACAGGTGTGTGGATGGGTGGGGCAGTCAGTGCGATGAGGAAAAGAGGGAATGTTTGAGGACATCTGGTGGACGGCTAGTTGGATGGCAGGGCTGGGGAACTGAAGAAAAGAACAGGGCCTGGGAGAAGAGAGCAGGGACTGGAGACAGGGACCAATGGGAAGGGCTGGATAAGATGTTTTGTGAATATCAGTGGTACTGCATGGCTGTTGGTAAAATAGTATACTACACTAGTTGATTGTCTGAGATAATTTTTAATGGGCAATGTTAGCACCTTGTTTTTACCAGGTCTTTTTGTTCAAACACCACTGCTGCTATCTGCAAGTCAATCTTCTAAGAACTCCCGCTGAACCGAATCAAATTAATGTCTATCAGCACAGTTTGTTTGTTGAAACTAACAATTTATTAGTAAGATTATAAAAAATCTAGAAAGGTCAGCTGCTGGGAGAACTTTTAAACAGCCAACCATCTAGTTGCTATTGAACCATGGTCTCCAGAACAATACATGCAGTATAAACGTTTTCTGATCTGACTCCACTATTGATCTGGAGACATTATTGTTCTTTGTCATGCTCGAAAAAAAAATTGGTTAGGGAACTAACATGGTCATGATGGAAAGAAATAAACACTGTTATTGAAAAAAAGTCTTTAAAAAGTCTCGTCGATCCATCCATCCTACACTACTTCAGGAGACTCTTGTCTGTCAGGAACAAAGAAGTAATGACGGATGCTCCTGGACAGTCTGGACCACTATCATTCTTGCTGTGATAAAGGATAGATGGAGCTGAGCTCTTGTCTTGGAAAGCTGTTGAGAGAGTGAGGGAGTTTGTCTGGCAGAAAAACACACTGACACACATCATGCCACGTTGGTGTTTATTCACACACATAAATATATATCGATGACCCACGGGGAAGACCCTGACGACTTCAGAGACCGCGCGTCTCTCTTGACATCTTCCCATCTTTAGTTTGCCTGACCCCCTTTTTCCAGTAAATGATGGTGTTGGTCTTGACAGCATGAGTATGTGACTGACATATGTAGTTGGGCCCCGAGGTTAGCATTACGACCTTGTCCGTTGTCACATCCTCGTCGGCCCCTGCAGCAAGCTGTTTGTGTGTGTTCCCTTGTATGAAATGCCCCAGTGTCACTCTGTATACGGCTGGGAATATGAGTCTGCTCGGTTTGCTCCAGAGAAGCTGCACAAAGTGTTCGCAGACATTGCCAGCATGCTCTGACAGCAGGCAGAATTATAATAGCGGTGTACTTTTTTTTTTTCTTTCTTTCTGTTTTTTTCCATTTCTGTTTTCCGGTGACTTCACAGACATGTGGAAAGGCTTGTGGGGGGAAAGAAGAAACTCTGCCGCAGCAACGCAAACACGGCGACACACACACACACTGCCGGGCAGGTGTAGGTCGATGAGTAAACAAGATTGCGATCTTTGCATGTCACATCAGAGTGACAGCCTCAAAGGACACGTCGGCGGTGTCCACGCACGTCAACGAGTGACATTTAACGGAGCTGCAGACAGCCGGACTGGGATGACCCCTGGCTTCGCGCGCACACACCTTTTGCAACCAATTACACGCGCATACATACCAGCACATCCACTGTCCTCTTTTCACCGGACACTTCCACGCTTGTTTTCTCGTTCCAGCTCTCGCCTCCAATGACAGGACGTATCCTCTCTTTCCTTTCTTTGTATTGCTCTCCTTTCTTTATTCCTATTCATCCTATCATATCTGTCTTTGTGGTATAGCTGTATATGTAGAAGGGGAAGAACAGAAGCTGTGTAGCGGGATGAAAAACCCATTTCATCTAAAAATACCTGGAACATGGAAATTTCATGCCTGAACCAGATGGATGTGACACCAGAATTCACATTTACTCTGAACATGAACATGTTCATGCCAGATTTCTGAGCCTGTTTATAAACCCTTGTATGCTTGCTAAATTTGAAAAAGTGACAACAGTATGTCTGAGATTAATTTCCTAGTCATCCTCGTGCAAATCCGTAATGATTAGACTAATTATTTCCTATATTTGACCACAAAACAAGGCAAGCCCCCCCCCCCTCCTGTTTGTAGTCTTTTTACAGCCAAAACCCCCTGCAGTTAAAATCCCACTAAAGCTCAGTGTATGGAAATTTCAATAGCTGGATTTGTGCACAAAGAGCCCTTCTTTGCCAACAACTTCCCAGTTATTGTTTTGGATCCTTTAAGCCCCGTTTACCAAGTTTCTGTAGCTACTTGGTAGAAAATGTGTTTTATATTTCTAAATAAATGCTGTGATATTTATAAAATCTATATTTTCTTTTTAAAAAACTGTTGCTGGGAATGTCTTGTTGGGCAGCCAGTATTCATATAGTGGCCACCTACTAACTTCGGCAGTCAAAGAAAAACCCTGATGGTCTAAAAAGCTTTAATTTCTTGCTCTCTCTGATGCGTGCAAATTTAAAATAGAAAGAATCAAAAACAGTTGCATTGATAGATCAAAACCATATTTTTAAATCTTTACAGCACCAGGAAACACAAAAAAATGGGGGCCCTACTCACCACCTCCAGCAGGCAACCACCACCAGGGACCAGCAAGAGGCTAAACTGAGCCAGCTGAGGCCTTTTATACTGCACCTGGGCAGGGGGAGGAGCTAAGGGAGGAGTTTTGCTGGACTACTGGGGTTGGGTTCACTACACTAGCATTAGCAATGTTAGTTAATGTTTGCGACTGCGAAAACTGGCAGCCACTGGAGGGGGGCAGATGATTCAAGCAACAGCAGTGTCGTGACATGAATGGGACAGGTGGAATACCACATGTAGTGGCTGAATGTCATGAATAACCCCTTTAAATGACAAACTTTCTATAGTCCCAAATGAGCGTACTTGCAAACTTTGAGACCTTCGAAAATAGGGAGCATTTCAAACTCTAGCTAGAGCTGCAGCAATTAGTTGATTAATCGATTTAGTCAACCGAAAGAAAACTATTCTCCAACTGTTTTAATAATCAATGAATCGTTTTAGTCATTGAAAAAAAGAATTAAAATACATTTGCTGCTTCCAGCTCGATGAGTACTTGTTGCTTCAATTTGGAATTAATGAAAGTAAATGAAGAGTCTTTGGGTTTTGGGCTGTTGAAAGACATACGATTGAGACAGTACGTCTTTATTGATTGTTTTTTATCTATTATTTATTGAAACAGGGAACAAGACCTGTGTTTGAGCTCGATTGGGTCACATGAGACTGAGATGATGTTAACTCCCCATCTTTTTGTGCAAGAGTCTGACTTCATTGGCTTAACTTTTTTTTAAGGAAACCATTTCTAAAGTATATCTTGGGGTGCAAAAATCAAACAGGGAAACGAAGGGCACACGCTTTGGACGTGTCACCTTCTCTAAGAATACCAAACAGACGCATTTTTGGACCCCTCAAAATCCATCCCCGCTGACAGCAGTATTTGAAGTGGAAGGAACCGATGTTCCAATTTAAACGCTATTGCCTTAGCTTCTCCGGTCGCCGGAAGGCTTGCATTAAAATTGTATTGTATTCAAATGGAAAAAAAGATGAAAGGCCACTTTCCTTCACTCAGTGGATGAGAGATATGATGCAATTTGTGCCGTTAGAGAGGATCGGCTTTACTTTGAAGGTCTCTGCTGACAGATTTTGTAAAAACTGACAGCGATTCATCACCCGTGTCAAGAATCTTAGGTTGGATAACTTATTTTTGTTTGGATGTTGCTGACTGCGGCAAAATACTCTCAGCTACAATGGGATATATGTGACGGATCAAAACAGACACTCGCGGCAAATGGTGTTACTCCTCCTCCTCCGTTTCTTTCATTTTTAAAATATTTTTCACCCCCATTTTCTCCGTCTGCCTTCCTACAGCGGCAACGTGGAGAAACTGTGTGGGTAGACAATGAGAGGAGGAGTGTCCCGTCATCAGAATGATAAAATGCAATACAGTGTCATAAACAAAACAGCCATTTATCTTGGGATGTACACCAGCAGCAAAAGAGACATAAACAACATTAATAGTGAGGTATATCAAAGCAATCATAGAAGGCCACGTTACCGCTGGCAAGCCAAGCACGGCAGAGGAACTGTACTCGCACGGTGTTAATCTATCAAACCCAAATTAGCATTTAAATAAAGTTTTACAGCTAAGGGAGATATTATAGCTGATATATGTGGCACTTTTACCAGCATACAGCAGCAAAGGGAGAGACACACCAGCTGTTTTACAGTCGCTGCGCTGTCCTGTACGCGCGTCATGTCGTGAGCCCGTGTGAGGTTTGTTTTTGGAGCTTAAACCGATCTTTGTCCGGGTTGGTTCCGCTGAGATCGAAGTGTTGCTTTTTCCAGGAAGACCCGACAAACGTTTGATGGGAGGAGGAGGGAAGGGAGACGGGAACAACAGCAGCTAAAGGGTTTCTCCTTTAAAGTTACCTGAATACTCCTTTAATAAACTTTTATAGATCCCTGTGGGCACAATAAATGAAAATGGAAAGTGTAGTGTCACTAGAAAATAATCAAAAGTAATAAAACCTAAGCGATAATGAAATGGTCTTTGCTGAGCTTTATGGGAACAGATTAGAGGTAAAACGTTTTGACCATCCTGTTCTTATTTCTATATCACATTAATGCAGAGAGAGAATCTTCATCCATCGAGAGGACAAGGACTTTGCCACATGTTTAATACATCTGCACGAATAAGAAGGAGGCAGAGAGCGGAGGCGCACCACTCACCAGAAAACAAGAGAAAGTGGCTCAGGGCCGAGCTGCAGAGCACCTATGATCCTTATTTGAAATGACATGACCACCACCACTGTCTGATGGGATTGATTTTCTCTATCTCATTTTATTTCTCCATCTGCTCCGGTGCTGCCCTCTCAGATATGTACACGCCGGCTCTACGGGTCTATCTCCGACCTCGACAAGTCCTAAATCGGCTTACGCTTTGGGCAATCTGTGCACCGTAGCTCACAATCCTCTGCCTGCGTCGGACACCACGATCTCTCTCTCTCTCTCTCTCTCTCTCTCTCTCTCTCTGTCTCTCTCTCTAAATTTATAGACAGGACTAAAGAATTGTTAAAGCTTTTATAAGGACGGTATGTATTTGCTTAAAAAAAAATGTAAAATGTGTAAATCGAAAGCATTATCAAGGGTCAGTTAACCCAAAATCACAAACATTTTCTCACATAACTATGTCGGTGTTCTTTTCATTTTAAAGGTCGGGTGAGAAAAAAGATCCCAGGACGCCACACGCCAACGCTTCTGGATGGTGGCTTGGTCCGAACCACTAGTGTTTATTGTTGAGTGTCAATCATCATGCTCCATATAAACACCTCAGTCAGAATAAAACAGGTCTTAAGTGAACAACATTTTTCTTGGTAGCAGGGATTAGTTTTAACCTTTTCATAATCCAATCAAAATACAAACTGTCCCAACTAAACCACCCCCTTTTTGTGCATTCCCACCATCTTTTGTAAATGCATATTATATTACATAAATGCGTGTAAAGGCACATACATTTCCCCACTTACCAAAGATGGCGGCTTCTAAACTTGAACTGGTCTACTGCAGAGTTTTGTTTTTAGTACAAGCTCTTAGAGAACTTAATATAGACGACAACAGATATCCATCATCAGGACAGGGAGCGGATCAAACACCACCCAAAAGAGATTAAGGATCCGTCAAAGAAGAAGAATATGTGAGGTAATCACATCACTGTTGTGCTTGTAAACACCAGATCCTATTATTCCCATTGAGTCCACGTTACTCCGGATCGTCACAGACAGTGAACAGTTTAACGGAAAGACATCAACTCCCATGATCCTGTGCTACTTTTGTCTTTTGTTTTGTTTGTTTTTTTGATTGAGAGACCCCCAGCGGCAGAAATTAGATACTGTGCATTTACCTGAAATAACGTGATATTGCTGTGTTGGCATATTGCTGCTGTTCATATGACCACATTTTTTATGTTTTCATGTCTTTCCTTCTCAGGATTACAGTTTCTTCCCTACTGACTCGTTTTGTGTTTGATTTCTTTACATAACAAAGCTAAACACAAATCTTACCTCCGTGATATGATCATTTACATGGAGCGATAGTCTCCGGCTTTTCGTCTAAGTCAGTGTGACATTCTACGGCGGCGTAAATGATATGGTGCAGGCTCAGATACAGGGGAGTGGGCCTTGAACCGCATACAAACCCAAATGTTTGCTCATGCTGCGAGGGGATTTGACTGGAACACCAGAGGAGATCCAGCAAAATTGATTAAAGAGGGAGTTTAAACACACACACTTTGGTGTAAAATTCATGCCTCTCACCCCCCGGAAGAGAAACGCAGACCGAAAATTAAAGCAGAGCCCACTGCAAAGGTGTTACGCAGTATGGTTGTGCAACAGAGAGAAACATGAGGGATTTTCAGAGAGACAGAGAGAGAAATGACGACATTTGGCAGAATAAAATGAATCCAAGAGTGAAAAGGTTTTTTTTTCTCACTCAGATGGCTTTTAAACAGGGACGCGTCCTCAGCACCATCCTCTACACCCTGTTCACCTACGACTGTGTCGCCTCCCACAAAGACAACATCATCCTTAAGTTTGCCGATGACACCACAGTGATGGGATGCATCACTGGTGGGGATGAGGAGGAAGGAGGTGGCCAGTCTGGTGTCATGGTGTGAGGACCACAACCTCACCCTCAACACTGACAAGATGAAGGGGATGATAGTGGACGTGAAGAAGTAGAGGAGACCTCATCGGCCACTGTACATCCGGGAGCTTGAAGCAGAGAGGGTGAGCAGCTTTAAATACCTGGACAGTGATGACCTCACTTGGTCACTCAACACAGCACAGCTGGTAAAGAGGGCCCAACAGCGGCTGTATTTCCTGAGGAGGCTGAGGAAGTTCGGCATGTCGCCAGAGATCCTCAGCAACTTCTACAGCTGCATTGTTGAGAGCATCTTGACCGGCTGTATCAGCGTCTGGTACGGCAGCACTGCGGAGAAGATCACCAGGACTCAGGACTTTATTCAGTATTTTTTTAAATTTCCTTGTAAAGTGAACAGTTGATCATGCAGATAAACTGTATTCTCAGTGTATGATGAGAGAAAAACGTCAAACGCACCATATCCTAATAATCATGCACTGGTCTCTTTCTGTAGTCTCATATGAGAGGTGCTTCGCTTCCACTGGATGTGACTTTCATCCAGATGAATACCAATTATGATCATTCAGATTGTCTGCTTGAAAACAGTCCCCAGCTGCAGAGTCGGTGTGTCGCAGCTCACCCTGTGGCAGCAGCTGTGTGGAATTTGCTCCTTTGTCATAACGACGGACGAAGGGTGACCGCGGCGGGATGATCACGCCGCTCCTCTGATTGAGACGTTCTCTCTCAGCAGCACACTTCCGACAAACAAGCCCAGCAATGGCAATCAATGAATACTCGCACTGAGCCAATTAATAGGCTTGCTTGCTTAAGACAGGATTTGGACTCGTTAGATGGCATTGATGAAATCCAGCGTTCCGTAGGTAGGGCTAATCCTCGATAATATGTTCATCGCTGAGGAGGCAACACATGCGAGGGGTCTTAAAGCGACACATCTCTTTGTGCCTCCTCTCACACTCTTTTCCTGCTCGTTTCCTCACATGCCTCTCTCCATCTTCCTTTCCCTCTGACCATTTTTTTACGAGCAGATGAGTCCGCTGTGAACTTGTCCATGTTGTGATGAATAATTTATTAATGTATATGATGTGAAACCATAGGATGCTACAAGGACACATCACTTATGCAGTTTGTATTATATAACCCAAACTTCAACTGAGTCAAAATGCTTAATTATTCTGATTTAAGCCTATGGTTCACATGTTGAGGGATTTACATTTTCCCTCGTCTCTCAAATAAACTAATCATGGTAACCTTCGTGCATCTCTTCATGCCCATTACTGAAGACTTTACTTAAAAACAGCTCATGCTCCTTAAACCGAATGATGTGATTTGATTGGTTTGGATTTAAATCTCCATTAAACAATTTATTTTATGTAATAATGAATAATAATGAATAATGACATCAATGTGCTTAACAAGAAGAAGTAAAACCAGAAAAGTCAGAACAAATAACAAAAGTTAAGAAGATCAATCAAACAGAACAAAAACAGTATAAATGAAAACAATATTGAACATTTCCAAAGGTTTGCGTAAGGAAAAAGGTTTTAAGAAAAGATTTAATCCAGCGAGAACAGATACAAGCATGAATGGTTGGGAAGAGAGTCGATTATCGAGTGAACAAAAAGTCACAGAAACCAAACCAAACCAGAGCTGTTCTCCAGGCATCTCCAGGAACACGACTCTGTTGGGGTGCCAACGGTAAGTCTAGTCAGGTAATCATTTCCCTGCTTGTAAGACAACAGCACTTCAAAAGTTGAGCGTGACGTCTCCACAAGAGAAAGTTTAGTTTGTGTTTAATCAACGTGTAAATTATGATTTATTTGATGGAGGAAACACTTGCTGGTTTCCCTAATCTAGACCTTTGAGAAGGAACTAGAGGACAGCCAATTAATGTATGCTGTCATTCACTGGTTCACACAGTCAGGTCAGTTTACAGGTGATGAAGATTACTCAGCCTGTGAAAACAGAAGGTCTTCTGTGGCTCTGGAGGAGCGCGGGATCACTGAAAAGCCTGCGATGCAAAACTGAAAGCAAGGAATTTTGAAAGACATCTACCAGGCAGGGACATTTGAGAATTCTTAATTTAAAATGCCTTAAAAGTATAAAAGTGTATAAAAGTGCAACACTCAATCACCGGTGTAGCACTATAAAACACTTAATATTTCATTACATTACATTTTCTGAAGGTAAACTTAATTTGTCCCGTTTTCAGCTGCTTTGCGAAGGAGCTGGACGAGGATGTAGAAAAACCCTGATAGACAACGAATGACACGAACGTGGAAGACTGAGGAGGTGGAGAAAGACTGAAAAGGGGGAGACGGGGGAGACAAACACACGCAGAGAGGGACAGAGACAAACAGAGAGATGCGATTAAATGCCCGAGAGCGAGGAGGGTATATCCATTTCACTTGTCACCAGACAGTCGCAGCGCTGGCCAATGAGAGACCAACACATGCTAATTGCCAGTTAGGGAGCCTGTCAGTCATCTGGAAATACCGCCGGAACCTCATTTGCATAATTTCCCATATCTCCTGCCAGAGGCCTCTTGATAGCGCTCGGCGGCCAAAGCAGAGGTTGACTTTTTGTTGTCACATTTGACTCCGTGGGACGGCGATTACTCTCCCTTCCCAATTTCCCCCGTTTGAAATATTCTCATCTTCCTCGTGTCTCGTTTGCATTCGTGCCCGCATGAGTGAATATGCATGTGTGTTTGAATGTGTGTCAGTGTGTGTCAAAGTGTGCACACCCCACTGACTAGTGGCTGGTAATTGAGAGGAGGGGGCTAATAACAATGCTGTCAGACAGGCCTGAGTGGACTCCATTATTAGCTATACACTGGCTAAATGCCGGGCAAAACACGCACGCCCTCACACACACCCCTAGTCTGGGGTGTTGTTGTTGTAGAAGGTTGTGAGGGGAAAGCAGGACGACGGAGGAAACAGAGGAGGAAGCGAAACAGCTTGACTCTGGGCGTGAGATGTGTGTATGTGTGTGTGTGTGTGCTCGGCTGAACAAGTCTAGCTGTGTGCGCACTCGCATGCGTTTTTGAATTATGAGTCTCCTGTCACCAGAGTGTGTGGCAGATGCCAGCAGATGCAAATGTGCCCTATGCTTTTCTTTTTTTTTTTATTTGACATCTGCGACAAAAGCGTCCGCCCCCACAGTCCCCCGTCTGCCTGTCAAATAATGTCACCTCATTCTTCCTGTGTGACCTACAAACTGCACAATCACCGCCGCCCCGACCATAACAAATGTTTATGTAGACATCCGACAACGGCTAACGGCGGCGGGACACACCCTCACGACATAAAGCAGAGTGAACCAATTTAAAAATAAATGGACGTCGGGGTGATGCAGAGCCATAACCGAGACATACACACATTCACAGCTGGTTGGATGAAGATGTTTTTCTTGCTTGCCTCCAGTCAAATTAGCTGTGAATACAGTGCACAGAGGAGGTTGGAGAAATTTAAAGTAGGTGTACGACCAGTGTCTCGATTACAAATTATATGTGGTGGTGTGTGTGGTGGTCATCCATTGAGGGGTGGGTGTAATTCAGGTAGAGCGGGTCGTCTGGTTATCAGAAGGTGGCTGGTTCGATTCTCCGGCTCCACCAGCTGCATGTCCTGCAGGTCCTTGAGTAAGATACTCAACCCCGAATTGCTCCTGATGAGTAGTTGGCACCTTACATGGCCGACTCCGCCATCAGTGCATTAATGCGTACGTGAATGGGTGAATGTGACAACTGTTGTAAATCGCTATAGAAAGTCCATTTACCATTGAGTGCAGGACTGGGCGTTTGACCCGTCGCTCCAACAAACAGTTTGCGGTAAGAGAAGCATCTTGCATTAATGTTTGCTTAATAAACAGATTTCTTGCACCCCCGGTGTTTATTCCTCCAGAAGCTCCGGGCACTGCCACAGCTGGCCTTTCTAGAGCTGGCCAGCTCCAGCAGCTTCCTGCCGGTCGACACTGAAAGGGTTGCTGCTTAATCCAAAATACCAGTGTCTGTCCCTCTGCTCCAGTTTATTAGTCCAAGTAATTACACAGCAAACTTTATTATTCGTCCAAAATTAGGATAAAAAATTCTCTGAGGGGCGTTGATGCCACGAAGACGGCCAAAAGGTCAGGATCAGTGTTAGCTGAACAAATTAGCTGAAGTGAAGCCTAGCAGACAGGTTGTGCTTAACTGTCACCATTTATACCTAACTTTAAGTCTTAATATAATCCAAACAAGCGATTCTTATAAAACATCACAGTTGTCATGAGAGGTGAGATTAGCTATAGACACCAAAACCCTTTTTTGTACCAGGCTGTAAACTTGTTTGCTTCAGTTCTAAAACCTAACTAGCTCAAACAGGGGGTGAGGCTTTCCCATGTCTCACATGCCAGAGCTTACACAAGTGCTGGGCAAGTCACCAGATTGTGGCAATATGACAGTTTTTGAATGACATTTTTTCCCCTTAAGTCCAACCTTCAAAACTCTCCTGGTTGCTCGAAACACTGCTTGTTGTTTAACAACGTGGCTTGACTGACATAGTGAAAAGAAAATGAGTGTTGTGATCCACCAGGTCAGCTAAATCTGACCTCAGTGTGAAGCAAAGTAAGATACAATTTTAGAACAACATGTGGCACATTATTATTAAAAATGAACTTTGATCTCTTTCCTGACACAGTCTCCACAGCTCAGCCTCTTGTTCCAGGTTTTGGATTTGCTTTCACCTGATGTGGTTCTCCATCTACTGGCCTCTTTGTATTCGCCAGCTTGCCTGGATGTGTGTTTATCCAGAATGCTGACTTCTCTCTATTACCATCATGATCAACATCGTCATAAACAAAATAAATCATTTGCACTATGCTTTTGGCAGCAGTGGAAAACGGCATCAGCTGAAGAGACAGAGAGGGAGCCTGAGCTCACAGGCCTTCACCACCGAAAATATATAGATATGTAAAATATGGAGATAGAAATACGACCACACCAGAGGCTCCTGTTTGCTCTGGAGCCATTACAAGGTAACAACTGATGTAATATACGAGTGACAGCACGCCGGTCATAAATGTCCCGGGGGATATCACATCTCAAAGTAAGAGAGTCAGGACGTTGTCTCATAGATCACAGTCAGAGGCAATCTCACGCTCAGCACTGAAATAATAGCTTTCTCGGAAACGACTCATTTTTCTTCCCTTCCCCAGTAACTCAGCTTTTTTTCTTTTTTTTTTTTGGCGTCAGTGAAACTTGTTTGAGAGTTTTAGCGGTGCAGTGTGTGTTTGCCTGTGTGTGTTAGATCATGTCTGCAGGGGTGCTGTGTTGAACATGACCCACCACTGAAGTGGAAAATGAGTCACCGTGTGCAAACATGCGACCCGCTACACAGAGTCATCGACGTCCCTGCAACTCGCATGATTGAGTCTTTTATGCATCGCCTTCCCTCTCCCTCCTTTCCAGACAGACACAGACACAAACACAGAAATACAATTTTCTTCTCCTCGCTTTTTCCCCATCCCGCCTTCTTTTTCCTTCTATTCCCTTTCCTTAAACTGTCCTCCCTCTATCCATTGTGATGATAACGGAATATCTTGTCAACATTTTAATACTTTCACCACTCTATATTATGAAAAATATGCAAACCTTGAAATATAACAAGCAATTTAAAAGGCACATTTGAATTTGAACACAAAAAAAACAGGATAATGTCCTGTTATTACAACAAGGTCAATAATGTTGGTATTATTTTGTATGCTTTATTAATATTTAATCAATACATGAAAACATGTTCTTGTCAGTTAAAGGAGTTTTCCAGCAGTTTGGTTTCACACTACCACTACGTCTGGGGGCTCATGGGAGACAGATTTCTCTGCAGGAAAGGTGTCGTGACTTTTCTGGTCTCCACTCTAGGGGCAAGCTCCCTTCACACTCCATCCTACGCTTCCAATATGGAACATAATAGCATCTCTTTGTTTTTGGGTGTTTCTCAAACCGGACCCCCCGCTGCGCCTGCTCCATTAGGAGGTGTACCCTTTTTGCAGTCCCTGTCACTGCTGAATGAAGCGCCCCTCACTAAGGTGTTGGACAGCGGAACCCTTTGGGACGAACTTCCTCCTCTCCGCGGAAACAAGTGCGGTCCACATCGCAAGGAACGAATAAAAGTAGTAAGGAACATTACGCCATTATTCCAACATTCTTGTTGTCAGCTGTACAGTGGAGATGCACGGACACGCAGACTACAAGCAAATACATCTACGTCACGTGACCTTTAACGAACAAAGCCTCCACAAAATGAAACAACACACTTCAGAGAACAGGCTAATGCCTGGACTCTATTTGGAGACCAGCAACAAATGGAACTAATGAAAAATCAAACCTTATCACAGACACATGCCTGAGGTGAGTCAAATTAAAAATGCTCACAATGGAAATAGCGTCCCTGATGTTCCAAAATCTGTATTCATCAGTTCTTCTCCCTTCCTTTTACTGTGATTGGAGGCTGCTTTACAATGACTGATGAAACTCAAACTAAACTTTTACAAACCTCCTCTGATCATTAATTGTGCTATAACCTAACCTTTAGCTATAAAACAACAAGTGTTTATATCACGGCTATCAAAAAACTGTAGTATGTTTTTAATCAGTCCCTGTAAATACAACACTTACAATCAAACACGTAAAACATGTCCCACATTTTCTAGACTAGTGAAGGTTTATTTTATTCTAAATACAATGTAACATTGAGTTGAACCCAATATTAAATGTCTTCCATGGTTTGAGCAGTTTACTTTTGTACAGACAGTCGCATGGAACATTTGTATGGAGCATTTTCCACAAACACAACACAGCGTTGCTCGTGGTCAGTAAGTCAGCATCGGGTAGGCTCGCTGTGGGAGGGAAAGGCGCTTTTCTATACAAATTTAGCTAAATCCTGATGAGTGCATGTGACATTTGTGTATGTGACATCACCCTTTTCAAGCTGAGCCCCGACCAATTCAAACCAGCAGGAAAAGCTCAGACCACAACACAAACCCAAATCCATCCCTTTAAATAACCAAAGCTGTTCTGAATTTGACAGAAAATATGACATTGCTCATATAGAACCACGCTGCTCATGGTAAGAATGGGATTAAGAAAATGGGATTAATAGGATTTCAGGCACTTTTAAACCTGTGCTTGTATTTTATAACTCTGTGGTTGTTTATCTCAGATTCAGAAAGCTGCATTCCCTTGCTCCAATGCCTCCAACATCCCCGCTCTGTGCATCTGTTTTTACTCCCTCTTTCCCTTCCCCTCACTGTGCATTCACAGTAATTACCCTCCACTCTATCCTTCACCATTCCTCATATCATCCCGATCCTGTTGTTCCCTCCTCCCCAAGTCTTTCTAATGGTATTTATGAGTGCGCGCGCCTCAGTTCTTGTCTTATCCATATTTCAGCAGCGCCAACTTGTCCAAGTTATTAGGGGGCCATTACAGCCTCCTCCTTGAGCAGTTCAACCATCAGCCTCAGCCTCAAAGCCCTTCATCTCTCGATTCTTATCATTTTCTGTCTGTGGATTACTCTTGCTCTGCTCCTCTCTCAGTTTTATAGCTTCTCGCCTTATATTCACGGCTTCTTGTTCTTTTTTCTTTTCCCTTTGCACTTTAAAGATGAAAAGAGCTCAAGACTCGTAATATCAGTTGATCCAACCTCATTGCTGAGGCAATATTAGCGCATAAATACTTTATTACATATACATGTAGCACCAACAGACTTGTTAGCTTGTTAATGTCTGCACAGTTTCACACACAAACATTGTGTTAAACAGTTGGATGTTGTATTTCCACCCACTGAAACACAGATTTATTCAGCATTTATATTTTTTGTACAGTGTAAATAATTGATCGATTGTTTATAGCACATTATAGAGACGTTGTAAGCAGATATGAGGACATCCTTAAGTATTAATGAGTCTACTTGTCAACAACTATAACATCGCCTGTATAACATCTGTATCTGCTACATGAATAGTAAATGAATGTATTACTACTATATTATACTAGATCATATACAATGATATGTTTTATATGAATACAGAACATGATGTGTTTGTTAATTATGTTCATAAATATAAAGAATGTATGAATGTAATTGTATCTATAAGTAAACAACAACAACACCATCAACTAATGAAGCTAAGAAACAGCTCCTCAGCCAACAACACTGCTCCAGTTTGGAGAGACATTACCAACTACAGGAGACCATCCCCCCACCCTGTGGAACCCCGACTGTAAGACGACCTTCTACACCAGGTTTGAAAGGAAGTCTTTCGCACCCCTCACCCAGGTCGGTGGATGATGCAGTCGACATGGGACTGCACCACATCCTGCATCACCTCGACCCCCTAGGAGCCTACGCAAGGATCGTGTTTGTGGACTTCAGCTTGGCGTTGAACACCATCATCCCAGAGATCCTCCACCAGAAGCTCACCCAGCTCACTGTGCCAGCCTCCACCTGCCAGTGGATCACCAGCTTCCTGACTGACAGGATGCAGCAGGTGAGGCTATGGAGCATCACATCTAGCACCCAGACTATCAGCACTGGCGCCCCCAGGGTCATGTCCTCTCTCCACTGCTCTTCTCCCTCTACACAAATGCACCTCATGGAACCCTTCTGAGAACCTCCTGAAGTTTGGAGACGACACCACAGTCATTGGTCTCATCCGGGATGTTGACGGAAGATGTGGTCAGAACCATCTGGAGCTGAACCGGCTCAAGACCGTAGAGATGACAGTGGACTTCAGGAGAAACTGCCCTCCCCGCTAACAATCCTCAACATTACAGTGTCTACAGTGGACACCTTCAGGTTTCTGGAAATCACAATCTCCCAGGACCTGAATTGGTCCTCTCACATATACACTGTCCAGAAAAAGGTCCAGCAGAGGTTTTACATCCTGTGATATCTTGGGAAGTTTGACTTGCCTCAGGAGCTGCTGATCCAGTTCTACACCCAGAACATACAGTCTGTTCTCTGCACTTCCATCACTGTCTGGTTCTGATCTATAACCAAACAGAACAGGACTGCAACAGAAAAATCAAGTCTGCAGAGAAAATTATTCTAGCCGACATGCCCTCCATACGGGACTTGTACCGGTCCAGGGTCAGGAAATGGGCAGGTAACATCTCTGCAGACCCCTCAGACCCCGGACACAAACTGTTCAAGCTCCTCCAGTCTGGTAGGCGTTACAGAGCACTGTACGCCAAAACGACCAGACACAGAGACAGTTTCTGCCTCCAGGCTGTCACTCTCTGATGAACACAACAGTTGGAGTGTCAGAAAAACACTGCGCAACAACCCTTGGAAATACTGCTGAACATTCTGCACTCCTTAGAATCTTGTATATATTAGTCTACATTTTTCAGTTATTTATTTTCTTTTTAGATTCAATATCTAAAAACTATTCCCTGCACACTGAGAGCAAACTTAACTGGAGTCAAACTCCGTGTTTGTGAACACATACTCGGCCATAAAGCTGATTTTGATTCCGATGTGTTTTGAATACATAGACCAGCCTGCAAATGATTTGTAAGTGTGTGTGAACAGTTACTAAATGTTTCATAACCCACTATAAGAATTTGTAAATAAATCATTGAATGTACTACAAGGAGTTTTGAACTGGTTATGGACCAGTCTCAATGTGATACTGATGCCTCTGTGACCTACATAAGTAAAAAAAAAAAAATGAGACCATCAGCGAGGCAGTTAATTCTATAGAGTTATTATAGTTATATTTAATGTCTGTCACCAGGTCGAACTCTGACTTATTCTGATTGGATATGGTGGTGCTTGTACCAGCTTTGTCCACAGGGGCCGCCAGAATCAGCAAAAAATGAGAGCTTTAAATATGATTACAGCTTTTGTTGTTTGCGATTCATACACAAGTTATGGTTGCTTAGAACAGTTAAATTGAGACAAAAACATTCATTAAACACTTTGAAATGTAGTTGTCTGTAGATTTAAGTACATTTCTAGAGTTATAAACCATCTACTAAGTGTTGATATACTGCCTATTGATAAATAGAGGGAAGTTAAAGGAGAAATGTGTATGATGTGGCTGGAATTTAGTTTTTTAAACATTATAAACAGAGTGCGAAGAAACAGCAGTGTTGACGTCTTGTCGTCTCTAAAGTCATAGTCTGGGTCAGAGCCATTGTAAATTGTATTCCCTGTTGTAAAAGTGACCTCAGTTTGGTCTTGGAGGTTGTCTTCAGTCCCACTTTGTGGTGACTCATGGTCGCCCTGTTATCCCAGGTCCCGGTCCGGACAAACTCTAGGGCCACTGCTCCATGACCTAATTAGCTAACGGTGGCTAGGATAGCAGAGAGCAGCAGTTGTCGCCATATTCTATAAATGATACCTTTAAAGTAAAGCCTTACCCAGAGCAGTTTGTACAAAGCATTGTACCTCTCCACAGGCAACGTCTTGATGATGAAGGAGTGTTGAACAGCCGACATCACCAGGATGCATCATAATGGATTACACTCCTGCAGACACACGCACACACACATACACAAACTGTCACACACTGTAACTAATAATAGCTGCCTATGTCTCTCCTGATGAGGGGTGGCCCACCATTCCTGCTGTGCTCCTGATAAAAATAAGCCACATCTATCATCAATAATACCTTCCTCAACAGAGCTGTAGAACTTTATTTAAATGCTAATGTCCGTTTGACATATTACGGACGTACACAGGTGCAATATATTTTCTACTGTTTGATTTGGCTCACAGCAGGGAGTTTCAATCAGGAAAGATTCACTCTACAGCGGCAGCACGGCTGTCTGAGTATTCATTTGAATACAATGACTAAATCTATGGTGCGCGATGATGATTTACTGCTTGCAGGAGAATTTCATTCAACAACTTCCACCTTTGAGGAGGTCAGGTTCACATTGAAAATTGAAAGAGTTCAGTTTCTCAGTTGCCTGTATGAAAGTCTATTATCTACATTAATGCACCTGCACGCTTCTGTTGACACTAAATTCTCAAAAGCCAAAAAATTTGAGCCGGTATGCTTGACAGATGATTCTGTATGATAAATATAAAAATACAGGATGTGATGAATTAGTGTTCAACCTGTCTGTCCTGGTTTGAACAGTTGATGCGGACATGCTATTGTACCAGAGGCATCCTAATGATCTCTCTAAGTGTGGGTGAAGCAACTGTTGAACAACCTGTGAATATAAATCTAGCATCAAATACTGATGATGAATAAAGAGCGTTTGATCTCTGCTCAGGGTTGAAGTATTCACCTCTAAGGCAGTTTAAGAGTCTCGAAAGGTCGATAAAGCTCACCTCAACTTCTTCAAATATTATGAAATTGTGATGAAATTATTATTTTCTCTTTATTTGCCTGAATTTGGATCATCTCATATAATCCTGCACTTAGCGGGAGATTTTCCACCAAAGGCCCCCAGCTGTCAAGGCGTGGCAGGGCAGAGGTGAGGGGGGTAGAAGCGGGTAGCAGGTTCAGTACCATTCCTCCATTAGTGCCTTCATGCGATGTGGTTATCATGTTGCTTCTAGTATAATTGCATCTAATTAACTGTTTAATTTGAATTACCTACCAAAGTTAAGTTTTCTGGATCAGATATCTCCAGTCTCTTAATACACTGTAAGACCATGAAGGGCTTTCTTATTTTTCTAATTGTTGATTTTTATCACGGTAATACTCTTCCATCCAAGGTTTCTTCCATCTTTTTTTTCTCCCTTTTAAAAGTTTTACCTCACTTACAACCGTGGCTTAAGGACAGAGGGTGTCATTTACTGTAGATTGTAAAGCCCACTGAGACAATGTGATTGTGATTTGGGGTTATATAAATCGAATTGTTTTGATTTGATTGGACTCTTGGGGGGCGGCTGTAGCTCAGCGGGTAGAGCAGATCGACCAGTGTTCGGGGGGTCACTGGTTCAAATCCTGCTCCCCAGTGCGGAGCTGAGCTACATGTCGAAGTATCCTTGATACTTGAGCAAGATACTGAACCCCAAAATTGCTCCTGGCACCTTGCAGGGCAGCCTCTGCCATCAGTAAGGGCCCTGTGATGAGCTGGCGACTCGTCTAGGGTGTTCCCTGCCTTCGCCCTTAGATAGCTGGGATTGGCTCCAGTAACATCCCCGCGACCCCTTGAATAAAGGGATAAAGCGGCCACTGCGACCATCAGTGGCTGATAATGAATGAATGAATAATGAATGATTGGACTCTTGCACATCACAACAGAGACCTAGGTTCAGTTGCCAGCATTTATTGCTACTCTGGGTGACCCATCTAATATAAGGCAATTGTCTTCAAAAAAACTGATATGAAAAGACACAAAGTCCATAGACAAAGTCAAAATGTCGGACTTTACAATAGAGACAGCTGTTTGTTTCCCATTTCCAATGGACGCTCCAAAATATGCTACAATTTTGGGTTTTTTTGGGCTTTTTTTGGTAACACAAACTGCCCATGAGAGAAATATTTGATATGTAGATGCCAACCACATTATCATCCACATCTTGTTGCGGCTGCTAAGATACACCCTGACACAGTTCAAAATACGTATTATATTAGCCTTCTAAAAGCAGCATCAGATCCATATCTCATTTTAGTGCAGTTCCAAATGATGTATTTTGTCATTCTCTTACCATTCCTGAAAAATGTATATCAAATGATCAGATGATCCTAAAATGCCTACGCAGTTGAGCTCAAAGTAAATTCAAAGCTGTCGTTGAGCCATTTGGAGTGCAGGCATGGTTTGGGGCTCTTTTGAAAGGTTGCAGAAGCTCAGTAAGTGCTTCTGGCATGGATCTATAAAAGTTTGAACACACTGAAATATTTGTGGTATATATTAATATTTGTAGGAGAGAAGCCTTATGAGATAATGACCCTGTTGCTGGTATGTGCTGGGAGGGCAGCTCTGGCGGCATTACCCCCGTCTGAGTGAAGCTCTAGCTGCTAACTCACCTTCATATTGTGTGTCAATTGCAGAAACTCCACAAATTGTAACAAACATTAACAGACCTAACCTTTTTTTTTAAACACACGACTACACGACTAAAAAAACAGTAACTAAAGCTGAAGTCATTCTTCTTCCAGTTCCACTGCAATATAAATACAATTCCCTCCATCTAAGTCATTAATGCAGAAAAGATGCAAATAAGATATTTTGTTAATTTGATGCATGAGCCGCTGAAGCGACATACAGAGCGGAGAAATTACCCAGACTAATGTGTTGCTGACATGAAAAAAAGGCATTACAGTAGGTTTTTGTAGTCACATTTAAACAATTGGACGCATCATCCTTTGACAAAGGCAGGGGACTGGAGATATGGTGTAAAGAGCATCTTTAGACTGAAACGTATAAAAGATACATTAAAGCTGCAGTGGCTCTCTTTATAGTGGGAGTGCAGACGAGTGTTGTTTCGGTTGAGTTGACACCTATCACATATTTATTACTTTTTTGTTTTTTTGAAGTCGGCAGAATTCTCGCTGCTCCGGATGAGCCCCCTTTGTAGTCGTCTTCAAAGAAAGAGACCTGTGATGTCCAATCCTCTGTCTTACACCATATTTATTCAATTTCCTCTCTCCCGCTCACACACAGGAGCCAGGGTGCTCTTTGTTTTTCAACTGTCAGAAGAAAGATGGCGGAGGAAGAGGTGTAAATGAATGGCTCATGGCTTTCATTTCCCCAGTTTCTTTTCTCTTTTCCTCCATCTATGACTGACGCTTCCCATATGGAGGATGGTATGGCATCATTATCCAGGGGGAGGCAGCCAGCCAGTCAGAGAAATCAACAATTAGGACCCAATAAAGTGGAAAAACATATTTCCGTATGCTAATGAGTTTTCCCAGCAGCCACAGCAGAGGCTGATTAGGCTGCATTTCCCCCCCTAAATATTACTATTATTACTTATTCCATTTCTCCATTTATTCATTCCTTCAGAGCACTTTATCAGGGCCACAATACGGGGCCGGGCGCCTTTGGTGGGCTTTGAAAAAAAAAAAAAAAAAAAATGACACATGAGGAAAGAAAGCTAATTTGATTCTTGAGTAGATTTAATGGAAGAAACAGCGAAGCGTGAGAACATCTATAATGTACCCCCAGCGACTGCTCTCCATACATCCTCCACAGCTGTCACAGGCAGTCAGCAGAGAGCGGCGACGAAGAAGATACTTTTCAAGCTGAAGAAAAAAAAAAAAAAGTCGACGAAGGCAGGCGCTAAAGTAGTGCAGAGGAACCCGACCCCTGGCAGCCTCCAACGCACGCGTCATGATCAAACACAGGAATCCGGGGAGCAGGCTCACAATTAGCATCCACTCATCCGCACAGCCTTTCTCTTCCCACTACCTGCTTTCCTGCCTGTCGAAAGCAATTTAAAGCCGATGTCAATTAATGTCCTTTAATTAGTATCTGAAGACACGTTCCAAAAAGAGATACATCAAGGCCATCTGTCTGCGAGCAACTTTGATGTTTTCCGAGTGTGTTTTTCGGTTATTTTGAAAAGCCTGCCGAGCCGTGATTATCTTTATTAGATTTTGTGTATCTGTGTTGTTTGTGCGTCCCACCAGAATAAAATGACATTAGAAGCCGTTTAATACAGCTCCCCGGTGCCAGCCGACATCCAAGAATAATCTCACATTTTGTCATAATGATGTGATTTGCATTGCAAAGCATCTGTCAGAGGCCTCTGCCGAATCTGCCGGGGACCTCGTCACCCCCACCGTAAGCAAAACCCACCGAGTTCCTGACTAACAAATAACTTATAACAAGTACTGAGGAATTCAGATCTGCCTCTTGCTATTTTGAGCAAAAGCGGAGTAGATATCTTTCAAGTTTTCGGTCCTTGTCATACATATATTTAAGTAATATCTTGAATATTTATCTCGCCGGCCTCACACCTCTCGCAGGGAAAAAGTGCAAGGTAAGCGAGAGGAACGGGACGTTTGTTATTATTTCTAATTAGTCGAGCTGCGTTTCTGCTCGCGCTCTGCAGAACTGCGTGTTGTGGAAATGCTGTTTCACGGAGAGCTTATTCATCTGGAGGCTCATTACGCTACAGTAATTACACAATAGAGAGCGCTTTGCTTTGTTGTCTGAGGGGATATTGGTTACTATTCATGAAACCGCACCTTTTCGGCGAGATAGCCCGGGACAAGCTGAAAGACAAAAGAGCCAATAAACCTGTGGAAACAGATCCGATCTGATACGGGGAGGAAGAGGGAGCGACTAAATTGGGAGGCTCTTGTTCCTCTGTTATTGCAGTGCGGGTATCTCATCTCTGGGAGTAAGGGGTGCCTTTGAATCTCTTTGAAGACAATGGATCAGAGGTGGCGAGATTGGAAGGTAGAGGAGTGCGGCGGGGGGACCCTTCCTCACCTGTATGGATACAGATGCTGTCTAGGATGAGGACAGGAGGGAATGATAATGAGAAAGGGAGGGAGGTGAGCAAAGACGAAAAGAGGGGAAAAAAGCGAGCAGGGGGCATCCATAGAAGGGGGCGGGTATGAGATGCTCGGCGTATGTGGCGCTGCTGTGTCTGCATTATTTAAAAGCTCTCATTAACCTGAGCCTGGAACAGACTAAATCAATAGTCAACGCAGAGACACAAAGCATTTCAGGGTGCACCACCACTCCCGGCGTGGACCACAGGATCACGGCGAGATATCAGTGCAAAGGGGGGTTAAATTCATTCAGGAGAGATAAAAAAAAAAAAACAGCCGCGCGTAGGTCAGGGATTACCTGTCTTGCATCGATTCGGCCTGAAACCAGACGTGTTAAATAGAACATTGATCAGGGTCTGGGAGTTTGTGTGATGCGGCACGTCCCCTGATCATTGATGGTCCACAGGGAGCTTTGTTTGTGCTCGGAAAGTCACCTTAGAGAAGAACTCTGCTCCGGGGCTGAACGGGAAATGCGGTTTTAGTTCCGAATTGAAGGATTTAGTGGCATCTAGTGTTGAGGTTGCATATTGCAACCAGCTGAATACCCCTCGCAACATCTTCTCCTATGGTGGCTGATAAAAACACCCCAAAAAACACAACAAATCTTAGTTTAGAAAAAAAATTATAGTCCATTTATGCCAACGGTTCCCCCTGAATCCTACACACTTTACATTTAAACTGAGAATGCAAGAAAGAAAGAAAGAAAGAAAGAAAGAAAGAAAGAAAGAAAGAAATAGAAGATTAAAAATAAAATCGGGACGTAAGAAGAAAGGACAGGGTGGTCTTACGGGCAAAAGGAGATGTTGAAGCCAACAGCACAGAGTGTCGGCTCAAATGGACCGTGAGGGGGCAACTTCTGGCTCCTGGAGGATTTTCTTCAGGTCATCAAGCATCACATCATGGAGACTCATGTAGCCGTGGCCACAGAAACCACAGACCCACCCAGCTACACAGATGCAGTCCAAGCCCCGCTCTGTTCTTTCCTCACACATGACTCACTCTGAACCCAACGTCGAGTCTTCATCTGGTCTCCTCCCATCCTCTCCTCCTCTTCCATTTTCTGTTTGCCTAGAAAACCCTAAGCATTCCCATTACCATGCCTGCACAGACTGCCTGCATTAACACTGGCACAAAAGAGCTTGCCTTTAATGGAAAACCACGCAGAAGCCTGTTTTTACTCACATCACATCTTTTTCACATTGTTTAAAACTCTGAATATCTCGGACCTGATATACTTTCTGTGGATCTATCTGCTTGAATCTGGCTGTTCCCCACACTTTTTTAAAAAAAAAGAGTAAAAAGATAAATGAGACAGGTACACCCTGTGCCTTAGATAAAGCATCATCTCTTCACTGTCTCTTCACCAGCTCTGATGTTGCACTGCCTTTCAGCTGAGATGCCCAGACATCACAGATATTTATTTTTTCTAGCTAAAACTGAAACTCCCTACGACTCTGTTAGTAAAGTCCCCAAAACGAATGGATTGATTGATGCAACAGTGAAATGTGCACGAAGCAAGAGGAGGATTAAGTGAATTAACTATTGGAACTTCAAGCACCCTAACTAGCACCCTAGAATCTTGTATGATAATAAAAAGGAAGATAAAGAAGAAAACAAAGAAAATTGTCAAGTCACACTGGAAGAATAAGAAAGACGGTGCAGTAACCAGGATAAAATATTGGCAGTAAATGTTTCTAAAAACCACTAATATGTTCAAATGTGTACATGTCATAGACCTATGTACCAAATAAACATTCCTACAAAGCGAGCGTGCCATATCACGTCCAAGTCACATGTTTATGACCTGACTGGATTGTGGTGGAGTTTGGCAAAGAACCTGTCAAGCCAGTGACGGCAGTTCAAGACTGCGTTTTTGTAAAACCTACTATTTTTAAGAAGACCTAAGGACAAATAACTGTGTTGGGAAAAGAAAATGCTGCGACAGTCCCTCTTAGCTGCCCCTATGGTAGATACAACATCACAAAGTGCCCTCTCGGGCTCCCTTTCAGTGGACAAAACATGATTGACGTACGTATCTTTGTGAAATGAATGGTTAAATAATAAATAGTTCCCATGTGTTATATTACAGAGATGCAGTAGTTCAGATCATGTGTATGTTAACCAGGGTTTGTAACTATTTCCCTATAAATGTATCATGATGACTTTCTGTGCACTGGTGCCCAACTACATATAGATGGTGCCTTTTTTATTTTGATGCATAACACGATATTTTCCTAATCCATACCAGGCCGGTTTTGTGCCTAAACCAGACTAGACCACAAGCACAGCCTTGTCACAGTATACATTTGAAAATTGAATCTAACTGAAATGTAAGTCACAGCATACAAAAATGTAAATTTCAACAGAACTGCAGAACTTCTTGCAGAACTGTACACTGCCAACATTTATTCTGGTGATTGGGTTGGAGGAGAAGAAGAAGAAGAAGGAAAATAACAGCACCAAGAATATTTAATACAACGCATTAATGAGTAATGATTATGTGAAAAGGCATAATCAGTGCTCAAAAGGCTTTGGAAACGTCCGAAGGTGATATGAGGTCTCACTGAGGTATCGTGGACTACAGGCATAATATGGTTGATCTGTTTGAGGGAAATGAATAACCACAGATATTCCCTCAGTATTACTCAGGTTAGATATTTTTGCAGCTCCGAGGCCCGAAGCACAGAATACATCGTCTTCATTCGCTGCCAAAGTTTAATACTTTTTCCAAAACCTAACTGGGGATGAGTTAAAGTTAAAGCGATTTCGAGGTATCAGCAGAGACGCCTCGCTCCGGTTCATGTCCTCAGTCTGTTTGTGTTGTTGTGTACAGCAACACTTTTAATGCTGTGCGCCGCATATTAAAAACATTCCCAAAAAAAGAAGCTGATTGTGTCTCATATGACGGGGTTAGGAGTGCATTTATTTCAGCACACGTTCCGTCTTAACAGGCTTGACAAACTCAAATGCTCTCTAGGGTGCAGGTTAAACCTCCCTTGAAAAAGCTGTCAGCTTAATGGCCCCTGCCATACGCTGATAACTGCCAAGGTGTCTCCTGCTCTTTGGAAGTAGGTGGATAAAGGTGCTAAAGCCTTTGTGTAAAGACGCTGTGAAACATAGCCCCAGTGTCTTTTTATTTCTCTCTTTGAAGTGAATTGACATTCCGCTCAGGATTTTGTTTGAAAAACTCGCCCTGCCTCCCAGCGACTCTGTTTTTCCTTCTCTAAACTTCAGCAGCATTATAGAAAGTTGGAGCGGGGCTCTTGTCCTTGAGTGTGACTTACAGGTTGTTTGTGTTTTGTTCGAGTTTCCCTCCCGAGTCAGTCGAGGGCGTCAGTCACAGAGGGGGAGGCGGGTGGAGGAGGACACGCCGGCTGGTTGAATGTTTGGGAGCCGAGGAGTCTGTCAAACTCCATCCCGGCTATGAAAATGGGAGCGGACGGGCTCGACTCTCGGCACGACCGCAGGATGTGGACGACGGGAGTGCTGGGGAAGAGGTGGAGGTGTGACGGGAATGGCAGAGCGCCACGTCACTGCTGATGACAGTCAATTTGTCCGTGAGTGGAGGGGCTTCGAGAGACGCACTCCACAGCAGGCAGCTGTGCCGATGGTATTAATGAGGGGGGTACTTACCTGGTTTCCATGGACACACTGTGCAACATGCATATCCGGCCGATTATGTGCCGAGCCACAGAAAGCCATTCACCGTCTGCAGACTGTTCTCAACCAAAAATTGAGAGCATTTGTGGTTTGCTTTAAACACCTTAACCCTCTGAACCCAGAACAGTTTCTGGCTGCTTTTTTTTTTTCATTTTTACTCCCTGTTGGCTCTTTCAGATGACAACATACACGTCCTCTACCTCTGTGGAAACAGCATGATCGTGGCTAGAACAGAGAATTCAAAAATGTATTTTGCAAACAGTTACAACTCCATAAATTATAAGAGGAAAACAATGCAAGTTGGATGTCTTTGATCGTTTATTTAAATTAAAAAGTAAAAGTGTGTTACTTATATTGTAAAACAAAGGGAGGGCTCCACATGTTGTACATATCGAACAATTTGCCTGCAGTTCACTCCAAGTGCCGCTGATTTTTTGTCATGTGATTGTTGGTCTCACCCTCATCCCTCAAAGCGCCTCAGTTGCGCAGAGGAGCGCAGAATTTGACGTTTTAAACAAAATGGAATTAGCGCAAACAATGTAGTTTTGGAGAAATTTTAAAAGGGAGACAAGTTTAACGTGTGGGAAGATTTTTATAGTATGTAATCAGTTCCAGTTGTACAGTGACATTTTGATGGTGATTGAATAGAATTCTGCACTTATTTTTTGGCCTTTCATGGCTTTATTTGACAGGACAGCTTTAAGATTGACAGGAAATGGGATGAGAGAAATAGGCAAAGGGCCAGAGGTCGGCTTTGGACACAGCCTCTGTACCGAGGATGCATTCAATACCACCTGAACTACCCCAAATGCAAATGTGATGCAGAAATGCAGAGTGCGCTGTAACATTAAAAGTACTTCATCTCCTTCTTGGTGAATCGTGCACTATCCAGAAAAACTCCCCAGCTTTTCCATAGTATTTTTTCCTGATTATTACATTATTGATCAGATGCACACCATATGTCTTTTTTGTTTTCTTTTGAGAGCAGAGCCTGGATGAGGTGGGAAGGGCCTTTGGTTGGTACCAGTTCCCCCGGGGGCTGAACTCCTGGGGGAAGCTCTCTTTGATGTGGCCGTTCCTGCTTCCTTTGAGTGCATCCTTTGATTCATATGAGGTCACCGAGGCTGCTGCTCTCCACCTGACGGGGAGGAGTTTCACCACCGCTTTGTCGATATGCTGCAAAACGACAACGCGCACTGTTCTCCTGTATCTGGCTGGTAAAAACACATATCCCTTTCACATTAATTCAGATGTTTGAAGATAGTCTAGATGTTGATATACCACTGCAAATATGAAATCTACTAACATTACAAATATTAGATTTACTACTTTGCTACCCACCCTTAATACGGTTTCCTCCCGTCAGCAGTACCCATCTCTGGCAGACCTCCAGACTGAAATTGTGCTGCGAGATGATAGCAAAAGGACGAAGTATCAAATCATCCCAGTATACACAGCTACACTGGTTGTTTGTTAGTTTGAGAAGTGTTTGTATCGCTTTGGTGGTTATATTTTGGGGCTCAGCTGGATCTGTTTCCTACTTACATCTTTGATCGGGTCGTTTAACCCTTTATGAGCCGACAACATCCTTAGGTATCCTCGCGTGGCACTTCTGGCCTTGGCTTAGTCGAGGATCAAGACTTAAAGTGACTCGGCCTTTGCCATCTGAGCCCCAGACTGTGAGATGCTGTGTGAAAATAATAATGTACATACATATGAAATAAATAATAATTAATCCTCCACTTTCCCCTGCAGGCGGTCTTCTGTTCTTCCTCCCTCATCCAAGCTCTGGTCCTCTACCAGAGGCCTGGGAGCTTGATGGTTCTGCCCAGTAACTTAGCTGTTCTCAGGACTGCACTCTTCTGGACAGAGACCTCGGATGTTGTTCCTGGAGTCTGTTGGAACGACGCTCCCAGTTTCGGGGTCACAGTCCCTAGTGCTCCTTTTACCACGGGGACCACTGTTGCCTTGACCCTCCACATCTTCACCAGCTCTTCTGTCAGCCCTTGGTATTTCTCATGGTTCTCGTGTCTCTTCTTCCAGATGTCACTGTCTCTTGGGTTTGCTATATCCTGAACCACTGCCTTCATCTGATGTTCACCACAGCTATGTCCGGTTGGATAGCCGTCACCAGTTTGTCGCTTTGTATCTGGAAAGTCCCACGGGACTGGCTCACCCTCTGAAGTGTCTCCCATTTTGAGCTAAATAAGGATTTAATTTTCATCAGGATCCACACAGTACTATCTGAGAAATGAACAAAAATGTTTTGTTTTTTAAAAAAAAAAAAAAAACAGAAAGAAAGAAAAAATTCTAGCCACGATAGAAAAAGAAAAGAAAAGATTCCTGGATCCATCCCTTCATCCAGATCTGGACCAAAAGTGAATCTATTAAATCTATCTATTCTCCATCCTCCATACAAGTTTTGTGGGAATCTGTTCAGTAGTTTTTGTGTAATCCTGCTGACAAACCAGCCAACAGATGGACACAGGTGAAAACAGAACATCCTCGTCTCATCACATTTCAGGCTTTTAGATATAATTTCTCTCCTGTAGATACAATACATTGTGCAGAAATACAGAAATGCATTTTAATTGTTTTAATACATTTGTATACATGGTGCGTTAACAATTGTTAGCCTGAAGCATGGAGTGGAAATACTGATCATTAGCTATCATGAGCTGAACTTGTTGGAGCGACAGTGGAGAACCACCTGGGTTAGTCCTGTCAGAATCTACAGTGATGACCCAGAGTCTCCTCTCGGAGAGAACGAGACGATGGGCTCTTTGTGGTTGCCCGGTGTTGCATCACACTGCAGAAATATGGATATGAAATAAACTGGAAATGAGACAAATGAGTTTGATCCCTCCTGGCAGAACTACCCTGGGTGCGATGACAGAATTGAACCAGTAGGGAGCGCACTTTTCATACCCATCTCAGTGCGGGCCATGGTGCGGCTTTTTTTTTTTTTTTTTTCCTGGTGATGGGTCAAGGAAACAGCTCTTTTTTTTCTACACGACACTACAGTGCACTGCATTAGCATTAAGTGTACGCTGCTGAGGAGCTGAGTGCAGCAGACCTCCACCGAATCTCACTGAATGCATAATCCACTCTGCACATGACAATCCAAGGGCAAGTCCGGCCTGGATTAATAATACACATAATTAACTTCGGTAACAGTTACTACCATGTTTGAGTCACATAATAAATCACATGACAGCATTATTTTTATTTATTTATTATTTATTTTTAAAATTTTTAAAGGTGAGAATCAGAATAAGTCGCTCTTGGTAAACCGGTGCCAAAAACACTTACCTAAACAAGCCCGACTAAGTGGGAGTATTTATGTATTTCAATGGTTTTGATTATTCTGTTTCAGGGCCCCGGAATGGTGACACTGGAAATATGAAGAGAGCCATTAAATCATTGAATTATTTAACGGCAGTATGAATAAATGAGTGTGAAGATTACTCCGAGGTAATAATGAAAATGTGATTCTTCCTCCCCGTCTCTGACTCCCCCATTTCCCCCCCCTCGAGCGCGCTCTCCGCGCCTGCGTAATTAGTCCTGATTGTATCAATCTGGTAAAACACATATATGCGCCCTCACGGCACATGACCTGATGTATGTTTTATAATTAGCCTAGTTAGCTCGTCTGGTCCCTCTTTTTCACATTACTGTTATGATGATCGATTATATAGCCGTGATATAGTTTGTAAATAATGTCCAATAATTGTATAAAATGCTCCTGACTTTTTATTGTTTTGTTTTGTTATAAATGATCCCCAGCCTGGAGTCACTTGGAGATGTGGGTCTGGCAAGATTCAGATCTCGGTTGAAAGATGAGAACAGCTCCCAAGGTGGGCAGGACGGGGCAGGTATGGCGGTTTTATAGGGAGAGGGGAGTTGCTTTAGCCGCAAACGGGTTTCTCCCCCCCAAATCTTTGCTTCGCGGGTCCCGCGCCAGGAGTTCGGCATTGTGGCCCGGTCTGCCGTCCGCGTGTTCTTGGAAACAGCGTCAGAGAGCAGCTGAGAGAGGCTTAACATTTCAAACGTCTGGCGGTAGGCTGCGAAGTTTCCACCCTGACAACACCGTCATGTAGCGGCGGGCTGAGGGAGGCTGAAGGAGGCTGAAGGAGGCAGTTTGTTGTGAAGTTGCGGCGCACGGCCTTTCCAAACCCGGAGTCACACTCTTAATGCGTCGTTTTAGTTTCTGTCTGATGGACGTTGATTTATTTCATTCAGGAGAGTCTGTTTCAGTCAGTGCGCGTTGTGTTACAGGTGCAGCAGTGTTCTCAAATCTTGTTTTTCTGTGTTTCAAATGCATGCGTAAAACACAACCACCGTTGTTCTTGGTCAGCTCTCCTTATTTTCTTTTTTTCTTTCCTTTTTTTTTTTTAAATAAGAACTTTAACCAGATAATAAAATACATGTAAGAGTGACTCTACTTTAATTAATAACCACCGCAATCACGTCTAATTAGTTGTATTTTGAGTTCAAATCCTCTTTAATCCTTTGCGTAAAAGTCTGCTCAGCAGCAACATCAGCAGCGCATCACGGAGTGAAAGTGGGATTCCGGTGGTTTTAGTCATAGATGTCCTCTCAGCTGGAAGGAGGCCTGCAGCTGGAGACCACGGCAAAACTTGATGCACTAAAATCGGAGAAAGTCGTTGACGTGACAGACCCTGACGGATGCGCCGGGCAGCGCGGCTGCCGCGGGGACGGAGGAGAGAATAAAGCGTCCCCGCCGCCGGAGCGCCATCAGCAGCAGAAGCCGCGCAAGATGACCCGGAGCCCCAAATGTGCCCGCTGTCGGAACCACGGCGTCGTCTCGTGTTTGAAAGGCCACAAACGCTTCTGCCGCTGGAGGGACTGTCGCTGCGCCTGCTGCCTGCTGGTGGTGGAGCGGCAGCGCGTCATGGCAGCGCAGGTCGCGCTGAGGCGGCAGCAGGCTGCGGAGGTGAGGCGGGAGGAAGGGCAGGTCAGTGATAGAGAACAGGTGGAGAATAAAGGGATTAATAAACCATGGTATCTGATTATAAGGAAATAAATCAGCGAACAGCAGGGTGATCAGAATATGTGGTGTGTGAGTATAGAGGGGAAAAAACTATCGAAACAATATTTTCCAAAAAAGTGTAATTACTAATAAATGATGGGACGGTGTAGGTCAGATTAAAAAGCGATTTAAGATGACACAAGATTTTGACATGAAACATTTTACAGAAGTTGAAATGTTCGGCCTCTGCACACTGATTATTTAAATATCATGGGCTCGACCTACACCGACTGGAAAGTGCCATGTGTGTGTGTTTTTGTTGTGAATGAGTGCAAAATAATTAAAATGGACTTGACTTAACAACAAAGTTGGAAACCTCAAATTGCACAATTATTACTATAATTATTATGATAATATAATAGTATAATTATAAAGTAATGTGTGTGGCAGAAGTATGACCTAAAGTCTCACCTGAAGCACAGGTTGTTTTTCAGCATTTATTCCAAACAGAACTTTTTTTTTTTCTTCTGTATAAATTAGATTAGATTTGACTAAGATACATGAATAAAATATTTTACCATTCAGTCTGTGGTGGGGCTCCGAGGTGTTGTTCTAAGATTGAGCTGATCTGTTAGGAAAGTTTGTTGATCTTAAGTCTCCTCGAGATCAAAAAATCTTTTTCTTTACTTTCTTATATTTGTGTGTGTACCAACAATTTGGTCACACAAAGCCGCCGTCAGACACACAAATAAAAAGATTCATAAATGTTATCAGTTTGTGGAGCTTTTGGAAACATCCCTCAGAGGACGGCTGTCTCTCATTTAAGTTTATTTTTCAGGTTTATTCCAGTAATAAGGTTTACTGAAACAGCAATCTACAGTGTCACAGTCTGTAAATTTATAACTGAAGGCAACATGTGAAAATCTTAATTACAGTGTGTTATTGTTACATTGTGAATACATATCTCTGATTGTATCATATAAATACATATTGTTGACTGAATGTGTTTATTAAAAATGTGAAAATAAAATAATGTACAAGCTGAATTAGCAAGTATTGAATAGTACAACACATTTAAGCGTTTCTACAGAATGACTCTTAATGTTCCTCTGATGTTACCACAATAAAAAAAAGATAAATGTGTCTCTTTTTCTATCTTAGGATCACAAAGAGCTCTGCCTCCCTCTTACATAATGTATTATTTCCCTTTAATTACCCTCGGGGCATGGTCTCACTAGAATATGAGTGTGTCCAAATGTCTAATTCCTGTTCCCATGTTTCACCCTGCAGGGCAAGAGGGGGGTCAGGTGTGCAGCTCCGTTGCGCAGGACGGCGTATCAGCGTTACAGCAGAGCAGCCGAGCCGAGCATCCTGGCTAAGAGCATCCTGCAGGGTATAGTTTAATTAACATCCTCTCTCTCTCATTAACACACTTATTCTCTCCAAGACTGTGATAGAAAGTGCAGATTTCTCTCCAGCAAATGAGGTGAAATCCCCAAAAGTCGGCGTGAACGTGTTGCTGTTTATGCAGCGAGCTCATCTGAATTCATGCACGGTTGCTATGCTACGATCAATCGATCAGTCGCCATCTATTACGTTGATTGCCAGCTATTTTGATAATCAGTTGATCAGTTTGATTCATTTCTGCAAGACGAAAAGTCAAAATTCTCAGCTTCTTTTACTCCTCTATGAAAGTAAACTGAATATGATTGGGTTAGGACATCATTTTGGGCTTTGGGAAACACTGATTAACATTTTTTAACCTTTTCTGACTTTTTTTAACCCTTATTCTAGCCTCAGTTCACCCAGAAATGAATATTTAATCATAATCTACTAACTCCCCATGCTGATGGAAAGTCGGCTGGAGATTCACAGTCCACAAAACCTTTCTGGAGCTTCACAGCCAAACAGTTTTGCAGCATTCTGTAGATGGGCACCTGTTTTAAAACCTGAAGAAACGACTAAAAGAAAACACAAAATGGCTCCATACAGCTCGTCTGGTTTAATCCAAGTCTCTGGATCCCAAATGTATTTGAAAAGACGTTATCAACACTCTTGACCCGCGGTCCAGCTTGTGCACTGACTTCAGACGGGGTGTGTGCTGACACCTTTAGCTAAGCAGCTACAGTGAAGGTTTTAGCTTTAAAAACTGTGTTAATAGCATCTTTTCAAATCTTGGATAATGGGACATCCAGAGACTTGGACCACGTCTGTACGAAGCCATTTTATTTTTATTCAGTTTTTTTTATTAACATTTCGAAACAAGTCCCCATCCACTTCAGTTGTTTAGGAGAATGCTTTCTTTTTTTGCAGTGAAGCTCCAGAAACGTTTTGTGGACTACGAACCCTCACCCGACGTTCCATCAGCGTGAGAACAGAGTGACAGAATTTTCACTTTGGGGTGAATTTAACCTTCGAGGCTGATTACAGCCTTAACCAAAAACCAAGAATTGACCCAAAATGAACGGTTGACCTTGAGGGAATCACCTTTTTGTACCCCAAAATGTCAATAAACAGATTTTCCCAAGTGCATGCTCACATCGTAACTGCAAATGATCAGAGAATGCAACACCAGCGCTTCTTCTCGGACGTCATTACACACACACACACAAACAAACACAATCATGGTGGCTTCACTGTTTCATACCAGGCCGTCACTGTGTTACATCGTGTGCTTTAGTACCTGCTGGCTTGCAGTCAGATCCTGCAGGAGGCTTTGTCTTCTTTATAGCCCTCTCGGCCTGTCTGAGCTCTCGGTAAAGCAAAAATGACACCGTTAACCAACTGCGTAATTAAAATAATAAAGCCAAGCGCTCCAACATAAACACAACAATTAATTGGTCGGAACAACTTTATTATCCGTAAGTGAATTAAACGCGTGGCTTTGCTCCCCCGCGCAGGGCTCAAACCGGCGGCGCAGCTGGAGGACGACGCCTCCTGCTGGTCGAAGCAGACGCAGCGCGACCAGACGCACGTGGCGTGTCCCTCCATCAGCGCCCGGATGAGGAAGAGGCGGGCCTTCGCCGACAAGGAGCTGGAGAACGTGATGCTGGAGCGGGAGCTGAGGCAGAGGGAGCTGCCGGGCGACCTCCCCTTCTCCTCCTCGGCCCTCGTCCCTGTGCTTCACCCTCCGCCCCTGCCCGTCTCCCCCAACCTCCACTGCTGTCTTCTCAGCAAGGACCCCTCAGCCGCGGGGATGTCCAGTTATGTGCCCGTGTATAAATACAAGCCTCTGTATGAGTGTGACTTCCAGTTCTATCAGTTCTTCCACCTAAAGAGCAGGTCGTCCGCAGAAGGCGACTACAGTGACTTCTCGTGTCAAAGCTCCGAGCTAATCAGGGAGGACGAGGAGGTGCAGAACAGCTGGAGAGGCTGCGAGGCGAGAGAACGACCAGAGCTGGTACCGCCGCCGTCACAACAACGCCTCAGACATCACGGCGGCACCTTGTCAGGCCTCCACCTCGTCAAATCCCCGTCAGAACCGATACTGGACTCAAAGGTCGACTCAGCCGTCACAGGCTCTATTTCTGGACCTGATCAGGGCATCCTGGGCGGGCCAGACGTCAGCGCACCCAGCAGGACTCTTGATCCCAGGCCTCTGACGGCTAAGGGCTGGAGTGCAGACACTCCTGGCGACCAGGCAGGCGCTCACGCCGGCTCTGTCAAGAGCCCTCATGGTAGCTCAGTCAGGACTCCCGCTGTGAGGCCATTACCTTTCTCTGTGGAGGCTCTGCTGAGGGCCTGACAGGCAAATGGAGAGCGCTACAGTGCACTTTGTTTATGGGCGGACTAAGAATTGATGTTGATTGAATAAATGTAAAAAAAAAAAAGGCTGGGTGTATTACAGGTTTTCAGACACTTTTCTTGACGACGGCTGGTTGCTAAGTGGCACTGGGTGAAGTATTTATGAAAAGAATAATTACAATCTTTGTATTTTTTTTCTTATTTTTCATGAAAATGTATTCAGCTACCGTATATCTTGACCATGATTAAAACTATAACAATCAAACATCTAAATGTTTATTACTATATTTACATTTTTATAACTACTGTATATTGAACATATTCTTCTAGAAAAGTACAAAAATGTGATCATTTTTTATAGACCTCTGTACGAAATTCAGTGGAAATATACTCAACCACTCCATTTTGACCCTCTCACATCAATCTTATTTTATTCGTCTTTTCCTGAAGAAATATACAGAACATCCATGAAACAAAGTTGGTGAAAAAGTGGTGTTTGAACTTCTCACTCCATGCTTTGATTTTTAAACCAAAGTGTTGATCGTGGCTGGCTGATCTCAGGCACTCGTGGTGTCAAAACAGACCAGGTGCTGCTCAGAAATCTCTCTTTAATCACACCAGAACTAACGAGAAGACGGGGCGCGACCTGGGGTGAGGCAGGCGGTGACAGTTGCCAAAAAAGTTGCTGTAATGAGACAGAAAGGGTTGACGGCACGAAAGACACATGTCTCTGACATTCCTGCATCTGTCCTCGTCTTTGTTCCGAGACGTTTGCGTTAATTATTTATTGTTTTTTCAAAGCTCTATCGCTCAGATTTTGTCAGACTGCAGTCCATCAGTTTGATTGTATTGCCTTAAACTCACTGATCATATGGCACACTGTTTAATATTTCATGGAGTATCATTTTATCACACCGCACAGAATGAGGGAAGATGGGAAATATCCACCAACGGGTGAATGGGAGGGTGCCACGGTTGCCTAGGCGACATTGTTCTTCATCGCATGCCGAGCCTGACGCCGGCCGAGTTTGTTTGAACACGCATCTGATCTATATCCACTTTTCTCTCCTTCTCCGTTTTTTTTTTCCTTCTTTCCGCGGAGTAATCTCGCAGAGATGGAGGTCAGATACTTTTGACAACTGTGGACCTTGTGGCGTCAACACAGAGGTGATAGCGTGTCTTTGTTTGCCGCTATCTCGCACCATATCAGAATGCCTTTCTCCCCGTCTTTTCACGGACAGACGGAGATCGGCACAAAGGGAGGTGAGCATGGGGGCCTGAGAGCGCTGAATATGTGCCATTGTTTTATTATTTTACACGTTATTTGAGCAGATTTTTTTCCAACGTTAAAACCCTCTTCCTCGCAGAGAGAGCAAATTGCCATTTTTACTGCGATGATAAAAAGATAAGCATCAGTCACAGAGGGCTGATAATGACTTCTGTGAGGAATAACACAGAGGATATAAATCAATTTCCCCTCCTGCAAAGCTAGGGGAAAAGCTCATTTATCCGGTTCCCCCGTGTTTCATTCTGGAGTGTCCTTAGTGTGCGGAGGCGTAATAGTTAGCAACCCTGCTCTAAAATGCCATTCACGTTCCGCCGCTCTTGTTAGGACGGTGCGCGGGACGGACAGATTAGCTTTATTGTTCCGCGCTCTTTGCGAAAGGTTTGATTCGATCTGCAATCCCCAGTTTATTAACGTTTCCCTTTGTGGGCCGGGGGAGGACAGGGGAGGGGGTTATTGGATTCAGGCCAGTTCGCTGACAAAGCATTTTCAACAGGTTAAAACACGTTTTTGGATTCGCAACAGCCACAACCCTTCTTCTTCTCCCTGTTGTCGCCCACCTGTGACGCTCCCCCGCTGTTCATTCTCTCGTTGTGCCTCATTTCCATTCCGGCAGGGTGGATTTCAACTCTGTTCGGGGTAGAAAAGCTTTGCTTTGGCGTTCCCCCGTAACTCTGATCTTCATATTTTCATCATGCCGACTCTATCGGCGGCGTCTGGAAACATGGGAGAGAATAAAGAGAGAGAGAGAGCTGGCGGGTGGGTGGAGGCATGAGAAAAGAGCCGGCGCACAGGTTACAGCTCCTTCAGAACTCTTAACATTCACCTCCACCCTGTTATTTCAAAATAACGCCTCCTCCCACTGATAACCGAGCGCTGCAGTCTTCACCTACGCCGCTACAGGCCTGTTACTGGCCTAGCATGAAGCCATCACACCGCAGCGGCACAGAACAGAACTATCAAAACGATCTTTGTTTTCCCGTCGCCTTCATTTCCTTTACCACCTCGCGGTGTTTACACTAGCCGTGCGCAAAGGCAGACGTGCGGCGAAGGTAAATTCTTCCGCCTGTCCACCCTTAAGACCTGATTAAAGCAGCCAGACCTCTCCGGTATGATCAAAATATGAGCCTCGGCTCCTCTCCTCGGACAGATCATCAGCAACATTTAGTATCAGGGCTCAGTGGAAAGCCTTTGATCGTCCTGCCAGCCCTCCTCATTACAGCATGAGAGTGGACTAAAAGCGTACGTCTTGGCGTGGCAAGGTCATTCCCCCGGACCGCTCGAAGAGAGCTGCCTTGTGTACTTAATAGCGTTGTTGTGGGATGTTTGGACAGTGCGAAGAGCCCTCCAGGTTGACGGGGAACCTGATTCTGACACGCCGCGCTTGACGGCAGTCCTGCTCAAATGTTTTTTTATTGATTATGTGTTGGTCCGCGTGAAATGGCTGCATTTTCCACTTTACTGTATATTACGACAAGTCGGCTCAGACAGTAGAATTTCATTTTTTGCCCTCAGATTGAACAATTGTAATTTACTCCACAGAGTTTAGGTGATTCATACGAGACCGAGCATGAGCCCGCTAAGGATGAGGTAAACATGCTGTTAGGGTTAGGGTTAGGGGTAACTTACAATCCAAGATCGTCTTGATTTGACGTCTGTATTGATTTAGCACCATCATTTATTATCATTATTGGCTGTATTCTAACCTTTATTCCAAATAATTGATTATTAAATTAAATTAGTTAAAGTGTTTATATAATGGATTAATCAGTTTGAATATTTTTTTAAGAAGGAAATGTCCAGTTTCTTAAAATGTCCTATTTGTAAGAAAAGTTTTCAGTGTCATTCCCAACTCATCAAATACTGAAGCTCTGGGGTGGCGACTGTCCCGACCCTACTTTTCTTACAAATACTAGGACCTTCAAATGTGAATATTTCCGGTTTCTTCACTCCTCAGTGAAAGTAAACTGGGGTTGTAGACAGAACAAGACACCTGAGGACGTCATCTTGGGCTTTGGTAAACGCTGATCTTCTGACATTTATAGACCAGACAACTGATCGACTAATAGAAAATAATCAATGGATTAATCGGCATGAAATGATCATTCGTTGCAGCCTGAAATAAAAACAATAGTTTAATAAAACAACTTTTTACAAATACTGAAACAGCTTGAGACTGTTCTGGCTGATACCTGACAGTAATATAGACATTCTACAGGGTCCACCTGGGGGAAGCGTAGGATGAAAACACACTCCCTCACAAGAAAACGCTGCCAAAAATTATTTTTTAACTGCTTCAGTGTGAGTTGTGTTGAAATAAAGTATTTATACGGATAAATACCTGAATTTCCTGCCTGGTTTTATTTGTTTGGATATTTTGTTTGTAAGACGGCCATCTGCGGTGTGTGGATGTTATCATTACACCCCGGGCAGTATTCCTTCTATTTATTTCAAAGAGGTATCTGCAGCATTGAGTCGGAGGGGTCAGGGCAGAGCGTTTGATCTGTCTGCCAACTTGCTGCGCACTCTGGATTCCCTCCTGTCCCACCCTGCCCTGCAACAGGCCCGTATGCTCGCTGCTGTCTGCTAGCCAAGCCTGACTCAGAGATACTGGTGTAGGGTTACACTGCAGCCGTGTGCCAGTGCCTCGGTTAGCACACAATCGTCTTGATGCCTTTCAGTGACCTCTCAAAATGAAAGAAAGATTAAGTATAGAAAAGCAAACACTGTTCCTCGGGCACAGCTAGAGCCAAAAAAATGTGCTCTTCCTCTCTTCGGCTACCTAAAAATGAGCCTGTTGTTGTGCTCGCGCTGCCTGTCGGAGTTTGAAATACCAACCTTTAATCATCCGGACCCCCTCCAGCCCATGATGTAATTTATTTCGACGCTCTGAAACGGCGCCAAGAATCATTCCTCAACTTTTGTCCAAATTTGACAGTGATATCTGAGAGATGTTTGCGCTATAAATTTTGACCTTCAGCGATCAAATCAGTGCGAGTGTTTTTCAGCTCTGGAGTACGGCGTGAGGGGCGTGTGGCTCCGGCGAGGAGGGTCAAGACGAGCCGTGTTTAGGATATCGCCCCGAAATGTTTTTATATAGGCGATGGATGGACGGACTCGAGCGAACAAGACGCGATCGATAGGTCGCACCGACCTGTCTGCGCTGCACGGAGGGATCCGTGCAGTGCAGGCGAGGATGATGATCTCACAAAGAAGCGACAAAACAAAAGCACCAAAAAACACAATCGATGGAGTGTCTGCCCTGCGCGAAGATGAAAGGAGTAAGTATCCACTTAGGAGGTCATTTTTCATTGCAATTCCCTCTCACGCCAAGAGCGAGATGACAGCATTAACAGCACATCTAAGTGCCATACGAAGGCAGCTGAAGAGTTCTTTGAAGACGTTTCACCTCTCATCCTCAGTCCTACTGCACGGAACAGCCCTCTTTATAACTGATCATCAGTTTTAAAACTAAAGGGCATTGTGGTTTGGTGTGCACTTTAAAACTGTAGCCTAAACGTGTGCTTTAATCTAATCTAATTTAATTTATTAGGTCCCTTGTTTCACATTATGATCATCATTTACAGGTTAACGTGCAGCTGTATCTTCATCAACACTCAGCAAGAAAAAGATATTTAAAGATACCGTCATCAAACAAGTCCTCCAAGATAAATGACGAAATATGTTGTCTGTTCACGCCCGCATAGAGGCCTTTCTTTTTAGATTGGAAGGCTTCAGTAGTTGTGACACTTAAACACAGATTGGACTGTTTGAGGTGAATTAAAACACTAGAACCTGTGTTGTCGTGTACCAAACGAGTAGACATGTTGCTCTATAAGACAAGTCCTCGGTTTGTTTTCCCCTTAAGAGCCTCATCTAGTTGTAAGAAGCAAATCTGTCCCGGTTGTTCATTAAACTCACGGCGATGGCCATCAGAGCTAATAGAAACAACACGGCTTTAATGGAGAACAAGCGTCTGGTCTGCCCCTCTGACAGAGACGTTCCTAATTGACTGTAGTTGGGTTCCCGTCTGACCACCGCCACCCTTCATTTAACAGAAGAACAAACACGCCAGCGCTCGCTTTAAAAGACGGCCCTGTGTGTAACCAAGCCTGCCCCTGGTCGGACTAGAAATTTCACAGCTTTAAAAACATCTTTGAAACAGGCAGGGTAGAGTTCTCTCCCGCGCCTCCCCACTTGCCCCCCATCCCCGGACTATTTGGGTTTTTCCATGCACTGCTGTGTGCATGTACAGTATTTGTGTGCCTGCATGTGTGCGCGGAGCTCGCCTGTCGCTATTCCAGCAGCCTTGGGGACGACCGACGGTGCCCGCGGCTGCAGCTGTGTGGCGATCCAGTTACCGTCACATGGTGCCGCTTGGCCGCTGAAGAACTACCTCTGCAATATTAGAAACCGAAGCAGACCACAAGACTGCACGTTCGCTCCCTTCGCTCCCTCTCCCTCGCTAGATGTCTTCTCCCTCCGGAACACATTATAGCGTTGAAGAGATGTTGATACGACAGCTCACAGAAACCTTGAAATCCTGCGCAACCACAACACTAGTATTAAACTTAAAACGACACTGTTTTAACTGTTTTACTTGACAGAATTGGGACATGTCTTTCTTTCTGATATCAGATACAAACAAAAGCTTTATTGCAGTGGTTCCTAACCTTGTGCCTTCAGGGGCACTCTTTACATTCCCTGAGTAAGTGACATATTTCATGGATAGTTCATTTCATATTCAATCCGTAACAATAGCAGCACAAATAAACTGTGCGGTAACCACAGGAACTTCATACATACAATCATACATACTTTATAGGTTTCTTAAGGACAAATTCATTTCTTTTTTCTTCTACCCAGTGCTTGGCCAGTGTTCTATTAGCTCCTTCATCATTTTAGCTAATTATGCTAAGGTCTTCACATTGCCCTTAGTTTTGTATACAGAAGTATAAATAATGAGATAACGGCCGACTGTAATGAAACCATCCAGGCCTTGTGACCCCGATGAAGGACTCTGGACCCTTGCCTTACTGTGACATAAGCAGCCCATTCTCAGCCTCAACACATCGACCGCAGCAGCTTGGCCAGTGTTCCTGAGCTTCTACGTCTGTATTAACCCCGCTAGCATCACATGTGAAGCACAACAAAAGTCCGGGGCGAAGGGCGGTTTGAATGGTTGGAATCGGTCGCAAATGGCCGTCCCCGGTGAGCATACTCAATGTGCGCCCTTACGAGCAGGTGAAGGTAACAAATGTCAGTCCTTAAAGGGTTGATATATTAGCCTACTGCACAAACGGAAGAGATAAGAAACAGATGAGGAGCGAAGAGAAGAGGTTACAAAGTGCTGGTGTATGGGAACATGTTGAGCTAGAGCTTCATCAGACTGGTCAGCCGTGGTTTTGAGTGGAAGTAAACCAAACAGATCAGCTTTCTCTTGTTGTTTCATGCCGTAGCGCCCCCTAGGCTGCGACGCCCAGACTGCTGTGTTACAGTTTACAGGTGACACATTGTAGCAATGCTTGAAATCAACCTTGAGTTGCATACTTATGGACCATGTGTCTAGCCTTAGACTTTTCCACCACAGACCAGGGTTTGTGTCCCGAGTATGACCAAAAATCAAGATCGATTTGATTTTAAATAATGCTATGCATGTAAATTGATAACGACTTACATGTTGGACATTCAGTAACAAGAGTTTGTCCAAAATGTTGTGTTCATGTTGGTGTTGATCTTGCCACCTCCTGCAGGTTGCCATCTGTTAAAACACTTTTTTTTACTTTTCAACAACACGCTCTCTCTTTACTCTTCTCTTCCCTTATCAGCACCATCCTTCTCTTACCCGCACCGCTGAGAATGAAGCACTTCTGCAGACATGGAGGCAGGACGGAGCGAGGGGAGGAGGGGAACAGTGCAGTAATCTCCTTCATCAGATATGATTATTTAGAATATAAATTCATTGTAATACAGGTCATAAATGTCAGCACTTTCCTCGGAGACGTTATAAAGTTTCTCGCTGCCATCAGCTCCACGCGGCTTTGGTATAACCTTCACAGCTTTGCTCCCCGGGCCTCAGAGCGCTCACCTTTATAAGACCGAACCAGCACATGCCGGGGCGAGTTCAGGAACTTTATAGACCGAGGGTGGCAGCAATAACATCAATGCGAAAACAAGTCATACTGCACCACCGTTAAAGCAGTATTTACCCAGCTTGGTTCAGATTTTATTCTATAGAAAATACTGCAAACCCAAACTCAAACAATCCCCTCGACCACATTCTGACTCCCGGTAATCCGACCCGCTCTGATGTTATTCATGTCCCGATCCGTTCACCCCCCTGTATGCTAACATATTGGCACCCTCTTACAAGTGATTGATTATCTCTGAGGTCTAACACGAGAGGATAGTGGAGTTTAATGACACATAAAACCGTGTTTTGATGTCAGGTTCACAGACCTTTAAGAATAACAGCTGGCGGAGGCGGGGAACTGGGAGGGAATCGCGAGCGTTTTGAGGAAACGTGTGGGCAAGCTGAGATGGCGTGATAGCGGGAACCCCGTAGCTCGCTATAACCCGTAACGGTGACACAACGTGCCAAGATCAGCAGCGTGTTTTAAAGCGTTTTACTTTCCCGTTTAGTCAACACAGATTATGCTCACAGAAAACCCCCTCGACCGCGCCAGTGCCAAAACTAAGACAGGGGAGAAAGGGATGGCATACAATTTATTCTAATAGCTTTTACAATATAAACAGTGTCAGAAAAAGATGTTATTATACATCTTGGGTTTCAACCGAGCACGTGTTAAAGCCATTTATGGGGAACAAAGCATCTATTCCAAGGTGGTGTTTTGACTGGTGGTGGAATAGATGGGGGATGAGGCAAAGCCTGTCACTGCGACTGTCTTCCTGCTCAGCTCCCTCTCTACTGTGTTTCGTACTATTTTGAAATGAGACACTTCCCGGAATTCAGACATGTGTCCTGCTTTTGACAGGCGACGTTGACAGATCCCGATCCTGTCTCCTCTGCTCCCTCTGAGCCAAATTTGGCTCGGATTCTTCGAGAGATTTCTCCGGGGAAAAACGTTCGTATAAATAATCTTTTACTCAAATTCAGCATGATGAGTGATGCAAGCAAAAAGTTGAGTAGATGCTCGAATATGGCCTCAATACTGAAAGATTTTCTGGCTGATTTTCTTTTTTTTTAGTCCAAAATTGTAATCGCCAACTTAACTAACCTCAAAATTAGGGCAGATTTTAAAACCAAAGCAGGGTTCTGGTAGTCCTACCACCAAAAAATGAGATTCAAGGACTATGTTTCTTGTATTTTGGTGACATTTAAAGAAGGAAATAAGTGAAATGCATTGTTTATGTCACATGGGGCATAAACTTGTGTTATCATGTGGCATAAATCAATATTTACCACTTTTCATTCATTAATTTGTCGGCCCCTCGATGGGGACTGACGATGAATTATTCTCACCAGGGCATCTGAAATGTGTTTAGATTGTCCTCTTCCTCTCTGGTTCTCTGTCCATCTCTCACTCAATGAGGAATACAAGGTGCAACAGTACAGACGACTAGATGCTGTAAAGTGCCAGAAACATAACTAAAAGAGGAGAAAGTGTTGAAAAATGTCAAGAGAACTGTGGCACCGGGAGGAAACCGGGATAGGGCAATGAAAAACGGGAAAATAAGGAGGGCTGGCAGGTATGCTACACTCACTGTTGTCACTGCTTATGTTGAAAATGAATGTACGACTCATGCTGCAGATGATTGGCCTTATTCAATGAACATGACATTATTACCCCTGAATTCTGCATCAGAGCACTAGAGGTGGGCAAACTGTGGACCCACTGTACGTAGTATAATATATGAGTGCTGGGCTGACAGAGGAGCAGGGGGAGATTGTCCCTTACACTGCTGACTGCATGACTGCACTCAACCAGCGTCTAAGGCTATCCAATTTGAATCCCTCTGCGCTCCAGTAGACCGCCCACTTTCAACTTGCGTGACGCTATGAATCATGAATCCAAGTTTAATGACGCTTCGTGAACAGCTCCTCTAAATAGGGCTCAGTGTAAGAAGAAGCCGTTCAGAGAAGTTAACAGGTGAAGTGCTGGATGCAAAATAGACGAAGCACTCCCATAAATCTCCAAATCTCAGGCTGATGTTCAGTTGGAAATTGACAGTCTGTCAGATGGTGTGAAAAACTTTAATTAAATCAATTTCATTTTTATTTTTTTATGTAATCTTCAGTGTAAAATAATTGATTGGGACTGTAGAGGGTAGACTGATTCCAGGTAGTATGATGAACACTATGGATGTGCAGTCAGGCACAATGAAAGCCTGGGAGGAGGATCCACTTTGATTGAAGTTTATTGTCGACTGTAGCAGGTAGATCGACAATGGAAACTGGCACCGATCGAAGCTGGTTTGTTTATTCTCTCTCAGACAAACATCTGCTGTCAATAAGGGAGACATATATATATATACTGTATATATAGGCTCTGATCAAGCAGTGCTCCTCCTCAGATCTACTCCTCACAACTTTCAGACTTTACTTTTCAATGCTTTCCACTCCATGTTTAATCATTTTACCTAGTTTGATTTTATTTTTCTTCTCGTTATCTTTTAAAAGGTCTGTGCTCCAAGGAATGTTCAGTTTTTTTGTACCTTTGTCTTCATAGTGTGGATGTTGCCATGATAATGTCTCACTAAAGGTTGGACTTTTCACATACAGGTGTGTATTTACTGCAGTCAGAGCCCTTGACAACACACAGGTGGTATCCATGAAAGCCAGTTTGTTTTAGAGGTCACATAATTGGGTTAATTATAAACTTGCAAGGGGGTTGACTACTTTTTTATAGGCACTGTATTTATATTTAAAAGGTTTGAATGTGAAAATATATGATGTAAGGAAAGAATTGGCAGTATTTTTTAAATCAAAAAGTTTCGTATGTAAATAAAGATTTATTTTATAGCACATTTCAAAACAAAAATGAAGAAATCCTTTGCAATAAACTCACTTTATTTTTGTTTAATTATGTTCTGGAGGGCAAAAGGCCACAAGTTGAGCTGCTGCATGCACATGGGCGCATGCTATACCAGATGAGCTACTGGGGCGAGCCCAATACAAATGATTTTAGCACAAAATATCCAACAGCTGGAAACAAATGAAACAATTTGAAAAAAAAACATATATATTTGAATCAAAAACAAATAAAAAATCTGAATAGCAAACTAACAATTTGCTAAACATTAACCCGAGACAAAGTGTTGCGTTGCTCATCACAAAATCTGCTTTGATGCTGAATCGCTGCCTTTCCCCTGCCTGTGATGTCTGAGGAAAAAACCTGCCATTTCTCGACCCACTTGAGTGAAACGCTGCCTGTTTCAGAAAAACAAGATTTTTCGGGGCGGTGGGTTTTGGGAGCGAGGGAGCGCAACATCTGTGGAGGAGACATCGTGGAATTCCACAGCCACAGTTCATGCGCAGTGTGTTGCAGCATGTTTGTGCTGAACACGGATGTGTGAGCATGACATGGCTCACACGCACACGAGCACACACACACACACACACACGCCTCTCTCTAAGTCTAAGACAATAATAGAAATGGAGCAGTGTGGAAACAGAAGCTCTTTTTAACCAGGCAGCTCCATGTCAATATTACTCTTTCCCCTTCGATGATCACAGACAAGTCTATGTCTCTATTTCCCTCTACACACACACAGCCACTTCACTAACCTAACACACATTCAAGTGCACACTATGTCTGTTTTTTCATAAAGAACCTATTCCTGGTGCCACACACACACACACACACACGTACACCTGAGTGCTACCCTCTCCAGTCCTTCTGCCCTCATGCCACTGATGGATTTTTTCCCCAAAATATTTGCTCTGTAACACAAGCTAGTCTGTCTTGTGTTTTCACTTCAAACAAAGCTATTAATCACCTTAATCGCCCTCAATTAACCCCCCTACACCAGATGCTCGCTCCGCACGTCATACCAGTCACCGCTCGCTCAGCCGCTCATGCAGTCGCCTCTGCCAAACAGGTGATGAATTGCTACCACGAGGCAATCTCCGCCACAGGCTAATTCACATAATATCACAGCTTCCGATGACAGAACATTAGCTCGGGGGAAACGATGGAAACGGCTACAGGGAAGGCCAACAGAGATCGACGATACAAAGAGTGCAAAAGGACCTGTTCCCTCAGACTGAGGTGTTTAATACATGCCCACTGTGTTGTGAGGAGAGACGAGGACTCCCTGGAGCACACAAGCACAAAACACTCAAGGGTGCACTCAAAAAAGGAAAAGAAGAACACTTTCACTTTACAAAATTTAGCTTTGCTAATTGTCTGCCCCCACAAAGTGTTTTATTTTTCCAGCAATGAAAGCATGAAAACCTGACAAAGAAAATGAAACAAAGGAGACATTGAAAGTTGTGACTGTACACAATACAAAATGCAATGACTTTTACATGTGATTAAGACCTAAAGTGCATTAATCACAGCTGGAATAAATGAGAACCTGTTGCACCAAATTTTCAGAAACCTGAATCCCTGAGCAGAAGAGACGGATGTCACGTTTCTTGAATAGAGGATAGAAAGGATTTGCCTAAATTAATTTTCCTTTGTGAGATAGATTTTTCATCCCACATGCATATAGACTACACACATTTCAGTGAGTGAAGTGTATTTAATATAGTACCTTTCACAGAGCAAGGTCCCCCAGTGCTTAATGAATAAAATTAGTAAAACATCAGACCATATGAAAAAAAGTAAAAAGCCCATAAATGAAACACAAGAAAATAATTATATTATTTTACAGATTTTCCCTGGATGTTTGAAATATACACAATATCCATTAAGTTACAAATAGGCAATTAAATAACATGAAAAGCCTGTAACTGGATGACCATGAATTTCTTTTAACAGATTTTTTTTTCACATAAAATACTTTTGCAAAGAAAAAGTTGAATTAAAGGTTAATACTGTAATTATGTTTATAAATGAGTGACAATCATAATAAAATAAGTATTAATTCTATCCTTACATTGACAAGTATCTTGTAGTTACATCGTTATGTTTTAACAACATAAACTTTGAATAAATGTGGTTTTAGAAACTTTCCAGGATTTCACCACCTAGTCAGCAACTTTATTGTGAAGGCCGCAGTTGTTTGTGATGTGTAAGACAGTGCTGACAGTATTGGAGTAAACCATTCACTTTTCCCATTATGCATTGTGCTGAGCAGTTTGTTAATTTAGCTGTTTTTCTAAAATGCTCATTTTACTTTTTTTAAGTGACTCTTCAATGTTCACAATACCTTTGTTAGTGTCTGTACTGTCTGTTAGTGTAAGTTCAGAACATCCTGGCCTTTAATGGTGAGACATCGACTTGGCGAGTCAAGGGGTGAAATTTGATGCTGAACATTTTTTTCTCAACTGGTAGTAAACAACTGTGAGCACTAACATCAGCAGTAATAGCTTGTAAATTCCAATAGAGGGACTGTGCACTTCCTTGTAGCTTATGATTTGAAGCACAGCCCGACTCTCTGGTGATGTGCTGCCCCCAGTCTGTCTGGAATATGACGTCGACAGATGGCCAATTGTTACGTACGGCACCTTAAACAGATCCTACGTGTACCAGTGGAAAAGTAGGAAAAAAAAACGTCACGTATCAACATTTATAGGCTGAAGGCCTCTGATGAGCGCCTTGTCAGTTTAACAACACAAGATCAAAACGGCAGCTCTCAGATGTCAGTCAGCTGTGCCACGGGAAACGCCCACTCAGAGGCTGGCACCTTAGACACCGGAAAAACATCCCGACACTTTTGAAAATGCAAAATATGTATAAAGTGTCAGCATGATTTATATGTTTTCTTCCACAGAAAGCAGCGACAGCTCAAACTTCAGTTTGACTTTAAGAAGAATCTTATGGATCTTAAAATAATACAACAGTCTGTTTGGTCCCTAAAGGAGCGCAGGATAACCAGCTTTATTTAGAGATTACAAATGTTACTTGTGGGGTCAGCTTTTATCCTTGCATTGCCAATTGCTCATTGGGTTACTCGCACTGGGGCCACTGCCAAATGTTTGATATCCAAGATGGCGGTATGCTCCTTTGAACACAGCTTGTGGCGCTCTTCCGTTAGAGCCTCGCATGAGCTGGATCACGGGGGATGATGCCAACCACGCTTGTTGACAGCAAGGAGGACAACTGCAGATTTAATCAGACACACTTGTAGCAGTCACTGGGTCGTATCAACAGCGCGCGGTGTTGTCTTTCCGCGTCAAACACGAAGGGGAATTAAAAACGGGTGGATGGGTTGTCGGGTCTTATCGTGCTGCAGCGGTAATGGCTGGAGAACAGAATCAGCCAAGGACCAAGAATGTTACAAATGGTCGGCGGGGACAGTGACAAGATCTCAAATAGATAATGGGCATCAACTTTAGACCATCACACTGAATTGAACATGATTATATTACACTGATGTAGTCATTATGTGGTGAACATGAGCTTCCCCCTGACCTCCGACCAAATATGTTTATGGCACTTCAGGCGGCTGCGCAGAACAACTAGACCTGAGTAAGACGATTAAGCGACTCCATCCAGGAGACATCAACAAAAGTGACACTTTCGTGAGCTGAGCTGAAAGTGTCCCGGGATTGTTGTGCTCACCTGTAGTGTCCTCTCTCGTCCAGCCAATCGCAAACTGGCAGATTTGCTTGAGAAAACCTGAGTAGTACTTGCCCTGTTAGAAAAACCCCAGCTGGGCACACGCATGCCAAAACTTACAAATGTTCTACGAAAGTGAACTGTTGCTTTAAGTGCAATTCCAAATGGATTCAGTCTACGTCCAATTGAAACTGATGTAAATTTAAGGTGGCCTAAATTGGCCTGAAATTGCAGTGTGTGGTCACCACTATTTTCTAACAATCCATCAAACTAATGCGCCGGCCAGAAAAAGACCCAGTGGTGAACAGAAGAGCTTCAGTCATCGCCGATTAGGAGCATATTCACGGACAGTGCCTACACTGTTACAGGCAGAAGGAAAGAAAGCAAAAAGACAGAAAGACAACAGACTGAGAGACAGATCATTGGAAGGACTTAGTTGTGAGTCTCCCCCCACTACGTAAGGTTATTGCGGCGGGGCGGTGGAGGCTCGGAGGCCCGCTGACTGTCATGTATCAATCATCACACGAGGAGGGAAAGCCTTTCCTTCCCTCTGTGAGTTTCCACTCGGAGTAGTTAAGTTTCCGAGCACTAAATCACTGCCCTATAGCGAGCCTCCGACACCCGAGCGAGAGTGAGCGGCGAGTGAATGAACGGAGGGAATTAGGTTGCCGTTAACTCACTGAGCCGAATCACTGACAGACAAATGAGAAAACACAGCGGTGACGGTGCTGACAAATGGGGCTACTTTCCTCTCAGAAAACGAGGGGAGTATTATAGTTTGTGGATGGATGAGCGACAAAAACAGGAATGACGTTAACAAGTCTTGCTTAACATTCGGAGGGTTCACGCACCAGCGAGGGCACCAGCCGCGTGGATCGAGAGTATATTGCAGTAAAATGTAGGTTTGAAAGGACATTTGAGTTGAGTAAATGTTATAGCACTTCAGACCTCTTTTTTCTTTTCTTCATGTCAGATCATTTTTCTTTTGACCAACTGGATGTGCTTAAGCTCTTAAGGCCTCCGTGCACTTGCAGAGGACCTATTCATTCTTTGAGTCGTTGCATTCAGGTCGATATTGCGCCTCTAAAGTTGCTTTCGGTATCAGTCTGACGCGTCAACGAACCTCGAAAAAAGCTGAAAAACAGAAGAACTATTGTTACAAAAAGTTGGTAGACTCCACAAAAAGAAGCGTGTCTGAGTGTTTAGGTGAAAGCAAATGTGAGAGAAAAGATGGAGACGGAGGAGGCAGACGCTGTGTAGATAGAGAGAGAAAGACGTCGCAGACAGACAGATAGAAGTGAAGAGAACGGAGACAGCACGGCTGCTGATTGTCAGACTGCGTGTCAGACCTGACGCCTCCACCTCTCCTTCTACTCCATCCCCTCTGTCATCACACAATCTGCCCATCACTCCCCAGCCTCAGACACATCACTGCTGTGTGCTTGACACAGAGAAATAAAGTTTTGTAAAAGAAGAATTAACTTCCACACTTTTGTTGAGGGTTAGCTAACAGAATATTTTTTTCTGTCTGAGGAAAGCTTGTTCTCTTGGGCACCACAGCGCATGAAGCACGAGGACCATAAAGATATGTTTCTGAGAGTTTGATTTCCATCTGGCGCAACAGAAGTAAAAGAGACATACACGAGATTAGATAATCTTAAATCTCTGTACAATTTAAGCCTCTCTGATTCAAAGACATGCGTGTTTAGCGTTGCCTGGTGCCTGTTTGTTTTGTTTACATACGAGGCCGATACTATCCAGCCTCCGTCCTCCAGTCTGTGCTATATCTGTCTCCAGGCTCACAGTCAGATGGCGATTTCCTCGAAGTTGGCGAGGAAGACGAGTGACAGATAAACTGATGTAGCGAGTATCATAAAGCACGAAATGTATGGTCAGAAATTGTTGGGGTCGGCGAAATGGTGAGGACCTAATGCAGACCCAGAGGCAGACAGGAAGACGTAACAGAGAGTGAGCTTTAATGATAGGCTGGTATCCAAAGTTTGAAATCCCGAATGCAAACAACAAAAGACGGGCAAAGGAAAGTCCAGGGAAAACAACTGATGATAAAACTGAAGATGAATCAGAAGCCACGGAGAACAAAGTAGAAACACAGAAGAGGCGTACACAGAAAGACAGGACACACTCAGCAAAAATATATCCAAAAGGCAAGACTTCTGCCGGAGAGCCGGAATGAAAGTTTTTGTGATGTCTTTTTCAGGCGTCTTTTCAACGTTAACTATTGATGTCCAAGAGACTTCTTTACAGCGTTCAAAGTAAAAGTTTTTACAATGTAATTTTTAACATCTATTCAACTTCAGTTCCAGACGTCTGAAGAACTTCTTGGGGTTCAAATTTTAAAGTTTTTATGACAGCCAACTTTTATTCCAGGGTGGATTCAAACCCAAGCCTCAACCTCAGTAGCCCGCACGAGGCTGGCACTTTACCTGGTGAGCTATCTATCAACACCATGTTTTGGTCATCCAACTTTCATCAGGTAGGCTAATGTTCCATGGTTGGATGACAAAAACACGGTGGCTTTTGCTGGATGGAGCAAACTCTGAAAAGACGTCTGAAAAAGACTTTCATTCTGGCTCTCCGGCAGAGGTCTGTTTTTTCTAAGGGACGTGGAGGAGAAGGAATGTTTTTGACTCTAATGAAGAAAGACATTTTTCAGAGGGAAACCGCTGCAGCCACAAGCTACGACTCAGCAGTGAAGCATGAATGCGGGTTTGTTTGTCGCATGCGGTGCGTCGGGAAGTTAATGTGCCACGAGCGCAAGATATTCAGAAACACAGAAATTCATGCACACAGACAAATTTACCTCAGTAACTTCGACACACACACACACACACACACACACACACACACACACTGTGTATGTCCAGCTGTGTCAACAGGTGCACATTCATTTAGACGTACTGCAGGGGCGCAGGTACACAGTGACTGGATGTGTTGCATGTTTGTGTGCAAATGTGTGTTTTGGGGGCGATAGGTATAATGACTGTAATTAATGATCCCGCTCCGTTGGCAATGTGTCATGTTGTGTCACCACCTACTGCAATTTCATCCAAACACAACCCCGTATAACTAATCACACTTCAGCAGGAAGTCGTGCTCATCAGCAGACAGAGCTGCGATTGTGGGTGTGTGCGTGGACGTGCGGTGCGTGTGTGAGCGGGAGAGAATGGGAACAAACGCCCGTCTGCCTGTGAGAGTTAATCCGTGTGAATTAGCATCTTTATATTTGAGTTTTGTGTTTGTATTTGTGGGATGTGTGTCTCTAAGTGTGTGTGTGTGTGTGTGTGTGTGTGTGTGAAGGAGAGAGAGAGAGAGAGAGAGAGAGAGAGGTAAATCTGGGACTGAGCTCTCGACATCTGTCATTTTTGAGAGCGTCACAGCAGCCAGGAGGGAATGGATGATAATCCATGTGGGACAAATTAGGACACAGAAAATGAAAAAAAAAAAAAAAGAACCACAGAGGAAAGACACAACAGCTCCCTGATGGAGGCATTTTTGCTGAAATGTGCCAGCGAGCTGTGCTAATAAATTGCTTTTCTTTTTCTAATTTCTGGTGCCTGGGAGCCCTTTTGGGATTCAATACGTTTGTTGCACCTCGGGGAGATGTTTTCTCTGGACACATTACTGCTGCCTGAAATCGATGCGGCCACAAAATAGTACAACACAGTCTAAATAATAAAATGTAATACAACACACATCACCTGTGACACAAATGTTAAATTATGGGTTTTTGGGCTTTTTGTGGGCAAATTATTGCCCAGTGATTTATGTTCTTGAGTGAGATTCCTGTTCACAACTTCACTTTTTCATTCCAATGCAAACAGACGTTTTACTCTCATGTTTTGGTTAGAAGCGGGAAACTCCGCCACAGCTGTTTTACGACACTTTATACTGCTGTGTATGTGAGACACTGAAATTGTCTTGTTTGATATCAAACACTCAAGACCCTTTATTTGTTATTTGGTAGTCAAGGTGCACATCGTAACCACATTTAATTATGGACAAATTATGTCAAGTTTGGGATTTGGGTTTTACAACAATCCAGAAAATAGCTTCAAATAGAGATAGAAATGTTGTTAATATGCATTTGGACTTGTTATGGCTGCGTGAGTTCCCTGGGCTGTTTGTCCCTTTTCTTCTTCTGTCCTCTCTGTCCAAGTGTGCTACGTCTGATGGCTCTACAAGCTGTGCCTGGTCTGGGAAATAAGTGCCCAAAAGCTCCTGTTCCAGAATCAGAAGAGAGAGGCTTCTGGTGTGGGGTCTGCTGGTCTTGCTGCCTCTCAGCCTGGGATTTTTTTGTGTTGCTGTTGTGTTTCTACTTTTGTGTCTTTTGGTAGTCTTGATCTCTTATTGAGCTTAACAGCTCCACGATAACATGTTTATTTAATTGTGCTATTCATGCATTGATCATTTATGTTGTATTTTAATGCAAATGCAGGGGCACTTTTTAAATATTTGGGGGGCTGGAGGTGAGGTTGCCAGGCATCATGAAAGCTAGGACCGCCACTGGTGGTGCGAGTCAAAGTGGCATCCACATTAAAGCCAAAACCCAATGTTTCCCAGCAGAACACTGAATTGCAACTGGATGAACATTTTTATTCACTTCATCCGTTTTCATGTTGTGGCTGATCCATTTAGATCTATTTAGTAGCAAAAAGTCTTGATAGATTCCAGGGCTCATATTCATCATCTCTGCAAGTTGCACACACATGATCAAATGGGGATTTGATGAGTGCGTCTGTGAGATTCACACAGAGATGTATTCTCCGAGGACACAAAACCCAGCAAGCTGTCACATAACTGGCTTCAAGCTCTTACTTGGCAGATAAGAATTTTAAATAAAACGTTTCATTGCTGACAAAAAAATAAATACACTTTTAAAACGTCACACTTCAAAGCTCATCTCAGAACTAAACCGCACTATCAAGATTCAAAATCAGCTCAAACTACCAACTCGTGGATGATATCAGCTGATTTTAAGCACTGTGAACGCAAACAAGCCTCCCAGTTTCAGTAACAAACTGCAGAAGTAGCGCAGGCTGAGTTTCAAAGAGTGTCAGCCAATAAAATGTCCTTGCTAGTGGGTAAAAAAAAAGTTCACAAAATCTAATTTAGCTTCCCCAAGATGAATCAGACAAAGATGAATTGAGTTTAATTCTAAAATTAGATACACAATCTGCCCACTCTGATAAAGTGGAACTGTACATTTTCATTATTTGAGGAACAAAATGAGCTTTGATGCAACCGGACTTCAACTTCGTAACCTGTTTCTGGAGAATCATCTCAATGTTACGCTGACAGAATTTATTCCTGGATATAAGCTGCAGCTTCATACATTACCAATTTGTTCACCTGAATATGTTTTGGATGAAACATAATGCCTGCCTCGATTATGTTCTTTACCATTTTTCAGTCCAAGTAGTGTGGAAGTCATCAGCAGGGTCAGGAGGAAGTTCAGGTGAAAGCACAGGGCTCGGACAATAAAAACCAGGGCTTTAATAGCCTGAACCTGCACTTGGGAAGGGAAAGGTTGTGGTTTTGGTTAAATAATCAGGGTAATTAGTTGAAAGTATGAGTGACAGAAATGAGACACACAAATGGGAAACATAATAATCAACATTGCCGATGAATTTAGATTCTCCAGTTTGGCCTTCAGAGCGGCTGTAACACCACCTGAACACCTCGTGTTGCTCTCAGCTGTAACGCATTATCCTCACAGCAGTACAGATCCCAGCCACAAGACATATTTTGCAAGTCACACCAGCTACTACACCTCAATGGCCATCTCTCAGCGGATCACACAAATTCTACACATTCTCTCTCTCGGTGTGTCTTTGCTGTGCTCAGAGGCCGGTCGTGGCAGAACACATGCCCGGACAAAGGAGGCCTCTCCAGCTGAGTGTCTGAAGTGCAGGTTGTTGGTGTCGGCTGTAACCAGATATCTGTGTTCGGCCGGTGAGGAGTGACAAGCTGCAGAATGAACCGGCAGGACTTCTCTCTGTCCAGTGATCCCAGAAAAGAAACGATAGAGGAGGGAAAAACAGAAAAGGGAACCTGTCTACCTGTGTAACCACAAAACAGCAACAGTTTCAATTATTGCTTGTGGCTCAATTTTCTTTCTTACTTTTTGATTCACATATTATCACATTTTTCTACTTTTGTTTTTTTAAATAAAGTTTTGAGTAATAAGTTTTGATTATTTGTTTCCACATGTTCTCAAGGCTTTGAGATACTGAATCATGCAGGTCTTTCCCCTTTCTTTCTGTCTTCTTTTACTAATTTTCTGTCTGTTGATCACGCTCCTAATAAGCTGGTTATTTCATCAATAATAATTCCAGGACTTTGTGCTCTCAGTCCTCCTCTCTGCATTCTATGCTTCACAAAACAAGTGCACGCGGGAAAGTAATACATCACTGGCGCGACGCGCTGTTGCGGGAACAAATGCAATCAGTTAAAGATGAAGCCTATTACAAGACATAATGTGGCTGGAATGAGGCCCTCTACACATAAACAACCTTCACTGTTGTTCCGTGCCTCCGTGCATACAACTCACACACACACGCTACACACACACACATGCTGGCACATTTTAGCAGGAGAGCTGTAAAAGGATGGACTGTCGAGACACTGCCAGGTGAAAAGTGTGATGATGGGTTGTTGGCAGCAGCTGCTGGCTGAGGACCAGCACTCCATGTAAAGCCATGTAAGCCCTCCAGGTGTGTGTGTATACAGTAAGTGCGTGCGTGTGTGTGTGTGTGTGTGTGTGTGTGTGTGTGTGTGTGTGTGTGTGTGTGTGTGTGTGTGCGAAGCCATATATCGTGCATTTTCTCCATCTCTCCTGGAAAGTGCCAGTCAGCAGTTTAACCACCGTGGGAGAGCGCAGGGGAACGCTTAACCAACAGAATGGCGCTCCACCTCTGCTTTCACTTCACACACTTCAGCACAGACGCTCAGACACATCCCAGCCCACACGCTGCCGCCGCACATTACACAAGACAACTGCACGGCAAATGTCAGCAGAGCTGTTTTTCTGGTGAAGTTTGTATTTGAAGTGGCTGGTTCGCGGCTGTAGATGAGACGGTTTGTCCTCTCTCTTCAGATGTGAGCTAGCGTTTTGAAATCCAGGAGTCAGATGTGAGAGGGCCCCCGCATCGATGTGGAAGGGCGTGTGAAGGCGATTGAAGCGGAGCGACGGCCGGCCTGCATGTTGAGCTCGAGACCAGCAGAGCCCTCCATCAATCAATCTTCAAGCTCTCATGCCACGGAGGTGCAAACACAAAACAGTAGTGCAGAACATAGGTTAAGAAAAGGCAAGGCAAAAAAGTAACCCAGGAAAGGAAAAAAGCAGACGTGAGTCCGTGATGGAAATGGGTTGGAAATGCGGGGGAAGGCAGATCCACGAGGACAGTGTTCCCACTAATTTCTGAAATCTTTTCGATGGTTTTTATTCGGTCTGGTGTCAGTATTGGTCACGGATTTTCACTAAAAGAACATCTGGCATAACATAAAAACATCTAGCAATGATGTATCACATGCATACAGGCGGAGAAATGCAGACTGCCATGCCTGTAGTTCACCTCTTGTGTTCCCATTTACCTCAGGTGTATTACAGACTATTAACTATAAATGGTTAATGACTAAAAGTAACTTCTAGCCGTCTGATTGTTGAGCTATAAATACAGTGCGTTCATAAATTCAGTTCCAAATTCACAGTTCCAGTTTCAGTGCACCCAGAGCATCTTCTGTATGGAGGATGTTTTTGGTCATAATTCAAATTAAAAGTCTAAATAGAAAAATAAGAGATTAAATTAAAAGATGATTATTTTGATGATGAATAATCAGGCTGCAATTAAACATTAAAAAAGTTAACATTCAAAATGCAAAATTATGATTTGAAAATGTAAAGTGAGAATATGAAAAAGTTATATTTTAAATGCAAAAGATTAAATGGAAATGCTAAAACTGAAAACAGACATTGTAAAGCAGAAATTAAAAAAATGGTAATGGAATTAAAACAAGGGAAACATTAAATGTGAAACTCAAATGGGGAATTGAAAACCTCTAATGGAAAATACTTAAGCTTATGTAGAACATTTAAAAAGATTTACATTGCATTTCAAGTCCGTCATTAATTTAATGAAGGGAAAACATAGTAGATTTCTGCATAAACACAGTAATATTTTATGTCTGGCCTCGTTGTAGGCCCCTAATGGTATACTATTGTATTAAATGAACACACGAGAGAGTATATCATTTCATTCACTTGTATCTGATGCTTCAAAAAGAACTCCAGCACATCTAATATCACCTACAGGTGGGAAGACATGTGTTCCACGTCCCACCAGTATTGATACAACATTATCTTGACAATACATAAACATTTGACAAATGCGTCCATTTAAGTCTTCTCTGAGAACTTGGGCTGACAGCTGAGAAACAACTGGAATCTTCCTTTTGATCGTGCCTCGTTTCTTTATGATGGACAAGCTCGATTTCGATAGGCTGCTGCACCAGTGACCTGCATTGTGAGGGGCTCCGAACACTGCAGTTTTAATGAGCTGTCTGTCTGGGAGTCCGTTTGGATTTAATAAGCTCATTAATCTCTATCTGCTCTCCTCCAGGCACAACCAAATCAAAAAGCGAATGTGGTTCCCATCTTTCACCTCACCCGCCAGACACTCCTATTGATAAATAGTCTAATTGAAGTCCAGAGAACAAACTGTTTACTTCTCTTTCTTGCCTCTCATTCAGCCTCAAGGTGTTCAGGTTGAAATGTTTTTGAGATAGAAAATGTCTGAATGGTGGAATATGAAAGAAATGGCGATAGCGATGGAGACTGATGCTGAGAGTTGAAAAGGAGCAGAAATTGGAGAAAATGAGAGGAATTACATCAGAGCCAGCGCCAGTTTTACTGGTGGATGTAATGGCTAAAAACTAGAGGTGATGAAACTCTGCTTAAAGTCTTTCAGTGGACGTCTGATCAGCCATCTTCTCTCTAAGAAGCAGATGATGATTAGTCGAACAGGCTCTGACAGAATCTGTCATTCATCTCAACAGCGGACATGAAAAATGTCTCCTGCCCTGACATATCCTGTATTAGCACAATTTTCCAAACACCGAAGAGCCAGTGAGGCAAGCGCGTGAAAGTGTTTCCATTTTGCCTTCGCATGTATTTCCTCACTTTAAACCCTCATTTCTTTTTTTCATTTCGGAATCAACTTTCAAGAAAGTTTTAGCAAACCCCGCCACTTCTCAAGGAGCTGCTGGTTGTCAGATGTTTGCGTCAATGGCAGAAAGAACAAGGCTTTCTTTTGGAACAGGCTTACATTAGAAACAGGCCTTTATTACCTCCGAAAAATGAGGTCATGTCTTCATCCTTGTTGTCTGTTGGTTGGTTGAACCACTGAACAGAACACTTTTGGTGTGGATCACGGAAACCAATTAAAGCTTTACGCTCAACAAAGTGAGACCAGGTTAATGTGTGTGTAAAGATTAAATACAAATGTTGTACTTGAGCAAGATATGTCGAACTTCAGAATCCGTGCTCTCGTGCGTCAAGCCTCTCCTGAACAACAGCGGCAACCCGAGCCCTCTTTTGTCGCTTGGGGTAAAGTGGTAGTCGTTGACAGATTTGACATTTAGCTGGACTGTCAACAGGAGAAAGAGGGGGGAGGCCGGACCAGTAATGTTAGCCCTGATTTCTTAACCTTCAAAATTACAATGTTCCGAGTGCAGATGTGTAGTAGTCATTCAAGGAGGGGAAATATTTTAGATGTAACACACCCAGCCATTCAGAGAGCAGAGCTCGGCCAAGGTTTCCAGTAAGGTTGCAGTGAAAGGATATTCTTTCAGGAGATGTTGAGGAATAGTTCTAAAATGTGATTAACGCAGAGCTTTCATGTTGCACTGTGTATCATTAACATCTCATATTTCCGATACCGTTTAAACATCCGTTTAACTCTGTACTGTCGGGTCATGTTACATCAACTGTTGCATGAGTCACTTTTTCTTGCAAAACATAGCAACATAGAAACATAATATTTTCAGTGACCATCGTCACACCTTATTATATCTTTGCTGATACACACCTAATGAAGGACGACTACACCTTGAGCCTTAAACTCTCAAGGCAAGTTATATACGGCTCGTTTTAGGTTACCTAATTGATGGCTTGACATATTTATCACCCCTGCGTGTCACGGCTGGTTCGGAGTCTTTCACTGAGTCAGTGTTGGGAGTGATGAAGTGGTCCTCTTCACTTTCGGTGTCTCAAATCACTGCCAGGTGAAAATCTCTTATCTCCAAACAGTGAGCTCTCCAGGACTTGCACAAAATAGGTTGTGTTCTGATTGCTGACAAGAGCAATCATGTGGTGGATTATGAATTAATCTGAATGTGTCTAATGGGCCAATAAGCCATAACACACAGCCTTCTGAAAACTCAGAGAACCATGTCAAATTTTAACATAATTGAAAAATAAAGTGTTGCTTTGGAATAACAAGATTTCCACACTGCGGCGGCGCTCTCTCTTGAGGTCTTGTTCCGCTGTCTTGAGCTCCTTTCACTCGGGGGGGAATAAATGACTGCCAAGCCGTGACAAAGCCAGATCTTTTTCCCAAACAAAGTGGCCACTTTGGCCAGGAATTTGACATGAGTGATAACCCCATTGCTCTCTGCCAACAACCTTCCTATTCATGAGATCTGAGCCATGGACACTTGGGCTCGTGTTATTAGCCCCACAGCTACAGCAGGTTAATGAGGCACACCAGTGAGGCAGTAAACATCTCAAAAGCAAGAGAGCTCTTCTGATCTGATAGTTAGAGAATAAGACAACAGGTTAACATAAAATATCACTAAGATTTGTGGCCTACTGATACTGGTTTGGATTTTTATTGATTGAAATTCTTGTGGATTCCTACATTAAGCTCTGGGAATAATACCTGAGCAATAAACCAGAATATTTAGACAGAAACTAAACCATCTGACCCTTTCACAAATAGATAAGATTAAAAACCAGGATTTGCTGGCTAGCAACAATTTGCAAGATGCACAACTAAAACTTAAATGTACCTAGCTAGTAAATTTGCATTAAGGGGATTTTAAATCTGTGCAGCAAAACCTTCAACACTGTCCTTGAACCATCTATCTGAATCCCATCAGAGCTGGCATTGATGCTGCTTTGTAGCAGCAAAGTTAGCTAGGTTAGCTTATTTGTGGAAATAGCCAATCAAGCTAACATTGCTAACATTATGTGCACATTGTTTTGTAATGTGGCATGTTGTAATTTTTTTGTAAAATACAGGCTAATTCGAAATCTTCACATTTTATATACAATTGCATTTAATCACGTCAGGTCATCAACAATATTCCAGAGGCCATAGCAAGCTAACGTTAGTTGGGACTAATGTGATGCATAAGTCTCCACTTAAATCATTATAACTATTTGAACTATTGAGTTTGAACTAACAGAGAGTTCCGGTTCTAATTCGGATGATACCCATCCTAGGCACCTTTTTAATTATAAGTCAATAATGACTGTGACCATATTGATAGAACACTTTCCCCTCACACATCAACTGTGGTCAAGGTGTTAATAGGACATACTCTTATATTCCTTTATAACTTTATATCTTGGTCCTTAAAGGCAGAATGAGTAGGATTTGTCAGCTGTAGTTAGTAAACACAACATTTAAGGTGCATCGAAACCAGAATCGCACACCCCCTTACCGTGTTTGCCAGAACAGAGCCCTGTGTAACACCTTCAGCCCCCACATCATTCGCACTGTTATCGTCCGTGGGCTGTTCACACACCGGCCAAAGGTTGGCGCCCAGAAATGTCCCACAACATTGCAGGCAGATTGCAGGGTCTCTACAGATACAGACACCGTCACACACTAGTGATGAATGAGAGGGATTATTTCTGTATCAGTCTAAACATTGTTTTTTAAAAAGAAAATCCTAAGAACTCTGCTTTCAATATCTGAATTCTGCACGAATATAGCTTGTCAGTCAATTTGTGGCTCAGGTCCAATACTTAGCAACACTTTCAGGTCCATTAATGGTGATTTTACTGCCAACTATCTAGCCCACTATTGGTTTGCCATGATCAGGGATTTTGTCCTCAGTGCTGGTCTTTTTTGCCTGTATCCCTTTCATTGGCAACACTGTCCTTTGGCATTGCCTGAAAAAGATAAATCAACCACTACAGTATCTCAGCCTTGATACTGTGAATACCAGAAGTCTATTTGGATTGAAAGACACTCAAGTATTTGGCTGAAAACCAGTCATTACAGAGATGATTGTATGAGCAAATGCATGAACAGGGACTCATGGCTCATCTCGCTTTCTCAGGCTACACTTACGGATGTTCTCTAAATTATTGTCTCACAAGATAGTGTGGAAAGAGGAGGAGAGGGCTGCCATTAAAGTCTCCAATGTGATCTATTCTGTTATTTCACAGAGGCAATGAAAATCAGCGATTTAAAACATAATGTGAAATCCTCTTGAAAAAAAAAAGGGATTGCTTCATGTTGCGATACGGCCTCGGCGAGCTGTCAGGCCTCTGCGGAGCACAAGACAACCCGTGAGAACGTTATGAAACCTTGAAATTGTTTTTCATTTTCCAAATGCGAACCTTCGCTCCTGATATGAATTAATTTGGATAGCATTTCTCCAAAACAAATTAAAGGGCTGGGTATGCCTGCAAACTCCGGCACTTACTGAACTTACTGAAATGAGACTTTAATTGCTGGTGATATTAGGCTGTCTCATCGGCTGTCTTCAACATTCTCCAAGGTATAACCTCAAACACAAAATGATGTAGGAGAAATAGGCAAAACTTACAACAAGTGATTTGCATTTTTCTTTGAAACACAAGTTCATTCCTCTTTAAAGGGGACCTATTGTTTTTTAAATGTGGGCCAAGTTTCAAATAATGAATCAGGTGACCTGATTCTTCCGCTTGTGTATTGGTCATCTGCTCGAGACACAGCTTGCCGTCTGTTCACACTGAGGTGACTTACAGCTGCTTCAGCCACTCTGATCTGGATAATATCTGCCTGCACTCTCAATGATGTGCTAATGCTACGCGAGGCTAGAAGTAACCGCTAACTGCTCTGAACTGTAACGTTTGCTTCTGTTAGCTAATAAGCCTAGTTAGCCATGCAGTTAGCACGGGTGTTTCACACTATTCCACTGATCCACAGGTGGCATGAAAGCACCAAGAAAGGTAAAACCTGAGCAGAGAAGAAGACTGCAAGGAAGAATGAACAATCACCTACCTTTCTAACTTGCTGATGATGTCACTGATTACAGATCACAGGTGTATATTTAGAGTTTGCGTTTCAAAACTGTCAAGTGAGACATCTTTGATCCTACATACTACTTTCGAAGTATTTCAGAGGCAAACTATGACAGTGGTTTGATGTGTATCTACCAGATAACTCTTCTGATTCCGGAGGAGAAACAGGAAGTGACAGCGACAGAGCGAGCGCGTCTACCTCGCTGAGAGTCAAAGATGTCTGTATGAACTTGGCGAGCGTGTGTCTGAGGGGCATGTCTGCACAGAGCGCCCCCAACAAGTACACCAGCTCCAGCGACCCACGCCGTGCACCCGCCCACGTCCGCAGGAGGACGCATCTGGAGCTGTAATATCACCAGAAGTGTTTGCTAATGCATGAGTGTACTGTCGATGTGTAAGTATGTGCAACCGTGCATATGTTATGAACTCCAGGTGCTGTTGTCTTCACCAGAAGGCCAGACACGCACATCACAGAGGCGGGCGTTAAGTGAGGCAGCGGGGCGGAGAGCGAAAACACAATTTCCTCAGCAAATCAATGGGGTGTGAGTCAGAGGGGCGCAAGCAATCTCTCACATGCAAAAAAAAACATTTGTGTGTCATCTCACACGTCCGCGCGCAACCCCTCTCACACATACAAGTAAGCGCACGCAAACCCAGGGGTGCCCTGTCTCGCCACCACTTACCCAGCTAACGATGAGCTAATCACTCGCTCATGCTAGCAGGCAAGGCAGAGAAAAGCCATCAACCTGACACGCTCACTCCGGGCCATCGCTGCTAATGAAGACAAGCTACTGCAGTCAGGAGGCAAATATGAGGAAAAATTAGATTATGAGTCACTTAAATGCCTCACAAGACAAGTGTCGGTGCACACACTGGGGGTTTTCAAGTCTCAGTGCTGCCGGGGAATGCTGCTATGTTCGCGTCTTTATCCCGAGCACGAGACGGGACATTGTGAGGGTCACCATTTAAGGTCCAGCAGAAGAGGAAGGTGATATTCATCGTGATGTTTTTCATTAGCTCATAAACACCTGGAACAAAGAATCCTGCTTTTGTTATCTCAGTATGAGCCTTTTATATCTGCAGAGGGAGCAGGGTCCTCTTCCACGGAGTGAATGAGGGGTGTACAGTTGTTTACAACGTGGAATCACACGCTAGATGACACAAAGTCCCACACACTTCATAATTCCTTGGCTGTGTAGCATGCAGTTACCAAAATAAATGAGTGTGGCTGTCAGTGGTCGGAAGAAGTATTCCGATCCTTCACTTAAGTAAGAGTAGCAATACAAACATTGCGAAGATAATTCACTACAACCAAACATCTGCATTCAAAACTTAAATGTATTTAAATGTACTTAAAGGTACACTGCTTAGTGTTTTAAGTAATTTATTACCTCAAATCAACGTCTTTATTCATAAATAAGTCCTCATTGGTGTAAAATTATCTCTGCCAACAATCTCACTTATCTTCCTGAGGGAAGAATCACTTATCTGTATTTACATAGGAAAAACAATGAACTGCCGACAGGGACAAAAAGCACTACGTAGTACAGATAAGGCTAAACGTGTTTTCACTCAGAGCCAGCGTGACTGTGGAACGGAGAAGGAGCTTAGCGAGATGCGTTTGTCAGTTGCAGTTTGAAGTTTGTTTGAAATAACGTACCTCATCACCCGAAACAAAACTTGATGAAGTGGTGTTTGAAGACATGTTGCTGTCATAGCTTCTTGAATCTTGACACATCCCGCCTGCCGTAGTTCCAACAGGTTGCAACGCACATTTGAAAACGCAAGGCGCTAGAGAGCAGTATTCGTTTGAATGCAGAATAAAATTTCACCACTAGATGGGAGAAATAATTCCACAGTGTCCCTTTAAAGTATTAAAAGTAAAGAGGGTCCCTGTCAGTGTTTTGCTTTATCTAATGTTTTTGGATCGATATTGCTGCAATAATGTGTACGTTGCATTTAGCTATTTTTTATACTGTTGAGTAGTTCAGTCTGTAGAAGTGCATCATATTCTATAAGAGAGAACCAAGTATCTCGTCCACGTTTTCAAATTTGTGACAATGCATTTTCCAGCTAATCCAAAAGTTTTTAAAAAGTTCATGTAGCTAGTCGTAGGAGAATTTTTTAAGAGCATAACGGATCACTCAAACATTTTAATTCAAAGTTGGAGATACATGGTTCTTACTCAAGAAGAAGGATATAAAGAATTGTAATATCAACACTAGTAACTAAAGACAAATGTAGTGGGGTAAAAAGGAAAATATTAGCTTCTGATGAGTGGAGTATAAAGTCGTATTAAATGGAAATACTCTAGTAACCTAAAAATACATCTTTTGTATACTCCTGTACAATACTTGAGTAAATTTAACTGAGTTACATTCCACCGCTGGTGTCTGTGGTGTTGTCTTCTTATTGTCTCTCACAGTGTTTCCTTGTTGCACTGTGTAATTGATAATCCTGCTAGCAATCAACTTGTCTGATTGGCTCACTGAAATTGTGACACACTGCAACTCCAGGCTTGAGAGGGATGGTGTGAATAAAAGCAAACATATACAACTACTTTTTTTTAATACAGAGTGCATGTCTTTGCATGTTCAATCTTGAAAATAAAAATGTATGTGATTGCAAATAATCTATTTCTCATCCTCTAAATGTTTAATTGCATGCTCAGGATCGAGGCACAGATATGACACCACCTGGGGTGAAACGGTGAAAGAAAAGAGGATAACTGTTTCAGCTTTCACCTCCTTCACTTTGTGTTTGTTGCTAAAAAAAAATGTGTTTTGCTATTTCCATTGGGACTCGCAACAGCCCTTCCCTTTTCGCAGTAAATATTCAGAAAACTTTGGTAAAGAAGTGAATGCAAAAGCAACACAGCCGTGAAACATTTCAACAATCAGGTGCTCAGCTCCACCACCGAGGCACCGCTGTCCCTTTTCATTCCAAGTCTGACACTGTGCTATACCCACCTTTAGCGCGGTCTCTCCTAATCTGCCCCGCAGTAATCTCTGCTGAGCTCGGTCCTACCTGAGAAAGTCTCCTTCGGTGAGACAAAACAGGAGATTACAGACAACAGCGGTGGTGACACAGAGCTACCATCTGATGGCAGGACGGCTTTCCCACGGCCGCGGTGTCTCCAGCGAGCCCCAGACACCTACGAGACTATCAAAACAAACCGGAGAGAACAAGTGTGTGTGTTTGTACAGGTACCAGTACATGTGGTCTGCTATCACCTGTCGTCTCCAGCGCAAGGTGAATACATAGAGCAGTCACAGAGCAGAACCGTGTGTGTGTGCCTCTGCGTAAAGGTGCCCTGCTTTTCTACGCATGAGTTGTTTGTTGGATAAAAATCCATAATCAGATAAGTAAACACTCACAGTCCCTCCACTGGGGAAAAAAAAATAATAATAAAAAATCTGATAAAAGCTGGGATAAATTATTATCAGCGTGCGTGAGGAGACAAAGGGCTGGGACGGTGGGATTGTATCTGCTGTTAGATTAGTGTTCTGGTTGACTGGCAGCCACAGACAGAGCAGACACGGAGGTCCACGGCCAAACCACGAAACCACTTTCTCACGGTCGTCGCTGGAGATCACAGCACAGCTCAGTGCGTCCCCAAAGAAATTCTTCCAATCTTAATTGTCAGATGAAAAAGCCTTGAGCTTCAGATCTAAATTTTATTGGTGTGTGCAGGCGAGTTTTTATGATGCGAAGTTGATACCGCGGTGGAATGGAGAAGACAAGACTGTCCAAGGATGAGGTCGTTTGATCCAGCGGTAGTTAACGGCACCTCGCAGAAAATGGAATTCCCACTTGGAATATGTTCACATGCACTGCAGGCTTTGCATCCTCAGCTCTGTATCGGGGCTTTTCCACACAGACATGAGTATTGTAATCACAGTACGCTTTTGTTTGACGGGGAGAATGGGCTGGCTGCCGTCGCAGAAACGTCACCAGAAAGGGTCCATCCCAGGTGTGCCGTGGCTGAGTTAGGTGCAGTTAAACTGATAATTGAAACAGCGATCAGAGTGGCATGGTTTGACTCGTGTGGCCACAAGTGCTAATAGAAAGCCCCGTGTGTGTTTAGGTTCAGGCAACAAAATCACATTATGTTAGGGGAAGACTGTGGCTTCAGTTCTATTTTAATAAAGGAGTCAGAGCTCTTGCTTCAAATCACTGCTGCTGACTATTTTAACTTTTCCGCAAAACTTGGCCAAGTGCGATCAGTCCCTCAACATAGTCAATAAAACATGAATTGGCATTACTAAGAGGAAACAAAAGAAATAAGTTGCCAGTGAACATTTTGCAACTTTGATGGTTAAAAGAATACAATTTCTGCCGCATCACATTTCTCTGAAAACACATTTGACTGCAGCAAAGTGCACCTTTTTTATCCCAGTGTTTTTGGGGCATTTTTATGTCTTTATTATAGAGTAGACAGTGGAGAGATGATAGGAAATGAGGAGACAGTGAGACGGGGAATGACATTTGACCATCCCTGGCTCAAATCTGCCTGGATTTCAACCAGGTGCTTTGTGCCTCAGGGCGCCCCAGACACAATTAATCACACTGGTTATTAATTAAGTTCAATAAACACGTTCCGTCCTTCCTCGGCGGTCGGAGCGTTCTCAAACGTTGTCACTTTCCTGCAGAGGAAGACTGCCTGATGTGGATGAAAGCTCCAAAAAAAGTACGCTTTCTGATCTCAAAAATGAACTTCAATGTGTTATATTTCTACATATATCATATGTTTTGCACGCTTGAGTAAAACACCGTGAAAATATTAACCACAGGCCAGAGTGCATGGAGAAGATAAGGTTTACCGTTGGATTTATAAATCTATACCAAACGCACTGTATGTTGAGCTTATCTCAATTTAAATGTCTCGGCACTCCTCAGTGTTTTGCTTATCACTGGTGATACTGGTGCATTTCCCGATGAAAGCGGCTCTTTAAAATTCCATTCCGGGCCCCTTTTGTGCAACAGAAAATCAATTTACATTTTTATTAAGTGGTGCTTGATTGAAAATGGTACAGCTTCCTTTGAAATCTCAGTCACAGACACTCACTCAAAGGTCAGCAGCTACCACAGGACGGGGGAAAAAAAAGAAAGAAAAACTACAGAGGGATTTCATTAGGGCTAAAACACCTCAGCAAACATTTCCTCCTCTTAGGAAAATATCATCTGCTTTTATTAGTCATTAAACATATGTGAGAGTGGATCAGACGGAGTGTGACGGGGGAACGTGTGCGCCTCTCATTCGGTTTATGTTCGCGCAATGGTGGAGAAAATGGCTGAATAATACATGACATGATGGTTTAATTGGCAGGCAACGCGGGCGCTCGGTAATTAAAACACAGCCTGGTTAGGGAAAGGTCAGAGGCTGGCGCTGGGGCGTGGAGTCGGCCGGGGAGAAAGCAGGTGATCTGTGTGGGGAACATGGGAGTCTGAGCAAAGATGCTCACACTCAAACTGCACCTAAATCTTATTCAGTGTGTATTTTTGATCTGATCCTCTTCATGGAATGTGAATGTGGATTACTTTTTTAATGACACAAAATTTGAGTTCTGGCATGAATGAGTCTCTCGCAAAACTCACCTCGTTACGGTTCCCTTTGCTCTTTTTATGTGGGTTTTTATCCTGACGGTTTAATTCTGCTCACACCTACTTGTTGCCTGTTATCAAACAGCGTGCACAGAGTCAGAAGAGGAAAAGCAAGTGCCTCCCCACTGAGATCCAGTTAGTGAAAGAACTTCGTCGTGTTTTCTTTTCCGAGAGATATTAGAGACAAAGACGGTGCACCACTGGGGATAGCTGATGGAAAAATTGGATAATTAAAATCATCTAAATCTATATGTATGATGTGAGTGAGTTCGTAAAGGTCACATCATGCAGTCGACACTTGGAAGTAGAAAAAAAGTTGGCGCACAAGTTGTCTATGCAGGTGTTTGAGGTTAAAGCCTGACATCAGCCCATTTTTTACCATTTAGTGCCTATATTTACCATCCAGCCCTTTATTTAAGTTTCTAAAATCGGATCTGAAATGGTTGCTCCACATCCACAAGTTTCCTGTGGAGGTCACCAGGGGAACTGGGGGATACTTTATCATGATATCATAATAACTGAATTTTTTGTGTCCAACAATCTTTTTGTGCTTTTGCAAGGATATATTAAGTCACATCATAAAGTCAAGTGTTTTATGTGTATTTGCCTCCATCATATTAACCCTTAGATTGATAAGTCGATCAAAAATGACCCGGTGAGGTTGTTTTCTTGCAATATCTTCATATAATAATATATAAAACTATTAAAAAAAACAGTATAAATGTTTATTCTGAACATGACTGACAAAAATGGCATAAAAACACATCAGCAAAAGCATCAGCTAAAGTTTGCTAAGTAATCATAATAGTGTAAGTAGTTACATGACAAAAATGCTACATTTCTTTTGTTCACCTGTCAGTATAACTTTTGAGGAAACGCCAGATGAGAGACAGAGAGGCAGGAAGGACGCGGGCGAACCTGACTTAATGTAGCATGAAGAGAACCGAAACACATTACCTCGTCCGTGAAAACTTCTGTCCAGTCTAGAGACGGATAAAGAATATGAGGTACTTTTAAGGAATAAAAAGAAGCAAAGAGAGAGAGAGAGAAAATGAAATAATAATGGGGGGAAAATTCAACCTGAAAATCAGCATTAAAAGTCTGTTTTGAAAGTAAAGCAATGAAACATTTTCTGTTGATGAGGCGTTGCTGATGAAGTGGCACAACAGGGGAAATGGCGTGCTATTTAATCACGTCCTCAAATCTTCCCAGAATAAAGCTTTCAGCACACTCCGCCACACACTAGTCAGTCGTTAATAATTCTCCTCAGCCACGTTAAAACCAAACAAAAAAAGCTTCCTTTCCGACTCCTACTCGGGGGATGATGGAGATTAGATCCCCGCCGTTAACCCGCGTTACTTGACGTACAAATGGCTCCTCGTTAACAATGCATGTTAGAGGAGGGAAGAGGGGAAAACCAGTTTGCCGCAGTTCTTGTCGTGTTCGATCAACTCACACGCCGTCTGCCGTGGCCTCCCCGGCACGTGGGCGACACCGGAGTTTGAACAAACTCAACAAACTGGCCTTTTACTCTTCCCCCGCCCGAGGAGCTCAGAAGCTGCCGCGACGGTAACTCGTCCTGACACTGTGACAGGAGCCGGGGAACGAAGCTTGACACCGCGAGCCCTCCCATCCTCCCGTAATACATATTGCTCACTCTTCCTTCGCGCACATGCACAAACGCCACAGGGGACTTGTCACCCACCCACACTGAAAGCACCCAAATCTCCCTCCGATGTTTGAGTTATTACCTGTTTCCATTATATCTTTCACGCAGGGGCTAATAAAGCTCGAACCGGGTTATGAGACGGGAACCGAGAGCCCGGACACCTCAACCTTTATTAAGCTGTCTGTTACCGCGAGAAGAGGCAACACACACGACCAACGAAGACAATGTCCATAAAACAAAACGTCAGAGAGGAGCAGATGGGGCAGGATGAGGAAGAGGTGGAGGGGGAAAGGGACATGAAACGTAAGGGGGGAAGTGGTGAGAAAGATTGCCACTGCAGCCTTGTAAGAACATCAGCACACCCACAGCACCCACCCAACCAGAAGTACTGTTTGCAAGATTTTTGACAGCACTGTTATTTATGTCTGTTTGGGAACAAAGGAAGTCAAGTGTGCTCTGAGACGATGCGAAGAAACGCCACTCCACTCTTTAACACACACTGCACCGTCACAAGGTCACTGGTCAGCTGGGGAGAGCTGGTGTACTTAGTTTCTTCAAATATGCTCCCGTACAGGCGTGGAAGTGTGTGTTTTTCAGACTAACATGCAGCAGACAGCCCCGGTGAGCGAAACTGAAAGAAATGCCTCCGTCGCCCTAAGAGAACATGTGTAAGTGAAAAAAAAAAACATAAATCACACTGTACTCAGTTTGGCTCCATTTTCTCACAGTCTGGACGGATTCGTTCATTCGGCGCCTCTTCCGCTACACTTTGATGGGTTTGTGCGCTCCAGGCAAAGATTTTCAACATGGCGCAAAACAGTAGTGATTTGCAGCTCGTATTGGGATGAACAAATGGATTCTGGGAAGTCAGTGGGAAGACTGCGAAGCCCTGAGAGATGAGATATGTCCAAGGTTTGTAAATTCACGTCACACTGTAGGAAAGTAGGAAAAATGAGTTTGAATGTTGCAGATTTTCCGGATCTAACGCTGAATTTATTGCTGATGTCTGTCTGTCAAGCAGGATGTGATTACTGTGAAGCAGAGTGCAAGAAAAAGATGGAATATTTGATGTGACATAATTGTAAATTCCCTTATTTTTACAATTCTCTGTGGGCAGAATGCATCATTCTGACAACTTTGCTGACAAGTGATTACAAATATCAAATGAAAGGAAAGCCTGAGTTGAAGACAAGGGTTGTGTTAGCTGAATAAATATTTTAGTTGAGTTCTTGTCTCGCACCATTTTCAGATATTTTAATATTTTGTCTGGCTCTTTTGAGTTATATTTATTCACTTCTTCTGAGAATATTTTTAAGAGAACTTTTCACAATGATAATGCAACAAAGGGCTTCAGGCTGAAAAGAATCCAACAGAAAAGCACAGCAAACACCAGAACACCTGAAAGAAACAAGAAAAGAAATGTAAAAACTACCTAAGTTACAATGTCTTGAATGCACATGAGAGAAAAAGTTAAAGTTAAGTAATTAACATTTACTCGATTACTGTACTTATAACAAATTGGAGGTACTTCGGTTCCATTTTTAGCATTTTTTTTTCTCAGTGGCAAATATTGTACTCTTTACTCCACCTCATTTCTCTGACACCTTTGGTTACTACTCACTTCTTCACTTTTTCCTACCCTTCCATCTATTTCCGAATTCAGATTCACAATTCGGAAATGCAGAATTTGAATGTTTCAGATAACTACATGATTATCTTTGTGTGTTGAGAAGAAATGTCCTACTTCTTAAGCTAAATAAATTTGTCTTGGATTAGCTTGAAAATTCATTGTCACAGTGCTGAAAACAGGCTGTTCTTCTGAGCTCATGAAAAGTTGACTTTTCAGAGATATGTGGTTCTGACCAGTGTTGTATAAAGTATCCAAAAGCCAGACTTAAGTGAAACTGAAGACATCATGTTGAAATATTACTTTGGGAAAGTGAAAGTTACTAATACGAAGTATCCAATTTTTGATGTACTTGAGTATCAAAAGTACAAGCAAAAGTAAATTATGTTTACATGTATGTATACATATATACTGAATACTGTGGCTCAATCAGTTTACTGATCTGATATTCAGCATTTCCCTAACTATCTGAATCAGTGTTTTCTTTTTATTATTTTATTGAAAATAAAATAAGTCAATTTAAAAATGCACTACTTTGGCTCTAGATGCAGCATGTAATCTGCAAAGTAACTAGTAACTAAAGTTATCAAATGAATGCGGTGGAGTTCAAAATGCAATATTTGCATCCAATATGAGGTTGAGTGGGAGGTTAAAGAATCAGAAAATGTAAATACTGAAGTAAACTACAAGTAGATCAAATAGCAGTACTTGAGTAAATGTACTCAGTTACATTCCACCACAGGTGAAAGCAATGCTACAAACATACAATGATCTTATAGAATATGATACATGATGTCGATGAAACTACCGGACAGTAAAGAGAGCTCACCCTCAAACATCTACAGCAGCAAAATGCAACATGCACATAATAGTACAAATACATAGTAGTACAACACTGACAGGGAACATTTTACTTCTGAAACTTTAAGTATTTTTTCTGGTAATACTTACATACTGTTACTTAAGGCTTTGAATGCAGAACATTAACTTGTGGTGGAGTATTTTCACAGTAACATCTCAAGGATCAAGGACTAAGTTTAAAAGATAACTCCCATTACTGAATGAATGAATGACTGAAGGCTTCTTCTGCTGCTCCTCCAGCGCCATGTCTGAGCGCGCGGCTCCACCGTGTGTTCGAGTCGCGTCACTGCAGCGAGAGCGAGGCCGTGTTTACTGTTGCTAGGTAACGAAATCAGACACCAGCTCCGACACTGAGAGCAGCTTTGTTTTACCGGCTAACGGTGTCGGTTTGAGTTTTTTTTTTTTTTTTTTTAACATGGCAGGAAACGAAAAGAAAAAGGAGCTAGATGTGGTCCATCAAAACGCAATCCACGTGGAGACCATCCGGAAAGAGCAAAGACAGCAGAAACTCCACACGGAGTTCAGCATCAATCCGCACCGCAAACGTGAGCTAACGCTAGCTGCTGTCCTCCTCCTCCACACACTGCCTCCTCTCTGTGATACACAGCTGTGAAGGCTGCGGTGATCGAGAACAGGGATTTTATCTCTCACTAAAACTGGTCGACAGTTCATTTGTTTTCATTCTGCTCGGGGTGCTGAAAGAATTAGAAAAAAAATAGACTGAACACAGAAAAAAGTCGTTAGTTTGCTTGATGACTCCTTAAAAGCACAGTTGTGGGCTATAAAGCTGCTTTACATTGTAAATTCTGATGCTTTTAGTTTTATTTTGTTTTCACTTCTGTTTTGTCTGTTGTATTCATTCTGTTGCCTTTTATATCTATACATCAGTAACTTCTTTTAAAACCCACTTTTATAGACTGGCTTTTTATGTGAAGTCATCCTTTTTAAACTGGATTTTTAACTTTCCATCCTTTCATTCCTTTCACTGCTTCTTAGTCTGTTTATCTGTTTTATTTCCTCTCATGTGATGTCTTTTTTCTTACCATCCTTTACTGCTCTTAATCTTTTTTGATGTGATGTTGTCCAATTGTCCTTTACTGATTTTATTCTTTTATTTATTTCTATTTTTTGCATTTGATTAACACAGAGCTTAATAAAGACACTACTTGTAATCCAAATGTGAAAAAAAAGGAAGCTCAGTTGTTTGAAAAAGCAAAAAATGACAAATAACATAACCGTTAAAACCATGAAACATGTCGTTGTACCAGTTATACAACCTGTTGTTACATTAAACTGTGTACAGATGTTGCATTGCCTTAATTTTTCACAATGTGTGTGTCTTCCTCTTCTTAGTACACATCCTGTCAGACAAGCCCATGTCCAGGAAACCACCTGAAGTGATCGCAGACTGTAAGTTTACAATGACTCCATGTGAAACTTGACTTAAAAATGTTTTGCTCTTCTCTTCTGGATAAATAACAGTTAAAGACAGTATCACATTACTGCAGACCACCAAGCACAATCCAAACAGGAGGAAGCAGTTAGAGCCGGTAAATGATTCATAGCATCTGTGTTACTGATTGTGCGTATGCTTTTCTCTTTTCCAGCCGACTTCATCCTGGCCTTTCACAAAGCCCGCGAGGAGCCCACCAAGAAATATGACATGCCACAGACTGAGAGTCAGGAGATAGGATGGCTGTCTACGTCACTGGTGAGGAAAACCAAAATCACTTTGACATTTTGACACACGAGAATTAAAAAACAAATTGCTGGACATCAAGCTGGTGTAAACAGAGAGCCTGCACCGAAGCTACAGCATCTTAATATAAGCAGACAGCCTAAAAGTAATTAAGGGACAGACGTCTAACTATTAACTCGACCTTACCTAATCTGAAAATGTTGGAAACGTTAAATTTTTTTTTACATCATGTTGATTGTTATGGTTAAGGCTACATAGCTATTGTCTGAAGTACTAAAATATGGAATGAATGGTTTATAAATTTTAAGATTTTAAGGGAAAATAAATGTTATGACCCCCAAAAATTTCAGTTTGTGAGTTTGATATAATTCAACTGTAATTATTAGAATTGGTACACCCAGTATAAATTGATAAGAAATAAGAAATCTCAACACTAGGACAGGTAGTAATACATTGTTAAACCTGAGCTTTCTATAGATTTTAAGCAATATAAGTTTTGGATTTTAGTTCAGATTTAGTTCTGTGTTCTATTGTTTTTCTTTCAGAATTAAACCCAAATAAACCATAGGAGCATGAACGTGTTTTCTGGTCTTACTTAATGATTAATTAAATCCAATTTTCTTTCAAGATCTTACTCGAGTGCCATTTCTTTCTCCAGATCCCATCAAATCGCAACGACAGGAGGTTGCATTTCCACCGAATCAGCACGGACGTGACCATACACCAAGAAACTGCCCTGCGCGCATCCAACTGCCCCAAGACAGAAAGTAAATCTGACCAAAAGTGAGCGCCTGTGTTCAGATTTTTTATTTGTTTATCATACAAACATACAGGTGTCTTCAACAAAAGCGTTTCCATCTTAGCATTCTAAGAAAAAACACCTGCCGGGGAAACTTTTGCGCAGGTCTATACATAGCACCTTTTCCCCATCACATACTAATCATATCGGTGAATGGGAAAGGGCAAAACTAACAGCTGTTCAATATTATAAAATGTCATGTCACATGGGAGAGAATCAATGTGTCAAAGAGCAGAGTTAGAAAAAATAAAACAGACCAAACAGGAGCACACGGCGTAAAGAAGACGGCAGAGGTTGTTGTAGGTGAAATCACAGACAGTGGCTTTAAAACCACTTCAGGGACACTTATGTCCTCAGACCATAAAAAACTGATCTTGAACGCATTTTAAAGAGGAAAACACATTAAACATTTTCTTGACATTCAAAGTCTCTCTCTTTTTTTTTGGATAACAACATTATAGTTCAGGTATGTAGTCCAGTCCTGGGTTAACCTTTCCTACAAAGTGAGGCCTGTTCTTCACCAGTCATCTCCTTTAAATAGCTTCCTCAGCAGTATGGCAGGACGTCTTTCTTCGTCTCTCTGTGGCTTGAGGGGTTCTCCACGTCAATCCAGACACATTTTATAGAAGCCATACTGTACAAAAAAAGTGTAGAAGAAAAGTTCTCCTAAAAACCTCCTGGTGTATACAGAGGAGAGACTGGGGAGCAGGTGTGGGACATCCTGCGCTGAAGCAAGGTTCAAGTCCAGCCTAGTGACCAGTCTCAGCCAGGTCTTATGAGCGGGACTTCATCTTCTTGCGTACAGACTTTCCTGGGCGTTTCTGAAAAACAAGTGGAACCAAGTAGGGAAAAATTAGGTTCTCTACAGTTCTTCTAATAACTTCATAATTTCCTTTGACAAATTTTCTACATATATTAAATCAGTAAATCAGTCAGTGTTTTGTGTGTGTGACTCACATTTTGTTTTCCTCCTTTGCCTTTCTTCCCTCCTTTGCCGCCCTTTGCATGAGCCACTTTGGCGCGGAAACTGGAAACATCGTTGAAGCTCTCCTTGGTGTTCCACTTCTTCCCACTCTTCTTGCCTCCAAAGCCAAATTTCTGGTCCTTGTATTTTCTCTTGGCATTGGGGCTGCCAAAACAACAGTAAAAATTTTAGTGTTTAGAGAAAAAAAAAATCTCCTGCTTGATATTTATGATTGCAGTGTGCAGAGTTGAAATGCAACAACTCACCCCTTCTTGTTGGACACTTTCTTGGGTCCCTGAGCAGAGTCTTTACCCGCCTTCTTGTCTCCTTCCAAGAAATCCAGTTTGTCGGTCATTCCTGGAGTGGGGAGGATCAGACATGTTAAATCTCAATTTGAAAACATTCTCACACACTCACATTTTGCAAACCAGTCGGCAGAGCTATTTGCAGCATTTCACCTCTGCATTTTATGCATTTTTCACCTTTGTATGTGCAGCGAAAGCAATGAAAGACTGTATAAAACAAAAACTCTCACCTTTCTGATACTTCTTCACAGCGTTCATCATAGCTTTCTTCTCTTTCTGCCTCTTCTGGATCACCTCTACTTGGACCTGGCACACATCATAAACTCATTAAAAGATGATAATTGCATACTTCCCATTACACATCAATGAGCAACAGTGTGAAGGCAGACCTCTAGTTCACCTAGTCACATCCATATCCTACATCATAAAGGGTCATTTTAAGAACATTTGTATCAGTTTCCATTTCATTCAATATCTGCTGATTCTTTCCAATGAACAAAGTACAGTAAAAGGATTCAAACAATAACAACAGAAGTAAAGAACAGACACCAACCTTTTTGCCAAACTTCCTTTGCTCGCGCAGTTTCTTGGCCTTCTCCGATTTCTCCATCATCATCTGTTTTGAGATCAGCTTTTTCCTGATCTGAACAGGGGAAGACAAAAACATTTTTGTTTGTGGCAATATTTGAAAGTCTGATGGAAAGAAAGAGCAGCTGTCCTGAACAAATGTCTGTAATGAAATGTCAGCTGCCCATTCACACCAGACACCACCTACAGACGAGAACAAAAGCTCTCTGTGACTCCATCAGTGTTCTCACAATGATGGAATTTCTACCTTCAATATAATACCTGGAAAAATAGCTATATTCGATACCAAGCGGAAAAAAAATGGACAGAAGATTTGCTGATTTTTATGGAAAATGATTATGAATACTAATTCAAGTATTCGTGTACTGATGTGTTAAGCACAACACTGTCCATCATTTAAGATAATTTACTTCTGACCATGAGCGAGAGGAGGTGTGCTCCTCTGTGCTCCACCTCCTCTAACTTAAGACTCACAAATGAATATATAAAATTTGGTTGAAATTTTTGTGTCAACTTGTAATCAACACAGATTTGTGACGAAGAAACAACTCACCTTCTGCATGTGCTGGTCTGACTTAGCCATCTCTGCAAAGTAATCGTCAGGCCTCTTGGTGGCAATGCTGTTCTTTTTTAAGAGGGGCAGTGCCTCGATGACCGTAGCTTGAGCTTGGCGGTAACTGGAAGAAAACGAACACAGATCAAAAAAGGACTTCTTTATACACTGCAATGGTGACACAGTATTTTAACAAAGACAGAAAGATTTCATTTAGATCAAGCAGTTTGGAGGCTTTAGTGTCATGTGTATTTTGCAAAGTGAAAGATGACCAAAAAGTGCAAGCTGATCCTGTGGTTTTATGATGATTCTGTATTTTTCTGAAAGAATTAACCAAAATGAAGATGAATAACAGAATGTTGTATGTTTACCTGCAGACAAAATGAAAAACACTTTAAGACTGAACCAAGTTGTCCATTGGTAGTTATTTAAACATTCTTATGTGACACGAACAACAATTGAAGTGCCATACAAACACTGTTAATTGTTTTAAGGAGCTAACTTGGTCAACAAGTCCTTAAAGGTACATTTGAGCATTAAAAGTCCATCTGCAAAGGAAGAGCGCAATATTTGCAAAAAAGCTTCAGAACAGCTACTCTGCTAGGATTATGGTGAGAAGGTACCGTACAGTCAAACATGACATCACATTTTCACCAAACCCAACAAACACATCAAGTTACAGTCACTCACAAGAACATCTCCCTCTGGAAGTCATCGTCCACGTTGATGTCTCCATTTGTCGCATTTGGAACTTTCCCTTCAACTTTTGAAATGACGTCTTCAGCCGGCAGGTTGGTCATGTCTAACCTCTCCATCCAGGGAAGATCTTTACGGAAGTCAGCCAGGCACTGTTTCATACCCTCCTGCATATCACAGCATACACAAGAGACAGTGTATCATTACAGGACATTAGAGCATGTGTTTTCTGTGCTACATGTCATCGCTAACCACTCACAGAAATACACCAAATTGAATACTGACATTTTGAGTTCACTCACCACATTATTGACACACTTTTTGGGTTCATCCACCAGGACGTTCATTCCTGGTTTCAACAACCCCTTTGCGAAGGCTTCTTGAAGCTAAAGAAGACAAACCTTGTTTAAGTTTATATTCTGTATCTTGCTGTGAAACCAAAGACACGTACAGCTAGTGTGTAGACACATGCAGTGCAGACAAAACCACAGTAACAGTGAAATCAAAAGTAAGGCAATTTCACTTTAACTTGAGCAAGGCAGTCGTATCATTTGTAACACTCTGTTCGGATAGTTTTACAGTTGTTAGCTTTGGCTGGCTAACGTTAGCCGATGTTAGCATGACAACAGTCCACTCACCTCACTGTCTGATAATTCGCTGTGTGACTCCTCTCCCTCTGACTCCTCTCCGAGCAGCGACTCCTCCTCTGCGGACTCCATAGTCCTGCTATCGATAACCATAAGATGACAAAATGTGACCTGAAAGCCTTTAAACGTGAAGTCACCTGCTGTGGATGGATGTGGACGCTGCTCCTCACATGTACTGAGCGTTTCACGTGGGGAGGAAGTGACGTCAGGTGACGGCCTTGAATGTTCTACCAACACAGTCCGCCGGCGGAAAGTAAGTGTAACGCTTAAAAGTTCCTACGTGGAAAAAATAAAATAGCTACAGGCAAATAAGATGGCGTCAGTGGTTATATATTTATTCTCCTGCACCTTGAAATGGAGCGAAAATATCGGTATTACGTCTGTATTAACTTATCATCTTATCACTTTTTATGTTATTGAACTTCCCCTGTAATTCCTCCATATTGATATCACTATTGAAGGAATATAAACGTATGCCTATTTCACGCATAAAATAGATTTTATATCCATAAAACTCATGTAAAATATTAATTAGAAAAAATAACTCATGGTGTGTAATGTCAAGAGATTCCTCCTGGAGGTGCTATTGTGCACCTGAACTGACAGATAACATGTACTTATTTGTCTAATATTCAGTAATATGTTGGCCTAATTGTATGTTCAGCATAATGGAGATCCACTTTCATGCCAATATACATTGTTTGAGACAAACAGACAGATAGATTAGTTTCATAAAGATTTATATTGTTCAAACTCCAAAGCAGTGGTCAAAACATTGGATGGTGCCATGTGAACTATGCAGAACAAAGTCCAAACCAAATCCACTTCAAATCTTTATGAGTCTGATTCTGTAAATGATCTACTATCATCTACCTTTGGTCTTTTCATAACAGACACTTTTAATCAGATATTTACTTTTTCCAAGGCGCCGTCTGGCCCTCACTTGTGTGTCTGGTGATAGATATGTTCGGGTTTGTTCATTCAAGCCCTCGTTCTCTTTTCCTCACTGTTCCTGTGAATGTCACTGACCACTGAAACACTGAACCGATTTTATAAGGAAGTGGTGGCTATGTTAACTTGTTTCGTTATATTTTCCAAAGGTTTGGTCTTGAATCAGTAGCTGCAAATTGATAATCTCCTCAAGAGGATACCAATGTAGTGTAACCTCTCTCAGATTTCCCTGCACTTCACTCACAGTTTGATGATTTTCTGAGTGAAGTCAAGAGATATATGCCAAGGTCGTCCACTCCAAATAGTATATAAATAGTGAGAAGGCCGGCGCTACAATGCACAATCTGCATCACTGAGGTAGGATGGGATTCACAATCATTCACTTTTATGTCGGTAAAGACAGTTTGTATTCATCTTTTGTAGTCACGTAGCAGTCGTGTGTGGAGGACTTGCAGTTAGAGCCAGAGTGTGCACATGCTGAATGCTAATGGTGTGCTTTGGCCAGTGACCATGAAAGTAACTTGATCTTATTCAAAATGTCACTTGAAAAGGATTCATCTTATGTAGTGAAGCAAGGATCTCAAGCCTTTAAGGGCTGTATTAAGAATTATCAACCATGATAGTGTTAACTATTCATTGGACATATAATTATCATTTTTTGGGGGGAGAACAATCAATATGTTATGACATTGATTGTAAGACATGTAATATAATACAGTTATTGTCTAGGAGGTCATTTAGGTTATTTAACATTAAAATGGACACATTTTTAATGAGAAAGAAGTACAAACAAAGTACCCACTGTAGCGTGATAACTGTAACTGCCAGAGAACTATATAAACAGATAACAGATAAAACAATAGTGCAAGGATTCTGCAGGACTTAGGTACAGATACTACAATTACAGATCATCAATAATCAACTTCGAGCTTCTAACCAGAGAAGTAGGAAGTCAACTGCAATGGCATTGTTTCGTAATTTCCCATTTTGCATTGTTCTCCTTGATGTCTGTTCACCTCCATACTGTATTCCCTGTCCTATGACTGGCATCTGGCTGTGTGAGAGGCTGTATTCAGTCCCATTGTGGCGCCCACCCCATTCACTGGGAGGTGGTGGAGTTTCAGTGCAGGCAGACAACGGTCAGCTAATAGGGCGACTTAGCTCCACGGCTAACTGAGCTACTTGCTTATTGCAGCTAGTTGCTACAGCCAAAGATAGCTGGAGATTAGCAGCAGTTAGCAGTAATGCTGCCCCCTATTTTTTGGAGCTACATTCAAATTCTTACACTTTTAATGATCAACAGTTAGTGATTAATGAAATGAATGTTGGCATCTTATATTTGAAACATATATGTCCTCTCCTGGCTCCCGCTGCCTCACATATTGATGGATATGGATCTTCATACCCTGGGCTCCACTGGATCATTGTTCTCCTCTGTTTTACTGTCGCCTTATGTCTGTATTTCTGTAAAATAGGATGCTTCTTCACCCTGATCTTTTCTGTTTCACTGCTAATTATCTTGTGTGGCGGTGGAGAGGAGGTCTTGTGGCTCGGGCACCACTTGGCGTGCTTTGATGTGCTCATTTGATGCTTGCTAAACTCCCTAATACCAAACAGACACAGGATGGTCAGAAGACTGAGGACTTGAGTGATGAAAACCACTGTCCATTTAAGATGTCACCAGTCTCTTCTCTCCTCCTAGTCCTCAAAGCAGAAGCTGACTGATCCCCTGAGAGTGACTTTCTCTCGATTCTGATGGCAATCAATATTTACAATTTGTACTCCACCACCCTTAATTCCTCCTTTCTCTGCATGGTCAGATCCTCACTCTGAGACGTCTTTAAAAGGAAAAATACCATCATTTCCATTTCTGTCGTTATAATCGTTTGTGCCTGACAGTAATGCAGTCCATTGAATTCACATCTCACTGTCACTCTTCATCTCAGAGCTACAGACTGCTTCCTGACAGCGGATTGAAAATACGTTGGATTCTCACTGTCAGCTCCTCTCTGAGAGTTATTCCTGGCTGCGATGCCTGGGATGAAAAAAGAACACAGTCATGAATGTCTGGGCCCAGGTTGGACGAGTAGTTGAGCGCCTATGGCGCTCAATCAGCCCAAGGATTTTTGGCGATGCACAAGTAAACAATAGTCTGGATACATTAGTTGGACTACTATTTTCAGTCATTTTGTCTTGACTTGTCTGCCTTGAGTTGATGTTCGCTCCCTCTCCCTCCATCAAATCATCATCATTACCCATATGCTGCCTTCTTGCCACAAACAGAACCATTAAGCATCCAGTGGCTATCACCTCCAAGCACTGGGTTGAGTGAAATGTTCACACCAGGCCTGTCAGCACTTGTTTATGTTAGTCATTTGAATTTAATTAGTGCTAGGCTATATTTCAGGCTGGTATGATTGGCAGGTTTTGGCAGTTTTTTTGTTTAAGGGGGATGCCTGTCTGTTCATTTTCTATGTTTATCTGCTTGTTAAGGTTAGAGGGAAAACTGCGGTTGTCGGTTTCAGTGGTTGAAAAGTCAAGCAGTTCATAAAGCACTGCGGGGATGACGTGTTTTCGTAGGCTAACACGAGTTGGAATTGGAATTGGATTTTGGATTATCGAGGAAAATAAGCTCTGTGGCAAACACAAGCTTATACGCATTGTGTTGAGCAAGATAATCTTCAAAGATGAACACCACTTTTGTGATCTTCGAAGCATAAATTAAATGGCTATAAGTAAAAAAGCTATTGTAAGGCTTTAAACCATTACTTAAATGTGATGATGTTTAATGTTCCAGACAATTGTTAACAACTGCTGTTTTTTGTGTTGTAAAACAAAACGTGTAAATATCTTATGCGCGTGGTAACCACAGACCTCATTTCAGGCTTTCAACCTGAAACCAATTTTTAAAAAATCCATCGGCTTTGAGACGAGGGAACCAGATGTGCAACAATACTAATCGATTTCCAGGTTTTAGGACTCATTTCTACAGCACTCTATGACGACCTATATTTACATTTGGACCAAATGAATCGATTTTCCAGAGCACACCGGGATATGATTGACAGTATTTTATTAACAGTTACATTAAAAACAACAAGGAGAGAACTGCAAATCTGCAACCTGCAAGTCCTGAAGCCTGGACCTCCAGATCCTCATCGCACATTGAGACTTTGATGGCTTTGCAAGGTATATAAATTGTGTATAATCTCTGGGGCTATTACCACGGAGTCATGAAGAGGTAAAATGGGTGTATTTAGTCAAATCGACATTCATGAATGGCCTTCCTGATGGTTTTGCGGCGGCCTATCTGAGAGTTTCTAAAGCTACTGCCATGGCAACTGACAGTAAGTGAACAATAGTGAAGATGAGGAGAGGAGACAAGAGGAGGAAGTTAATGTTCATTTCACAGTCTCTCCTCCGGACTGATCCTCGTGGCTCCACATGAGGCTGGATCTGCTTAAGATCAGTGATGCATCCAGGTACAATATGAATATGCTGCAGTTTTGTTGGATTAGTGTGCATTATATTTGCCTCTCATAGATTTCAGTTCTGCTTCTATCAGGGAGCTCTTTTGCAGTCAGTAGAGTCATTAGAGGAAATAGCTTTACAGTAAAAATAGCTGTCTCTAATCTATTATGAAATTACCCAACCTCCTATCAAGGCAGTGAACAAGTCTGACATGGAATGAGGACAAAAAAAAGTACATCTGTGCAAAGACGCTAATTCTCACTGGAGAATTACACCCTATTTTCAAATAGTTCTTATATTGATCACATTATATACCCTGGCCAGGTGACAAAGTGCTTTATAATTCAGCCTATAGACCATCAGGTGCAGGATTACCTAATCATTAAGTGCTTTGTGGAAACCTTGTCCACAGAGCCACCAAGTGTCAAAAGGAGAGCAAGTGGTCCCTGTGTGGGCATGCAGCCCAGTGTCTTCCTCCCTTCTTAGGAATTAAACGTAGCCCAGTGTTCATACAGTCAGATGTTATGTCTCAGCTTCCTTTGGCCCAGCCTCAGCCTACTTCTCGGAGTGCAGCTGTTCAGCCAAGAGGCAGAATGACAATAAATGACCAGAGTGCAAAAGAGACAAGAAGATAAGCGAGGTCTTTATGACCAAATCACAAGCAATCCTCTGTTTAGACATGAAATACTTTTTTTTTTCTCCTTTTTCAAAGGAGATATTCACACATCCAGCTATCTCAGATGCAGTTCTGTTGGAAAATATCACTTAGGTTGTAAGAGAAGAAGATCCCGCACACTGTATTAGCTCAGAATCACAATGTACTGTATAAATGGATACAGAAGTGTCTGCTGCCGTACCTTCAGACTAAGGAGCAGCTGCGTTCCTCAGGCTGTGGGATTCCTCAGTTCATCCTTTGCACTCCACTATGTAAAATAGTTTATTTTGCTTATGTACCATAAAGGGACTTAAACTCAAATTTTGTATTGTAAAATGACTAATGACTAGGGTTAGGGCATATGAACATTCAAATGAAGGAAAAACAGAAAACAAGTTAGACTCCACAAAACATAATCAAGTTTTTTTACAAGAACATCCAATGAATAAAAAACATCTACCTTGCAGCTTTCATTGGACGTGTAATCACATTACAGTTATTACTTGCATCCTAATTGTAACATAAACAAGGCCATAAAAACCCAAAACACCTGGAGTATGACATGTCATAGAGTCTCATCATTCAGTCCTTTGGGGCACAGAGTTCACAACTTAAATATCCACGGCGCCTCTCTGTTGTTGGGAATTTCATCAATGTTGCAGCCTCTCTCTGGCATCTTTTCAATCCCCTGGAACCAGAGTAATGACATGTCATGTTTGATGTCATTGAAATGTATTGCTATTGGCTAATCCTTATCATTTCTCCTGTGGGAGCTCTATTTTCTGTCTCCCACAGGAGAATAATTGGCCCACAACTGTGCACACAGAGTGGGCGAAGCATTATCTATTAAAATAATCTCTGTGTAACAATTTGCAGCGATCTACGTGCACTGATCGCTTTTTTATTGGGTATGTGCGAGTGGATAATGTGACGTCTCTCCCTGTCTCTCACGATCTGTTGTTGTTTAATGGTGCTGGACTGTGGATGTCTTTGTGATTTTCCGTGACAGTCCAAAGGATGTGACTTTATGCACGTTCTCCAGTGCCTCGTCTGTCCGCTCTGCTAACAGAGAGCAACAGTAGCTCACGTTAGTTTAGAAACGGAGTCTGCTGACGTAAAACTAACAACAGGCTTCCAGCACAACACAGAAGTTTCCACAGAGCACCTTTAAGATTTTAAGATCATTGTTGTTTAAACACTCTTGACACAGATCCAGAGGGTCAGAGACGTTAGCATGAGCCATACATTTTGATGCTAGGCAAGAGCAGTGTGAAGGATGTTCTCTGCTCAAAATCTAAGATGCCAACAACCAGGCTCAGTCACACTCCAACATACTGTAGGATGTAGGGGAAATACCAGTAATCCAAAAATGGACTTTGTATAGTTTTTTTATATCTTTTTTTAGAAAAAAGTAGTGTAATTTATTTAAGCTGAATCACAAGAGACACCATTTTTTTTATCAGAGGTTCTCCAGATGGCCTCCCTTTTGGCATTTTGTTCAGATTTCCTGGCAAAGTTTGCACTTCTTGGAAAATCTATTACGAGGCTACAGTCAAATGGGAAAATCCTTCTTGTTAGCAAGCAGCCACCGAGACCTGTAGACACTTACAGGAAGGTCTTTGTGCCTTTTGCTGCACACCACTCCCTCTCCTCTCATGTAGAGATGGAATATTAAATTATTTTATAGTGTACGTGGGATTCAAGTTGTGCTTTTTGAAACATCTGCTTTGAAAAGTGTGGCAGGACAACTGAAGGAGCAAAAGTGTCATGCAAGAGAAATAAGGGCACGTCAGTGAAAGAACAAGCAGAGTGGTTGTGTTTGGTGTGAGGGGGCATGTGAGAGGCTCTGATCGCCTTCTCGTGGTATGCACACGGTGTGCTACTCATCTGAAGCCGGACCTGATAAGAGATCCTTTCGATCAATAATGGAAATTTAACAAAAAGGCGATAGTGGTGCGAGCTGACCTCTGCTAGAGAGCTGCAAACAAGATGTCCACGCAAAAAAATAAATAAATCCACCTTTCCTTGTTGAAAAAAACAACATAGAGTGTGTTTTATCAGAATTTAAAATTAAGGACCATTAGCAGACCCCTAAGGCTAAAATGTTTATCACCCAATAATATAATCCTCCATCCTGATGATTCTGCTGATGGTGACTTTGCTCTCATGGTGGCTCACCTGGAGCTGACACATACTCAGGGACAGCATTTTGCAGACCAGCCTCTTAAACTCTTTTGATTTCTTCAGCCCTCACTAAAGAAGCACAGGGGGATAATGTTAGATTTAGCTTTTAATATGTTGTCCTTAAGTATATCTTTGCATTAATTAAAACAGCTTGCATATGGTGGCAACGTCTTGCATATATTGTCTTCGGTACTTCTAACGCTTTACATAAGCTGTAACATATTTATACAGAGTGAGAAATAATTGGCTTCATAAGGCAGCGTGATTTGCTTTCAAGGGAGCGTTTGACTCTCCAGCCAATCAGTGTCTCACTCCCCCGTATGGCCAGGTGTTCTATTGCCCAACCGAGGCGTTTTATGTATCAGCACTTCTCTGCGACTTCCTTTACTCGTTCCCCCTCCTGTCATCTGCTTTCTCCTCGTTTTAAATGAAGTGAAAATTGCATACTTGCAGTGCAGTGTCCTGGTGGATCACTGGGGCAGGACACACACACTGAATAGAGTGCAAAACAACACTCCGGGTCTCAATAGTGTGCTTCCTGTCAGCTCTTGTACTTTCTCATTGTCTCTGCTTTTTCTGTTTATTCCCTACAACCAAAAATTCTTGTGTAAGGGAGAGGAACTCTGTTGAACCCAGCTGGCTGAGCGCTTGAGTCTTCTAGAGATTGGTTTGTCGCTCAGTTATCTTGACATAATTAGTAACATGATCTATGCTGCCAGTCGACAATTCAATACGCTGTGTTGATTTGTAAGCCATGTTAAGCTGTAATGTATAGATGCTGTATACAAACACTAAGCTATGTTTAATATTATCTCAATGGGCTTTGTGTTCTACATTCGTGTATAAAAGTCCCATCAATCCCATAAAGAAAAAGGTGTACATCGACATAGAAATCAGCAGAGGCTCTTCAGATGCAGAATATAGCTGTGAGAAAAATGCGAAATAGGACCTTCATCAGCATATTTTAGAGATTATGTAATTTGAAGCATTTAAGTGTGCTATCAGATAAACAGCGATGGCAGAAAAAGTCTTCCTATAGTGCTTTTATAGTCTGCCTGAAGTACAAGGTACATCACACCATACATTATTCAGAATGCACGCTTTTACGGATTCTTCCGTGCGATTTTTCGGCGTGTAGGTGGTCCTGCAGCTTTTCCGACACATACACAGAAAACACATCAATACGTGTGGAATCATTGGGACAAGTGTCGGAATGGAAATTTTCCCGAAAGAAATAACGGGAAGCCATCGCGAAATGAGCTCAAACCCACCCCTCTTTGGGGCCGTGTTGCCTCGCCATACCTTAACATAGAAAAGTGATTCGTTTAAATGAAAAAAAAAAAAAGTTTAAATGAGTTATCAGAGTTGGGACTTTACTGGCCTAAATGGTCTCTGTGATAGCTTGAATGGTTTACAAGCTATCGCAGTTTATGATTCGGGTACTTTTGGTCTGTTTCAGATTATATAACGGGTGTGTATTGCAGAAACTAGAGTGGGTGGAACATTCTACAGCATTTCTCTTAATCTTGATTGATTTTACACACATTGTTTTTTACATCAGATTAGTAGGTAGTTTTGTTCTGGTCACAGGCATGTAATTATAGAAGCAAACAGACCTACACTTTTGGCTGTATAGGCTTTCAAGCAAGCGATAACACCACCAACCCTCGTAAGCTCATGTGTTCAATTGGAGCCTAAATTGTCTGGAGCAAAGTGGACGGTGCCAGTTTTTACTAACTCGCTGTCATTCCCTTGTCATTACCAATCCACAGCACATCAATGCATTCAGCAGCTTCTCCTGTCGCTCAGGATGTCACATTTTGCCAATACGAGTTTTCAACGCAAGCGGGAGCTCGGGAGGTATTTTCCTATGAAATTAAATGAGCTCACACACATAATCAATGACAGTCAGACACACACACACACATACACACACACATAGATTCTTTCTTTACGACTTTCAACAATTAATGTTCCCCATCTTTGTTTTTTACTAACTAAGTATTTTGTAGTGAATGAGTATCAGTCTAATTTGTCTAAATCTAATTTTATCAGTCTTTTTGTTGGCCATTTTGTCCCTCTCTCTCTCTCTCACAGACAGACACAGCTATCTCTACTTATACTTATCAAGCATCAGGCACACGCTGCATTTCAGTAAATATTTCACCTGGAGATTAATTTCCTCTATCTGTTACACAATACCTGTCACACATGCACTTACTCGTTGACAGTTACACTACTCTTCTAACACTAGGTCGATGTCGGTCGTCCCCGTTTGAATTCACTGGTGTGTGGAGCTTTTGGGATTCGATCTAAAGAGCTCTCCTGGTGGACTCTAATCAAACGTTTAGAGGCGCCTTCTTTTCCCGGCTTCCCTCTCTCCTGGCTTCCCTCGTCCTCGCCCCTCCTTCCACCATCCCCGCGTCCTTCCTCCATCTTGACACTGATTAGAAGTGAAGAGACAAATTAATCGGGGGAGCGCCAGGTTGCCAGCTTTCTCTGACGGAGGACATCCACAGAATTTTTAAGGAAAAATGCGACGTCGACTTCCATCAGCGCAAAAGGGACAGGGTGTGTGTGTGTGTGTGTGTGTGTGTGTGTGTGTCCAAGTATGGGCAGGAGCAGCGCGCAGCCCATGCATAATCACCTTATCATATCCCTGTGAATGGAATAGTGAATTGATCTGATTAAAGGTTGGATGAGAAGAGACGGCGAAGGGGGAGAGGCCCGGCATGTAGAGCAGCTCCTTCCGAGAGAGAGGAGGAAAGGGAAGTGGAGGGAGGAAGAGGAGCAGGACAAGAGAGGAGGAGGAAAGGGAAAGAGGAAGAGGAACAAGCTGAGCATGAGTAAGGAGGGACGACAGAGGAGACGGGGCTAAAAGAGAAGAAGAGAAAGTGGATGAGAATTTTGAAAGAGCTATTAAGTGAATAAGAGGAGAAAGGAGGAGAAGAGGAGGACAAAAGATGAAAGAGGACTTTTTGATCTGCCCGTTTCGTAATTGTACCCATTGGTCAGTAATGTCAGTCTCCATCTTTTCATCTGTAAGTGTTGGATGAGACGATCAAAACAAACAGTGGTGGAACAGAGAACCACACACACGGTGACGTGGTGAGGCTTTAGCACACAGATGGATTCATGGTGTAAAGTTCCCTTTTCTGGCATGTAGGGCAGCCAGTATCTCACCAATAAGTGCACCGCATCACATTGTCTCTACCTGTTTTTACACCAGTGTTGCCAAAACAATCTCACCCCAAGTTCCATTTAGTGGCCGTTCTGCAGTTCTTTATTGAATCACTCTTCAGCAGAGGAAGTTTGTCTGGTTGTATTGGGGTTGTAGATGCCAGGACCCCTTGCCATGTTGGCCTCAAAGTTTAGTTTTTCTTAGCAGCATTGCAGTATTCCTCGAAACAACTAAATTAGAAGGGGACACTTAAAAATACATAAAATGACTCCATACAGCTCATCTGGCCTCATTGTGGATTGCGAAGCTTCAATGGGAAAAGGACGAGATCAGGTGACCTTCATCAGGTCACAGTTCGGTTAAGTTTCGTCACCTAAACGACTTGGTCAGGTTTAGGAAGAGATGACGCTATAGTTTAATATTTTGCGTGTTAACTTAAGAACTTAAGTCAATGTTGACTTTTGGCTTCACGTGGGACATAAACACTGATCCCCTCGATGAAAGTCCTGTGTTTGATCCATCCAACCACCCACACCTCCCACCTATGTGGTCACATTCTTTATCCTACGTCACCTGACATTTTGAAGGGAGTGTTGAGGATACCTGCAACTTAGAGGGTATTTTTTTCAAAATCCTCAATTTTAAGTGACCTTAAATACCGTTCTGGTGTGAACGAGAGGCCAAAAGATCCGTAGGTCTGTATGTGTGGACAAGGCCCGAGTCATGTGGGCTCAATATATGAACACAGCAAGACAGAGCCGGAAAGAATATTATCACATTTTTCTCATTATTTGCATCCCTGGAACTGTTCATTGCCCCCGAGTCCAGACGATCGTGCGCCTGTGAAAAGTATTTTTATTTACATTGAGGAAGTGCTGAACAGGAACTCTGCTGAGATACTTCAGATAGCTGAGTCATCATATGGCCGCTCACACACCACGTCAACACAAACTCTTGTTTACCTGCTTAACACCTTAGCCTGTCCTATTTTCCCTCGGAAAACTCTGGATCCGCCACAGTCCACACACACACACACACACGCACACACACACACACACACACGCACAACACACATCACCCAGTCAGCAATTCTCCGAGAGGCGCGGCAGTAGATCATAATTAAAGCCAATCAAAAAGAAGCGTACAGCCTGTTACTTCCTGCCAGCCAGTCAGCCAGTTAGTCCATCTGGCCATGCCTGGGCCTTCTGTGCCCGGCTAACTCTCTCACAACAGCCAATAGATCGCCTTCGTTCGCGGGGAGTAACTTGCATGCGCGTCCTGGCAGCAAATGTAACACACACACACGGAGGCTTGGGAGCAAACTGCAACACTAGTTGTGGGATGTGTGGGGTTTTTGTTTTTCCTTTTTTGCTCCAATATCATTTTCAGTCATTTGGCATTTCGCCATCTGTATGTTTGCATGTGTGTGCGGTGTTTATTGCACATCAGAATTCAGTGTCTGACAGTGTATGTGGAACACTCGTCTTATGGGTGCGACTGATGACATTTTTCCTTTCGTCTCATCTCCCCCTTCTTCCCTCCATCCGTCCCTCCCTCTCTCTCTCTCTTTGTTTTCGTTCCCCCCGAGCCTCTCTCTGTCTCTGTCTGTCGTCCTCTCCTTGCCCACTCTTCTTCGTCCCATCTCTCCTCCCTTCAGCGTGTTCCTCCCCCCAAATAATTGCCTTCCTCACTGAGTCATTGTCCACTCATTTATCTCCCGTCTGCCCATGTTTCTGATTACCGCTCTGCAAATCAGCTCCCTCCATCCCTCCATGCCTCCCTGCAACTTCTTGCTCCTTCTCCTCGCGTCAGTGTGACCTCCAGACACACTGTCAGGTACATTTATAATTCTGTCTGTACTATATGTAGGTGAAATATATCCCCTGACAAGATTTATTTAAAATCATTGTGTTTGTATGGCTTATAAGGAACTTAATACTTAAATATCTTATGTTATACATTTACTGTGTAAATGATATCACAGATGCTGTGTGCGTACATGTAGCAGAGCCTATCCATCCCCATAATTAGATCTAAGACACACTGTACAGACAGCTGATTCCTACCGTCAGGTTATCTTTTGACCCACCAGCCATCATTTTCTGCATGTGTGAGTGTGTACCCAGCAGCACCAGGTGTTTTACTGTTCAGAATCTAAAATGAATGCAAATAAACGACCGCATGTGCTAACAGAGACGTCGGTCACCAGCTGTATTAGGCTACTTCCAATATCACTTGCTAACAACATTTATTGCGTTTGCGGTTTATAATTAGTTGTAAATATTGTCACAGTAACTGGGTAGTCTTCACACCTTGACACACACACAACAGGTGTTTTTCCCTCATGTGGCCTGATTAGACTTCTACTGACTGCTTGATTGACATCTTCTTCCCTGTCCTGTTATACCCCTTTCAAACTGGATAAAAAACACACCAACACCCCTTAATAGTTGTCTTTTGTCTTTAGAGGAAATGGGTACAATCTTCATTCATTCCAAGCAAGGGATGTATATATATATATATATATATATATATATATATATATATATATATATATATATATATATGTGTGTGTGTGTGTGTGTATATATACTCACACAAGCTTTGTTTCCACCAAGCCGTCTGGCTAATTTCATTTTGTTACACATTATCTTTTTGTGGTTATGGTTCTTAAAGAACTGCTCCATGCCATCCTTTTTTTCGTTGCCCTTCTGTTGAGAAACCTGGCATGCATATCTGAAAAATACGAAAAAAATATATTGTCAGCATTGCCAACCCAATTAGTTTACTCCACAAGGCTTATAAGATAGTAAGCAAAGATGTTAAATAACTTTTTGTTTGTCCAATTCTGTTGGTAAAACTGCTGGATATACATTAAGTCTGTGTACATGTCGGTGCCTACAGGAGAAAGCTTGTGTATGGAATTAACGCACTAGAAAACGCGCAGTACGAGTCGACACTCCTGTGAGAACTTTTGTTTTTGTATTTTAGAGGACTTTCTGGGTGTGACGTGCATTTTGCCCCCCAGGGCGCGACAGCTCAGATGTGCAGCTGAATGTGTAAATGAACATTAATCTGCTTTTAGAGAATTCGTATCCGTAATTATCAGTTCCAGGTAGACGCCAGGCAGCAGTGCCAGCTGTGGTGCTAATGAAGATCTCTTACCATGCACACCATGAGCGCTGCTCGCATCAACACCCTCCCCGAATCCAGAAATAGCTTTGCTTTACGCAAATGAAACCAGCGTTGAAAATACAGGAAGATAAACGTTTGTATTTGTCACTTTCACCCAGAGAGCTTGAGTGCGTGTCTTGTTCCGTCCTGAAACCACAATAGCTTTTGTGGGGCCGTTTTTAAGCTGAATCACACTGACATGAGCTCTGTCCGTTCTCCAGTCGAGCAGCCTGAAGGAGGACACAGAGGACTGATTCTGATTCTCAGACGGCCTCTGGAGAGAAAAGCATCCAGACTCCGAAGGAAAAAGGTCCCCGAGCCAGACGACGACCTCTTATCACAAAGTGCACGGAAAGTTTCTGAATTGCTTATAATTAGGTGGACACCTGCACAAATCGCTCCTGAAGCACAAACCGCGGGCACACTGGCTCTGAAGCGCCGCGAGACAGTCGCCGTAAACCATGATGCCTAATGAACAGAGAGGCAGCTGGAGGTTGAGGAGAGTTTGACGATGATTTCTTCTTTTTCCCGACAAAGAACAGTAATCAAAGACATGATAATCGTGGCGGAAGTTTCCCAACTCTTTTTTTTCTCCCCCTTCCAGATGAAGTTGCTTCGGATGCAATCTCTTTTTCTAAAAAAAAAAAAAGAAGAGGACTTCAAAGCGCTATCTCATCTCATCGGATCTCATCTCATCGGATCGCCTCATCATCAATCATATTTGCACGGGCCTTTCTAAATTCTCCATAAAGTCTTTCTCCTTGTTTGTGCTCAATGAGCCACGGTCTCGTACATCACAGCAGGCAAGGTGACTGAGCTGCAGTCTGGGTCATGAATGATCACGCTGAATCAGGGCACACACACACACACACACACGCACACGTGGAAATAAACGCATGCACGACATGCCCTATTTTTGGTGCACCCTCCCGTCATTATGGATCATAACTCATTTGTATTCCTTTTTCATCCCTTGAGCTGAAACTTAAGAGAAATAGTGCAAATACCTAAACTTGACTGGAGAAATAGATTCAGAAGCTTTATGTTTGGAGTGCAAAGTGAAAGGATATCTGACTTGAAGGGGGAGAAAAAAAATGAGGAAAAAGGAGAGGAAGGAAGAAAAAGAAAAAAACACTGAAAAGGTTAAAATTGATTCTGGCATCAAGAAGTCCATTTAATCAAACTCTTTTAGCGATGCGGCCGTGTTGTGCAGACTCCTTTTGCTCGATACAGCTCATTAATATTGTCCCAAATCTTTCCCCATTCATCACGGGCTTTGTAGAAGTCAGACCCCTTTGCAACAAAGCTCACTGCTGTCCGTCTTAGCAGGCGTGTGTGACAGCCTGGCATTTGCCCTCCCCGGAAAGAGCGAGTCCATATTTCACCGCCACGCCACCGTCCAGCAAGACAGGCCGAATGTACCTCCCATCATCGGTCCCCGTGCCTCTGTGGTCTCCTCTGTGAGCCAGGCGCGAAGGGCGTGTGTGTTGTTGGGGGCGTCATTGGTAAGTTGTTTTCTTGTGTAAATGTCACACATGCTGCCTGTGAAGAGATTAGACGAACGGCGAGGCTCTGTATCTGAAAACTAATTGGATGAAAACATAAAAACTGACTCTCTGTGTTGAATGCGAAGAGGGAGAATGTCTGCCTGAGAGCGTGTTTGTACACTCGCCGCCCATTCATGAATAAAGATCTGCTCGGAGTGCGGCAGCAGCTGCTGTTCACATGCTCCGTTGTCAGATGGGTTCGTGGCGCTCTCTAATTATAATCCATTTGAACGCGGCTGCTTACTTTTCAATTGGGCTTCATTTGATCGTGTCACTTGATTTGGACCTGCCGAAGGGGCTGCGTCGGTAAAAAAGTGATCTTCGTTCTCTTTCATGACGCTATCAAAGCGTTACCTCTGTGGCAAGGGAACTGACAACACGAATGACATTTTAAAGGATGGATACACAAAACAGCGTACAGTATGGCAGGTGAAATGAAGATTGTACATGTTTTTCTCATCTTAACTTCTAGAAATGATTAACTGAGAGTATGAAAAGCACAAAAAGACATTACACGCATGCATTTTTAGATTGTCTTTCCTCTCTGAGATGACGAGAATGTTTCAGGCTGATTCCTGCTCAAAGGAGAGGCGTGATTATGATTCATTATACACGAAAAGAGGGTTTTTCAAGGTTGAGCTGGTGTGAAAGAAGAAAAAAATGAGAACACAAAGAAAAGCAGATCAAGAAGAAAACACGTTGAACCCCAAAAGAATAACATCAAAAAGATGAAACGCCCACAGATATAAAGTAAAAAAAAAACATTTCAGATGTATTAATCCCCATTTTGAGATGGTGAAAGTCAGTTTTGGTAGACAATAAGCGTTTTTTTCCTCAAGCCCAAATGAACAGTGTCTGCACTGTAGCTTAACTGACCTTATGAACCCGCAGAATCTTTAGTCATTCTCACCTGAAAGCAAAGCAGAGCCTGAAAAAGCTTTTGATTTACGGTTGATCTGCGTTCCTATCCTCACATACAGCCACCAGCTCTGTTTATTCACCGAAAGAATGGAGATCTGAAACACAAGGAACCGGCATAAGTTGCATTTGTAGGGTGGCTGGGCTCACCTTTAAGGCTGGGTTCAGACAAACAAAAGCCCAGTGTGAAAAAAAACACAACTTTTAATGAGACGTCTGAACAATTTCCAGCCATGTTTGTGGTGGCAGCACTACATGATCTTTTTCTAACCCTAACCAAGTGTTTTTCTGTGTCCTATTAAGAACAGCTTTGTCATAATATGAAAATGAACATTGTGTGTGTGTAGGTACAGTGTAGGAGGACATTTCATTATTCTTTTTGCATTGGACCAGTCAGGCAACACAGTGGGGGCGTCGACACAGAGGACTCCTACAAAGAAACGCAACGCCAACCATCAAAATAAACCATCAACTTTTTCTGGACCAAAACAGGACGTCATCCACTAAAGTGACCAATCAAATATGATACATTTGAGGGAAGTGCTGGAGGATGCAGCCAGGAAAAAAGGAAGTACAGAGTGGGTTCCCCACTGATAACGTATCAGGAATTTTGTGCTAGAGTTTGGTTCCATTTCCCCAGTCACGTCCGAGCCACAGGTCAGCAGAGGCCACACTGAAATGCTGAAATGTCACATTTCTGCAAATCACAGACACTTTTAATATGAACATTTCATATATAACACTTTTCTACAATATGTGTTATATCACATTCAGACTACATACACAGGTGATGAACTGACTTTAATGTCCAGAATGTGGCTTCAGAACAGGGTCAGCCAAAAGACGATCTTTTCCATACCCTCTTTAGACCAAAAGCACAGCGTTGTCACAACATATACGTGAAAATTGAACCTAAAGTTTAAACATATTCGTCATTTCAGAATTATAAAATATATATAGGTTAAACTAATTTATCCAACGTTTTCTTGCTGCGTCAAGATGTAGTATAAGACGCTTGGAGTCACCAAGTCGTTTTTCTTAAAAGTCTGAACCTGATAATAATTCAGATTCATCTTGAAAGAATTTTTTTATTTCCCACCGCTGAGAAAAAAAAGGCAATTATAGATTCTTGGCAAACATCTGTCCGATCATTAGGTAGAACAAAAACAAACTATTATCGATCAAAGGAGCTCATTTTGCAGCTCTTGTAGTGCGAGAAAAGTTTCTGCTCCCCTCATCATTGGTGATGGTTTGTATAGTCCTGCCAACTTAGAGTACCTTTAATTTAAATGGAAATGAGACACTGGTCGGTATAGATCGAGGATCAGGTGCCTGATCAGTGCTTGATCAGCCTCTCTCTCTCTCTCTCTCTCTCTCTCTCTCTCTCTCTCTCTCTCTGTGTGTGTGTGTGTGTGTGTGTGTAGACTCCAGTACTTCTTCTTATTTTCCTGAGTTTTTAGCCAGGCGACCCTCCTGGAGGACATTTTGGACACTTTGAGGGTTACAACTTGTTTTTACGGTCAAGTTAAGGTCAGGTTGTGGTTGGTTTAATTGATACACTGTATGGCTCTACGGCAAGGTCAGATGACATGTCATCTATTGCACAGAAGGTAAGGTTTGCACATAGGTTTTAAAAGAAGACATTTTTACTGCATGTTTGATACCAAATGTGAGTTCAATTAACTAACAGGGAGTGTAGGTAAGAGGAGACTCTGTATATCTATCAGAGTGTTGTTCACAAGCGCCTTAGTTTTAGGGTTTCTGCGTGTTAAATCTGTATCTATAAATCACGCGACTTTCAAATCGGAGCAACAACTGAGAAAGTCGGAGAAAATGTTGGCACACGAGTTGACGTCCTGTGGTGCTGCTGAAACGTGGCAGACGAAGGTAAACACTGGCTTGATGGTAACATGCGTCTTTGTGAAATATATTTCATGGCTGACACGATCTGTTTCCTTGACACTTCACGACCACAAACAGCTGTCAATGTGTTGTTTAAACGCTCCGAGCGATGAAATGCAAAACATCGCCCGTGTTGCTCCCACATTCTGAACACACCGACGCCACAAGAACGACTTGCGATCTCGGGGAGCGGCACGTGAATGCAGCATTAAACTGGCAGATTGTCGGGACGTACCTTCTTTTTGGGGGAACGTAAATCGTTCCATTTTAGGGTTAGGGTTTTATTTTTCTCTGGCCAAAACTGCAAAGCGTTGGCAGGTGTGTGGATGGGAATCTGGCCGTCTGTGCATCTGTGTGTGTGAAATGAAGAGTTATTGAGGTGACTGTATTTATTCCAATGAGCATCACTAACCGCTTTCATACCTCAGTGGCAATGTCACAGGTCGACTCCCATTCTCTCCTCTCCTCTCTCGCTATAACACCTAAACAAAGTTATCCTAAACCAGATTACCTCCCAGCGCAGGACATTCCTCCAACTGTCTTAAAGTTCAGCATCACCATATGCAGCTGTCTGTGACTTTTTTTTGGGGTGGGGGGGGGATTCAATGTTTTTTGTTTTTTTTTCCAGCAGAGTCGCCACGATTAACAGATTGCGGTACATCTGCTCACGAGAAACACTCCCCTTTCCTCCCAGGTAGAGATACGATAAACACAGATGGAGTTTTCCCGCCACGGGGAGCACCTGGAGAAAAACATGGTGGCTCTGAAGAGGAACATGATGAAAAACAAGTCGAGACGCGCAGACTGTCAACCTCGTGGCACCTCGGCACCGTGTCACCACGTAGGCGACAACAGCAAAGCTCCTCTTGGTTTGCCTTGACTTGTGCTTCAATGAATTATCAAGGTTCAGTTCTGGAACGTACTAGATCACATCTGAAAGACGGTCTCGACGGTAAAGACGGTAAAGTTGGATTTAAGATAAATGAATGCATTATCTATATTTTATATCGAACAAACTTGAAATGCATGAGTCAGTTACCAAATGCAAACAGGTCTGCAGCATAAACGAAAACATGTACTAATCAATAATCAGCGTGTCAAACTGATGAGAGTGTGTTGATTCTGCGGTCTAACCAGCGATCTGTCGCTATGTGAGCAGCATTTCTAAGAAAACATGACATTTCTGCAATTTAATTTCACTTTGAATAAAACACACTGCTGTGAGAATACATCAGCCTCCCTCTCCGGCTCCGTTTGACAGCAGCCACTTTAAATTCATCGATTGTTGATATTTGGTTTAGTTCAGCGGGGGGCCGCATAATACAAATGGAACCGAAAAAAAAGAAAAAAATGAAAATCACAAAAATAAACAAGTGTGCTGCTAATGTAACCGAACGACGGAGTGTGTTCGTCAGTCGTCCCTAAACTCCAGCCACCTCTACCTCCCTCAGTGAGTTTGTCGGTCGGATCAACAGAGGCGCTGTGCTGAGTCTCAGCGAGGCTTAAAGGGATGAATTCATCATCCAGCAGCACCAGCTGTAGACGCAAAACCATCAAAGGGACAGTTCACCCCGAAATGTACGAATATGTAGTTTCCATACCTCCATTGCGTTTTGTTCACCTAGATTGCTTCGGTGTGCGCTGCAGAGTTTTGTGAGGCGACCTCCTCCCCTACTAGCCATTTTTGGTTCCCAGAACGTTCTAGTTACGTAAGCCTTTGGTTCCAGTAACGTTCCCTGTACGTTCCCTTTGGTTAGGTTTTGGTTGCCACTTGGTTGCAGCGGAAAGTTTTTGTTACGTTCTCTAAACGTTAGCTGTTGGTTACATGTTTGGTTCCCTCAACGTTCCCCTAACGTTCCCCTAACCTTGTTGGTTACATGTTGGTTCCTTCAACGTTCCCCTAACGTTCCCTTAACCTTGTCGGTTACATGTTTGGTTCTCTCAACGTTCCCCTAACGTTCCCTTAACCTTGTCGGTTACATGTTTGGTTCTCTCAACGTTCCCCTAACCTTGTTGGTTACATGTTGGTTCCTTCTGCTGACTTGACACTCTCCCCGCTTCTCATTGTCTACCTCCTCGACTCCTTTCCTCGCCTCCTCTCCTCGCACCTGAGTCCCTCCCACGTGAGATGCGAGCGGAGGAGGCGAGGAAGAGACACGAGGAGAAAGGATTCGAGGCAGCAGGCATTTAACAAAATGAGACGTCCGTCCCTCGGAGCCGCGTGCTAAAAGGAACGTCAATTAAACGTGACGTGTGGCACGGCTGCATAATCTGTCCATTGTTTCTGTCGCAGTCTACCGCTGTGTTTTATGATCTCCGTCAGATGAGCATAACGGTCTTCACGTCAACGTATATATTTAATTTAATGCAACTCACAATGCTGCATAAATACTGTCAACACGAGGCGCTACACAAACAGGGAAGGGCAGGAAGTTTAATGGCACCTTGGATCATTTAGAATGAGGTTCACAACTTCTAAATAAAAAAGGAACACATCTGTAGAAACCTGCCTTCACCATGTAATAAATATTTCAGCTGTATGTCGCGCCTCTTTTGGTCGTAGGAGCCCCAAAAAGAAGAAAAAAACTTTTCAAGAACTGAGATTTGTGAGTTTGGCTTGATCCGTGAGTAGACGCGCGGCTCTTTTTGTACAGTGAGGATTATTTTGAGTAACCGGGTCGTGATTTCTGGAAAGAGACATTGCTGTTCAGTTTTTCAAATGTCTTTTTTTGGGGCACTTTGAGCAGACACAAGCCGCAGTGTCACGGCTCAACAGCTCGCCCCCCAACAGTCTCGATGAACAACTGGCACTACAGGTATCTCTGATTTTCTGACGAGCTGTCTCTTCAGCGGTTCATAAGTCATGTTTTGCCGCCGGATTAGAGCCGGAAGTTGCTCTTCAGAGCCTCCTCGAAATCAGACGTTCAATCACCACGCGCGGCACGAGAGGCGGCGAACTGTCATCTGAGACCCAGACGGAGAGACTGAAGGCCGGGCGCACTCGAAAAGACATACTTTGTGTTGTCCGACCACTTCAGGAGACAGAATTGTTTATAGCTGTTGCAAAGAGCCGCACTTGAAGGCAGGGTGAAGAGCCTGTCATCATCGTGAGGGGTGACGCGATAATAACTTGAGTGTGAGGATAAAGGCGGATATTTCCATGCAGCCTTCTCCGAGAAATTCAAGCGTTGTGCTCGTTTGTACACACAAGAATGAAAAAAGCCTGCCTACTATCTCTGTACATCCATATTGGAAAGTCGTGAGTGGGGGGTTCAGATGTTGTTCTAACATCCGACAAGCAGTTTTATTAGAAGTATACTGTATACTGCTAAGGATTATATTCAATATATGCCAATAGATACCACTAAATCCCCCTAAATGCTTCACACTGGACCTTTAAGGTGTCTGTATACAGTGTGTAGCATTTAGGGGGATTTAGTGGTATATATTGGCATATATTGAATATAATACTCATGATTAAGCTTTCAATTTCTTGTAAAGTCACACGAGGGATGCTGGGGACATGCCGTTAAAAAACAACTTGAAGAAATGTTAACCGACAAACGAGATGAAATTAATTCTGATGTGACATTTTTTCCCTGCCGTAATCATCGACTCTGACCTCATACAGTCCCCTCTTTACCTTGCCTATCACTTATGCTGAAGACCACTCAAAAAATGTCACAGCCATTATGTCCCCACCTCTTTCCAACACAAAGTTTCCAGAGGGAGTGAGTCCTCTTCCGACTGATATTAGCACCGTGTTTTTACTAGCTCAGAACATACCAAACATGGGCTTTTGCATTGTTAAAATCAGCGTGACCTTTCTGCAAAACTCACAATGTGTGCTTTGCCTGTCCGACACACGTGCTCTTCAGCTGCACCAGAGACCTGTCAGTGCTCCTGGGACACTCTTTAAATGTTAATAAAAATCTTAAGGCCTCTAAAACATGATATAAGAGTAAAAGTCGCTTCAAAAAACAGTCTCTAGCTTTCAGCTTTACTCAAATACCATCATCAGGATTAACACGATAAGTTCACAGTGGGCTGTCAGACAATCAGCGTTCTTTCAAACAGTTCATTTAACAGCCACATTTACATATCAAACATTGTGGACTGTTTCAAAGACGGACATTAAAAATAGAAATAATAGTAGGGGACAAGCTGAGGAGGGTATGGGGCGTAATTAGAATACCGTCCTCATGTAGCAGCTCTCTAACACAGCACAGTACGCTACATCTACATTCTGAGCGTGAGTGGGACAGATCCTCTCCATCCTGGTTATGTTCCAGTCTGGTTCCTTTGTCGCCCATGGAGTAAAACACATTTGAATCTATCCTACAGGTTTAGGCGCTAAAAGCATAAAATGTTATTTTTTACATTAGCCTAGTTACGGTGCATCTCCAGGCTACAGAGGAGGTAAATGGATGGGAGGTACTGTTGGCAGAGCTAAACAAATTCAATCAATAACAGCCATTGTGTCAGAGATGCCATGATCGATGTGTTATGCCACAGGGAGGCTATTTATTAGAGCAAACAATTAACTGTGAAGGTATTTTTCTGCAAAAAAGTTGAAGTGTTTTACATGCTAAGTGTTGGCTGCACACGTCGGTGGTCCTGCATGCAAACTGTACAAATACAGACATATAGATCTGCAGCTACGGTTCAGACACACTCTCCTCACACAGCACACCCAACACAACTGTACTGATTAGTCCTCTTTCTTTGGTCTATAAATAAGACTTCTCTGTCTGCACATGCCATTCTGTGGTAGCACCACGATGTGCAAGTGACTAACTGTGAATGAAGCACTTGATCTAATTTTGGATCGCGGCCCTGGTGAGGATGAAAATATCGAACCTGAAGCAGCGGCGGAGGAGGAAGTGATTCTGAAAATGATCCAGATTCTCAAGAATCAACAGATGAGGAGGCAATGCGATCGGTTTTAAAACAATTTTAAGGATGAATTAAAAGATCATTTTTCACACAAATACACCAAATAATTATTTATTCAACCTGCACTATTGTGGAGATTTGTAGCTTGTCCCTGTCTCCTGAGGTGAGAATTAGCTTTGATAGCATCCCTAGCGCTGAGGGAATGCATTTTCCATGATTTCTTTACATTTTGGACACAAAACCACAAACAGAAAATAACGGTGATTTGCAGTTCTAATCATCTTGTGCAACTCATGTCTGTTAATACTCCACCACTCTGACCATGCATGCACCCCATGTCCTCTGTGGAGAACAGCTGTAAAGCTTTTTACAAACTGAGAAATATAATGATACTAAACTTCTTTTTACAGTGGGAATAGAGTTGTTTTAAAACAATTCAGTTTACAGTCCTTTTCTTAAAGGGGCACTATGTAGCTTTGGAGGTTAAGCGAGGTAGTAATACAGCATAATTAGAGGAAAGTTACTTGCTAGATTTGAAGAAAAAGGATCAAATGATATTTAGTTCGAACCAAAATTACAGACCTATCTTAAAATCAAGCACGAGTTTGGCACTGAACCGTACGTCACAGCAAGTATCCAGGAGTCAGAGGCCTTTGGTTGCACAGCTGATAACAGGAATCTTTCCTCTGGCCCTAAAAAGTTGGCAGATTTAGAAATATCCAGGAGGACAACAGGTCATGTGAATAATATGAATAAGAAAAGTTTAGAAGGAATCACATTTTCTTCAGTATTGACCTTATTATGATGGGTGAAGAATTCCTACACTGAATGAAATGTCTGTACAACATGTAGAAATGTTGTGGTGGCGGGCGATTACAGAGGAATTGAATGGTTGTCAAGATGGTTTACTTGTTCAGTGCTATTAGGAGTCTATATGTTGCTGCTCTGGTCTCTGGTCTGTTTGGTGTCTTGTAAGCCTGTTCGGGCTGAGCACATTATTTGTGCATGACACAATATTAAAATTAATCAAGTCAATCGTACAAACACAGAAATATTTATTTTTACAGCTGTTCTCAGAGGAAAATAAAGTCCCCAGAACACTGTTTGAGGCTGGAAAGGTGGCAGGGTCCGCCACATATAAACAAAGTGAAACAGTATGAAATTGTGTTGTCCTTTAAGGTCAGTTTGTTTATTCAGTCATGAAGTTTGTTTATTTAGTTTGTTTCGGCATAAAAAGTAATCCTTTAACAAATATCTTTCTCTTCTGATTACAATGTCTTCCCCAAAACTACAGAGTGCTCCTTTAACAGTTATGAAATAAAGAACACATGGTTTGAATAGCCATGTTGAACACATAGGGGAAGACATGAATATGACAAAGCAATCTCTTTAAGTGCTCACATTTGAACATGTGGGCACACTCCAGCTGCTGAAGAAGGTCACGTGATGTCATCACCACAGGGACCCGGTGTCGTTTCCAAGGTCAAGAATGAACTCTTTCAATAACAAGTAAAGTTTATACGCATGTGGACCACATGTTCTGACCTTACTGGTAATAAGTCATTGGTATGATCCAATCAATAATCATTACAGGGGGTATTGATGAGCCTCGCGCAGATAGACAGATCGCATGTTTTCCGTCCTCGGGGACCGGACGGGTTAAACCACATCTGCTCAGTAAACAGATGAGCGCTCAGCCCATCGGCGGACATCATAATCACAGGGTGGCTTTTATCTCTCACCCCGCACCACGTGTCATGTGCTGCGGTTCCCCACGGGGGACCCACGGCGGTGCGGAGGTCGATCCACCGGCTCTCTGTCCCCTCCCACCGGCGTCCCCTGGCTGCCGCCGTGCGCCGCGCGCGGCCACACCTGCATTAAACGGGGAAAGTCCGTCCGGCGGAGAGGCAGAGCGACCGAGCGGAGGCAGGAAGAGGAGCACCTTCAGCCTGCCGCTGCCATCGCATGACTCCGGATCCCGGACTCCTTTTTAGCCGAAAACGAAATGAAGGCGTGCGGCGGTCCGTGTCGAGACTTTTCAGCCGCGGACACAGTCTGCTGATCGGGATTAAAAGGCGGAATAGATCAGCACGATCGGAGCAGAAGAGACCGAGAGAGAGAGTGAGAGAGAGAGAGAGAGAGCAGCTGAGCGCACAGGTAAGACTCCATGCTGCTGATACACACACACACACACACACACGCACACACACGGGAACAATCCGCTCCCTTATAACTTTTTTTTAAATCAAACATTTTTTAAAATCTTATTTTCTTTTAAACAAGCTCTTTTTGTTTTCTTTATTTTTTATTTTGAACTTTTTGTGCGTAATTTTCAGGCGCTAAATGATCCGTTTTTTCGGTTATTCCCCAGTGAAAACAACAATAATGAACACATTTTGAATAATACCAAATGTAAAAACAGTTAACAGCCTGTTATCGGTGAATTGTAAGAGAATCATCTGTGAATTCATGTAATCTATAACCAGGTGTTATTAAATTGCTGAATTGCTGTTATAGCTACAAAATGATTTTATCTCTATTAAAAGCTGCTGTGGCAGAATGTATGTTAATGTTTTCATTTTCTGCTGCCAAGCATGTGTTTTTCTCTCAGGTCCTTTGGTTGTGTATCCCTGTTTTTCTCCTTACCTTTTCTGTCAGAGCCATGTCTAACCCAATCTCAACTCTCATGACCTTTGTGGCTTCCAAAGTTTTGAGATGAAAAGCAACCTCCAGTTATTTTTAAGGACTTCCCTGAAGGCTCAATTACGACAGATGTTGACAGAATGTGCAAACACAAAAGCCGCAGTTTGTTCACTCGCTGCCCAGCGTTCTTCTTGCCTTCTGTTTCCCTCCAGCAGCTGAACATTAAATCATTTTTCCTGAGTATCAGATAAGCAGGCGAGCCCGTGGATTCGGAATCACCTCCGAACACATACATCCTCAATGTAGTTTGACTTCTAAGACTTATTTATGAATAACGGGGATCTTGTTTTTGTGCTTCTCCCACTTCAACATAATGTTCTGGACTTTCCTCACAGGGAATTTAGATGCCATTAAAAACAAGGAAGTAAGACATGTTGACATTGAGTCACACCCTAACCTTTGCACCAGCGGGATGACGGTTAACAAGCGCGCATAATCTGCCCTGTAGATCATCAATACTCAGGGCTGCCCTCGTACACTGTGAGGTCAGTTTTGCTGCATTGTGGAAAATTCATAAACCGCCAGGCGAGCGGAAGTGTTGTCTGTATTGGAACGGATCAATACGCTGTCCACGCATGACCTCCCCTGTGCCACTTTGTTCGTATGGATCCGTTGTAACTAATCTGAAGACCACAGTCGAACGGTGGCCGGTCGTCCGAAGCGCAGAGGGGCTACGCGCTGTCGCTCTCACCACAACAAATAGATCTTTTAAGATGACGTTCCGACTCTTAAAAACAGGTCAGGCTGAAAACAACATGTGATAGAACTCATTAGGACGGAGCCTGAAGTCAACGCCGAGCGCCGGATGAAAGAGCAGCAGGGGGAAAACAAAGTGAACGGGGGTCTGTAGGTGACCGTGCAAAGTGGAGTTATATGAGAGCCCTGTACAGGTGAGGTGTGTGTGGGTGTGTGTGTGTGTGTGTGACATGGATGCCTGACAAAGGGTGGAACAGAGAGTTGTCCAGAATCTTAAATATCCCCGAGAGGCATTTTGTTTCACAGTCAGCAGATACACAGAGTCAGGCATGTAGTGTGTCATTGACAGCAGCTGGACCGACTGTTCGCTTCTGTCCCCGAGCATAAAATGCGTCAACCTACGGCCGAAGCATAATCAATTCAGTTCGACGTTTGATGGAGAGTTGGTGAAAGATTTCGTAGACATTTTTTTGTGTTAAAGAAAGTCGCTCTCACCTCTGCCCCTTCCTGGAAGAATGACTCCCGTCCCATCCCGTTCCTGTGTTGTGTTTCCATGGCTGCGACCAAACAGGCAACCAGCCACCGGAGTCAGACAGGAGAGCATCGAAAATTCATTTTAACAAGACGACAGAATGAGTAGGACTGTGTTCAAAACAAAGAAAATAACGTTGAACTGCATATTCACTGAATACAAACTGGCCTCGGCCATCACTCCCACTAACTTTGTTCCTATCCTGTAGTCATGTGATGAATGGTGAAATTGTTTCTCATCCCTCGGGAACCTCAGAGACTCTCACCTCTGTCGCCTACCTGTCTCCAAATGCTAAACTTCTCAGGGTCTACAGCCATGATAGCAGCTTTGTGCGGCCGTACTGTGCTGAATGCTAACATGAGTAGGCTAGCATGTTCACAGTGACAGTACCATGCTGATGTTTTGCAGGTTGTTTTAAAATCTGAGTTTAGCTTCTGAGAGAGCTAACGTTTGCTAATTAGCACCAAACACAAGGAACGCACAATATGGAATTTTTTTCAGCAGACACGGACAACCTGCTTCTCATCACTGATACTTTTACATTTTTCAATTTCAAAAGAAAGTTCCTTCCTGATGTTTCTGCACACCAGAGGGTTTCCCACAGCTCTAATTAAAATGTGTAGAATGTCTCTCTTCTCCCTGAGCTCCTGTGGAACATGTGTTGTATATGTATATCTTGTCTTCTTCTTTGTGTTTATTGTTATTATATACACAACTTTAAAGGTGTGTGGATGCTCTACTTGTTTAGTCAATGAAAGCATTCGGCTTCAGATTATCAGCTCTATTGAATTTCATCATGGGCCGTTAAATGTCCTGGTATTAGGCTGATATATATCCTGCATCCCTGCTACACTCAGTGTATAGCTGAGGCTGACTTGAAAGTCATTATTTCTGCACTTATTTGGCCGGTCTACTTCTTAGCCAGGACCAGTTGACAGGCGACCAGGGAGTTACGGGTCTATAGGCCAAGCAACAGTCCGGTACATTACCTCCTTTAAATAGCAGTTTAGGTCCAGAAAAAGGTGTGTGGGAATTTTGGAGGATTTATCGTCAGGAAGGAAATGGAATATATTCATGATTATGTTTTTACTGTCGTATAATCCCAACAACTAAGAGTTTTTATGATTTTGTTACCTTAAAATTAGCCTGTTAAATCTACAGAGGAAGTGGGTCAGACCAAAAACCAAACAGTGGCCACTGCAGGGGAGGGTGAGGCGAGGAGTAGTCAGCTGTACGCAGTGGTTCTTTAAACAAATGAGATGCAACATGTAAATTGGTGAACTATAGAGGGGCTGGCAGGCAGATACCTTTGGACAGTGACAAGCGAGCTGTTTCCTCCCCGTTTGTGCTAAGCTAAGCTTATCAGCTGCTGGTTCCAGCTTTAAGCTTTGGTGTACAGTTACAAGAGTGGTATCAATCAATCAATCAATCAATCAATCAATCAATCAATCAATCAATCAATCAATCAATCAATCAATCAATCAATCAATCAATCAATCAATCAATCAATCAATCAGTAACAAGTGGGAAACATGTTTCTTCCAAATTTCATTTGGAATCCATTCGATAGTTGCTGCTATATTTCACCTAAAACCACAAATGTCGACTTCACGGTGGCCCAAGAAAAAAGTCAGTTCTCAAGGGAACATGAATGTCTGTACAAAACTTCATGGCGACCTGTGAGGCTAAAAATAACCAAAACCACCACTTTTTTCAGCCTAGAAGATAAGGTGCTGCTGCAGCATAGAGACATCATTTCAGGTAGTCAACAGGATAAGATAGACGGCCTGACGTCGAGCCAGCCTTCTCATTCATTACAATCATTATCACCAGACAGCCCATATCAAATTAGAATATGCGGAATATCACCTCTGAACCCACAAGAGGGAAAGGGGGGAGGGTTAAAAAAAACAAAGACTGGAGGAAAAAAAAGAAAAGGGAGCCTCTTTCCCGTCGTCAGCAGGAGTGAAGCAGAAGGGGACCAGCATGTTAATTGGTGATTTGATTAGCGTTTTAATATTGCAGCTGTGCGCGACAGAGGAAAGCAGCCGGCTGTTTTTCCAGAGGTTTTTTTTCTTTTTGAATCAACAGTCACTTCATCGGCGCAGGGACCGACTCAGCTTAGTCACTACGCACGTCATTCAGTTAATTTCCTCCTGCTCACAAAAACATTGTTTTTTCGGTCTTGTTTGATAATGGAGACTTTTTGACGGATGCCGAAATATTCGAGACAGTTTGAGTCGGGCCCAGCGTTTAAGAGACCCATTTGGCTGCTGCCATTGCAAAGGGACTGAATAGGGTCCACAGCCTGCGCTAAACTGAACTAGATTGGGCCGGGCCACATTTTTGTCAACAGCCGCGCGAGAGGAGGAAGCTAATTTAAAAAGAAGGAAATGCCATATGCCATATTCGATAACAGATGGAAATTGTGCATTTTCGCGAATCATATTTTGATTATCCGGGCCTATATTGTTACTGTGTGTTTGTGTTGAGGGCTGACAATGCTGAGGAATTTTTACTGAGCTTGATGAATAGCTGGATTCCTAATGCTCGGAACGATGGGGGAGCAGATACAGGAGGGAACGAGGGGGTAATGACACCACGGTCTCGCTGAGAAAACGGTGTAAACACCTCCGCACGAGAGCAGGTGCAGCACATTGTGTGTGTGTGTGTGTGTGCATGCATTATGGCACAGGGGCTTTGAGTCAGACAGCATTACCTGGAGCCAGAGGGGGATCTGTGGCAAAGACAAGTAATCCCCCCCCTCCCACCCCATACGCGCATCCGTCTCTCCGACACCAAAAAACGCCAGCGCAGACAGCAGACGGGGGAGATAAGAAGTTAGCCAGATAAAGGAGCCCTGGTGGTGAGACAGATGAGGAGAGAAGCGAGGTATCGAACAAAGTAAGGAAGGTGTGGGAGGCTGGGGAGATAAGGAGGGAGAACAGATGGGGATGTGTGTGTGTGTGTGTGTGTCTGTGTGTGCATTTGTATGTGGATAAGGTGTCAGGGGGGCAGGTCTTGGCTGGTCGCGGCGGTCGGCGCGACGCTGTGCCATAAGCTGAGAAATGAGCTCGCTCAGAAGGGGTGGAATTAAACCAGGAGCCAGAGAGGAAGAGGGAGGGTTGAAACAGGGATCGACCAATGGGGCTTCTTCAGGGCCAGCACAGGTTATTAGCAATCAAGGAGACATTTGGAGCTGAAATACATTCTTGTCAAAATTTAGAATAACCAGTGATGGAATGTAACTCACTACAGTTTCCTCAAGTACACTTTGGAGGTACTTTACTTGAGTGCTTTAACTTCCTGCTACTTTAAACGTCCACTCCTCTACTGTATTTCATGACTTTAGTTATTAGTTACTTTGCAGATGCAGATTATTAAGAGTTGTTAGACCGTTACTTGTGGTGTGTAACCAGTCAGATAGTGTCGTGGGCGGGACACTGAGTGAGACCACGGCGTGTTGACTACAGACAGAGAGAGGATGCTGCATCCGAGCCAAAGCATTGCATTTTTAAAATAAATGTATTGTGTTGGCAATTAGATGCAAAAAAAAAAAAAATGCAGAATGTTTGCCTTAAGTATTGAAGCATGCTACTAAGTACAGCCGAGGCTCAGGGAATGTCATGTGTTTAGATTTGGTCGTAAACCAAAGTAGGCGTAACTTAATGATGGAGCTTAATGAAGAAGTCAGAGGATCCCCAAAGTGATTATAATTCATCCTGAGGGGAACATGGATGTCCACATTTCTTGGCAATCATCCCACAACTGTCCAAACAGAAACCATGAACTGTATGGATAGATACAGACAGATGGACAACGCCTCTCCAGTTCCTGTCGCTGTATGAAACTGAAGCCAAATGCATCTATACATTTATGACATAACTAGATAGTGAACTCAAAGTTGGTGCCTATTCACTCCAATCAGAAGCTTCTAGCTTCCAGGTCTACTTCCTGCTCATGCAGCCCACTGAACACACATGGCAGACTTTATCCAGCTGGCCCTGCCCGCGAGTTCTAGCTTGGCACATAGACTTTCCATTGAGAGATGTCATCAAATTTTTAAATCGCTTTCTTTGGCTCAAGGAAAGGTTTACAAATATGAAACCTCCGTGGATCAAACATTGATGATAGAGTAATAATTGACCCTGTCCTGTCAACAGTTTCACAGACCTCTCTTTTATGATGGTGGTCTATTTTTAGCCGCAATATTGCGAGTGACCACTGTGGAAAATTGAAAACAAGGCTGATAGCCAGGTCTTAATAGTGGATTCACGCCAGCATATTCCAGATATGAACGCTGCCATCTTGTGCAGGTGAAGTCATTTGGAGCCCGAGTCTGCACAGTAGTGATCACTCATTGGAGCCACAGTGTTAAACCACTGAGGCGCCCGACTCACTCTTGAGCAGGGGTTAGCTGTCAATCATGATTATCAGAAAAAGGACTAACGCACCCTCAATCAAACAATCAGCACACATGGTCACTCGTATTGCTGTTTTCATACGGTCTTGCTTTATTTGACTCTTATTTTTGCTTCATTTTACACTTTATTGTCTTTGCACAACAACGATACACCCTTGTTGCCTTTACATTCAGTAATCATATTCGTGTCTCTTGTACATACATGCATAGATAGTATATACACATGCACCTTATCCCTGCTGTCCTATATTATTGATTCTGTATACTCTGTTTTTCTTCTTCTTCTTTTTCTTCTTCTTCTTATTATATCATGTCTATAGTGGAGTCTCCTAGCAAAAGTGTACTTATACAACCGGAATGACAATAAACATCTTGAGTCTTGAATTTGACATATGTCAGCATGATAAGAACAACCTGAAGTGACAGAAACAGTCTTTTGGAAAAACTCCACGCGTACTTTTGTTTAGTTTCGTGTCTGGCCCACGTCCCATCCGACGTGGAGGGGGCGGTGTTTATGACCTACATTTCAGCCACCAAAGAGCTTCACTTTTGGGGAGCTGTCACGTCGCCCGCCTTTATTAAAAGTCAGCGCTCAACAGTTGAAAAGAGACTTCACCCGAGACCAAAGCGGTGACCATCAAGTGATGCCTTTTGTAAAGTCCTGCCACCATCATGTCTAAAGATGAAATCATCTGCTTGTGACGTTACTGACAATGGCTGCTAAAAGATTTAAAGGATTCCACTCGAGGGGCACATCTGTGTATCCCCCTCCCTTCCTAAAGTTTAAATGGCTCTTATTTTGACTGAGCTCGTAATTCAAATGATGCGATGACAGACAATAGTCATACATTAGTCTGTGGAGATGAGGCGTGTTTGAGATTTGAACAGAGCGGTGATGTTGCAGCTGGAGGGATCGAGGTTAACCCTGCCACAGCGAGCCATAGGGATGACTTTACAGTACAGTATGTAAAGGCCTTTCTTCCTCTCTTCCTGTCTTAGGTTTTCCCTTGTGATCCCTGACAGAGCGAGGACAGTGACACTGACTCGGCCATTGTCTCCCCACTGTTTCCTGACAGAGCGAGGCTCCCTGGGTGTCTCTGCTGTCCATTGTGATTGCGGAGAAGAAAGAAAGATCCAGCTTGTCTGCATAAAGACCTATTCAGCATCATTCCTCTTTGCCAGCCGCACTTGCAACCCCGCGAACGGCAAATGAAGTCTCAGCACTATCCCTAGCTGGGAGCCCGTCCCTCCATCCCCCAGCCCCCTCTCCTCTAACCCCCCCAATCCCTCTCCCACTCTCCCCAGCCCCGGCTTCAGCCTCAGCCCTCTGCCCCATTCGGAGTCCCAGATGACAGCTTCGAAACATCCGTTACCCTCCCACTCCACACGAGCCTCCTTTCCTCTCTCTCCAGCCCCCGTGGCGCTTGGCACCAATGCCCATCACATAGACAGATGGAGCCAACCCTGACCCCTCTCCTCGCCCGTGGGGACGCCAAGAGAATCAACGCCTGACTAGAGGAGGGGGGTGGGTGTGTATGTGTCAGTGTGTGTGTGTGTGTGTGTGTGTGGGGGAGACAGGAAGGAGAGCGTAGGAGAGTATTGCTTTGTCACCACGGCAACACATCGCCTTGTCTCCCGTGGACTCCCCTTCAGACCAGCCCAAGGCCCTCGGATAAAAACGCACACAGCAGGAAATTCAGCAGCAGGACCTCGAGGACCTTTTTTTCCCCCACAAAATTGTGCCTGACATATTTTTTCGCTCCGGTTACTTGGCAGAGATATCTCTCGTTCCGTGTGAGAAGATGCGAGCGCTGATAAGGTTCTGAATAAAGGAAACATCAGGTTCGAAGGAAACAGGAAACCACAGCAAGACTGATTTTGAAGGGAGGATTCTCGGTCTAAAGTTTTCTGAACACCGCAAAAAAGTTTCATTCTGGGCCTCACGCTTCCTCTTCCCCCTGGCCCTCTGTGATCTAAATGACAGTAAGAAGAACTGCAATCGCCTCGCAAATATATTGACATTTTTACTTGCAAATCAATACTCGGGAGGGATTTTTTTTTTCTACAGCAGGAAAGCCACTTTTTTTCTTTCTGCTTTCCAAATCTGAAGAAAGCAGAAGAAGCTTTTTTCCTGACAGCAAAACGGAAATACATGCGGGACTTCCTTGGGCGCACATCTATGCCTTTAGCTAAGCTGTAACGTCCTGCATTACCTCCGCTAACCGCTCCAGCATCCACCTCGTGTCAAGGGCATTTACAGTTTAAATCTTCTGACTGAGAATCCCACCAAGACACAAGATTCCGGCGACCCCATTTTTGCTGGATGCTGTTGCCGTCTTCTAACCCCCCTCTGCTGACCGCCGTTCTTGATTAGCGTAGACTGTGAGACGACCAATTTTAAGAGAGCCACGAATCAACAATAAAATGAGACACTAATGGCTGGTGAAATGAATTCAGCGGGCTGACATAACAGAGGGGGGGAATACCGGAGTCCCAAAGCTACCCAGGTAATTGGAGTGCAGTATAGTGTTTTTTACTCCAAAGCCCAGCTCCTCTGGTGACCTTGCAGGCTGAAAACTAAAAGGAGGCACACGCAGAAAGAGGAAACGAGAGAAAATGATACCCGGTGTCCACGATTTATGACGGTATCATGATGTTTCCGTCATTTCTCTGGTGCATTTGCATTACACAGACTGTTTAGGCGGTGAGCGTCGGCCTCAGCCTTCAGTCACTTTAGATTGGACTGCAGGGCTGAGCGGCCGGGACGTTTTTATTATTCCCGTCACTTAAAAGAAACCCATTTAGGATTATCTTCAGATACGGCGTCCGTTTCAAATAAATTGTGATAATGATCGCGGGTGCCGCTTTCTATAGCCTCCGTGAGATACTTCAGACAGAGGAATTCGCTGATATGGCGTCTGTTTGTGATGGCTAAGTTACTGTCAGATTCAATCATGAATCCAAAACTCCCTATTTGGGCCAAATGAAGGTACAAAGTGGATCATCAATACCGCTTTTCAACACATTCATTGTTTTTACAGGTACAGTAGCACGTCAGCGGATATATGTCAGCGCACATTTTATGAATATATGCAAAGAACATTGTGGGAGTTGTGTTAAAATTCACAGCTGAGGTGTGAATTTTCAATATTCATTGGCAGACCTGATTTGCAAGAGGTTTTCGGTGCACAGGTGTAGAAGAACAAAATGTTTTTATTCTTGACCAACGACGCCCTTAGAATGTGACACAACAACAATTGTGAGAGTCTAGTGCATGTTGCACTCGGCGAGGTGGGTCTGACAAAATCTTGGTTGTCAGACTGTATGATGTCAGCTGTCAGATTGCGCGATGAACTATGAGTCATGGAGATATCATGGACTGTATACATTATCAACAGAGCTTTCTGGTCTGAAAATTAAAGCCAATGCTTAAATGTTTCTGATGACATGCAGGGGGGCGACTCCACTGGTTTCAAAAAAGAAGTCTGATCGGTATGGAAGCTTATGAGAAAATGACCCTTCTTCTCACTTGACCTATTACATCAGTTAACAGTTTCCTAATGAGTCTATGGTCTCAAACTCCAGTTTCTGGTCTCCTTTAATGCAGCATGATGTTCGTTTTGTAAACTGTGGTCCCAGTTATAGTTCAATCAGGAGAGACTAGTGAATGAAGTAAGGAAAATGTTTATTACAGGAGAGGATATGTCATAATGAGTCTTCAGAAAGTCTTGATTCAAGGGCGTGTGCCCTGAGCAGCAGCAAGGAGAATCCCCCCATGGAGCCCAGGCACTGTGGTGGTGGTGGTGGATGACTCTTCTGAGACAAATGGGCTGATGAAGCTGGTGAATCTGCGAAGACTAGGCAGCGATGGGGAGGCGGAGGGCGCGTGATAAACAGCAGCATGAATCCACTCGTGGCTGGAGACGATCGTATTTAAAAAGACAGCAGCAAGATGATAGGCTAACAGGGAAGGTGTGTGGCAGTAATATTGGATGGATGTGGCCGGCTGATGTGAGCAGCTGATCTGAATTGACGGCCCCGGATGATGATGAGTGTCATGAGTGAGAGGAGTGAATGAAAGGACGGTTTGGGAAATAAACCAAGGACTGAGCACGCGAAACCAAAACTCCACACGAGGTTTTTATTTTTGTCTATCAACTATTGTCTTTGTGCTCGTGTTTATTGCTCCTTGGTTGTTTTGTAGAAGTCACACTGCGAGTGCCTGAAGGCCCATTCACCCAGGACTAGTAATCCCAGGGGACGTCATGTGATTTTATGATTATTATTATCACACGACCTTTGTGTAGAAATATTGCAGGTAATACGAGGTGGAACTGTACAAATTACAGACATGGCTGAGGATTAAGATCGCAGGCGTCCTCCACATTTATCACAAATTACTGGATGTCCCCCAGGTGACACTAGTCCTGCGCGAATAAGGCTTAAGTTGGGAAGATTTCACCAGGTCGCTCTCACGATTGCCAACCCGTGACGATGCGGTGTAAACACGCCCCCAGCGACCGTACTTCCAGATTGCCAGAATGCTGTGGTCCTCGGAAAAAACTGACTCGAGTGAAGTTGAGTAAATTGTTTGTGTCTCTCTGTGCCTGTTGTCTTTTTTTACGACTTAAAAGGAGGCCAGTGGAGAGTGAAGCAGTGAGTCAGTGCTTTTGTAAAGATATTTATGAGGCCAATATGACACGGCTGATATGACAGAGTCTAGAGGTCACACGAGTGATAAAAGAGGAGAGGCAGCCGTGGTCCAGCACTCCTCCGTGAGGATGTGCCTGTGGGGATCAGAGTGCGAGGGACACAACACAGAGAGAGAGATATACTCGTGTCGTTAAGGCTTCGATTTCATCTTATGATCTCTGTTGCGTGCCATCGCCTCCCGCTCGATCACCCCGTTTGTGTCCCCGCTTCGCTGTACTGTGAGCCGCTGTATCTAATGAAACGGAAAATAAGCTTTCATGAGCGTGCACTGTGTAATGGACGGGGATGTTTCCAAAATCTAAATAAGACAAAGAGGTGGATGGTGGTGGAGGACCGCGTATATTGTTTTTGTCACCTTTTACACCCTTTGGCGCCTCGACTGCGGACGCAGAAAACACACACAGACGCGCGCCTCAATTACTGTGCTATTTCTGCGCGCTACCTGTCAGCGACGCCGAGCCCAAACCATCTGGGATTAATTAGTGACTTCACAAACACACACGCCCCCACACACACACACACACGCACATACAGTACGTACTGTACGCACCTTCATCTCTGTCTCTCTGTGTGAAACACACACGACGATCACAGATGAATAAACACACATGCCAACACATGTTTCATATCTTCACCCACTTATTTACCCTTGTTTACTCCTGCGTAACAAGCACGCACACACATATACACACACACATATGCACACACACACAATCTCCCGTCAGATACAGGATGTGAAAAGCTTCCAGAACAGCATGCTGCCAATAAACACCCCTCCTTCTCTGCTGTAATTACCTCACCCTTCACTTCACACCTTTGCGTATGCGCCTCATACCTCCGCGTGTCACCGCTCCGCCTCAGCACAAGGCGATGCCCGTCCGCATTAATGGGAAATGTGATCCTGCATGTAGCCTATAGTCTTTTCTAAACAGGCGGGAAGAAATGCTATCGAAATTTGGTTCCGCCGCTGCACACAAACCGGTTTCTAGAGGTGTCAGAGGTTTTTAATAAAAGAAATGAACGATAGCTCGTGTTCTGCGTGTTCGGATTGACATTTGTTTTGTTTTAAATTTTGTTTTGTTAGCAGAATCTACGGCTGGCGAGGACAAGCCCTAACTCCTGTCAGCCTGTGTCGGGGGCGCGTGGGCTTGTGCCGCGCACTGATGGCTTTGATGGAAATAAAGCCGCTGACAGGTTTTAAAAGACAAGCTGTCGACAGTCGTAACCTTGGATGTTTGTTTCTGTGTGTGTGTGTGTGCGTGCGTGTGTGCTGTACATGTTTACATGACTGTGTTATGAGGCTGTGATGAGGTTACTACAGAGAGGTTAAACATGCTGAGGTAAGGGAAAGAATGAAGGAGGAGAGGAGGGGAACGGAGCAGGATATGTATCAAAAAGATTTGCAAGTATATTAAGATTATTTATCACCTGATGAGGTAAAACATGTACAACAACACGGTATAGACACACACGAGACGGTTAATTAGACTTGAAGTATTGGAGAGTTCAAACGAGAAGGATTCGTTCAGTGAGCTCGTGTGGGTGTGTGTTTGGGAGGATGCGAGAGAGAAAATTTACATTTCTGCATTAGCCCTTTGATTGTGTGTGTGTGTGTGTGTGTGTGTGTATGTTTGTGTATGGCCATTGTTTATTCTATCGGCAGCCGATGCTTGTTTTATCCAGCCACCTCGGTAGTGGCAACTCATTAGCATAGTGATAATGAGAGAAAGAAAAGGTTGCCAGTGTCAGCACACCAAGTTTTTCACACAGTCAAAACAGCAAGTTTGGATGTTCAGAGAAACTGTGTGTGTGTGTGCGTGCACGTACGTGTGCACGCACATCTTTGATCTGATGGATTTTTATCCACCAGGCGCTGCAAAAATACAAAATCTTAAAGAGGAACTTGACACCAAGCTGCGTAGTTCTGCTTCACTGACCTGTCTTTGTTCAGAGAGCCTTGAATGGTCAGAACAAAGAGGGTTTGAGCTCCGAATTTCAGTTCTCACGTAAAGCCAGTGTCTGTGTAACTTGATGTAACTGAGCCCAGCTAGACAGCACCGACACTGGTTCGTCAAAGAACTCCTGACTTTGCATTGTGCCTTAAGGAGGGATGGGCAGGAAGCCTGCATCTTTCTCTGTGATGTCATTTCCTGTCTCTTTTAGTCATCGCTACACCATCACCCTGGTTCCCTCGAAGAAAAAAAGCCTCTGAGATTTTTGAATTGGATTTTGGAATACTGCTGAAATTGAGCTCTGTGGCAAACACAAGTTTATGATACTGACAGGTTTTGTTCAGCAAGATAATCTTCACTGATGAGCACCCCTTTTGTGATTTTGAAGCATAAATTAAGCCACTAGAAGTAAAAAGCTCATGTTAGGCTACAAACACACTGCATACAAACCTCACCACCACTGAGCGTCAGTTACCATACATGTTTTCTATAAATTGATCAATCTAAAAGGTACAAAGTTAGAGATAGAATAGTTTGTACCTAAAGTTGGCCTGTAAAGATGGATTAGCAAGTAGATGAGTCTCCGTGTTCGGGTTTAATGTCCGTGTCAACCTCTTTAGTCTCATTTAGGCACCAGTTAAGAAAACTGGTGTTTTTAAAACACGTAAGCACTTTATAATTGAGTTGTGGGACATTTAATGGTCTAATTAGTTAAAATTTTATGTCTGTCGTAAGTCATAAATATCTCAAGCCTGTGGTAACCTCAGACTTTATTTCGGGCATTTCACCGAAAACGTATTCAATAAACCCATTGATGCCATTTCCATCCTTGGAAAAACAAATTGCGGACTCGTGACTCATACAGAAAGCCTGCCAAAGTCTCCCCAGCACACTATAAAAGATCAACGAGTTAATTTAGCACAGCTAGCTAGCTACCTTGTTTGCCAAATGCACTATTTATATCATGTGAATAATTTAGCATCTTTTAATGCCTTACATCCTCTTGTTACCTTTCTGAGTAGCATTTAAATAAGTCACACCACCAGCATGCTCACAGATGGGACATATTAACATGAATTTGCTAAATTTGTGCAGAGTTCCGAACTAAACAGCCAACTTAAATCTGGACGTACAACTTAAGAATGAAGGACACAACTATCAGAGGCTGGTAGTGTAGCTGAGCTGGGCTACACTGTACAAACCCTGTTACACCTACCTTATATCTGTCTGTCTTTTCTTCCAGGCTAGAACTTCTGTGGATGTTTGGACTCTGTGCTTCGGATGTTGAAGCTATAAGGCGGATCTAGTTTTGGGACCAAGAAAAAGACCAAAAAGACCAAGACATCATCAGTTTAGAACACGAGAAAGGTGGAAAACTACAATAAACTGAGCTCAGTCAAGTACATTTGGTGAATTACATCCGTTTCTTTTGCATCATTGCCACCAGCTCATTGCTGGTCCTGACACTCTCACGGTAACTGTTGGTGAGTGAGGTAAGGACGCAAAGGATTATCACGTGGATTCTGTCTTCTCTGTGGTGGTGGCGACCTTATTCCCAAGGGTGGCAGTGGTATCAGGATGCCCGAACTGGACAACTTTGCCCCCCTGGGGGCTCCCAGAGGCTCTGAGCCTGCCCTGAACAGTCCAGCAGACCCGCTTCGGATCCAGCACAGCATCCTGGAGGAGCAGGTGGAGCTGTGGTGGTTCAGAGATCCTGGGAAGTCTCTGCTCTGCTACTCCGTGGCTGTTCTTCTGATCCTGGGATGCGGGCTTGGCGGCGTCGGCCTTCTGTCCACCACCACCAGCGTCTCCAGCGAATGGCGGCTGGGTGTAGGCACGGCCCTCTGCCTGCTGGCCCTGGGAGTCCTGCTCAAGCAACTGCTCAGCTCGGCCGTGCAGGACATGAATTGCATTCGAAGCCGGCAGCGGATCAACATGCTCAAAAGCGGCGGTTTATCGGACCTCCTTGTGGTTTTGATTACTGGGTTGTCACTGTTGATCTGTGGAGGGGTCCTTCTACATCTGGCACTGGTTAACCACATGCCCAAGCCCGGTCAAGCCCTGAATGACATGTACATCTCTGGAGTGGTCTTGCTGGCTGGAGGGGGGGCAGCCGTTGTGGGCGTTGGGATATACTCTTTTGTTGTGCTCCTGCTTGAAAGGACACGGCACGGACGAAGGCTGGTGGACCGGGTTTTGAATATCTTCACTGTGTCCGGACACATGAACCGCCAGGGTCGCAGAGAGACTACCTCCAGTCTGGCTAATCTCATATGAGACGTCAGACTCACTAACATGTAGCCTCAACTAAATTAGAGTGGGCTTTATACCCAAATATTACAAGAAATCTGATTACACAGGATTCATCCCTCCCATGCTTCTGTCGCCAGCTGATTAAACTATATGCGGTAAAATGAGTCGGATTTGTAATATCTGCTTGGTGAAGATGTTAGCAATAAGCAATCAAATCTCAGACACAGATTTCTATTCCTTGTGACCAGGCGCAGATTGCTCTGGCGTATCATTTACAGTACAAATGAGTGGTATTTGAAAGCTTAAATCAGCATTGAATTAATGCTCTGTAACTTTTACTCCATTCACACAGGACAGATGCCAAAACGCTGGTGCCTGAGGCAGTCTGGCAGAGACAGTTTGCAGGGCACCAACAAAAAAGCCCGGAAAAGAAGTTAAAACAAAACTTGACTCAAGTGGTATTTAGAGAGATCCGGTGGAATGAAAAGCACACATAGTACCCTGAAACACATCTCAAACTAAAGGGAGAGGTGTTGGTTCACAAACAGAAGGGAAGTCTTTTGATGTTATTGTCACTGGATAGGTGCAGCAGTCTGGATTCCAACACAAAGGCCTGTGCCGAAGCACAGCTTAAAATGAAATGACTCATTTCATTTGTATATAAAGCACTTATCTACGACGTGATGTTTAAACTCCAAGTTGTAAAGGAATAATGCCTACACAGGTGAAGAGACAGGAACTGAAGGGTCGGATACAAATTGGTCTTTCGCATATTTAAGATGATGTATTTGTCAAAGTGTCTTTGGGCCACACATCTGACCACCACCTGCTCAGTATTGTAAGATATATGGATAAGAGAACCGGCTGAAAGGCAACAATTGAAAGGCAAGGTACAGAGTGACTGGTTGGAGAGAACATACAGTATAAATATGGAAAAACAAACATCCTTACAATTTGTTTTTGTTCCATTTACCACCCTCAATCTGTCTGTGTTCACGTGAAGAAGACAATATTCAGCTATCAGATTGAAGGGATTGCCTGACTCTGGGTCAACGGGTGAAACTCCGGCTAATTCAAATGGCTTCTTCTGATCCCGTTTATTAATTTGACATAATACATGCAGTGGGACTGTGGTGTCACTGTAACATCTGTCTGTGTGTATGATACAAGACAACATGATTGTTGGAGAATTATATCACAGCACTTTAGAATGTATGGATTATTGGTGTTCTTAACTGTTAATCTCGCAGCACTTTGTTTTCCTTAAACCTGCTTTAATTTATATTTTTATATTAACGCTGATACAAATTACTGTGTGTAACGTAAAATGGTCGTCCATTGTGCTGAAATCATGAAACACCAATCGCCTCAGCTCTGTTGATCTTATTAGCCTATCGGCTTATTGTTCTATCATTTGTTTGAGTCTTGCTGACGAACCTTTTCAACCATAAAGCTCTGGTAGACTCCACTGTACACCACCTAGGCTACCCACAACCATCATGCATACAATGTGGCGGATAAGCTACCTAGCATCCTGCTAGCTAATGATCCAGATTTCCCTCAAGGAGTTGGTGGGTACCGAATCAGAGCTGAAGACACAATAAACAGCTTCTGGACTTCGTCAGAAACAGAACTCTATATAAACGCCATTGTGTCTGCTTCGTTGGTCGACGTCCATCAAGGCTATTTCGTGCCATCTAGTCTGCTCCCAGAGCAGAGGACGGACGTGTCACTAACTCTTGTTATTTCAGAAAGAGGTGTTTTACCGCCAAGCCGCAGATACCCGAGGCTGCACTGGACACAAGCCAGCAGTGGACAGTCGTGAATCAAAGAAAACAAATAAATGTGTTTCCCAAAGCGTTTAACTATTTCTTTCAGCTAATGGTTTCTTTATGTTGCAAACTTTCCATCTATTTAGGTTAAATTCTCTTTTTCTCTTGTCACAACACTGTGCTTATGGTCTGGTTGGGTTCAGGCACAAAAACTACTTGGTTAGATTTACGAAAATATAATTGTTTGGCTTAAAATATATGTTGGTCACCACCGCTTCCCCTGGAAATTAGCCGGTTTTGGTCACAACAAAATGGCTTAAAATGTCCCTAAATATCCTTAAAAATACTTAGCGGTGTGACTCGGATGTTTGCCAGCCTTGTCAGCTTGTAATGACACAGCCACCACCATCCCCCACCTCCACCTCTTTTACCAATTTTGTTTAAATTTGGCACACATTCACAGACGAGCCAAACTCTGAGGTTGAATCAGCAGCACACTGACTCTGATTTAGGTAATACTGGTAGCATATGTTTTAATGAAAGTATCTTCCCTGCAGCACTTTACTGAAAGAAAGAAGGGTGGACATGATTTGATTTTTATAAATCGGATCTATTTAAGGATCATGTTGAATAAGCCCACTTATCTCTCTGAATATGACTCATGACTTCCAAACAGTTTTGGCTTTAATTTCAGCGCGAGGCTGACAATTGCGGTCCGAGCACTCCTGATTTATTCGATGCATTATTGTCTCAGATAACAGCTCATTATCATCCCTCGCAAAGCAGAAAAAGGAGAAATAACTGTTAGGGGAAGAAACTCGGTGAAATTAAATCCATTACATCAGAGTCGCCTGTGATTGAATTTCAATGCACTTGCAAAAGTTTGAACTGGGTTGTCAGTATGCTTCATCATCTTTACGTAACCATACCTGACCCTGGAGTACAGTATGCTGTTATTGCCGCATTATTATTAAGTCTCATTTGATTCCAGGCGTTCTAAAACCTTCACTTCAAAGCAAAAGTGTTCCTTTCTGTTGGAGGAAAGACTTTCAAGAAAAACTGCATCGTGGCATATGAAAGTTGTTTTTGTTTGTAAAATGTGTCCAAAGCCTTTGAGAGTCATTCCTCACGTCGCCCTGCGGAAGAACCTCAGGAAAAGGTCCTGCATTGTGTCTGGGTTGTGTGTGTGTGTGTGTGTGTCAGCGACGCCTCTTTATCTTTCTGCACATACCCACAGCCTATTGCCTTGAGACAAAAGGGGTCACACAGTTAAACATTGTTGGAGTGATGACGGACAGCACACTGAAGGCACAATGCACAAGGCGGCGGTCTGCAGGGGCTGGTATAGACTAGCACCACGCTCTCTAACAAACACACACACACACACACAGAAGAAAAAAAAAAACAAGGTTCACGCTGCATTTTTAAACACCCGCAGAAATCCTGTAATCCTCACTTACATGAATCTTTCTTTTGACCTACAGTGTAAAGTCGCAGTGTCGGGTTGTGTTTTCACGCATGACAGCGAGGAGAGGTGAGCAGACAGGAGGGAGAGGCAGGTTTGATACGGAGGAGAGAGGAGTGTGTGGGAGGAGAGGATTTCAGAGCTTTTCTGCCGGGCCAAGACAGGGAAAAGATTGGAACACAAACAATTCAAACCAGACAAAATGTCTTCTGCGAGAACTTATCCTGAACCCAAATGAAAATAAAATATAGTTTTTCCAAAATTAAAGTATGTTTTTAGTATAAGAAGTAAAAATGTGTACGTAGGCTATGGCAGCACACCTGTGGTAGACTTTAAAACTGAACTTTGACTTTTCTAAAGTGCATAGTTGGCTCTCATTCAGCAGCTGTACGTGTAGTCTTAGTAAAATATTAAACATAAATCAAACTTATGTTTTTAAAGAGAACCCTAACCCTTTACTGGCATGATCCTGTTTGAGTTATCTACTGTTTAGCTCTCATAATGGTGAATCTGTGCAAGCTAAAGTCAAAAAGCATGATACAAGTAAATCAGAGTAGTTGAACATTTGTCTTGCGCTCATTAGTGAGCTTTAGAGATGATGGAAGGAGGATTTTGTTATCTCTGGAAACAATCCCTCCTGCATTGTATGCTGAACAAACTTGCAGCCGGATGTAGCTTCATATTTAGCGTACAAACGTGAGAGTGGTACCAACATTTTAAACTATTCTCATAACAGTGTTACACTCCGATGCATTAAAACAACTTTACAGCTCTTAAACTTTTCTATACGTTAGAAGAAGTAAAGTTAAATATTACATTTTCTGTCAGTGTTTCCAAGTGATATTATTGTTAGTTCAACTGTCTCAAAGACGAGTGGATCATTTCCATTTCACCCTCGACAGTTTCTGAGTGCAGCAACACTGTCGTAAATTACAAATCTCATTTGTCAGACTTAATGTAGGCGCTAACGACAAACAGATACTCATTACATCATAACAGTGTTACGTGTCGAAAACTTGTTTCTTGAAGTAGATGGAGATAAAGTTTTGGCTGAAGTTCAGGAGCAGGACCACACCTCAATCCCTGCCCTTCCTGTCATGTGCCTGTATAAATCTCCCTGCGCTTCATGCCTGCCTGTTCCTGGTTCTCCTGCACGGAACATTGAACCCTATTGCTCATAACAAAAGCCAATGAAGGTCTCAAGTCATCCAGACTTGGACTTACCCGTGGATTGTCCAACACGGACCTCCTGTCCCTCAGCCCTTCTGACAAGGACCTCTTCAACTTGACTCCAGTCTGCTTTAATCTCAGTCTGCATCAAGGCCCGGAAGACAATGGTACCACGCTGGCTCCAGAAACCCCGCTCCCCATGTCCTCCAGTCCAGAAAACAGGACTCCAGAATACTAACATCCTACCATAGGGTTAGGGGCACCCATTCCTCTGTAAGCAGGCGACCCCCTCTTACTGGACAACTTAGTACTCCTTTCACTCCTACGATTGTTCAACCAGTTGTCATCTCTATTTAAATGCCTCCAGCACCAGTCGGCAACTTAAACTCCAACACTGTCCTCCATCATCTCCCTGATCTCTTTCCCGCTGCATCAATACCCTACGTTCCAGCCTCCTACCTCACCATCTAGCCCATGCGAGTTGTTTGCACATCATATGCAATTCAGAAAATCTCAAAATGCTTTTTCTTCCAACCCCACGGTCATCACATATTCTGGTGAAGTGGCTACCCGATCCCAGTTTCTTTTCCAATTTAGGCAGGTTCTAATCTTGATGGGGACTTCCCCCATCTTATTCTCGGCCACTCCTTCCGTATTGGACCAGCCTCGACGGCCTTCAACCAAAGGGTCCCAGAACACACGATTAAAGCCTAACAACGCTACATCTGCTCGCATTTCCAAGATCTTCACCATGCCCAGTCTTATCTGTGACTTTGAGGGAGCTTTTCGGTGGTCTGCCAGCACAGGACATGCCACGGATCCCTAACAAAGCCTTCCTCACACCGCAGCAGCTCAACACTTCATCAACATCGCACTCGTACTCAATTGCCTTTTTCAACATAGCACTCATATTCCACCTCAATAAACTGTCATGTACATCTCTGATGGTGTGGTCCTTGTTGGTGAAACATGTATGTAGCGCTGGGATCCCACCCTCTCACTGAAGTTACATAGTGCAGAAACAAGTGATACACCATTTACCCTATTACAAGACACTGTACTATCAAAACGATTATGAAGCTGATATTTAAGGCAAAAAGTTACATAATGTTGCTTTAAGTCTGTAACAGGAATGGAAAATCTGATGGAAATGGTGCCAGGTTGGAAGTCTGACCTGATTGCCAGTCATCCGTTATTTTCCAGGGAGATCTCGTGCCCTGTGGCAGACAAAACTGCACACTGAAAGTAAGGTTTATAGGGAACCAATGTAAATGCCAGTGGTGTCATTATTCTATAGCCATTACACTGTGAAATAAAACATTTCATTCGTAATGATATTGTAAAGCTTATTCCTGGTTATTGCCACTGTGATCAAACTGAGTATGTTCCCGGGGTTAAATATCAGGGTTTAAGGGAGCTCAAAGTAGATCTGCCCTAATAGGTCAAATTGTTCTTGTGCTACATTTCTGAGCTGCAAATGTATCACATTAGTCATCTATCATAATTTGTTAAAACACTCTAGTTATGAACTAGAGACAGAAAACAAAAAACAATAGTATTCCAAAACAAGATACAAAAAATGGTTTATTTCCAAATATATCCCTTTGCTTCCTATTGACAAATAACCGTCGATAAATTAATGACAACACATGGAAACACACAAACTCATTAACAATCCTCATTGGTGTCTGAAAAATGTCCCCACACGAGAAGATGGAATGATTGTAACAGAGGGTTTTGGACTTAACAGCAGAGATGCAATACATGGACACAGGACTCTCTTCTGTGCTGCTGGCAGTGCAGCTGAACCGATGTGCTGCAGTGCATGCACATCACAGGGAGTGAATTACGCCACAAACTGCTTTGAAGACATATAGGGGCCTGCAGAGGTTGACATGTAAAAAAAAACCAAAAAGAGTCATGGAGAAACAATTACCCCCAGCATATTGTCAATATTCTCAGACTCTGAAAAGAAATCCCTTCAGGTTATTTTACCTTTGTCCTGCCCACACGCCTCCTCGACCCACTGTTCTGTCCTTCAGACTCGTCCCACAGGGGACTGACTAGTACAGTATAAACAACAGATACAAATATGACAAAAGAATTCTGCACTGTGCTCATTCCTTCGGTCTCCGACTCAAAGGCTGCAAGCTGATTTCGAGCACAAGGACAAGGTTACAGGCCCCGTGGGAGTGCGTTGAAGGTATTAAGTTACACTACCAACGCCGCTGACAATATTGTGCCTTATTAATCATTGATCTGGTCGCTGGTGTTAGTTTCACTGCACTGGGGATTATCTTCACAGTGCTAAAGGTAAGGATACATAGGCAGTTTTTTTTAAGGCAATGAACATATAATATAGAGGGTGCAGTGAAACGTATGCCTTCGAGAGGAGTGGAGATTAACAGCCGAGTTAAAATGTGCTGTATATGGATAATAAAGCGGATATTAGGGGCAAAACATAGGAGGAATAAAAACCCTTACAGGTAAAGATGCTGACAATGCTAAAATGCGGTGTAGTGGTTTCAATCCATGTAAAGAAACTAATTTGATGGCGTCGATGGCAAATCTTACGGCCCTTTGAGTAATAAAGTTACCCTTACTGTCACCCTAAAAAAGTTTGTATTTGTAATATTTAAAAGTTTTCTTTTTCTGAAATTAAAAATAACGTCTTCTTCCCCCAAATTCTGCTCTAAATTAACCTTGAGGGATGTTGCATTGAAAACGAGGGACACTAGAACAAGACAGTGACACAAAGTCATCACTTCATTATTCACATATTAAAACGGTTTCCCGCAGTCCTGAGGAACCTTAAAAAAAAAAAATATAAAAAAAAAAAATCACAGGTCAAAGGTGATGCAACAGCCTTTCCCGTCCGAGTTGAGAGGAGATGATGTCTTGTTTCCGTTCAGGGCGGGAAAAATGTCATGTGTCCTCCTGCACTTGTCCTCTGCTGTCCAATGCAGACCAGGGAGCCAGAGACACAGAGAGAGGGGGAGACAGACACAGAGAGAAGATATCCATTCGTCTAGCAGCATCTGTGCCCTTTAGTTTGTCCGGAGCTGGTAATCTGCCAAGAAATGTAACAGCAGAGCATTAACACAGCTTTCTTCCCCTCATCACCTCAGCACATCACATCACTGCCAATACCTGCCCTGTTAAATCCCTAAACAAGATCAGCACAAATACTGGCTATAGTGGCAGTCCACTAAATCATATTACCAGCATTTAACACGTTCCTTTCTTCGGTAGACACGTACCTCTCTGCAGTTCCAGACTCTGAAGCACAAATGTCACATTTAGGCCTATTGCTATAAATATAATTAATATCACAATCTTCGAAGGGCAGATTCTGAATAAAATCTGATTTACTGCGGTGTTAAGTTGCATATGTGCATCCAGGATTCTCTAATAATAAGATCACGATACACTGCCAAAGTTATTTGTGTGTACTTTCCATCTCAGGCAATTTTTTAATGATTTGTCACCTTTAGTTCCAATCAAGGGAAATTATTATAACAGCATACAGTGCTATTTTAGACATTAGTGTGTGTCCAACTTCGTGGTTTTGGGAGGCAACTTTCTTTTCCTGGTTTTGTTCCAGAGGAACAGTAACAAATCTTCGCTCAAAATCACATCAACATCTAGCCACTGAACAGAGACTTAGTCAACACTGTTGTGTAAATAACTATGAATTTATTCAACATGTATTTAAGTCTAAACATTTTCAATCCCTTATAACAAGTGGCGCGGGGGATGCTAATTTGACTTAGAAAATGAACACTAGCATCCAAGACCAATGAATGAAATGCTCAGTGAGAGGCTGGATTGAGTTACAGAAGCTGGTGGAACAGACGTTGGCTCAGAGATGACGTCAGGACTTTGGCTGTCTACAAAGAAATGTTTTTTCCCAGCTTGTGTTGGAAGAACTTGACTGGCCTGCACAGAGCTCTGACCTCAAGCCCATTCAGCGTGGTAGAAATAAACCGGAAAGCCAACTGGGAGCCAGGTAGACATTCACTGAAAATGTAGATTGTTTGATTTTTTTTTTCCACAGTGAAGGAGTCAACAGTGAGGGGAGCTTTACTGCTAAAAGCTACTGATTCAGTTAGTGAGGAAGGTGATTCAGTTTGAGTGTTTCCACCTTTATATATACTGATAAGGATTAATTTGCACATGTACTGAACACCTCCAGAGCCACGACTTATTACCCAACATCAGCAGCCAACCTAGAGAAGTCTACGATGTGATTATCCACGCATTGTGATGCATTAAATTGACTTCACCTTAAAGATCCAGCAGCAGTGTGATGCTGCCTGATCACACGCCGACCGCTGACAGTCTGATATCCGTGCTGTCGTCAGTCGTCGCTGCTGTACAGTACGGCTGCTAAATGCCTGTTCATCACTCATTAATAAGTCAGCGCAGTCAGTCTACAGTATCAAGATTTTGTTTAATCAGTGTGAGTGTGTCTGCATGTCGTGCTGACTGAAATGTGATCGTCACCGCCTCCCTCCATGGTGCTGATGCAACAGTAAAAGAAAGGTGATATGCTTTCTCTCCAGTCCCCCTAACTTCATCTCCGCCTCCTCTTTCCTGTCCCGCTCTCTCTCCTTTGCGTCCTTGCTGATGTTACAGCAATGCGATAGTAACCTTGGCATTCGGTGAGTGCCACCCTGGGAGCCTCCTGGCACTTTGTGGCATCATTCAACCTCCGCAGCCCCTGAATCGTACCTGACACATCCAGGTAATGGATATGATTGATGTTATAGAGTCAGGTTCATTCCTGGGGCGTGCGGCAGGTATGACACTTCAGGATTTCTGGCCGTTGTCCAGTGAAGGTACCGGGCCTCCATCTCCATATTATTTCCATTTGTCCCCGATTGAAACTAGTGAGCTAGTGAGGAGGATTCTGCTGCAGTCTCATCAATATACCGTAGGTGTAATGTGGCGATATGCAATGATGTGTGATCTGTCCAAAAATCAAGCCTGTGTTTAAGGCAGAGTAAGCTTCTTACTCTATTCCAGGTTAAATGTCTAGTTAGCGGGTTGATAAAAGTTCAAAGCTCCCACACACTGAAACATCTCTTCAGGGTGTCACCCTTGTTGTCACCCATGAGTTTAACAGATGTGTAGCAGAAGGGTTCATTCCCAGGGCAGCGTTTGAATCTACAGATCCCAGATGCCGACTTCCCAAACTGCATTCTCTCAACTTTACAGTACCCCCGTTCAAATGTGGACAACTGAGACAAGAAGACTTTTATGCCACAAGCTAGCAGGCTTGTAAAGTTTCTATCTTCTGCATCCTGGTGTCAGTGTAAGCCCCTGAGGCCATGACTCATGGTGATAGCACCAGGTAATGGATATGATAGATGTTTTACAGCTGGGTTCACTCCTAGGGCACACACTGAAGAGCGCTGCAGAGAGACTCATCCCGACACTGCTCTCGCAAGAGAAAACATCATATTTAACCTCGCGCTAACCTCCGATTTGCTAATGGGTTTGAACTTTGCACAGAAAACAGCAACAGCTAAGCTGGAGTTCGTAAGTCCAACACAGTGTGGGTACATGATACTTGTTATTAACATTCATCTTCACAAATCATACATTTTATCATGTGTTGTTTGTAAATGTGCTCTTCTCTGTGGGAGATGCCACCGAGCAAAACACACTCACACAGTCCTGATGAGGCAGGCTGGCGGAGTTTTGGAGTTTTCATAAATAACACTGAAGGACTTAGGCTGAACTTTAACTTTTGATTGTTAATTTTTAGAGAAACACTTATTTGAAAGCAGCTTTTCAGGGGATTAAAATTCAACAGGCGGCTGACTTAGTTTTTCAACAGCACAGTCCCTGACCTCATGTCACCTCACTCCATCCAGAGTGAGTTCAGAACAGTCAGAAGAGAGTATCAGAATCGTGTGTGTGTGTGTGTGTGTGTGTGTGTGTAAGTCTATTTCAGGGTGTTTGTTCTCACCTCCACTTTGTGTGATGTAGCGCACCCATGGTAATGCCTGGTAACCGCTCTTCTCTATGATCTTCAGGTAACGCACCTAGGGAACGCAGACAGATTAAAGCAACACTATGTAGAAACTGGCAGTGCAACACCACTGTCGTAAATACAAAACCCCCATTGTTTATCCCAATTTGAACAAATGAACAAAATGTTAAATAGGAAAACTGAAGCACCTTAAAGGAACAGTTCCCCCCAAATGCAAAATGATGTCATTATCTACTCACCCGCTTGCCGATGGAAAGCCAGGGGAAGCTTTGTCCTCCCAAAAATATATCTGCAGCTTCACAACAAAACAGCGATGCAGAATTCTCCGACGCCTGACGAGCTGTATGGAACCATTTTATGTTTTGTTTTTTTCCAGTAGTTTTTGAAACATTTAAAAAAAAAAAGTCCCCATCGACCTCAGTTGTTTAGGAGAATGCTGCAACACTGTTTTGCTGTGAAGCTCCGGAAATGTTTTGTAGACTACGAAACTTTCAATGAATAGTTAATGAATGATTTTTCATTTTTAGGTGAACAGTTCCTTTAAGCATGTTATACTCAGGGAGAGATCATATATATTTCACATATGTTCATTTGTCATTGTCATTTGATGGTATTTTTGCAGCATGTGTGGACTTAGCAACCCATTAAATTAGTTCAGCATGACTGACGGCCATTTGCAGCCACTCTGCAGTGCAAAATGTGTGTGAAACAACAAGTAGAAATGAGACTGTGTAATGTGTGTTAATAAAGGGTCTGACCTGAATCCCGGACACAGTGAAATATGGGATCTCAAAGTTAACAGTGATCGGCCTCTTCGCCTCCATCTCTTCGCTCTCCACACTGGGAAGCCCAAAGTGTGCCCGCATCATGTACTCCTTACCGCCCTGCACATGTGGAAACAGAGGGGAGAGAAAGCCACAGAGCTGTTACTGCATGTGGTGAAACATTGAATTCTCTAAGCCTTTCAGATAGAACAGTTTAGTTTGTTTGATGAGTTCTGCTCCCAGGTGTGTAACTCCAATTAATACAGGGTTGTTCAGTTCGAAAAACAAAACAGACTCTATATGCGTGGCAACGTGAGACAACTCCCCTGTCATATCAAGGTGAATCAGATATCAATTTATGGGATTTAGCATCTGGCAATCGTATTCAGGCTATAAACACAAAAACAACACGTTAATCATTCCTCCTACAAGCAAGTGCCAGGTGTTAGGCACTTGCTGGTACGGGGAATGATTGTACTTTGGATTTACTTCCTGCAAATCAGTTACAACTTTCACTTCAAAGCTCCTCAAACTTTAGTTTTAAACAACTATTTCTCCCTAAGATTTAGAGTAAATAGTAACAATCAAAGGCATTATCTTGTCCCAGAAATGTAGCTTTGTAACAGGACTGTGTTGTCTTATCAGTCTCTATAGTCTTATCAGTTTCGATTGATAGTAGCCTGGAAACGAAAACAACAAACCAGTCATCACACTTGCTGCATGTTGTTCTAAGGGACATCTTTTTCCAGCCCTGCCCACTATAAACCAGTGAAAAGAGCTGACCAAGTCTAAAGCCATATCAACATGGGTTTCCGGACAACTGTTCAAAAGCTTCAACTTGGCATTATGGCCATCACCATCTTGTTTTGTTTTGGGTGTTTTTATGAGCTAGAAGTCACCAAACTTTGGACAAGAGGTTGGAGCTGGGGAGGATATCTTGACTAAGAGCCCAAGGACACACCATGGTAGCAACAATGACAAGGTAGCCTTGCTCTAAAGCATACTCTGATTTATCTTGGGACCATCGTTCACAAAATGACCATCTGTGTTGAAGAAGACTTGAGACTACCATAAACTACCTAGACCATAAACTCAAGAGGACCCGTCCATATTTCATACAGTCAATGTTTGTGAGACTGGCAGATAACTGTTGCTCATGTAGGACCCCATCTATCATAGCAAGAAGCCGACTGGGAAAATACGTTTTCAGAACATTTAATAAACTGAAAGATTTTGAAAACATTTTTTTCCTTTGGGATAATAAAGCTGTAAAATCGTATTATCCATATCCTTGCCTACAGCTGATAAGAAATCTTTTTTTGGATAACCCATACTCATTTAATAAGAAATCTGTTAACGATGTAAACATCATGCTTATGAAACAGCTGATGGCAAACAGACTTATTTCTAAAAGTTCTGTCCGGGTTGGAGCCAACTGGCCGACAGATGAGTGTGACTATCAGTCTGTTCGTCTTTGCTTCCTCGGACCTACAGCAAACATGACAAGTTAAGTGTGACTTCCTGAGAGAATATGCACTGTGATAGAGTCCAAAGGTTGACAGCGACAGAGAAAAATGCACTGCAGTCATACACGAGCTGGATAACAATACGTCACCGGTGATGGCAATTCTTAACCCTCCTTGACAGGCTGAAGGTGTAATAAATTACTGAGGGGATATCAGAACCTGACAGATAAAAGGAAACCCGACTGAATTAATGCTCGACGAGTTTTTTAAATTTCCCTTTGAAGAGTTTGGCGACAGCAGAGACTAAAGACAGAATTATGAAGGGGACAGCAGGAAATGAGAGATAAGATGTGATTGTGTGCGTGTGCGTGTGTGTGTGTGTGTGTGTGTCTGTCTGTGTGCGGTGTATGTGGGAAGGCTGATCATAAAGTGATAAATAGCTGTCGTCTGATGCTTGTCAGAGTCAAGATACAACTTAATTTCTTGACACTGGGGCTTGTACAAGCTTATGTAAACGTCAGGTATCATCAGTGGTGGAACACGTACTCTGAAATGCCCTGTTAGACTGATGTTTTTTCTTCTTTTCTTTAATAATGGAACCTTATAAACTGCTAGGTAGTCTTATGCATTTTCACTGGCATCAAAACGTTGTTAACTTATAATCATCCATACATGAGGACTTTTTTGTCTATTATATTTTGTATTTTTATTCTGTATCTGCAAAGTAACTAGTAACTAAATGCATCAAGCACATCTGGAGTGAAGTATATTTTAAATATACTTGCCTCTGAACTGCAGTGGAAAATAAAAAAAGTACCTTGTAAAAAACACAGCTGTATCATATATTATATATATTTATATATTGTATAATTTCTGTCAGATATTCTGTCTATGCAATTTGTCAATTGTGATTTTGTTGTTCTGTTCTGTACATGCGACATCTATTGCATGTCTGTCCGTCCTGAGCCTCTGTGGCTCCTCCTGAGGCTTCTTCCATCTTTCTTTCCCCCCTGTTAAAAGGTTTTTTTCTCAATATGGCAAGTTTTCCCTCAGTCGAATCGAGGGTCTAAGGACAGAGGATGTCGTTCACTGTACAGATTGTAAAGCCCACTGAGGTGACTGTGATTTTGGGCTCTATAAATAAAACTGACTTGATTTTGATTTGACATCATACTAAGGCTGCCCTGCCTTTAAAGCCTGATGGCGTTAGAATAACAGTACTGTTAATCAACATGCACTAAATGCATTACAGGTTATGAACTGTGGTATTTTGTTGACACTAACAGGGAAAGACTTGATGTTCCACTGCACCACGCTCTTCTCAGGCACCCACTTGGTGCTGCCTGTGCTGGTCTTGAACTTGGGTGAGTCAGCATCACTAGGCACTGGCACCAGAATGGACACATTGTTGGCAGTGGACCGGCTCTTGAACTGACTCCGAGCCTGCGGAAGGTGACAGAGGACAGAGGTCAAATGTCAAAAGAGACCTGAGCAAGCACATCCAAATTCAAATCAAGGAGGTCTTTATGACTTTATGCACAGCGCAGCTTGTTATTCTGAGTCTGTGTGGCCGCGACTGCCTCAAACAGATGGTAAGCGGTAATCCACCTGAGAAGTGTGTGTCATAAATACTAAATAAGTTTCAGTCAAGGGACCAGTTGAGTGGATAAGGACATGGTGTGTGTGTGTGTGTGTTGTGTGCCACTCATCATTACCTTCACCTTGATCTCCACGCGGCTGTGAGAGAACTTCTCAATCACGCTCTCGATCCATATGAGAGGCTTCACCTGTCAGACAGAGCGAGGGAGTGGACAAGGTCAGAGGGGCGAGCGCTGAGCTGGACTGCATCGCTACGACAACACATCACCGGGTGACACAGTGGAAAGGACAGAGAGAGATTGTGTTTGTACAAGGGAGACAATAACTGTTAAGAGGACTCGCATGCACAGAAACAGCACTCAAAGTATCCTTGGACAGCATGTATACCAGTATGTGAGGATGAGTGGCAAAATGTAACCGGGAGGTCAGCTGAACAGCTACTTATCTTTAATCATATTAGTTGTCATTGTACCTGGATGTATTCCTACAGTCATATTGTTGATTTCTTAGTGTTACAGTTTAATGTAGTTGTGGAAACTAGAAGCATTCTTAGTTCATAGTTTGGCTGTACACTTTATTCTCCTTTGAGACAGATATCTGATGTTGTACTGACGCCCTTTGGACACAAGACTTTGTCCATACCTAATTGATTGTGTTTCGTGTCTTACATTATAGTTAATTTGTGTGATACATATGTTTTTCTCTGTTATTCTAGAAACCACACACACCAAGTGTAAACCTGATCAGCCCTCTAATAAAGATTGCCACTGCCACTATCATCAATACTGGTACAATTACTACCTGATGGTAGATGAAAAAAATACACCAGAGAATATTTTATTATCAGAGGAATTTGAATATTAAAACATGCTGCTGGAAAACAACTTGAAAATGACCACAGAGGTACTTTTTTTCAATAGAATAAAAACCTGCCTATGTAGACATGAATGGGATCGTAATGATTTTAGTGTGACATTTTTAAAAAATACTGTAGTGAAAGAACAAGAAAGTAATGACGGATGTAGGTGCATGTATTTTCACAAAGGAAAATAAGAAAAAAGTAGAAACTTTCCTGTTTAGAATGCCTTTGTGGCTATTCACATATAGACTCATGAAGTGAACTTGAATGTGCCATGAAATCCCTGCCATGTTCATTTCAGAGTTAAGGCCTCTGTGCCGGGGCAAGACACGGACAGCCCCAGCCCAATTTGACCCCTGATTACTACAAACAATCTCTAAGATCTCCTACTGGTATCACATATGAAAACTACTATAACTGTTAATACCTAATAATAGTAATAATAATAATAATAATAATAATAATAATAATAATAATAATAATAATAATAAGTAGTATCAACACAGTAAAAGAAACCTCCTGCTGATCTGGGATTTTCAGAGGCAGAATAGAGACTGCATCAAAAAACTTTACAATCATAAATGGCAGTAACAATAAATATAAGACTACAATACATTTCACACAGTAAACTTCTCTGGAAGAGAATTAGACAAAATAACACAGTACATATTAAAAAAACAATATGACAAAAATATTTTTGACATAAATTAAGAAAAATTAGGCTAGAAAATACATATATTTGCGTACTTTGAATTATATTTGCCTGTTTGTCAACATTTGGTATTTGAATTTTGTGTACTGTATATTTAGACTATACATTGTATATGTCGTGTATTTTATGTCGCTAGTATTGTCAAAATCTGTGTGTATGTGCTTGTTAGTGCATTTATAGTGGACTTCTGTCTTTTAACCAAAACGTGTATGACAACATGAATTCCCCTTTGTGGGATGATAAAGTTTACCTTGACCTCCACTTATAAGTCAACACCACTATATTAGTTTGTGTTATCTGTTTGTGATAAGCCAGTATATACCAAATTATCAGTTAGACTGCTGTCACATTTTTTGCCCTTGAATGTGGAAGAAGAGAAAATAAGACGGAACATTCTCGGCTACATGACACATCTGTGCATACACCTTGCTGTGAGACAAATAGGAAGTGTGTTCTTGGTGTGTAGGTGGCTTGAGTGTGTGGGCCGAACGGAGATATTTGTCGGCGTGTCCCACTCACTGTAGTGTTGAGGCGGTAGGACATGAGCTCGCTCTCGCCGTCGGGGGGAATGAAGGAGATGGTGCGGTCGTTCTCGAAGCGTGACAGACGGACACACTGATGAAACTTCACATCCTCCAGCTCCACCGTCTTACTCTTCTCTCCTGACGCGCGCACGTAAACAACAGACAAACAAAACACACACAGAAACACACAGAGAAGATTGAGAGCCTTCCAGGCAGCCTTGGGGAAATCAAGGTCAAGGTAATGATGACTGACAAACATTCGCTCGCGCACGCACACACACTGTACGCTCAGTGTGCTACCAAATCCATCTGCCCTCTTGTTGTCCCCCACTGAACAGTTATTCAGCTGCCGCGCACAAACACGTACACACACACACACATGCACTGCCTGCTTTCAAAACCTGCTGCCGTCCTCGTCCCTCCCAACGAAGCCCATTCAGCTGCCTCACGAATACATCCACACCTGCACTCACGCAAACAACCAGATAAATATCAGCCGGGAGAAACACTTCCGACAGAAGCACACACAAGATTTTTCATTACTCTGCAAAAAAAAAAAAAAAAATGAAAAGCTTCGGATTTATTTTCTGTGAAATTAATCCTACACTAATATAGGTCTTTTGTCATGGTCTTATTTTGTGAAATACACCTACATGGAAGTGTTGTTGCCAACAGGAGATGTCACACTGTTTTTCCTACTATATCATTAGTGATGTGACAGATTCAGTAAACAACCATTTATGTCAGCCGAGGTGTTATTAAACCTGCCAGACAAAAAGTCAGTAGGTATTAGAGGTATTAATTCTTTGTCTATAAAATAGAAAAAAATCATAATATCCCCACTGAACACAGTAAAATTCCTTGTTTTGAGATTATTATTATTATTTTGATGTTATTATTATTAATATTACTTGTATTATTATTGATCAATACTGTGAAGTGAAGCTGGGTGAAGCTTTCTATTAAGATCATTGTAATACATTTTAATTAACAGGTAAAACAGCGCTTATAAGACTTATAAGATCCTAATTAATATTAATAACATTGTGTTAAAAAATAGAATCATAAATAAGTTTATTGTTAGATTATATATAGACATGTATAATCACTGAACATTTTTAACATGTTAATAAACTCTTGTAAGTTTTAATATTTTTTTAGTTTACAATGGCATAACAAAATAATAAATACATATTTTTAACGAACGTGTCAATTGTCAAACACCTTTACTAAGCTTTTTCTGTTGATTTATTATGATCAAAACATACTTCATTTTGCATTTATCCGCAGCTAACTATACAGTTATTAATAGTTAACTATGCTATTTGCAGCTACCAGAGCCAAAGCGTGAACATGCATTATTAAAAACCAGTGCAGTGCTCGTCCAAAACATGTGTTTGGCACAGATTATCTGGTAATGTGAGAAGTTTACAGATCCAGTCTTAAACCTCCCGAACCCCTCAAAGACACATCTGGGCTGCCCCCGCAATATCAAACATTAATATTATGACTTTCAATGTGAATGATTACATCTGTATTTTCCGAGCCAGACCACAAAAACCAGCAAGAGAGGCGTCCTGAGCAGCTGAATGGTCAACATTCCAGCCCTTGAGGCTAACATTAACTGGTATACTACTGCTGACGGAAACGTGAAATCTCACTTCAACTTATCGCTGCAGAAAAGAAAACTTTGTTGACTTCTGTTTCCCCGTGAGGTCACGCGAGTCTAGCGTCAGTCTGCAGGAACATGAAGCCCAGAGGGGTGTTTGCTGTTTACTCAAAATGTATTCATATTGAGCGTGTCGTGTGTCCAAATTGTACCAGATCCACACTGCACTTCCCTGGGTCCTCAGCAACAAACCTGCCAAGTGTGAAATTTGGATGAATGGTTCCTGAGATATGTGAATGACATCCAGACAGACAGACATTCCTTGCTTTTTAGCTAGAGTGAGTATGTGGCATTTTTGCTTGACATCTATGAGTTTGTGGTTGATTAATTCTCTGTAAATCGATTAATCAAAATAGCATTAGAGTATATCTACCAAAAGGACTACCAGCATATAGTGGGTGCTCTATCCTTTATCTAACCCACAGAGTGCTCTGCTGCTATAGACAAAATCAACAGACTGTGTCAGGTTGATCGTATTCTCCGTGAAACAAAACTAGACTTTCCCAGACTATTCCTCTCAAGGGTGTAGCAACAGGCAGATAAAAGAGCAACCTTCTCGATGGAGGCATCTGTAGCCTGCTGAAGAGGGGCCGATGTTCCCCCCCTCGTTGGTTAATGGAGGGTGCTGAGCGGTGGAAAACTGCTCTAATGACTGTGGGCCTGTGGACCCTCCATTAAATCCCCCATTCAAAAATCAACTAAAGCCTCACCTGCTCTGAAAGCAACCATGGACCAGCACAGACCAGTCTGAGAGAATATGTGTGTGTGTGTGTGTGTGTGTGTGTGTGTGTGTGTGTGTGTGTGTGTGTGTGTGTGTACTTGTGTGTATTTGCGTAAGCAGCTTCCCTGTTCATTGTTCTCTCTCTTGAGTGTGTGTACGTGTGTAGATTTATGCATGTTTGCCTGCTGCTTGCTCGTTTCTCAATTGATTTTGCGTCTGCGTGTGTGTTTGCGTGCTTGCTTCTGTGTGTGTGTGTGTGTGTGTGTGTGTGTGTAGTGTGTGTGACATTTCCTCATGCGTGAATGGCGACTGGCTGAGGTCAAGTCTAAGGAGAGCACAACACACCTTTACAAGTAAAGCAGGGAAGCCCTTTAAAACGTCCTCTCTCTCTCTATGTCTGTTTGTTTTTATGTCAGTAACACACACACACACACACACACACACACACACACACACAGGCTTGCGATGCAGCATTATCAAGAAGACGAGAAAGAAAGGTCATGTGGGACACTCTCCATCACTGCTAGGACCTCAGGGGCCAAAGGAAGTGATGGGTGTGTGTGCGTGTGCACGTCAGGTGAGGATTGAAGATGCGGCGGTGTCCCGTGTGATCACCTTTAAAGCTGCTCTCACCTGTTTCTGTGCTTTTAATACACAGCAGCAGACAGGAGGAACCTTATCTGTTTTCTGTCTGCTGTCGCACGGTAGAAAACGAGACAGAGGGGACACGGGGAACCGTTTTTATAATGACGTTTGGTAAATGTTTCTGTCCAAAGCCTTCTACGGTGCTGTGATGTCACTGAGATAGAAGGCCGAAAAGACAATTTAACAAAGGCGTTTAAAGGTTGAAAGGACAGGAAACAACTTATTTTATTGTGCTTTCTTAAAAGAAAATTAACCTACAGCTCTTAAGTCATGTTTCAAGAAAAAACGCTTCGTACTTGGTTCTGTCTTCTCAAATGTGAAGACATGATGTGATAGCACAACTGGAAATATCTCCATTTTGGATTGTCAGTTCGACAAAGAAATAATAAATTGGAGATGTCACCTTGGGCGTTAATCATATCTGAGACAATTAATTGGAAAACAATCTGCAGATTAACTGATGATTGAAATGATTGTAAATAGTCTACAAATGTTCTCATACAGGCTGAGAGTCTTTTGAAAATCATCCATCATCATGGAGAAAACCAAACCAAACACGCTCACAACATTCAAACAAACAACTCTGACAAGTAATGATTATTAATTTCAGGGACATTGCGGGCAGGTGGAGTCACTCAACTGTTGAGATGGCCAGATACTTTAAGATACTTTAAACAAACAAATTTGTCTTGACTGAATGATGCTTCGTGCATCAGTTATTCATTAGAACATACTCTGGATGTAACTGGAGTATTTCTCTCACTTCCCTTTAGCAGCCCTTCTGGACTTCTGCCAGCAGAGGGCAGTGTTAAATGATTTATACTCCACACATTCTGGCTGCATCCAGCTGTGATAAAAAGTGCAGATCAGGCACATATGATAAACACCAAATTACTACGAAATGATATGTAAAAAACTGCTGAGGATGAGAGTGCAAACCCATGTTCATATTTGTATAAACAGCCAGTGGGTGTGTGTTGCTGTATCTGTCAGCGTGTTTGTTTGATCATTATTTTCTGATCGTTTCCTTTTCTGAGGAAATGTTATTTCCCAGACTGCAACACACAGCGGGGGGATTGTGGGCTGCAGATACAGGATATACACAGACCCTCACCTTTCATCTGCAGGGCTGTAGCCCGGGGTGAGGATTAACTCCGAGGCAAAGAGGCTAGACAGTGATGGAGCCTTTCCCCTTCAGTAAGGAGCGGCGGGGGGAAGAGATGTAGGCGAAGGAGAAGAAGGAAAAGAGGCAGAGGGAGGAGAGGGCGCAGGAATAGACAAGGGGAGATGCAGCAGTGGGACACATTAATGGGAAAAATTGGGAAAGTAGGAGGAGAGGAAAAGGAAGATGAGGAAGGATGAAAGCTAAGCTGGGTGTGGGATTTGTAGACTGTGGGGTTTAGTCAGAGAGAGGAGGAGAAGGTGGAGTGTGTGGGTGAGTTCAAGGAGGGGAGACTAAATAGTCAAGTGCTCGACCATCAACCAGCAGCATATTTACATTTTTGTTTTTGCTATTTAACCATTATTCTCTCAAATTTATGAAGCAAATGTATGTTTAGGGTGAATCATTATAGATATATATATATATATATGATAAAACATCCACTGTTGGGAGTTTAAAAGTTCACGATCAAAACTGTTGAATCCTGGCCCCGTGAGGTAAAGAAATCAGAGAGAAATCTTACAAATATTCCTCTCGCATGTCGCGAACAGTTTGTCACTGTCAGCTCAGTGTGTGAAACAAAGTGTACGAAGTCAGTCTGACGCAGAAGGCAGACAATGAGGTGAACTTATGAACCCTGCCCGATAGCAGATACAAGGAAGTACAAGTATTAAATACTATGAATATAGAGATGAAACTTGAAGTGAAATACCAGGATCTCTTGGTGAATAACAACAAAATCAACTGATATAAAAAGGGCAAATATCAACTTGACATGTAGTGTAGATAAACATCTAGTGGAGCTCATCGGACAGAGCTGTCCAAAAAAGTCTGGGCACCCCTGACCTAAGTAAAGGCCGACCAGCAACATTTTAAACAAACTATTAATATCAACATGAGATTTTGTCAACATGTTCCTCTGAAAGTATATTAAAGCAACAAATTGTGACCTCCTGTAGAAAGACAGGGGATTGTTGAGTCTCATTTGTCAAATAGAGATGCTTTGGGTTGGTGTGTGACCCAAGCTGCCATCCCGAGGCATCAGTATTTGACGACCTGAGGATGAGGTACAAGAATAACTCTACTTATCTACACTGATTGCTCTAATTTCTTCTTTAATTGTTGAATTGTGATTCAAGTCAGGTTCACTAGGGAAGTTTCCATCAAAATGTTTTGTTGCAAATGTTAACTGAATTTCGAGAAAATCGATCAAGGAAAATGCTTATGAATGTTTGTTCCCATTTACTGCCATTCTGCAATTATTAGCTGTTTCATCGAGTAAGTAATACTGTAATTGAAAATTCACATTAAAAAAGGGTGAATAGAGATCCACCCACCTTCTATGTGACCTCACTGCTTCATCAAAAATGCTTTTACACAAATAAGACATGTGTAACTACAGACATTGAGACTGACTCTGTTACTCACTGCCTGTAATTTCAAAGAGCACTTTGTCATTGAGGCCCAGTCTGAGTTCAGGCATCCCGGACAGGACCACTTTGAGCTTGATGGTGCCCACTATTTCACTCCGTAGGACGCTGCCATTGGCATTCACCTATAGACAGAAGGGCAAAGCATTATATTAAACATGAAGTATTCATTTAAAGTCAAATCTGTTCAAAGTTCACCTGGAAGTAAAGTAGCTGTACTGTTCGCAAACATGAACGTACACTTTAGGTTGCCTTATTTCCACAGTGATACTCTAAAGATCGGCAGTAAGACTTCTCCTCACAAACTGTGAGAAATAAACAAACCAACGGATACCCAGATCAGGCTGAAAAGCTCTCAGCATGCAGTGCAAGAAATATAAGCAAGGCACTGATGTGAAAGAGGGTAAAGAAATTCTGAAAACATTCAGTACAGTCCCCGGACACAGACAAGGAAATGGCGACTGCTGCTCTCCAGAAGCGTTTCTGTTTCCCTTTGACTCAAGAAAACCTGCAAACCTGTTGTCCTTGAGGCTACAAAGACATGAAATTTCAGAGGAAAGTCACTCTCTCCCTTTTTGTTCAAGAGACACACCACGTTCATGTATATAAAACTCTTCTGTTTCTGTAGCTGCAGGAAATCTGATCTCTTGTCTCATTCCCTTAGTTAGAAACATTACACTTCCTCTAAATTGGTTTCTCATGTCTCATCTAATGATGTCTCATTGATCCGTGAGTATTACTTTGTGTGTAGTATAGCTGACAGAATAAGATCAGTGGGAGGCAAATATAACAACTATAGAGAATCAGAAGAACAATGATCTGAGTCGATCACCTGTATTTCATGTAATAATGTGATGTTTATCATCATTATCATCATTGTTTAGCTGTAAAGCTGTAAACGTTGTATAGCCACATCACTTTTTGGGAATTCACTCTGACTTGCAGAAGAATGATGGCCCTTTGAGATACAGGACTGTGTACAGTAGGTCACTCCTGGCTGCACACAATGAAGAAGCAAATTATGACAAAATATTCTGTAGAAAAAGAATGGAGGATTGTTGATCATCAGAGAGCGTTTCCTTCACAATTCTATTCAAGGAAAGAGAGCCACTGTTCGGAGGAGCCAAAACAAGCCGGACTTTTGAAGTTCTGAAAGACAATTTTAGCAGTGACGCACCCACGGGGCCTCAAGGAAACACTCAACCCATCTATTCTGAACAGAGCTGTTCGTTAAAACTGATACTCATCTTATACTGGATGACACTGGATGAGCCTCTCATATTTCTTTCAGAGTTCATGCTAAGTGTTTGCTGTGTGTATCTACAGTATGCTGTTTTGTTTTGCTTCTTGTGACCTATTTTTGAAAACCAATAAATACAACAACGATAACAGTCTCTTAAAAAACACTAGTTGTATGACAATGATGGCAGTGTAACAGGTCTGTCGTGTTCTGAATCTGTGCTGCCCAGGCTGAAAGCACCATACAGGCAGCAGATGAACTCTTGAGGCTTGTGTTGTTTACCTTGCTCAGAATTAAACTCAGTTAACAGCTTGATTCTGTGGCTGTTATTAGGTCTCTTAAAGCATACAGGTTATCTCATTGGTGTTTAGTAATGATTTTTTAAATGTTTAATAATTTTTAGAAACAATGAAGACTTTGCATCCTGATACAGTTTATATGCGATTAATATGTGCTTATGTCAAAATGTTAATACATGTATCATCATTAATATTGCGACAGGATTTGTAACTACAGCTGCGACTATTTATTAATTTATTAATCCTGTAGATTGGTTATCAACTTTTAAATGTATTGCTATTTTGATCATCTTTTTTTAAACATTTTTCTTCTTAAATGTGAATATTTTCTGGTTTCTTCACTGAATAATAATCGACCGATTAATCATCAGTGAAAATAATCGTTGGTTGCAGCCCTGTTTATTGCTACTTATCAATAATAAAGCCTCAAATACCTAGCATGAGTCAGGCTCTGTATCGGATTACCACATCCTGGCAGAGTCTTTCCTTGCCGGTTACTGACAGAGTAATATCAAAAACAAATAAAGCATGCTGCAGCCATTATCTACAGAATGGTGCACCTTTTGTATTAAGTCTGCAACACGCCGCTGTTCACTGATCTACATAATTTAATCCGACGGTAAATTTAGCATTTTATTTGAACGATGAGATAAATCATGGGCATACTGCATTTGTAAGAAGATATGTATGACTGCAACCAGCAAAGTGATTGGACAACTGGTGCCCATAAAAACCGCAGTCTGATAATGGAAGCGGTCTGATATTGTTCAGGCTCTGAAGTGAAAATCAAGAATAGGTTGATAAGAAGACGCATCTGATAGACATCTGGGATGTCCGTAACTCTTTCTGTTTCTTTGCCGAGTCAATATTTTTCGATTTTTTTTAAGATATGATGTTGACAAAGCAAATATTGTCCTCACCAGTAGATTTACTGACTCAATGACATCCATAAAAACTTCGTTCTTCCTGTACTTGATGCCCTCTGACCGCCAAGACACAGCATTGGTGACGGTGGCAGGAGGTCGAGGAGCCCCAACCTCTAATTTATGACCCTGCTGGGTGATGTACCTGAAAGAAACACAAGGCAGAAAGAAGTTGAGACACATGTCTGTTTACCATTTCCTGCTGAGTGAAAAACCTGGAAAACTAACGGTCATAGTCCTCATTAAGAAGCTTTATGCGTGTATTTGAAGAACCCCTAATAGGAAATGGCAACAAACAGTATATACCTTACCATATTGCAACTAGAACTAAATCTCTATTGTGAAATGTTTTTCATACTTGTATTATCACTCTTCATGACTTATAATAAATGAGCTTTTCCAGCGTTAAAAAATTAAAGAAGCTTGACATTCATGTTGTATGAAGATTATTCATGGGTGTAATTGGAAGATGGGGATTTACATAAACCCATTGTGACCGAAGCCCCAGAGGATAATGCATTTGTTTACATGATACTAAACAATTAAGTTCCGCTTGGGTTACTAAAACCGCAGAATTAAGTTTGTGAGAGGGTATTTAGGCACCAGATCGAATATGCCAGATCAGCTTTATAAGGTTTGGATTCTTCAAATATTTGAACCTTTAATACCTTCCTTTCTGTATGAAATTACATCAATTTTTTTTTCATGATAGTGAATAAATCAGTCAGTGTTTAGGCGTGTTTGCAGTGCAGTGATGAAGGTAAACAAAGGTAGAGGCTTTCAGAGTTCTAATGCTCATGAAGCTGCAATTTAGTAAAATTCTGTCGCTGCACAAATGACTGCTGGCAACTTGGTTGAGTTGAACAACTGGAGCGAAGCCTCTTTAACTCCACTGAGGCATGCACATATCCAACATGTCACTTGCGGTGAAGTTTGACTGAAAGTGATGCAAAAGTCAAAATCCAAGCTATTTTCTTAAGACTTAAACCTGGGTTCATTTGTTACGTGGCCACTTGGGAGCAGTACAAACAAGCCGTAAACAACATTCAAATATTATTATCTTATTAAGTTAATAAGGTCAAAGTGTTGGCAGTGTGGTTATATACAGGAAACAGTACAACATTAACATTTACTTGGAGGTGTGTTTCTGGCCATCTGGCAAATTTAAGTTTAATATTTACTCTCTTTTTAGATCCTTAGGCAAATATGTCCCTTCAGCTGCAAGAGCTGCCTTCTACACCTGGAAACGATGCCAGTAAGAGCAGGGAAACTGAACCGAAACACTAAAAGCTGCAAAACAAAATGAACCAGTATTCATTTAATGCATTGTTTTATAAAACATATTGATCGGTGCATCTATAATGTGTAAATGAATAAATAATGAATCTAAGTGCCCTATTCTCCATCTTATTAGGTTTGTTTACTGTGACAAAAACAAATCAAGTTTGATCCATTTATACATGAAATTTATCAGGGAGAGTATTTTGTGTCTATCTGTTGATCCATCCACCAATCCCCTTATTTACTGCAGAGTACTGTTGGTTGTTTCTTAGCATCCTTCCAATCCTCTGACTGTGTCCAGGGACACATAATGACTTGTCATGAGAAAAGGAGGAGCTGTGCTCACACAAACAACATGTGACCAGGCCTGTTTTTACCCTCTGGTTTTACACCTGCCCCCTCCACTCTTTACGTCTCACTGGCCTTGTTTCCACTGCAGGGCTGTTTTCTAATCATTGCTATTCAGTGTTCCCTGGAACCGTTTTTCCAGTTTTGGGGTATTACTTCTTTCTATGTTTTTATAATGTACAAGTTTATTTATATATAAAACAAAACATCCAAACTAAATGAAATACATAATTCAGCTTCAGTTGAGTTTGTTAGCTCGGCTAGAAAACTTATTGTGTGTTGGCAATGTGGATTGTGTATGACAAACAATAAATCCAATGTATTTGCAGTGCATGATTGTCCTGGCACTCACTAACAGTTATTACTAGGGATGAGCGAGTACACAATCATCCCTAGGCGCTGTATGTTGGCTGCACACTGCACCCTCGGGATGCAGAATACCAGTTTCACTAGGTTGTACATTGTATGATTGGATGTGGTTTGAATAAAGATTCTTCTTTTGAACCGGTCGGTTCAACCAAGTAATTGTCTGTATCCCAGCCCAAGGGAGTTGCCTTACATCCGGTGTGACAGAGTGTCGTGTGCCTGATGTACGTTCTCTGTTAACGTCGCATTGGTTGTCTTGTCAGTTGTGACTTCGAACAGAGATGATATTTAGTTTTTGGTGAATGTTGACATTTTAGTTAAATCCAAACCATGATCTTTTCCTAAACCTTACAGAGTAGCATTGTTGCCAAAAACGAAACAAACAGCGACTGGGAAATATTCTTTTAAAAACACAAACACAAAAAATGTACCGAGACCAAACATAAAAATCTAAAACCTCAACCAACACACAGGACACAAACTCCCGTCATTTTCATCTTTATTCATTTTTACACCATATCACCAGACTTCCTAAAGGCTTAATACGTCACAGTGCTAACACTGATAAATAGATGCTAATTGATAGTGATCCAAACTGAGCTATCGCTGACGCAATCTCATGTCCTCTCTCTGTGTACTTTCCTCTGACCTCTTTCTTATTTTAAGTTGTCCCTCACCTGAGTATTTCCCCCAGGGAGTGACCCAATGTTCCATGCAAATCTGCTGTCCTCACATTCCTCTTTCACAAAAAAGATGGGGACTGCAAAGTCAGCCATCAAGCAAACACATCAACAATGCCATTCTCATGACTTAGAATAAGGTTTTTGGGGCTGTATCTGCTTGGAAATTATGCAGCCCCCTGAAAATCTGTCTGTAACCAGATGGGTGAAGTGGTGCCACAGATAAAAGCGCGTTCAAGCAGACAATGCGGCGCAGTTCAATTTGAGTTAATTTTGGCAACATTTCTAACCATCAATCTCAGGTTTGATGTCCTATGTGTGCGTGCATGTATGAGGTCTTTCCTATCGGTAGACTAAATACAGCAGCAGGAACGGTATGTGTGTTCCATATGCAGGTCTAATTTGAGAGATGGGCCACGTGTAGTTATGCACAAGTCGACAGCGTGGGTATTAATAATGTCTCTGTCTTGTTCCAGACTCATTTCCAGATTGCACCGTGCTTCTGATAACCAAAACTGCAAAAATCAAGTAGTCACACTAACATAGAGACAGAGACAGAGGGTGTACTGATGGGCTACATGACTGACTTAGAGTTGACTTTAAAGTTTGCACTTTTCAGTTAAAATGACCCATCTGTGCCATTGATTGATTGATTGACTGTTTTTCCTACTCTTTTAATTTCCAGACACATAGCACTGTCTTAGCGCTGGAAAAAAGTCTGGCTGCACCAAGCTTCATTCTGGTACGGGGACAAAAAATGGTTTGGCTGGTTCGTATTTGTTTAAAACCAATCAGAACTGTCTTTGGTGGTGCTTAACCATGCAAAATAGTTGGAGAGAACTTGTTTCGCACGCGAGGGGGCAAGCTCTGCCATTAAAATGGCTAAAAGCCTGCAAAAAAAGGTTACAGCTGCCAGCCTGCTAAGTGTCACTGTGACCAGGTTAATGCTAATGGGTAACAAGTGGTTGTTGTTTAACACGTTTGTTGTTTACTGTAGCAACAGGGGTTTTTGAAAACAGTAACATACACTCTTAGAAACAAGGGTTCCAAAAGGGTTCTTCTACAAGGGCCGAGGTTCTACCTGGAACCATTTGCTTCTGAAAAACCCTTTCCTGAATAAAGGGTTTTAAAAGGGTTCATGATAACACTCACGGTTCCAGTAAGAACTATTTTGATCCAGAGAACCCTTTTTTGGAGAAAGAGTTCTTCAGTGATTGTTGAAAGCATGGGTTTAAGATCCTGTATGGGTTCTTTGTAGAACCTCTCATGGGGGGTCCTGGGTGGAACCTAACACACACAGTTCTAGGTATAACCCTTTATATTGGGTTCTAGGTAGAACCCTCCAAAAGGGTTCCAGGTGGAACCTTTATCAAAGGTTCTACCTGGAGCTAAAAGGGGTTCTCCTATGAGGACTCGACGAAGAACCTTATATGGTTCTGCTTAGAACTTTTATTTCTAAGAGTGTACAGATTAGACCTGAATTTTTTGGCCAATTTTAGGCAGCTGAAAGAGGTTATTAACGAAACACTGACATATCATCACCTCTTAAGCTGATATGGTGGGTTTGTTTGCTAACAGTTGCTTATTTACAGATCCAGAAGTTATGGAACAACATAATCACTTGTCCACCTGGCAATTGTAAATCCAATAGTCAGTCTCTTTTGGTCCTGTTTTTTAATTCAACCAACTCTGAGGGGAGGCATCTAGCTCTTTTGCTAATAAATGCTCTACTGTGTTCTCCAGCTTGGCTCTAACTGTGTCTGTATGTTGTTTGGAGCTGAGCAAGTAGTATACATTCAAGCAGCTGTCTGCTGAGGCTGAAAACAATGTGGTGAGAATGAACCAAAGCAGTGAACTCCTGTGCCACAATGTTGACACATTATGATAACAATAGTGACTGTGACAGTTCTAAATTGAGTTACAGGAGCTGTTCAGGCATGGGCCAAGTGTTAACTGAAGCCAATAAAAGCCTTAACAAATAAATAGGAAACACAAACACAAAAACTCAAGGGTCTCGTTTTCATTTCTACTGTAAATTTCCAGTGTCAACAACAAAAAGTGCTAAATAAACAAATTTCAGATTGATTGACGGATTGAGGCGGCATTTTCCTCCCCTAGCTTTCTGTCCCAGTTCCTCCCACCTAGTGGGTCTTGAATGCATGTTGACACATACAACAATCTGAAAGGGCTGAGAGATGAAAGGCGGTGACAAGTGGGCTCGGGGTCGATGTTGGGTTGTTTTGTTGCTTTGCTGTTTGTTCTGTTTTGCCCTGATTCTCCTCAGAAATGCTAATGAAAGGATCTGGAAGCGGGGGCTGGCAGCAGACTGACAGATTAGCATAACAATAGCAATCATAACAAACACACACACACGCATGAAGGTGTCTATGAAGACATGCACCATGAACATGCATATGTATCTCCGCAGTCTCACGTGCTCGGTCTCTTGCCACACACACACACACACATACACACACACACATTTAGACATTACCAGGTAGTATGTGTTTCAATGTAAGGGAAAAGAAGCGTTTTTGTGGTGCTCAAGGCATGAAAAGGTCAAAGAACTGGAATAGCCTGCAGACAGAGAGGGACACAGTGAATGTGTGTGTTTACTGTCTGAGGGAGTGTGTATGTGTGTGTGTGTGTGTGTGTGTATGCCCAAGGGAGAAATGACACTTTTGTGTGTCTCCTTGGAGAAGAGAAGAGCAGGGCTTTTCTGTCTGAGAGTCTCGAGTGTGTCCAGCTGACGGTGTCATTGTGTATGAGTGCCAATAGGAGCCTGGTAATTATCAGCCCTATTCAGACACCAAACACACATACTGTACACACACACACACACACGCACACACACACACACATGCAAACTCAGCCAAGCCTCTGCAAAAGCAAAAACAGCACACGACATTACACATTAATCACATATTACCAAAAACAATGTGTCACACAAATTTGAATGTTTGTTATTAACTTTTAGATTATTCCATTGATTGGAAGCAAAGCTGAAGATCTCGTGTTTCTATGGTACTGTACAGTGAACGCTGAGCCTTTCAGTGGAAACAAGTGCCTCCCTGAGGAGCCGTGACGAGGGAAGAGGCAAAACAACTCTGTGTACAATCAATGTGAACACAAAACACTTGTCGACCCCGAGAAGAATAGTGGCTTCAATTCATTTCACTCGCTGAGTAAAGTTCTGCCAGTCATTACTAGCTTTAGCCACCAGCTGTACTTTGTTGAATGAATCAACAAATAAGCCAAAGGTGCTTCAAACAGAATCATCATGTTCTCCTATTCCCATCTCTTCTGATCGCTTACAGGATGAAATACAAAGCTTTTAACTCACTTTAATGTTTTGTTCCCTGATGGATGAAACAGGCACTGCTTGAGCTAAAATGGTTGCATTAAAGTCACACTGGAGTGCTGAATTATGGCCTTTGAGAGCTCGTAACTCTAACTTTATCAGCCTGATAAACATTACACTTAAAATGCCAGAACACAGTGCCACACACATATTTGATCAAAGTTTTGTAAAATATAAAAAAATGACTTTAGATCCAGTTCTACTGTAATTAGGGTTGTGTAGTTGTACTCAATATGTTTAAGGTGTCGTCCAAAATAATCCTAACGCACCCTGTACCAAGTAGTATCTAGACTTCTACATGAAGACAATACCTAATTTTGATCCTTTATGTATCCATTTGGGGAAATAAATGACTACTTCAACAGTTTTGGTCAGCCAATCAATGCGAGCATTCTCTGATTTAATGCAACATGTGATTGGCCCACAACTGCAGCAGCTGCAAACCATACAATAAAGCACAATGTTTATGTGTTCAGATTGCTGAGATGCCACCAAAACATTTGGAAGTATGGTTATACTACATGCCCGTGGCACATGGTAAAAATACATGCATAAAATGCAGAAGAATAATTTCAGGAAAAACTCAGAAGACGTGTAACACTAAAGCACACCATCAGGCATGGAGAAAACTTTAGTTTGGACAACTGCAGTGTCATCTTCTGCTCCAGAGGACTCGACGCTACAATTACTTCAGGTAAGATAAATGAAGCTTAGCTTAAGTTCAATCCCTCTTCTCCCGTTTTCGGCGTAATCAGCTGACTATGGATGTTCTATACTCGTTCAGTTTGACCAACAAGATTATGCCAAAATCTCTCAAGCCAATCATATTGTTGCTGCCAAACTTCAGATCTGTTCTCCTATCTGCTGTGGGTAAATGCGGTCTTTACCCAAGACTCCATCGGGGGGATATCCAAAACCATACATCAGCTTCATTGCCCCCTTAAAATATGTTGACATCATGATGAGGTCTAATCGCCAAAGAATATGCACAATTCTCAGTGCAAAAAATACTTGTGAAATTGTGAAGAGAGGAGAGAAATGTCTCCTGATTGAAAGGCTAAATTGCTCAGCTTTTGCGTGTTTAAATTTAATTTTGATTTGATTGTAACAAACATCACTTTAGGCAGTCTCTAGTGCTTAGTTTCATTATCTGTCATGGGTTCCCCTCTAACTTAACAATATTCAACAACCTTACTGTAGTTGTCCTTTCAAAGTAGATAAAAAAGGTATCAAGTACTCTATTGGTATCACTATCACTGACACGACATCAAGCCCTAACTGGAACTGCTTCACTTTTAAAGAAGTATCAAAATAAGCCACTTTTATTATCGTGTCTCACACATGAACATGTAGACATGGCAATCCATACAGTCCTTGTATGGAGGCAACAGTCCTGCATTAGGGTTGTAGTAACAGTTTTCTTACTCTTGTAGGATCTTGCTGTCTGTTGTCTGAGGGAAACCGAAGTCCATCACTTCGTCCATCAGCTCGTACACTGTCACAAAGTTGTCACGGATACTCTCCTCCTCGAGCTCCTTGAAATATTCCTTAAATACCTACAACAAACAGGCAGAAGCAGTTCCACACACACACACATTACACATTATATTACAGTAGATAAATGACATGCATATTGTTTGGCAGTACTTCCATGGTTTTTGCATTGTGTATTGGTAGGAAAAGGGCACATTCATCCAATCTACAGGCCAAACAGCCAATGAAATAAAAGGTGTAGTTGCACCCCAAATTGTGTGGTGATAATCAAATCGCAATGACAAAAAAAGCTTCCTGTGATCGGTGAAAATACTTGGTCTCACATAGTTTTAGATAACAGTTGAAACCCCACATTATCACTTGACAACAATTCAAGCAGGCTAGGCAGGTGGATAACACATTCTAAACACAAGTAGCAAGCGGAAAGATGTTAAATATTTGGACTCTCAGGAAACAGACGCACCTGCACAATTTTGTAAAGAAAGGAGTACACCAGAGCAGCGTTGGCATTCTTCTTAGTCATCGCCACCACTGAGGAGAGGACTGTTAAGAAATGACTATACATCTACAAGTGACAGGCAGAGTATCTGAGTTGATAAACCTGCGTATTGTTATGAACCAGAATTGTGCAAGAAGGAGACATGTGGTGAACATCACTGAGATACTATGGGTGGTTACGAGATGAATGCAATGACATACAAAGTTAGCAGAATGCATCACACTCGCGAGCAATTGAGAACATGGCCACAGGGAGGTAAAGCAGCTCAGTTGTCTAATGTGGCGCACTGGGAATACCACTTACTCACAACTGCTATGCTGAATTAATAATGTGTGAGGAAGTTCGACTGCCCAATCTCGCATTAGGAAAGGAGGATATACAGTGCATAACACATCACAGTGAAACTGTGTTAAATTTTTCAGCTGGCTGTGAAACGTGGTGCGATGAAACAGAGGCCGAGAGGCTGCAGAGACCTGATGAACAGGACTTCCTATGGAGCTGAGACAGCTAATGGAAAACGCTATTAAGGTCTATGAATAGATGCTGAGAATTGACTGTATTTATGCTGGAAAAAAATAGTAGAGAGATTCAGATTCAAACTCCATTCAGGGCAATAAAGGCTCATTTTCAGCAGACACAAAGGACCCCATTATTGAGACACGAACTTAAATGGATACAGTAAAGGTTGCTGTGTTTGATCCACAGGAAGTGAGAGGAGCCGTGGCTGACCATGGGCGTCATCTCCGCCTCTTCCTCTCGCTTCATCAGGATGGGCATGAAGTGGTCAATCTCGTTCATGTCCATATTACCCATGTAGTTACGGCAGATTAGCACCTGGATCCATAAAGGAAAGAACAAAAAATATAGAGAGAGAGGAGATTATTATAGATGCACTGCCCAGTCTTTAAATATTCATAGCTTTTGGTGGAGATACCAACGCTGAGCAGTCAAGCTTCTTTAAAAACCTCTGGCTGACTACAAACCCACTTTTTATGGATGGAAATGACACCATTTTCCCGGGGTCATCTCTGCAGGAAATGTGCAAACTGTGTTTTAAACTGGAATCTGTGAATATGAATGATGAATGACCAGCTTCTCAACCTGAAACAAGAGACTTCACTGAGCCTCAAGCGATTGTCAGGTTGGAAATTATAGCAAAAAAGGGTACGCAAACTTCATTTATCCATCTTCCCAACATTCACGTGTTAAATGAAAGAGCTCATGCAGTTTAATGGCATCGTCGCCGGTTCAATGCTGTTGTTGTATTTCTTCCCCCTTGTCGTCGCCTACAGAGTAAAAGCAAATGCCTCTTAATTCTGTTAAAAACAGCCATACTAGCAGTCTCAACAGCTGCAACGTCTGTCAATACGTTGACGTTCTGACCCGTGACTAGTCAGTACAGATTACTACATTATTATGTAAGAGCACACTCCTTCAAAGGCCTTCATTTTTTCTTCACCTGTAAAGTTTTGTGACTGTATCTTTCACGGTTGTGATTTTGTCACAGTGACAGTCAGACAGACACATAAACACCTGGTTAAGTACACAAGAAGCTTCTTTGGTAGCTCCGACCACAAAAGGGGCCACCAGGACCACAAATGTGGGCCAAGGGCGTAATGTGGGGAGGACCGTGCCCCTACTTCTGGTGGCCATGCTATAGCGCTGACAAAAATGTGTTCACAGACAGACATATAACCACACGCCTCTTAACCACTCGTGTGGTAGTTCCCGGTACAAAAGGCGTATCCGGGACGACATTCTGCCCTGATGACACACAGCGAAATCACTTTCTGCAAACAAACTCCATTGTGGATGAACTGAAAGTAATAAACACAAGAACAACACATGTCAAAACAACAAAAAGATGACGCAGAAACTCAAGTTACACTGCAAACAGGGCTTGGTGAGGTTGGCCTTGGCTTTAAAGAGATGGTAATATTTACTAAAACTGACAGAAACGTTCATGTTTGTATCACAGAACTGCGTCGTTTTCGTAAATCTAAAATTTTTTCAACAGAGTTCGGGTTGATCAATATCAGGGGATGTGACTCAGACGAGAACAGTATCAGCTGTTGTCTTGACATTTACAGACATGGTCACAACTGTGGCTGTTATAACATTTCACACACACACACACACACACACACATTCAGAACAAGATGAGTCAGCAGTCTTGCAAAAGTCTGGACACACAGAGCGAAGTGAAGAAAGAGATCAAAGCTTCAACGCTTGAGGGATCTGGATGACACACACACACACACACACACACACAAAAAGCCTTCGCCGTCTTTAATAGAGGAGTGTGTAGCGCAGGGGTCGCGCAGGGGCACATACAACAAAGGCAGGAGGAAATAAGAAATGAAAAAAAGGAAATGCCAGGAAAGTAAAGTAATCTGGGGGGGAAGAAAGGATATGAACAGGCCACTGCTCAGCTTGTGTGAGAGGAGGCTGAAAAGCACGGAGCGAAGAGTTCGGAGGTCAGCAGAGGGAGAGAATGAGATCTTTGATGCGGTGCTGAAGGCCCACGGAAAAGTATGCAGAGATTCACTTTGTAGCTGTGGAAAATAACTCTGATAGAAAAACATACGGGCAAAAAATGCTCTCAACTGCAAATTCTGGCCAGCCATAATCACCACTGGTTATTCCATCAGAGGTTAGTCTTGAGGACATAAACAAGATCAGCAGATTTACATGAAGGGCACTTTCTCATGCAGAACACATACACACAGTCAGTACGGGTTTACAGACATGGTGTGTCCCATCATAGTATGAAGGGTTCATGTTGGTTTCAAATTAGTGCTGGGCCAATCCACTGAAAAGTATTCAATTTTGATAATCAAATAGTTGTTCAAGCAATTTATTCATCAAGGAAAATGGCAAATATTTGCTTATAATTCCAAGCTTCCCAGATGTGAGGACTAGCTGCTTTTCTCTGTTTTATTTCATTGGAATATCTTTGGGTTTTGGAATGTTGGCCAAAAAAAAAGGGCCAACATCAGTGCTTCGTTTTTAAAACGAACCATTGATAAATTAAAAATAGTTTAAAACACTGCACTTAATGAGGGCCTACAGAATGTTGGTCTTGTTAATCTCCATAGATAAATCTATGCTTTTCTGCTCTGCTGTCTGTCTGTACCAAAGTTTGACACACTCAGAGGGACTTCATGCTGCATTCAGGTGCACGTCATAAACTCTGACATCTACAACTCTTCTTAAGGCAAAGGATATGTGCACCGACAGGGACGTCACATTTAAAAAATGTAAATGACAGTTGTCCGGGCGTACAAGTTTGTTTAAATCAAAAACTGAAACAAATCATGGCCTTAAAATCCAAAGTCAAATCGAACTGTGGATTTGGGGAATCGTGACACCCCTAATGTTCAAACTTTAAAATGTCTTAATGTTGCAACTCTACGCTTCTTGAGGTTTCATTTTTTTATTTAATCTTGCAACAACACTGTGTTTATGCTCTGGTTAGGTTTAGGCACAAAAAACACGTGTCTAGGGTTAGGAAAAGATCCTGTTCTAGCCTGAGAGACCTGCTTCAGTCCTACAAACATGGCTTGTCTCCTTAAAAACATCCAGTGTTGCCACGTTTACAAGTGCTGAAACGCAGCCTCCAAACTGTGGACACTGGACTGGCAGCCTTCCTCTCTGTTAACTCAGACACCATACCCTTCACCTCCAGATATGAAAGTCAGGTCATAAACATATAATGTCAGCACGACACATTTAGCAGCAATGCCAACATGATATGTAGCCTATGACATACACAAATGTGAACGTATGGTTTGCAGACATGTTCACTGGCAAAACTGTATCCAGGCCACTGGGCTGAACACTCACTTGAAACTTCTGAGTCGGCAGAAATGTGTTGTACAGAAAACTGTTCATTTCTGCTTACAGCGATACATCATCATTATTATTATTAATCATGAATCATTTCTCTGTGATTAAATTAAACACATTTGTGATGACGAAGTGTCATAATGAATACTCCATCACAGATTCTGCTGTTTCTATTTTCCCATTGTCGGTGTATTAATGCGTGTTTAACTTGATTTTTTTCCAGCCGTGTGTCTTTGAAAGCCACTTCAGCCATCCCTACAGCTGATTACACCTGATGTGAGGACAAAAAGCGCAGAGAGACGTTAGGGGACTCATCCTTTGACGACACACGCTTTATGAGGCTGGCAAACTGCAATCACAGTGATGATTTAGAATAGCTTATGTTCCACCTTAAGGATATTTAAGATTCAACGTGTCATTGTCATGTCACGTCAGTTCCAATGTGTGTCAGTTAAGCCGAAAGGAAACATCAGATACTTCGGCAGAGGCAGAACACATCAAACAGAACACCTCACACAAACAGTTAGCACATTTCATGCCCCAAAGCAGAACGCAGCTACTTAATAATCCGGGTCTCATTAAATTCTAGTGTGACTGTGTTTCTTCCAACTCAAGACACTGTACTGTCTGATAAAAACATATTCCGGTAGGTAATATCTATTGCAAATATCATTACACCTGCATCCATACAATACAATAAAAAATTAGACACCTTTTAGCAGCAAATAAAGACAAAATGAAAGAACACGTGTTTAAAAATGAATAGAATTTGAAAAGATGGACACAAATTAAAAAATAAGGCATATTACAGAGACAGCCATAATTTGTAAAAGACAAAATAAAGAATAGTGTTAAAGAGAAATAATGTGGGGATGAACTTAAAACTAAAAAATCAATAAGGGATACCGATTCCATGGGTTTAGGGGAAGCTTGTTACTGGGACACACAAGGCAATCAGCGGCTGTTAACCACGTGTGAAATCAATAGGAACCACTCGCTCCTGACCTCGAAAAAGGCAAATAGCAACCAGAAAAAAAACCCTCAGTGGAGTGTATCACTGCCTGGAGGGCACACAGAAACGGAGAAGGACTCTACAAAGCTATCTTCAGTTTGCATCACTCGCTGACAGTTTGGCAAACATTCACAGCGTGAATCCGAAAGTAAACGTCCATAATCGCTCTGAGAAGAAAAATGTTACAGAATGACGATGATATTTCAGAGTGACACAGCTGTTGGGAGTGAACAGAAGCTGACTTGTGGATGAAATAGTGGCACATTGAAGAGAATGCAAGAGTGCAAAAAGACGCCTCGGAGTTGGTCTGTCAATTGGAACCATTTAACATTGTGCGTCCTCACAGAGCCTCTGTTTCCAAACAGTGAGGCTGCAGTGTACTGAGCTGAGCGCTAACACCAGCATGTTCATGTACACAGTAACGCTAAAATGCTGGTGTCTAGCATGTATCATGTTTACCATGAAGGTAAACAAAAAGTGTTGCACATTATATAATAAGTTTCCCGTGTTCACCAGCTTAGCAAGCATGCTAACATTTGCTAATAAATGCAGAGCACAGATAAGGCTGATGGAATCTCTAGTTTTGGAGGTAATTAAAGCAAAGTGTAAGAAAAATTACACTACTGACCTGATAATCGGGCTAAATGACAAGTCAGGGGATCAAGTCATCAGGATTTATCCTCTGGGGCAATAACGTGTCATCTAACGGTTGTCAAGGTGTGTTAGGGCATCCCAAGATATAAACATGATTAAAACATGATCTTTTTATTGTATATGTATGTAATTTCTTTTATGTTATGTCTGTAATAAAGTTTGTTGATTTGACTGAACTGATGAAAATGAGTCCGTCTTGACTAAATCTAGGACACTTACACTCTAATGTTGATGAATATGCACTGTCCCTGATAGATAAATAAATAAAGTACAAAAGTAAGAGCTGTATCACTTCTGGAACCTCCACTGTGGAGAGGAAACGTGCTGCCGCTCGTGGCAACCCAAAACTTCTGCTTTAACATGTTCCCCTTTTTACAAATTCTGCTGGGAAGGAGTGGGAGCAAATGATGCCATGCTGATTTCAATAGTCTGACATTTCAGTCTCCAGCGCTGGTCCCAGCAGCCAGCAGTGTGCGGTCGAGTGCCCAGGAGCTACGACTCAGAGGGCGGAGGGATAAAGGGCAGAGGTGGAAACTGGCTCCTGTGATGTAAACTGTCTCTAGAAGTGTGTATGCTGGAGTGACTCGTTTTGGTTTGTGTGTTGTTTGTGCAAGGTTGCTTAAATATTTGTTTTTATCCGTGGTGTCTTTTGGACTATTTTTTTTTTTTTACCATACTCTGCACTCCAGTTTCAAGGACATTTAACACACCGGCTGATTTTTCCACTTTGACTGCTGTAAAGGACAGAGGACCTCGCGTGATCAGGACAGAGAGAGCGAGACGACTGAAGGTGAAGAGCTACTGACTTGCCCCGAGGCGGGGATGGGCAGATAGGGGAAGGGAGAAAAGAGAGAACCTTTAATCTGTACAATCAGACATCCAGGCTATGAGGGACCGATCCTTTAAATTCCCTAATGGGTATTGTCAAGCATATAAGGCTTCCTCAGCAATTCCTTTTCTTGCCCTCAGATAAATTAACCCTGTGAGGTTTAGATGTAAAACCTGACGAAGAAAGAGTGGAGATTCTGTGTCATCTTTTATTCATCCCATACATAACTAAAATCTAAAAGGCTTTTTAGATTATGTTTTTAAAAGATACAGTCATTTCCGGATACAATTAGAGGATTCATTTCTTATTAATTAAACTGCCAATTAGCTTCTCCATCATTTGGTCCAAAAATTATTCAAATGTGCTGTTAAGGTTATTCTCTAATCCTAAGATCTTTATATTGCTTGTCTTGTCTGACCAATAGCATAAAAGTAAGGCTGCACGATATGGTAAGAAATAATAAGAATTATGCTCATTTTGACAGATATTGTGATTGCAATATGATTCATGATAAATTGATTATGTTTGCATCAAATGTAACATTTTCACTGGAAAAACATTAAAATCACAAAGGTGACATTTGTTGGGGTCTTTACCAAACTTACAATATTGCAGCTTCTGTGATTTAGATATTGCACTTGACGTATTGCGATTTTTATAACATTTCGATTAATTTGCAGCTTGTTGATCAAGCATAACAAACATAATTTGTCACTATTCTGACATTTTATATACTGAACTATTTCCCAAGAAAATAATCTGCAGATTAGCTGATCATTATAATAGATCTGTGGATCCAGTCCTAAACGATCCTCAGATTTGAGAGGCTGGCATCAAGTTAGCTTAATGTTTGGCACTTTTTTAACTGTAAGAGAAAATATTATAGCTTTTAAATCTATTTTATTACATTTAAGTGATTGTCATTTGCTCCCATGCATTCTGTCTTATTGGAGTGTCAGTCAGTTGTGAAACACTTTGAAGTGCACTAATTCTGTAAAAAGTGTTGTCCGAATAAAGTTTGATTGATGAACCGTATTGGTAACTGTAAACCTAACTACATTGTTTATACTGTATATATAGCATGTATGTATTCATGCGTATACTGTATATAACCATGGCACAATTTCTTGGCCCTACTGTGTTCTTGTTTACAATATTGCAGCTTCTGTGATTTAGATATTGCACTTGACGTATTGCGATTTTTATAACATTTCGATTAATTTGCAGCTTGTTGATCAAGCATAACAAACATAATTTGTCACTATTCTGACATTTTATATACTGAACTATTTCCCAAGAAAATAATCTGCAGATTAGCTGATCATTATAATAGATCTGTGGATCCAGTCCTAAACGATCCTCAGATTTGAGAGGCTGGTATCAAGTTAGCTTAATGTTTGGCACTTCACTTTCACATTTATCAAACTGTTATTAGTTAAAATTCTGTCCAGTTACTCATTAACTGCAGTTCTAAAAACTGAAGCGTACAAGTGTTTTAGACATGATTATGTCCCTCAAAATGCACTTCTGATGTATGTTAACCACATGTCCGGACACAATTTTGTCAATGCTTAACAATATTTTCTTTTACATTAAAGGTGCAATATGTAGTTTTGGGGAAGAAAATTGAATCAGGAGACCAAGATCTTCATTGACAAAATAAATCAACAAACTCTTGTCGTGTCATGACTGAATAAACAAACTGACCTTACTTCATTTATATGTGGCGGACCCCGCCACCTGTCTAGCTTCAAACAGTGTTCTGGGGACCTTACCTTCCTCTGAGAGCAGCGTGTTTATTCAGTTATAGAAGTTCGTATTTGTATTTGTAATCGTATTTGTATTACCTTTGTATTCGTAGTAATATTGTAAACACAAAAATTCTGAGTTTGAATTTCTTCTCCAAAACTACATAGTGTGCCTTTAAATATGCTTTTTTTTCTTTACTTTAATGGGATAACCTTTTGGTGCTGCAAAAAGCAGACTTTTAAACTTTGAAATAGGAAACACGAGACACAACGCAGGCTGCATCGCTGCACAAGAACAAGCCCTCTGTGTACACTCAGCATTTGTGAAACGAGTTTGGCAAGTTGAGCCTCTCTTCCTGACTGCTCTGTTACATGAGGCTCACAGCGCTCAACCTGTAGTAAGTCAGCAGCCTGTCTCTGCCAGGACATTGGAGTATTCTGGCACATCAACGTAGAGTTGTTTCGGGAAATGAAAAACGCCCTTAACCGTCCTCACGTTTCTGTACTTTCTATTAGCGAGCGCGCTCTCGTAGCAGGTGCCTCGCTCGTGTCAACTTCCCCCCTCCAACAACAAGTCGCCTCAAACTTACCTTTCCCTTCAGGTCGAGGATAAATATCGCCGACGCCGACATCTTGGTGGAGAATAAAAATCCTCGAGAAGAAGAACTAGCCTAGTTAATATCTGGGTCTACTGTAAGATATGGGTCACTTGAGGGGAATGATATCCGCTCCCATCATCCTCCTTCCTCCTCTCCTCCACTCTCTTCAGTCGGTGCGTCTAACTGCAGCTCGCCGCTGTTCCGGAGCGGAGCGTCAAGCTAGCTGCAGTGGAACAGACACGACTTCCGGCCGTTAGCCGCCCGCCGGGACTCATTTGACTTAAGTTCACCCAACATTACAGATGGCGTGAAGTAGCTGAATGTATTTGAGTTGTTTTTTTAGGCATGTGAACTTAACTTGAGTGAGCCCATTTCATGTTAGCCAACTTTTAACTTCTCATTAGCTTTCTTTTTGGCAGTGGAAATATTGCAGGGTTAGGTTGGGTTAGTTTATTTCACAGTCACCACATAGGGCCTACAATACACAGAGTCAGCTCGTAGGCTACAGAAGATTGTTATATTAAACAATTGTAAATTAAACAACAATATATTCCACCTCGACCACCTGAAACATTCTAGTATATGTTAATATTCTAGGTAAACACAGTCTACTTTTGATTCATCAAGCACATTTTATGAAAATACTTTACTTAATGAACTTTTCAGTAACATTTTAACTGTAAGAGAAAATATTATAGCTTTTAAATGTATTTTATTACATTTAAGTGATTGTCATTTGCTCGAATGCATTCTGTCTTATTGGAGTGTCAGTCAGTTGTGAAACACTTTGAAGTGCACTAACTTCTGTAAAAAGTGTTGTACGAATAAAGTTTGATTGATGAACCGTATTGGTAACTGTAAACCTAACTACATTGTTTATACTGTATATAGCATGTATGTATTCATGCGTATACACACTTTCTTGGCCCTACTGTGTTCTTGTTTACAACCTACATTTTGCTGTTTGTTGTTGGTACATTGTTGCCTTTCTGTATATATTGTATATATTTATCTATACACACACTTGTGTTTATTTGACTCTCTTTGTACGTCTATTCCTATCTTCCTGTAAATTGTTCTGTTTGTAACACTGAGCACAGCAATTTTGTCAAAATACTTGTTTTGATAGCCCATTCTCATTTTAAAAAGAAATAAATTAAAGTAAATTGTGTATGCTGTGAATGCAGGACTTTTACTTGTAATACAGTATTTTACATTCATTGCTACTTTTACTTAAATTAATTACATCATTGTACTTTTCACTCTACATCTCACTTCTCATTTGAGAATAATGCTGCAATCCTCTTTCTATATTGCTGTAGGCCTATTGCTACTTTTACTTTTGTAAAGGGTCTAAAAACATGTATTAACTTGTTAAGAAATCCAGCACAATAATATAATCCAATTGTGGTGTAGTACTGTATTTTTACACTAATATGGTGTGGTATTTTATGAATGTAATCCTCATTTATATTGGGTGGGCTGAAGGGCATTTGTTTGTTCAAAGTTGTGTACACACCTTCAATAGCTGCCAATTTCAAATTCTGTAGGCTTCTTTTATTTTGAAAGCAGCATCGCCATAGTTCCGGTGTCGCTCCGGCTCCTCTATGCGAGCTTGACGCGCTGTGTTTCCGGGTAGGAGCCTCGCCTGACAGCCTCACACAGACCTGTCAGACCGCTCTCATCAGCTGGATGGTCTCAGAGGCTCCAGGCCTCTTTTCGAGACACCGTGTCAGGCTTAATTACTGCTGCTGAGGCCACCGCTGCAAAGTCTGAGGAGAAAGGTGAGCGTGGCGATTCAATCAACACCAAACGGTGGAGAGAGACCAGTCCTCAGAAGTTTGGATTTAAAATAAGATTGTTGACCCGTTCAGACAATCCAGGTGACACTGTTTCTGATTTTTATTGAGGTCACAATTTTACAGAATGTAGACAGAGCAGCACTGTGTGAATGCACAGCCCCAGTCTATTGTTAATCCTCTAAAAATAGCAGTTAGGTGGAAAGTAACTACTTACAAGTAGGCTAATGCTTTTACTATAATTGAACCAGCCTACATTTATAATGTAGCAGCAGGCGAACCTTTTTCTGAGAACATCTGAAGACCTGTATAACACATCTTATACGGGGCCTTTGAAAAATCAAAAAATCACAATGTACAGTGATGCTGTAACAACACAATTGCACAGATATTACCTGATATTTTCCTCGAGGCTTTTTTGTCTCTGGTAAAGCTATTGATCCGTCCAAGAGCTCTGGTTTTGGCAGAGCATCACAGAGTCCTTATCTTGCTTCGATGCCACCGAGAGCTCTGTGCAAAGGCCAGATTGGACTTCGGTCATGTTTTACACCCATGCATACTGTGTCCGCACATTCGCTTCATTGACAAAACATGACAGTGCAAAGTAGAAAACGTTTCCTGTTTATATTCAGCACGATTGTGGTTATTGGTTTAAATCGTACGGAGATATTTTTGCGCACCTCGTGCTGTCAAATCAAATAATCAATAAACAAATCAACTCACACAAAAAAAAATGCCCAAAATTGGCAAATGTTCGTATTTACTAAAACCCTTTAATCTCTTTTTTTACTCTTTGCTTCAGGACAAACTCTGATTCCTTTGATTATCACTTGTAACAGCTAAACATATTCTGTTACTGTTGTCAATATTCTGTCAAATAAGGCCCGAAATTCTCTTTAATGGATCTTCAGATCACACATTGAGAACCACTGTACTAATATAACACCTTGTCATGACTGTGCATGAGATTTCTATGCTTCCCTGAACTCAATATGTCTCCCAAGTGCCCGTTTTGTGATTGACAACGTGACTCTTCCTCACACAAACGTAAAAGTAAAGAAAATGTTGGAGTGGAATCGGTGGTTTACGCAGTGGTGGAGGTGCAGAGGGTTAGGCGATGGAGAACTCAATCTCATCCAGCTCGTCCTCCGTGTCCTCCGTGTCCTCCAAGATCTCCGCCGCCCTCTCGGCCCTCGCTCTCTCGCTGGCCGGGATGTAGTTGTCCTCGATGAAGCCGTCGTCGTCTTCCTCGCTCACAGGAGGCAAGCAGTGGAGGTTATTCCCACGAGTCCCGTGCATGGCAAATTCCACCTCCAGGCCTGGGAGCAGTGAGAGAGGCACATGAGTCGATGCACCGGGACCAGCAGTCATTTCAACAGTGCTACAGTAGATGTCATTCTGACAGCCCGAAGCTGCCCTAACAGTGACCGATGAAGTGGATTTGTGTGATCAGATGAAGTTTGACGGAAATGTTACTCCCAGACGAGCTTTTAATGATTATTTAATGATTATTGTTTTATCAGCTCACAGCCAGAGAGCATGTCTTTAAGAACAATGACATTAATGCCTGTGCATTTGTTATGTTTTTGAACATTTCCCATTAGTTTTTGACAATGAGAGATTGTCGTGTTTGGTTAAAAATAGACTGATTTGTGATATTAAGGAATATTTAACAGGCCAGAAACGAGCCTGACGCGACACACTGGCTGACAGTGTCTGTCTCCCCCAGCTCACAAAGCAAGAGAACAAATATTTTGAACATGAAATTGTAATATTTCCTCTTAACAGTTTCAGATTCCTCTGTTGATGTGCATTTCTCTTTTTGTGGCCACCGTCAAATTGTTTAATAATGTGTGAACATGAGTCACTGTGTCATGGATAATGAGCGTGATGACTGATGATTGATACGGTTTGGTGTTTTGCCACCTGGAAGCAGCACAACACTGACGTCACCTTTTAATGTTATAAAGGCAGGAGCTGTTGCTTGTTTGCACACAGAGCTAGACGCTAACTTCCCTGCTCTGTCTGTCATCTGGTGCTAGGCAGAGAGTGTACGGTCGATTTAAAAACTAAAACAATGAGCTGAAAAACACAAAAATGCTCCATTAAGCCAAGGATAGCTGAAGAACCAGGTGATCATTCTCTTTTTTGTCATCAAACCACTTTGACTATACTTGATTGTTAATATGAAATATGGATTAGCGTAGCATTTAGCAGTCACTGATCACACTAGGGCAACAAGGACACTTTGCTTTTTGTTTCTGTTTTTTTTTTCTGCATTCATATAATAATATATAATAATAATATTCATTCCAGACTTAATATTAGTGTAAAATATCAAATGCATCACCAAGGGGATAGAGGTTTGGAAACACTGTGATCTCCATGGCAAATTACAGCCCCATAGTTAGAAAGTTGCGGTTGCAATAGTGGCAACACAGCCAGGAATTTTGTGGACCGGTGAACTGACGGACCAACACACACACAGGAGTGTACGACAATCGCTTCATGAGTTTGGCATGGCAGACTGGTTTGTGAGTGCCTTTCTACAAAGTCGGGTCGCGTTAGGTGAATCTGTTTAAAAGTTAAAAGCACCTTTTGGTCGGAGGCCAACACTGCCGCTCCCTGTTTATCTTAACTAACAAGAACAGCTAATCAGCTGTTCTTTGACTCACAACAAATCTTTCCAGAAAATCTTGTGCAAGCCTGTGAATCCGTTTGGAAGTCGCCACACCCCACTTGGAGCCAAACTCACACTGTCACACACACTTGACTCCCGTTCAGAATTTTTAGTCTCCGAGGTCGAAACTGTGGCTGTGGAAAATCTGTGGACTGTCAGACTGACAGAGTTCTCTATGGAGCTGCTGGTTGCAGCATTAAAAACAAATAAAGAGTGCCATATATTTTTTTTTTTTTGGATGCTCATCACTCCTAAAGGTTTATGATCCTCATCAGTGCAGCTCACTGTTTTCCAGGCTGACAGAAACAGGGTGTTCACCGGGTCAAAGAGGCCTTTCTCCCTTCTGTGCATGAAAAATTGAGGTTTGTCACATAAAGGAACGTTTGAAACAAACCTGACGAGTCACACTGGCTGACGGCGTCCGTCTCACTCAGCCGTGTGTGCCTGTAGCTGGCCAGGTAACGCCGCACCACCTGGCATTTGGCCAGGAGGGCGATGACGATGGAGATGGCGATGGCCGTGCCGAGGACGGCCACCAGGAACTGCCAGTTGTGAGAGGTGTATGTGCCTGACTGCTTCGTGGAGGTGGCTGCAAGAGAGAGAATAAACCACGTCCCACATTAACCTTTTGTGGGCGTGAAGCAGCCTCGTGGATCGATCGCTCTCGTCGTCGTGGAAAGCACCTAAACTGAATTCTCTGTTCCTTTCATTGAATCCTTACCATTTTGTGCCGCTGTTGGTGTGGCTGTAAAAGCTGAGCCGTTTGCTGTTGGTTCCATCTGGCTTTGCTTTTGTTTGTGCAGTCTCTTACGGGGTGTGACGTCTCCTGTGTGGCTCACTGGGCCTCTTGTTGGATGAGACCTGTCACTTTCATTAACTCTAACATTAATCCATGTACCGTGGGTGTGTGTCACACATCATGTCAGTCAAAGAACAGTTTTTGGGGAGGCTCTCTTCCTACAAGATCCAGCAGATATTTAAAACTTCAGCTGGAGAGGAACTTTTAAAATTAATTGATTAATTGTGCCAAAGCTGGTCAGTGTTGCGCTGCCGTCAGCAGGTATCAGATCAACGGGATCCGAGGGAGCAGTTGCAGAGCAGGCATCTCCCCAGATGAGGGAGGTAGCTGTCTGAAGGATCTCTGTTGACCAGGAGGGAGTTAAACCTTCAGAGCTCCACTAGGTGGCAAGGTTGAGTGACAGGGCACTCCTCGGTTCAGTAACAGGTGAAAGGTGGTGGCAGCGTTATCATCCTGTTTGTGAGTCGAGCTGTGAGCCGGGTTCCTCCTGCCGCAGTCACATGAGGCCTTAAAAGAAAGTCTGAAAGAGAAATAGTGAGTTAGACCAGCGTGACTCTTTTTAATTTGCACACTTCCCTACAAAGGAAAGAAAACCAGCTTTTTAACGTATGTAGACTAAGTAAACTGCAATGCTCCTGCATCCCACGTGCATTACGGTTTTGAATTCTTTTGGGCTCTTTGTGCCAGTAGATGCATATTTCATCTACAAAAAGACACAAAAAGACTAGAACAATCAAATGACCTAAATATCTCACTTAGTATGTGTGAAGAGTGAGGGTGTCATCATAAAAAGAGAGAGAGAGAGAGAGAGACGCTGCCTGTGTCTCCAGAAATCATAATTGAGTGCAAGCTGTCAGGAGCTCAGGAGGATATCATCCACAACAGGAAAAGTGTGTCGCAAACAGGAAGTCCCACATAGCGTAGGACCTTCCTCTGTGAGTCTAGCTGACACAGAACACCGGTAAAGTCGCTAATGTGTGTGTTTTTGTGCGCGCAAGAGTCGGACTATGTACAGCATGTGTCACAGCTTCCCACAATACAGGAGGTAGACACATAATGATTCTCAAAGGACAATTTAATAATTAAAAAAAAACAAAAAACGACTAGACGTGTTTGGTTCTGTCACGCCTCTCAGTGTCTCACACAGATGCACGAGGGACCCTTCAGCTTCTGTATGAGACGCGCTGAGCTTCAAGTCCAGTGTGAACCTGCTGTATGATCTGAGTCAGTGAGACTGCTCCACACAGACGAGTAAAGGAAGGCTTTGCACATCGCCCACAGTCGCTAGGGTGTATTTAATGTATTCGCTTGAGACATTAGCATTTGACAACCAGGGGTGAGAACATGTTGGGTCAACACAGAAAGGCAATGGAGATGTAAAATGTCGTTAGATATAACCAATATTGGGTTTTGAAGCAAAAACTTCAACCTCTTGGGAAATACACTTGTTTGCTTTTTTTTTTTTATGTCAGAGCGTTAGATGAAGACCATTCTAAGACGGAGCTAGCAGCCAGTTAGCGTCGCTTCGCACAAAGACTGAAACCCTGGCTCTGTTGAAGATACCAATCTGTATTTAAAACAATATACAGTATCTTTTTAGTACGTTTCCTAGTAATCAGCAGCTTCCCGAAGTCTGTTTTAGTAGGGCGTGTGCTTCTGCCAAGGCCCCTTTAATTAGATCAGGCCTAATCCAATATCAAACTTCAAAGCCCTGTATCGTCCACCATCCATATCTGATTCACCATAATTTTAACTCACAAAATCTATTTATCAAACTGTACTCACTCATAGATACCAGCCACCTAAATACATCTGATTTTTTTTCACTCGAGATTCATGCATTATTCCCTGAGGAATCAACGCAAAAGGTTGAGAAACGCCCTGTCTTGCAATGCTAAAGAAAATGAGAAAAAAAGGTCCCTTTATCAGGATCCGCACCAAAAGTTAATGGGGTCTATTCTGGAAAACATAACTCCTTGGTGGAAGTAATTAGTGAGTTTACAGGTACCGGCAGTTATCAGGCTAGCTGTTCCCCCCTGGTTCCAGTCTTTGTGCTAAGCTAAGCTAACTGGCTGCCAGCAGTAACTTTACATTTACAGTCCGATCACGAGAGGGCTGATCTTCTCACGTAAATCTCCCACAGAAAACAAATAAGTATATGTCCCATAATGATAACTATTCCTTTAATTAAAGCAAATAAATAAATTCCATGATCTTGGGTTCAAGTACTCTACACTTTCACTTGCTGTGAAGAAAAAAAGTGACGATGTTCTGAATGCCAGTGAAAGCCTGACGTCCAGAGAAACTGTTGGAAAGAGAGAGGATCTTTGTGTACAGCTATTTGCACATTTGCCTTCTTATTTGCATGCGGAGTCTGCAGGTCGGCTCTGTGTTTGTCTGCAGTGAAATTGTGAGGGTGAAGTCAGTGAAGTTCAACAGAAACACAGGTTCCGACTTAAATGCAGAGCTTACTAGAAGTATGGGCTGTGTGTACAAACATAATGTATGATAGTTATTTTGAAAAAGTTGCTTTTTTTTATTACGTAATTGTTGAGAGCCTGATATTAATCTAATGTAGCCTTGTAATAATCACATAGTCAGCTCCTCCTTTAAACTGATTGTCTGTAAGACTTTTAACCCGAGATGAGCCTGGCATAGATCTTCCTGTTAAAACACACTGTTTTGTTTTCATTTAATTGAATGCTGCAGTCGGGTAGACTGGGAAATAAAAACCCAAACCAATCTTCCACTAGGCCGCAATTATGTTGGACCCAAACCTCTGAAATGACGGTTTACCATTCCTGAAAATATGTAAAAGGTATTTTAGAATCTCATCCACATCTTCTTCCTTTCTCTAAAATGTGGTTGTTGCATTGTGTTGCGGTCTAGGTTAAGAATTATGTATCTCTCTCTCTCTCTTGCTCGCTCTCTCTCCCTCTCTCTCTCTCTCTCGCGCTCTCTCGCTCTTGGCTCTCAGGTGATTTTTTCACAGCGAGAGGGCTCCGGCTGCTCAGCGCCAGCCATTAGGGCCTCTTCCTTTTCGTCCTCTGCAGCTATTCTCTTCAGCCGTGTTGGCTGTAAACACACCGACAGGGCTGCTTTTATCTCTTCCTGTTCTGTCCTCACACAAGGCAGCACAACAAAATATACACGCCAGCCAAGCAGCGCAGCACTGGGAGCTACAGGAGAGAAGCCTGGGAGCCAGTGTGTGTGTGTGTGTTTTTGTGTCTCTGTGTGTGTGTCAGATGTGGCAGTGTTTGCGAGTTCTGCTTTTTTTTTTTTCTGTTTGTGCGCGAACGTGCGCGTGGAAGAGGCAACATTTGCATCTCCGTCTGCCGAGCGCGTTTGAATATTATTATTCTCAAAGAGAGAAGTCGGTTTTTCTCAGTCGTTCTTTGTTCCAGTGCCCCAAATTGCGAGCTGGGTGTTAGTTTACAGACAGTAATGATGGCCAGAGGATGTAAGAATGCGCTTTCTGTCATCAAACCGAATTAACATCAGAATTTGGTTCTGCTCACGGAGCGCGGTCACGTCCCTTTGAACAGACAAATGTAACTGTAAGCAATTTTATGGTTTTAAATTTGATTATGCTGGCTGTGATGTCAACTCATGCAGTGGTGGAAAATGAGAAAATCCATTCAAGCGCTGTGCTGAAGTCCATTCTGAGTTTCATTACATTTCAGAGGTGAACACTGTACCTTTAACCCTCTACAGGGACAGCTAGTTAGTTTCAAACCAGTGTTTTTCAGCCTGTTTTGGCTTGTGACCACTTACAAGAATGCAAAGTCTGCTTGGTGCATCTTGTCACGTTTAAAATGTTAATGATTTGTTAGCAGTGTCACCAACAACCCATGTTCTCCTTGTGTATTGAAGGTGATGGGGGTGGGGGCAGTATTCACCAAAAAGCAATTACGGAAAGAAATAATGCAGATCTGTGTAGCAGATTGAGTTTTCTCCATATTAATAATCTCATGACCACTCAGATTTCCTGTGACCCGTTGGAAGAGGCTTGGACCCTGGGTCAGGAATCACAAGACTTCACTGCTGAACTGTGTTTAATGTTGTTAACTTTGACCACCTGCCAGGGTCATAGCCATCACTGAGGACACTGAGGTCATGTCGTTAGGATTAACTGGGATAAAGACTGCTCTTCATGCTCATTAGTGATTTCAATAACTTTAAATAAATACATTTTAATCTTGTGTTCTTTATTAAGGTGACTTTTTAACTTCTGCCCAGGGTCTGCAGATTAAAAATATCCTCTCTTCTCCCTCTGGAACATAATGTTTATTAAAGGGCACTGTTATTGCTAGACTGGCACTGTGTGCCCACTGCGTTGTGGTGGATGCTGGTTGTAGTTTATGTTAGCGGACTCCATTTTCTAAACTAACGTGAGCTACTCTTGCTTTCTGTTTGTGGAGCGGAGAGAGGCACTTGAAAATGTGCATACAGTCATGTCCTTTGGAAAAAATCCGACCCGAGTCCTTCACAAAGAAATCCACAGTCCAGCAACAACTTAAACTTAATGTTTCTTTTCTTTTCTTTTTTTTTTTTTACAATCCGCTCAAATGTAGCCAATGAAAATGTGATTAATACATGTTAGTTACTACAAATTGTTACAGAGAGCCTCATCAAAATTAACCAGTGAAAAAGTAAAATGAAGATTTAGAGTTTTTCCATCAGAATTGAATTCCTTACATAGTGGATAGGGCTAAATCTAAAGCTTTAGATGTGTTTAGGTCTGGAAATGTGGAAAAAATTACAATGATTGTACAATAACATGTGATTAACTATGACACTCAACGTTGCACTTTGCAGTGGCTGGTAAAAATCCTCTGAGGGATGAGGGGGGGTTTACTTGGTATCATGAACTCTGATTCTCTAAAGTCCTGGCTACGACCCTGCCAGCTAAAAGTGTAAAATGCTACCTATGCACTGATGCATCAATATTATACAACAGTTGAATGTAAAACACGATGCTATATTAGTCAGTAACTACTTTTGGTACTTTAAGCAGACTTTACTGATGATATTTCTGTACTTTCACTTAAGTAGAAGTTTGAACTTGTGGTGGAATATGCGACATCGCTTTACAAGCACTTTTACCTATTCACTTATTTATTTGATGGTTATTTGTGTAGGGACACGTATGTACTGTAGCTTCAACTGATGGCACACACCACAGCATCTAAAGCCTGAGCTAATTTGCAATGCCCGTCCCTGGATGGGCCTTTAAAATACAGACGACTTTCCAAAAAGTCAGAACTCAGAAAATATACACAGAGAAATATATAATAAAGGCACAATGAAACAAGAAGTAACAGATCAGTCATCGCCTGCATGACTGGTCCCTATGCAAAAGAGTTCCTCTTCCACCATGGAGCGTAATTTGAATAAAAAATAAATACATCCACTAATAAAAAAGTTAATGTTGACCACATGCCTTTTGACAAACTGCTTACACGTTATGTATTGACTTCACATAATCCAAATCAGACTTGACTAAGCAAACATCTCTCCCTCTCTGGCTCAGCGCGATCGCAGATACTGAGGGAAAAATCAAAGAGCCGTCCTTCAGCTGACCCTCGCCCCAACAATCCACAGAGCAGCACACAGAAATCCTCCCTCTCCGCCTCTTATCCCGCTGCCAAGATCTGTGTTTTTGTCCCGCTTTGAAACTGTGTGGAGGAGTCAGGCTGGGCCTATTGTTTGTCAGGGATAATGGCGCACGGTCCGGTGAGTGCAGTGAGTTAAAAAACAGCCGGCAGACACATTGTTTACGAGCGTGATTATTTAACTCGCACACTGTAAGTCAAGCTCACAGAAAACTACATGTCTGAATCATGATTAACCTATTGTACTCTTGTTTTTTCCCCCTCTAGTTTAATTGAAGCAGGGTCATAATGGCTCAAGTGAAGTGGCCCAAATTGTCGTGTTTGGTTTTCTGCCTTTCAGATCTGGCATAATGACAGTGTCAACAGAGTAACCACAGGGACGCGAAGAGTAAACGCCAACCTTAAACTGATAAAACAACACGCCGCACAACGCCCGCAGCGCGACCACAAAGTGTGATATTCGATATTTAAAGATGAGCGTTAGCACCAGCTTCCTTTATTTCATAAAAAAAGTGTAGATCCGCTTCTTGGAAAGTGGAAAGACAATAAACAAGCGAGCTGCTAATGGAGGTTACTGTTTTGGGTGAAAACAGTGAGAGGCCAGCATGCGACAGGTGCAGGAAACGGTTCAGCTACCGGCTCATGTGAATAAAAAGACTGTGGCTGTGTGGCTTTTCTGTTTTAAGAAAGAATTTCTATTGCTGCTGTGCCCAGAATGATATGAGAGTCAGTCAAGTACATGTTACTGGCCTCCTTTTTGGTCAAAACCTGAAGTAAACCCTGGAACTCTATTGTTTTCTGACATTTTTAACTCATTTTAAGGCGCATTTTCATGCACATTGTGACATTATCTGATCATTATTGCGTTATCAGTTTACAAGATAAGCCACAAACCCAGTAAGCAAATCAAAACAGTCATATGATCTTTACGTGACAGTCTGTAGACGACACTGTCGAAGCTCACTCCTTTAAGGGACCTGCTGTCTTTTCTCCAGTCTTACCTGGTCACCTGTGCGTGTCGTTTCCCTCCAGCTTCACCTGCTGTCTGTCTGCGTTCACCTTTCACATCGGCCCGCGCTACATTTTCTTCTGCTTTGTCTGTAAAATGGAGTAGTGTTGAGCAAAGGTTGGACGAGGTGTGCTCTGCCCAGAAGGACAAGTTAATGGGTAACTTTGTAACCAAGGTGCGCTCCCTCCCGCCTACTGCTGCCGCTCTCTGTCCAATGGCACGGCAGACCTGGTCAGAGGCAAACCAGGAAGAGGTGACCTATGAGTAATATGTCATATTTGAAATTGAAACTAACACAAACCAGTCCGACCTGCTTTTTGTGCAAATAGATGTTGTGTTTGTGTGGATACGGTTCCAGCGGGTAGTCAAATAATCTTGTTGATATCTGCTTTGTGTGGCTCTCCTTGTGGTGTGCCTGCCAGGTGCCACACCTCGCTCTGTTGATCTAAAATGTAAACCCTCGTCTCAGCCCTTTTCAGATGTGGGAGGAAATCAGACAAGATACAGTTTGTGGCGACAAGGAGGTTTGTTTGTGTAAGACGCACGGCCTGAGGGGGAGAGAGCAGACCTCTGGTGGCCCTGAAAAGGAAAAGCGAGGTGACCCTGAAAACAATAGGGCCACTTCCCTCCATCTCCCTCCCTCGCTCTTCCTCCTTCCCTCCCTCCCTCCATATGTTCCAGGATGCTTCAGCTGCATGTCTTGGGGCAGATGGCAGGGACGAGGATGGGTTGGGACAGTAAAGTGATAACTCAGCATCAGCTGAAGGGAGCAGTTTCCCACCGTTGATACTGGGGGCTGTTTGCTGACGGCTCATTGTTGGCTTATTCTTGCCACGCCAGGATTTATCCGCAGCCCGTTCTCACCAGATAATCAGCTGTTTTGGTTATCCCTGAAAACTTTTTTTATTCAACCCATACATTTAAGGCAGCGACCTCTGGTGGTAGTAGTAAATATGACAGGAGCAAAGGAGGATGTCAGCTGACATAGTATAAGAGCGACAAAATCTGCATATGAATTGGGGTAGGTGGATGTGTCAAACACACTCGGACTTCACCCCGACGACGGCTGCTCATGTCCTGTGTGAAACCAAAGATCAGTGTTGACTAATTTTAAATCACATAACGGAACCATGTAGTTGGTGCCTAAATCAAACCAAACTGTGGCCTTTTCACAATGTTAACCACGTGACGACGAAGTTCCGACACACATTTGTCACTGGTGCTGCCCAACATTCAGAAATGTTGCTTTGGGAGTAATTGTCAATCAACCTTATTTAGCAGTTTAGGTATGAGGAAATGTTGTTCATCTACTCAGAATCTTTAAGATAGGCCTGAAGAATAATTAACAGAGTGATTCTGTATCATTGTGGGGAAATTTGACGGCAGATTTATAGATAAGATCAAGGTAAACAGAGGTGAGTCTTCTTTTTATCGAATATCACCAGATTTTTATCAGAGCTATTTGATGACAATAGCTGAGAACAGTTACAGTCTAAACCAAACCAGTAGACTAGATCTGTAGGGCTGAGAGGAACTGCAGGCTCGGGTGATAATTCTGTGTGTTCACCCCTACAAGTGATATGCTTCCGCTGTGTGGAGGCAGCTTGAGGCACACTGTAAATAATGCAACAGTCAAATAAAGAAAGATGCTCCATCTTTGATGTGAGGTTTACAGATGAGAGTGGGAGTGCAAGTGTTCACTGTGATCACAACAAGTGACCGTGTAGAAATGCTACTTGCTATCTGGCTATTCTAGTTGTTTGATCCGACTCGTGCCAGAGTGAAGTGTGTGCCGGTATTTTTACCTTACAGCCACCATCCTGATGCAGCAAAATCCAAGTCGATCATCAATTGTTTCTATAAGAATGAAACAAACTTCCAGGAATATGACGGATGAACATAAACTCAAACTAGTACTTCAGTTCCAACGTTTTGGGAAGAATACTTTCGATCACGTGTTTTCACCTTGTTGACAATGTTTTGTCCTCGTAATGGGGAGTTTTTGAGTTTTTGAGACTTGACTGTAAGACTTTTGTTGTACAAGACCTTTGTAGTGAGCGTGACCTTCTGCTCAATAAAAAAAAAATCACATTTAGACAGCTCAAGTTTAAGGTCATTAGTGGAGCTGTAATCAGATTCTGGGTAAGAGTTTTGGAGGAGACCGGGGGCTTTCCCCGCGTCTTCTACCAGGGGATGTTTACTGTTTGTCCTCTCAGTGAAGTGGCGGCGGTCTGAGTTCACGGCTCCTTGGGAAGATGAGAAGGCCTCGAGAATGGGGGGAAATAACAACACGTGTCGCGCGGTACATAACAATGGACAGAGGGGCTTGAGGAAGAGCTATGTGGCAAACAAGTCTGCAGTCGGCCATTAAGTGTCGAGCTGAGACGATCTTCGGAGCTCCACAGGGCTGGAGTCGCATTTTTTTTATCTCGCCTCGCTGTAACCTTTGTGATGTGCGACCTCCTCGGTGTAAATTTTACAAGGTGATGGACGCACGTTGTTCGCATTTTTGCGAGTTTGTGAGTCCATATGTGGCCCCCATCTGGAAATGTGATAATGTGAGGGGGGGGGCTCTCTGCACATCTGCTTTTAATCTGTGAGTCTGTTAATGAAACAGCTGCACTTTTATTTCAATTCAGCATTACTCTCTTTTACTGCAATGACTTAAATGTGACACTCTCGGTCCGGGCTCTGAGTTCTGTAATCAAGGTTCTGTGCGACATGTGCTTCAGTGCAGTACAAGAAAAGAAAAAAAAGTCCCTTTTGTCTCTTTCTCCTTCACATCCTTCACTCTGCGGCGGTGATGACCCAGTTTCAACACAGAGGCTGTTTAAGTTTCATCTCATTTAATCTGTTATAAGAGTTTCCTGATTATATGCGCTCAGTGGTGTAACATTACATACCTCAGCGGCTCTACCATGCAGTCGGAGCCTGTATTTGTTTGGCTTGAGCTCGTGCCACCTCTTACAGGTGTAATACTGTACATGTAAAAGGAGGAGAACTGGGTACTGCTGAGTATCAGGCTTCCACCTTCTCTGTTTGATGGTGTGGGCTGTTTATTTTAGTTTTTTTACTCTTCGAATGAAAATGAACAAAAACACCTGCTGCGCATAAAACATACAGCTCGATACCTCCCTGCCCTGAAAAGCATCTGAGTCCGCGTTTAATGACCTGAATGCTTCGTCAGTGAGGCAAATAATTTATCCAAATGGCCCGTTAATCAGTAGTTCCTATTACCTTTCTGTTTGTTTTGGATGTCACGGTTGTGTGAGCGTGCTCCAACAACACGCCGACTGATCTCGGCAACTCGCAGCAGAAAAACGCCTCCACCTCCGTGGCTCCTCGCTGCGTTACACCTCTTGCCTGTTTGCTGAAGACCTGCTAACTTTGGGAGATTCATGTAAAAGTCAACACATTCAATAATAAGATCCAACTGTGCATTTTTCTAATCCCTCTGTGAATGCGGTGGGAATATTTATGCGAGTGCTGCAGGATTCGGCGATGGTTCAGCCAGGAATCTGTGTTTGAAATGTCTCACATGCTGGTAGCGTGACGCAGCGTGAAAGACTGCGCAGCCTGCAGAAGAGATCTGTATCTGCAACACCCTCTGCAGGTGTCCCGTCTGTTGTTTTAATTATTCGAGGGTGCACACGATTCAGCTTTAAACCAATATTCACATTCTGCTGCTGGCTACCTGTTGAATCCCTAGATGGATAATTTTTTATGGGTAGTTGGATAGAAGCTGCTAGAATGTTTAAAAACCACTGAGGTGCTCACTGCAGGAACCTAGTCTGTGTCCAGCTGCCGTCTATCACCTTTCTTTTTTTTTTACACTGTTAGAAAATATTAATATTCTAATTTTATAGCATCATTATGTAAGTGTTTTTTACCTTGAGATAACTAATAGCTAGCCAGATCAAGGTCTTTATCAAAGGAGGCTGTGGTGCTCATACAGGGGCCACACAATATGAACGTTCATTGTAGCTGTTTTAAAGCAACATTATGTAACTTTTTGACCTTAAAATATCAGCCTCAGAATCATGTTGATGGTACAGTGTCTTGTAACAGGGTGAATGGTGTCTCTGTCTCAGCCACTCTTGTTTCTGCACTATGTATCTTCAGTGAGAGGGCAGGATCATAGCGTTACATGCATACAGGTTTCCAACACATAACACTGTTATGACATGATGAGTTTTGTTTGTAGTCAGCAACTACATTATGTCTGACAAGCTGTGACAGAGCTTGGATTTGTATTTACGACAGCAGCGTAGCGCTCAGGAACTGTGCGGGGCGCCAGATTTCCCAAAATGCAAATTTCTGCATGATGTTGCTTTAAAAAGCGGGTTTTGCAAGATAGTTCCTTGTACAGACGGCTTTCAAAATGCAACCCAGTTACCAGAATTTTACGTTTTGAGATGTTCAGATTTGTATTGTATTAATGATGATATGATACAAATCCGAACATCTCGAAACGTAAAATTCTGGTAACTATGTCGGTTCATGTTCACATTATTTGTATAGGAGCTGACTTTCATGACAGGAGGTGGAGAGGGTGGAGGTGTCAAGACTGCTGCCGAGCCAGAGACCACTGTTCGAGACAGTGTTTCAACATTCGTAAGCGTTAAACCACTGGATTTCTTTTTTTTTTAACAAGACAGAAACTGGGTATTTTTGACAGGTGGTCAGGACATTTTCCAGCTACAGTATGTTCTTTGTGGCAAGAAAACAGAAACAACATTTTTTGTTTTTTTTTCTTATGAGACCTCGGCACAGTTTGAGGTTGTGGTCGTGTTTGTTGCGCCAAAACCAAGTTGGCCAAAATATGAATTTTTAAAAACCCTGACAGTATAAACATAAGAACATTAAATTGAACATTTAACTGACAGTACAAGCAGACAACTTTTCCCCAATGGAGTTTCCAAGTGGTATTATTGTTGCTGCCACTGTTGCAAAGACAACCGGATCGTTTCTACTTTCGTCAGAGCTCCAAATATCAACAACACACGACAAAAGATGAGTTGATTCAATCCTTTAGCATATGATAGAAACACACTGACAATTAAACTTCCATTTCCTGGGAGACAGTGTATCCGATGGCAGACGAAATTGCATAGTGATATATGACGTATCCATTACATTGTGCAATCGACCTTTACTTAATGACGTACATACATACATTTACACATACGACATTTACATAATGACGCGCTGACGCAGAAAACTTGTTTATTGCCAGTTTAAAGATTAAAGATACGTAATATTTCTACATAAAGGAACGTACAGCTTCCACATATCATTGCCAACATCTATTGTGGTGATTTGGTTACCAAAATCCAGTTCTGCTATCTCAAACACATTTGGAAGTTTAATGTTTGGGCGTTCATCCATGATTAGCGCGTGACACTGGAAGAATCGAGAATCACCAGCGTTTTTGAACCTTTTGCCTGAAAGCTACGTCGAAACCTGATCGATTTTACATGAAGCAGCGAGGCCAAACCAGTGAAAAATTTCCTAACCAAACTCTTCCACGCACCAAAAACCCGGTGGATGCACAAAGAATGTTGCATTTCATTTTAGCTTCTGGAGCTGTAAAACACTCAGCACCAACGGTTTCTCCCACTAAAGCCGACGTACAGTAAGGAGTGGATTTCCTACAGTGACTGACTGCACATTTGGCAGGACCTCTGTATGCAGAGCGGCACTGTTGCATGTAATAAAATGTTTTAAATCAACTTCCTCAGTCAGTGTGGGTGCATGCATGCTTTGGCACCGGCTGGTCCCCTCGCTCCCACTCGCAGGCTGATGGGAACGCGAACCTGCGGACTGTGAAGCTGTGAGAGCGTGTCCGTGTGTGTTTCAGTCTGTGCGTGTGTGTGTGTGTGTGTGTGTGTGTGTGAGCAAACAGCTATCAGACAGGAGCCGAGACCCTCCACCTCCACCCCCGCCATCACCTCCACAGGCCTTTTCCTGCCTGTAGGGTGATTCCTGCCCCTGCGCTCCCTCCACTTCCTTCACACACATATCAGCCTCCAGCAGCAGTACAACTTCCTGAATCTGGCTCAAGTTCTCTGGACACTGTGGACAAGCAACAACAGCTCATCCATCTCTCTCTCTCTCTCTCTCTCTCTCTCTCTCTCTCTCTCTCTGCCTCTCTCTTTTCTGCCCTTTCTCTGCTTTCTTAAAACTTCACAAGTGTTCCTCCGACTCACGCTGTCATTTTCACTTATCATCTCGCACCATTTCCCCAGGTAACAAGCGTTTGGATCGTACTTCCGGGACCTCTGCGACTTGCAGTCTCAAGGAACATTTGCGCAGAGTCTCAGCTCATGCATTTTTCTGCCTTTCAGCGCAGCAGCACTCCCAGGGTGTTATTCAACTTCCTTAAAAAAAACGCCTGTAATATTCCAGAGACGTGTTGGCTAGATTCAGCACCACTCCCTTTCCACAATTTCCTTGATACCCATGTTCCAATGGGACAGATATTCTATTCCCGTGATTGGGACTCGCAGCGCTGACTTGCATAATGAGAGCAATGAAAAAAACAGCTGTTTCACGTTTCTCAATATAGATAACGGACTCAAAATAGCGTGCCAGTTTTTTCCTTTCGGCCGCTTTTACTGTGTTTTTATTCTGATAATATAAGAGCGAGGCCAGAGCTGCATCCAAAACTCGGATCAAACTGGAATGATAGTTCCGAGAAAACCTCGTATACCTTTGGGAGCAGTTTTTGATATGCAAAACAAGCAGAACAGTTCAGGTTCTCGGGTTTTATATTCGGCATCCACCTTTCTAAACAGGAAAATGATTGCAAAACCATTCCTCCTGATCTGGAAAATATTACCCCCGTCTCATTTTACTTATCTCGCTGTGTCTGCTGAAATCTTGTTATCCTTCACGATCCTAAAGCTGCGCTAGAGGTCGACTACATGCTGTTATGATTACAGCTTCCTCAGTCTGATCCAGCGGCTTTCCATAACACCATTAATGAGGTGTGTGTCCCTGTGTGCACAGCGTATCTACCTGTGAAGATTTAACATCAACATCCCTGACTGCATGGAGGGTTTGTTCGGTGTCACGTTGGAGGGTCAGCCCGCTCTGCATCTGGCGATGGACCCAGACCACCTCGTCGCCATTCCCAGTGCCCCAGCCGCAACCCGGGGGGCACATTGGGAGACCGGGGTTGGTGGGAGGGGGGTCACTGTGCATCAATTGTTGTCGTGTTATTTTTTTTTCCAGTGTGGGACTGATGAATGGACAGGAAGAGACTGTTTGGGAAAATGTTGATTTATCCCACTTACATTTGTGTTACTGCATACACGTGGCTATACAGTAAGTGTGTGTGTGTATAGTCCATTAAGTCACACTACAAAGAAGTAAAATACAAGAAATAAACACTGGATGTGAGGAGAAAATGACTTAATACTAGCAAAAGTATCTGTTTTAGTGGCTATATAATTTTACTTGACCACAAATCCTGAAATAAGTTGGTTCAGTCTTGAAATAAATCGGCTCTGATAGTGTTTGAAATAAGAGGAATAATATTTAAGCTGTTTTTAGATTGAATTACTTGAGGTCAGACTCGTTATAGCACGTTAATAAGTTAAATGAATAGTAGCAAGTAATTCTTAATTACATTTTTTGCAAAAGTACAAAAAAATGAGGGCCAACAAACAAGAAAAAAAATCCTTGATTTAAGTGAAAAATTAAATAATACTAGTGGATAATGATTATGCTGTTACCTGAAACTTTTTTTTGTGAGTGGGGTCACTCTATCAAATGTGCTGTAGCCTGTTTGACCTGTACATTTCTAACTAACATTTCAAACTGCTGAGTATATTTTGAAACAAGATCATTTAGTATCATATTTTCAAATCTAAAATAACTTTTTGCAGACAAATTCTTAAAAGAAACAGAAATAGGCACAGAGCTAGATGTCAGACATGTCAGCGATTACAGGTATACGGTAGTTATTAGATGGCATAGTAAAAAAAAATTACAGTTTTGCTTCAGTTATGTTTACTGTTATTTACATGGTGAACTGCATGGATACACTGCGTGTAATCCAAGTGTCTGGAAGCCACAAGATCCCGAGAGATTTGGAAAGACATGAGTTACACCCTTGATATGGATTGAGCTCGTGCACCCACTTCACGCTAACGATTAATCTTAGCAGCTACATCGAAGATTTCAGCTTTAAAAAGGGTATAAATAACATCTTTTCAAATCAGTCTGGGATCTCGGGGCTTTTAGTGACCTGGAGCGCACCAGAAAAGTTGTATGGAGCCACTTCATGTTTTTTTCACTTGTTTAAGGTTTTGCTGTGAAGCTTCAGAAAAGTTTTCTGGACTATACAACTTCACCCAACCTCCCACTGGCATGAGGGTGAGTGGGTTATGACTGAATTTTCATTTTTGGGTTAACTTATCCTTAAGATCCAAACGCTGACACAATTTTCTGTGTTGCTTGAAAATGGGCTCATTGTGTCTGAGGCCGCAACTTGCCACACTGTAGTTTCTAAATCCTTAAAAATAGCATCACAGACACGTTTCAGTTTCATTAGCCGCGCACATCGGTTCTTGTTTTTACATATTTCCGAGGTCAAAGTTCAACACTTCATGCTTTAAACTTGTCTATCAACACACTGTGGTAGTAAACACATAAATGTCACAAAATGATCAACTAGCGTTTCGAGCAGCGGCAGTATTTTTGTCGGGACAGGTGGGTAAACTTTAGTCATTTTTCCCAGCCTCATTACTCATGCCTCGGCGGATATGACGCCGGCTGCTCAGCGCTCACCGGCTTTGTCTGTAAGAGAGGAAACTAAATGAAACATGTTCGTCTTGTCTTCTCCAGCTCACAAAAACATGCATGTTGTAGCTTTAGTTATACCATCTTAGAGAGATAAGATGATAAAGCATACTCCATAACTTCTACTGTGTATCTCATCAGCTATACACATCCTGCTCACCCGGTGGCCATGCTGACTTTGTATTTTCTTGTCCCTTGTCGAAACATTTCCTATCGTTCCATGTGTCGATCCATCTGTTGAAGGCGTGTTCCCCTTAAGGTTACTTAAAAGGCACTTCTTCGTTGTGAGAAAGTGTACAGTGGAAAGTGGCAGGAAGTGTGGGAGAGAAAAGGAAGCCAGATGTGACGAAGGTCGGGAACTAACGCTTCATTTGTCGTGATCTCAACACTCTCCTCTCTTCAAGTCATTTTGCCAAGGAGGTGGTTTAATGTCCTAAATCCATTCTGTCATCTCATGTTAGTACTGACATCAATCTGGTTTAAGTCATCGATCGTCTAAACAGGACTAAAGAGTGTACTGCTCTGTGAGGCTGTGCAACGATGCTATGAGCTAAATGCTGAGCTTACATGCTAATAATGACATCATTAACATGCTAATTTGTAGCAAGGGTAATGTTTACCATGTCAACTTTCTTGTTGTGGATATCTTTACCAAATTTCATGGCAATCCGTCTGAATTGTTTAGACAGAGCTACATTGCTAGCGTGGCTAAAAAACATATGTGTGATTTTTTTGTCCATTTTAACCGAAACATATGACTCTGTCATGGATTCTGGAAGTACCAGAAGAATGTGGAAATGAGGGACGAGTGTATTAGTTGTTGCCACAGTCAGAAATGCAATTTACATGACAGCTTTTGAGCTAATTTGACGTAGTGGCTAAACCTTGTTAATATACTTTCATGTGATGCACAGGGGTCCAAAAGGCTTTCCCATAAGCTTACTGTAAATTCACCGACACGGCACAAACCCCACAAAATCACTTGTTTCAATCAGTGAAACCACTTGATTCAATAATATTGAAGAATGTAATGTCCAGAAGAGCCACATGATTTAATCATTTTATCCAAGGTTGCATGGTAAATGTATTACTATTTTCTAAAAAACTAACTAGGTTTGAGTCCTTTGTGCTACATCCAGAGAAAAAGAAAATCTATTTTATAAAATGGAGTGTTGATGATGAGTTGAGGAGTCTCCAGCCCGGGGAATGAAGCTGGTGGTGGTAGCAGCAGCAGACTGTGGCTGGGGTGGGTGTTGTCTTTTGGCATCTTTTTGGCTCTGTGCAGACATTTCACCTTAGCGATTCAAGTTCCCATGAGCCTCACGACGCAGAAGTTATGCCTCCCATATTGCGGTAATCTTTAGCAGGGAAGTAAAACTATTTTATGCAGCGCTGAGAAACTTTCATAAGAATAAACAGGGCCCTTCCTCTGATGCTGTGTCAAGTCTCTCCTGAATGCATCCGTGTCCAAACTCCAGTGGAACTTAATTGGCTGACTGCCTCGGTTGAGCGATGTAGCCGGGGCGATAGTGCGCCAACCCGTCAGTTTGTCACCATGTAGTGTTGGAAATCTCCTTCTATTTTTAAAAACACTGATAGGCCATACAATATGAGTACGTAAACACGTTGAACCTCCGTAGAAAGGATGCTGGGGTAATCAACGCATTAGAGCCCTTTATCTTTTGGGGAAATCCGACTTTGTTAGATGGAGGCTGTTAGATTCTACTACTTACGCTCACACACATGCTCCGTCTCAGAATCGTTTTTTGTGTCTTTCATCATCTCAATCACTCCATCGTTTAAACATGCTTTCTCTACACACACACACACAGTCGCTCACGTAATCACTACGTGTGATGCTAGGTCTCTGGGATCCTTGAGAGGTGGTTTCTTAATCAGACATCATGGGGTGTGTTGGGATGGAGGTCAGGGGTTGGTAACACAGCAGTTGGGGAGGATAGAGGGGGGTAGTTTAAGGGGCCTGAGAGGTGTGAGTGACACCCTTGCTTAGGCTCCCAGGGCCCAACAGGATCAGTGCGTGTGGAGCCGGGCCAGCTCGCCGCACAATGAGAGGAAATGGGAATTTAATACAAACTTTCTCACAAAGTCTGAGAGACCTCCCGCCTCTGTTGCCGGTCTCACTTCCAGACACCCCCAGCTTCGCCATCACCACCTCCTCCGCTACAAACCACAACAAAATGTCAGAAACCACTAAAACATGCCCGGGAGTGTGCTGCTGTAAATTTACTGTCCGACACAATTCAGGTCACCTTTCCCCACAATCTCCCAGCTCACCACAGTGACCTTTCTCAGTGGAGTTTGTGAGGGATTATTAGTGGCAATCCAAACTGTCTAAAGAGATCATGAAGATGAATGGAAAATGTGACTATATATTTACGATCAGTGCCGACAACACATCACAATAGTCTCCTTTCCATCAGCTTATTTGTAAGTGTCTTATCAGAAAAGACAAACTTATATAATACCAGCTTCAATTTTGGTGTACAGTAGCTTGTGTCATACAACCAGCGATCTATCTGTGTTTCCATTCAACTGTCAATCAAAGTTGAAGCCCTTAAATCCCTTGAATCAGCCTTTCCCTTTCTCTCTTTTTAAGAATCGTACTTGCGCAGTTCGCTTCAAATTTGCTTGACAGTCAGATGGAAACACAGCTATACATCGTTGGTTTTATATTAGGCCGTGCGTTTATTTCCACAGGTTCACTGTAATTACCTCTGCCACGGAGGGTGTGTTTCAGCATGTCTGTTTGTCGCAGGACAAACTACTTTCAGACAGATTTCTTCAGTCTTTGTTGGATCATTGTATTTTAATGTCATGTCTTGTTCTAGTCGCCTTGGTTATTTTGCACTTGAGTGAATTAAATTACCTCGAATCCCAACAACCTCAGTCTGCCGTCTAAGCATCTGGGTCCTTCAGCCACGTATACCACCCCATCTGACAGAATGATCCAACAAAGACTGAACAAAAACCAGGACTTAAATAACAAGACACAAGCGAGGGAACAAGACACAGGTGAGACACAAGAGGACAGGTGCAGGTAATCAAACTGAACAGTGACAGGAAAGACAGGACAAGGAACACATGCACTACAAAATAAAACAGGAAGTGACCTAAAAAAAAAAAAATCATGAAACAAACGTGGCAGCGTGGGCTGAGGCAGGAGCCCGGCCGCGTTGCAGGGAGCTGGCTGCTTAGAGGCTCGGCGTCACAGAACTTATCTGCGACGATGCCCGGCCCTGTGGTTCCCCCCGCCAAACAGAACGTCCATTTCCTCCAGTTCAGAGTCAGAACTCCGGGAGCCATTACGCTGCCGGGAACGTCGCTGTTGGGGGGGCAACTTGTAGGCCAGCCTCAGCCCCGGGTTCCCAGCTATCAGCCCAGCTCCCCAGCGCCTACTAATCCCGAGAGGTCTCGGAGACAAGGAACACATGGACTACAAAATAAAACAGGAAGTGACCTAAAAAAAAACAAATCATGAAACAAACGTGACATAAAGATGTCATTTATAACAGTCAGCCACTAAATGTGACATTCTTATCCCCCATTCTTAAGTCTAGAAGAGCTGCACATTTATGTTACTTTATCCGCATTCAAGTTAGCCGGGCACAAAACCAGAAGTTAACCGGCTCAGCCAGTGGAAGTCTCTATGGGCCCCACAGCACGGAAGTTCCAGGTACTTTCATACCTGGGAAGTCGAGCTTTTCTGGCTTCAAAACGCCACTGAGCAGCTTTTAATTTTCTATCTGCAAGCTGGCAACTACCAAGACTCTTGGTGCTGATGAAACAAAAAATTATTAATTCACAATCGTCAGTGTTTTTTTAAAGAAAGGAGTTTATTCTGCACCTTTCAACCAGCTCTGTAGATGTATTATGTTTGAAACATGATTTGTCCATAAAAAACTGTATAAACAAAACCTGTTTTATTTGATGTTGGTGTAGGCCCGATTGAATTAAAGGGGACTGTTGGGCCTTGGCGGAGGTGTGCGCTCTACTGAACTGCTCTTTAACTCTGCACTGTAGAGCGCAGGATTAAACAAGGTTGCTCAAGGTCTCATCGTTGCACCGCCGTTCAGCCCGGGGAGGCAGGACTGCGCTTCTGTCAGCTCAGCCAGGAGACACGCTGAGCCCGATCTTTGTCTGGTTGTGCCACAGAGCGGGCGGCAGACACTCCAACAACAAACACAGTCTCATAATTACTACAGAGCAACAAAGACTTTTGGGTACAATAGCTAATGTCTGAGGAGCACAGGGTGTCCTCCACCCCACCAGAATCATTTCCTTCACACACACACACACACACACACAGTTGCACAACACATGCATACTTACAGTCTCTCTCACTCCAATGTGCATATACACACTCTCACAAAAGCACCCTCCCCTGGTTTCTGGCTGCTGACAGCCTTAATGCAGCCAGAGGCCGGAGCATCTGTGTTGACCCAGCCTTTGGTCTTCCCTTTTGGCTTCCTAAAGAGGCTCCGCCAAGCTGTGTCTGCAGCACGCAACACTTTTCTGTCTTTTCTCTCTTTGCACTTTTCGACTTGGCTCTCCTCCACAGTTGTTTCTCGGATCATAGAGTCTACGTAAATGTGCAAAATCTTCAATAATTGTAAGAAAATTGCCTCAATTAAATCCGGGTCGTGCTGCAGGTAGGTATGTGCAGCAGCTATAAGTGTGCAGTTAGCAGTCCTGCTCTTGACAGTGCAGTATTATTGTTCTCGCCGCTGAGTCCATTCCGGTCTGCGGGTGTTTCTGAAGTGTGTGCAGAGGAAACGAGAGGCTCTTTTAAAAGAAGTTGTTCTGGCTTCTGAGCAGCACAGGTCACACTAACAGGTCAAAGTGACAATACAGATCGGAGCTAAATGCAGGCGCCAAAACGCTTTGTTTGCCAAGAGTCAAAATGGAAACACCGTGATTTGTAGACAAAACAATTCAGACCAAGTCATACCCATTTCAGTTTTAATTTGATTCCTCTTTCTTTTACCTCAGCTTATTGAACCAGCGGGATCTCCTGCTTCTGAATCTGGTTTTCAGTTTGTCATCCATGCACTATTTGACATTGTAGCAATTAAGAATTGACGTGATTTGCTTTTTCAGATTTGACATCAGCTTGCTCACGCTTTTCTTAGATCTATATTATTTTTATTCTGCGTTATTTGACAATCCGGAATATTCCTGGCAGGCTAAAGAAAACCCAACGAGCGCCCGAAATCGAAAACAGGAAATCTCCAACAATAATAAGTTGAGTCAGCTTCAAGTCGATTGTCTGAAGCCTACAAGGAAACGTAAAGAAAACATCAAATCAGCCCGTCGGTTTATTCCAGAGAAATTAGAGACAAAGCATGTGCGTTTTTGTTTTCGGTCGATGTTTTAAAGTGAGACAGTGAGGCAGTTTTTTAAAAGACTGGGGCAGAAATGGCAGAATAGACACAACAGGCATATTGTTCATCATTTCCTGAGGCTGATTGATTATAACAGAGAGGGGAGGAGGGGGTGAGGCTGGCCATAAAAGCTGCAGGGATTGTGACAAAACACGTTGAAGTGAGAGAACAAAGCTGCTGCATTTTGGCAAAACATGATACCAGCTGCTGCTGCTGATGCATTTGGTGCTCTACAGTGTCTCTACACAGAAAAATCAAGGCGGCAATAAAATCCAATGTCAGCCTCAGGGGACACATGGGGGCATGCGTGTAGACTCCAGCACACAGTTACCAGCATGTGGTTGATGAAGTTTAGTCTTAAATGCCCCCCAAAATGTATATTTTAAAATATCTGACATGCACAGAAATACAGATCCTTCACGTTTTGCCACATAAAAACAAGTGTGCACAATCTTCTTTCTTATTTCTAACAACAATAACTGAAATATTCTTCAGGCAATTTCAGAAATATCCTAGAGTTGGCCTGAAATAGAGTCATGGTGATAACTTTGATCACTTTGAATCTATTGTTCCACTGCTGAAACAGCAGACACGTGTGGGACAATCAGAGCGCTCGGCTTTGTGTTGGAACGAGAAGCGACAAAGTTTAAACTCATAAATGCATTAATCGGAGCGGGGAGGTCTGGAGCGCCAGCAGTCCTCCGCTGTCTGGTGACGCTCTTCCTTCCTCTCCCACCCAGAGAAAGCTGAGCTTTACCGCAAGTCCAACTCTCTGCTTAGTGTGTGACGAACCGTGATACCATCTCTCAGAGCCGTACGGGACCGCTGTCGTCGTTACCGTAGAGATTTTCCCACCTGAACCGGAGCTCTGGGCGATTCCACTCCGAGTTATGCGTAAAAAAGCGCACCAGTCGTCGTGACGCAGCGTCACCGTTTTGGATGTACGACTCTCTCTGTGAATCTGATTTAGTAACGACAACTTTTTTTTCCCCAAATGAGGATTATAAATGTCATGAGGATTCTGTGGGTGTCTGCGTTGTGCTGCTGCCTCGGGTTATCAGGTAAGACTGAACTTAATGTAAGGCTGTTTGTGGAGCTCTTAAAACGGAGCTAAATACATAAGTCGGCATTTACTTTTGAGAAATGTGACGAAGAAAGATAGATTTCCCACCTAAGTCTACACTTTCTGATCATGAAGTCCTTTTAAATAAATCATATTCTGTTAAAGTCGTAAATACTCTGGGAGTGTAAACGTCTGAGTCCTCTGGGAAAAAAGGGGAGCTCATCCATGTTTCCTGCCATTGTTCTGTGGATCTGAGGCTTAAATACCAGGGAGAAGGAATGCTGAACAAACAGACATTATTGGGTTTGGCCCTTTTATTCAGATGTTTGGAGGCTTTTTTGTTTTTATACCCAGATGTTGTACAAAGGGGGGCTGATATCACCAGTTTCTCAATCTCTGTCTCAGGTGTCAGTGTGTGAGGTGTTGTAACTCAAAGAGTCACTTTCATAATGAAAATACTATGAGATGCCAGGAATAAAGCACAATTTTGCGTGTCATCTCTATGAAAAGCTGTTGACTTAATGAATTTGTTTAATCCAAATATATGACATATTTAGTATGGCCTATTGACATATTGACACATTTACACCCAAAGTGTGGCTGGTGGACCAAAGTTGACCGCCAGATGTTTCTAGCAAAAACGATAAAGCAGAAAAAAAGATTTTTGGAAATCCCTCGATTAACGCAACTTGGCATCCTACTTCTATTTTGCATAGTAACAATACAATGCAATATAATATGACATGACATGTGTTTGCTTTTGACCTTGGCACGCTATTATGTTTCATTTCTGAGGCCTAAGATTAGAGCTCTGGGTCTAGAACATGTTCCAAAATGATGTTTTCAATTATGAGCTAACTTTTAAGATAAAGACATGATTCATTTGGATTAATGGATCAGACTGCAAACATCTCTGTTGAATCCTGCCCCAGCTATGTGACAAACAGGAGAGTTTAATAGTGCTGTGTGAAGAGTGAGTAGTAGATGAGTGACCATGATTTTGAGACAAATTACTCAAACACTACGTGTTTTATCGGTTTCACCGAGAATTTCAAAAATTCAGTACACCTGCAATAAAAATGTTAAAGACCATACATAAATATTGTGTTGTTGTTTGAATCAGAACACTTACAGCAGATTTCATCATCATATTTGTGAGCAACCGCCCAAACAGAGGACTTGTCCATTTACAATATTTGTCACTATACTCTTGGGTTACATTGCAGTATGCAATATATGTCTTTATATCTTGCAAACCCCTCAAAGCACTTCATAAATGTTGGGACTGGGCAACAAAATCAAAAATCACCAGTAAATTGGATGTGATGACTAAGTGGGTAAAGGCAAGTATTAGAACAAGTAGAACAGTGAAAGGCAACATTTATGTCAAATCATGGTGTAACAATATCTAAAATCTAAGAGGATATACAGTCTCATATCACGATAACGATTTAATATCAGTATGTTGCCCAGTCGTACTAAATCTCCTCGCTCAAAAGGTTTATGAGTCTCTGTATTTGATGAAGTCAAGCTCCTCGTGACTCTAATGACATCCACAACTCTTTCAAACACCACGCCCTGTCCCGCAGATGCTGTGATCGACCTGACCATGATCTCCACGGCGGAGGCCACCAACGTCCGTAACTTCACCCTTTACTGCATCAATGGGGAGCGCAGCCCCGCCCAGGTCGAGCTGGACATCAGGAGGGACAACAAGATCCTCATGTTACCCAGGAAGCCAAACTTTAAAGTGCACAAGCCCAGGGTCAAGGAGGTGCAGGCCAGAGACTTTCATGAACTGGAGCACATCGGCATCTTCTACTGTGAATCCAAGCAGGAGGTCCCCCCGCTCGAGAAGGTCACGATGATCAACAACTTCGGCAGATGTGGGTTCAGACTTCATGCGACCCTCCTGAGCAGTTTTCACCTCCTCTCATGACTAAACCTCAGCTATGACTCGGTTATTTATACTCTACAGTTTTTCTGATGCATCCGGGTTGAAAATGATAACTGTGTCTGTGTGTGTTCCTTCCAGCAAATTTTGTCCCGACTCACTTGACCCTGACTGCCAACAAAGGAGAGACTGTTAACCTCAGCATGCAGCTACGCAGCTCCGAGAAGAGAGATGTGACCTGGAAGTACAACGGTAGGCCAGTTCAGACGGAGGCAGAGGAGAGCGCCATTAAGAAACCGTTGACCTAAACGTTTTAGACACACTTGAAACTGTGGCGTTAATGTGTGCGATTTTGTGTCTTCGGCGCAGGAAACTACTATTACATGACTCACTGGAACGATGTGATCAATCAAACTGCAGTACTGACAGTGGAAGATGCAGCGTTTGCCAATCAAGGCATCTACAGTGCCAGCTATGTGGGAGACATCCCTCTTCATGGAGCTTGGATGAGGCTCATTGTCCGAGGTTTGTTGGATCCCGACATTCACACGCTTAGACGCACACACACAGTTATTTTCAAAGATTATACTGAGGCTTTTTACAACAGTTTTTCAGATGCAGATGCCCGAGAAATATACCAGTTTTTCCAACAGAATACAGAAGGGGACATGACTAAAGGTTCAACTACATTTACTATGATTCAGGCAATTCTTTACTCTTACAAACAGCACAGATGTATTAAAAAGGAAGGTTTTAGTGGGAAAAAGAAGTGTAAATATGCCTTTATTTTCTTCATATAGAGGGAAGATAGTTTGGTTGTGTCTCACAGTGAATGAACATATTTTAAAAAATGATCCCGTGCCCAGCCGAGAAGCGTGTGACACCCTATAAAACCACACATTTTCATTATTAAACTTTATTAAATGAGCATTAGAGAAACTGGTGAGCAGACCGTTTTCACCTCTGTACAGAGCAATGCTAGCAGTTTCCCCCTGTTCCCAGTCTTTATACTAAGCTAAGCTAAGCTGCCTGTTGACTTGTTTTTATTAGACCGACATGACCTTTGTATCGATCTTCTTTAAACACATTTCAGCAGATTTTGAAAAACGCAGAACAAAAAGAAAGCTGCAGAGAGTTGGATTGGACCTTATCGAAACTGATATTGAACGTGACAGGTCTTTAAGTGAGACAGCACATGTGTTTGTTTAATATCCTGTAGCTCGATATTGTGAAGAGACATCAGCGGCATCAACACCTACTCCACCCTCCACCTGCTCCGCTTTGAGATTCGCTTATTCTCTCTCTTTCTCTCCACCAGAAGCAGTTTTTGTTTCTGTGCATTTCACCAGGCAAAGTCGAAGGAGTCAAAGTCTTCTTTTATTTCCTCTGAAGCCACCGGTGCTCGAACAACATTTCTAAAATATGACACAAATAGGCAAAAAAGCCAAACACATCTAGATGATAAGACATGTGTCAGAGGGTTTTCAAGTTTTAAATTTTAAAGTTGAAAAAACACTGTACATATAGCTAAAAAGTCCAAAAAGGGCATAAGATTTTACACCTTTCACCCTATATATGCTGTAAAGTAAAGAAAAAAACTCCCTCCCTGCAGACTGCCCCAGCAAGAAGTGGGGTCCTTACTGTGGCAACGTCTGTCCGGACTGTCTCAACGGCGGTGTGTGTCACGATGTGGACGGAGACTGTATGTGCCCCCCAGGATTCATGGGAACGCGCTGTGAGACAGGTTTGTACTGCACTCGCTACAGTGTCCTCACAGGTTTACAGTAGTCGTACATGTTTGTGTGTGTGAAACTGAGAGACTGAAATGAAAGGCGGAAAGAGGATGTGTACAATGTGAGATTTCCATCATAATTCTAAAGAAGCAGTGTCTGAATAAACAGAAATCTATATAGCATGGATTAGTACGCACACAAAAAAATCACATTGTACTTAACAAGTACTTTAACAAAGAGCCAGAGTAAGACTTTATATTCCAAACATACTGTAGTTATCTTGCTTAGAATGAGTCGACTCCGGAACATGAACTGCACCATAGAGGAGACTAGTGCGGGAAGAAATACTCAGTAAAAGTAAAAGTAGCAAAACCCAGGTGTAGAAAAACTCTGTTACAAGTAAGAGTCATGGTGCAAAATGTGTACTTCAGTAAAAGTATAAAACTATAAGCATCTAAATATACTTAAACTGCCAAAAGTAAATGTACTCATTATGCAGAATGGCATTTGTCAGAATTATATTATAATTATTGATGTGTTCATCACTTCTTACAGTTCATCGGCTACATAGCTTGTGAATTTCTCCTCAGGGATAAAAAACGTCTGATTTTAGGTTATTATAACCTTTATTATTACATCATAATTAATATGTTGTTTATATTATGCATTATTAAACAAAATCTGCAAAATAACCAGTAACTAAAGTTGTAAAATAAATGTGGTCGAGTAAAAAGTTAAAATTGGCGTCTGAATTGTAGCAGAAAATGGAAATGCTCAAGTTAAGTGCAATTAGCGTAAAATTCACAGTTCATGGGTAAATGTTGCGGCACAACATTGAGTTTAGCTAAATGCTAATGTTCAGCACTCGAACATGTTCACTATGATAATGCTAGCATGTTGATGATTAGCAGGTATGATGCTCATCGTGTTCACATTTTTAGTTTAGCTTGTTAGCGTGCCGACGTTTTCTAACTAGCACCAAACACAAAGTACATGGGGAACTGATGGGAATGTCATTAGTTTTGCAGGTGTTTGGTCATAAATCAACAACAAGACAACCCCACTGTCTTGAGTTTGATTGGTGACCTGATGATCTTCTTCTTCTTTCTTCCCTTCTCTATTGGGTAAAGTTAAGGTGGCATTGTGCTATTGTGCTATAGTGGCTCAAATATGGTCAATTCTGGGTGCGTGTGTTGAGCTGTTAATATTAAAAGTAATGAGCCTCAGTTGGTAGAGCGGGCGTCCCATGTACAGAGGCTTTGTCCTGGCTGCAGCAGCCCCGGGTTCGAGTCCCGGCCTGGGGCTCTTTGCTGTGTGTCACTCCCCCTCTCTCTCACCCTGTTTCCTGTCGTATCTTCAGCTGTTCTATCAATAAAGCCATGTAAAGGCCAAAAGAATATTTAAGAAAATGAAAATAAAAAAATAAAGTAATGAGCCTACATGTGAAGTACGCTTCATTTCAATGGCAGACATTAGATCAACATCACATCATTACTACAGTTGGGTAACGGCCGTGCCTAAAGGAGTCTTCATACATTTTTGTTTGACATGAGGTCAGCAGTTAAGTTTTAGTTTTTCTGAGCATCATACATTAGCAGCACAGACTATTTCCTATACTGTATTAAGATAAAATAATCAAATATTAGTATAAATCCTAAATCCTTAAGGTCACAAGCGAGAACTCTGGCCGGCTGGTTACTCCGTCCTCTGTGGTGTTTTGCAAGTCGGGTCGAGGCATGATGCAGCAAAATTTAAGGAATTTATATAAACACATTTGCGAATTTGTCCTTCTCATTTTCTGATGGCTCGCAGCCTGCAGAGAAGGAATGTTTGGCCGGAACTGCCAGCACCCATGTGGCTCCGAACTGAACTGTAAGGGGCTTCGCTTCTGCTTACCAGACCCTTACGGCTGCTCCTGCGCAAGCGGCTGGTTTGGGAGCCGCTGTGAGATGGGTCGGTACAACATCACTTTTTTCTTTCTTTTTTCATGTTTTTACATTTCTGTATGTCACACTGTGCAGTACAGTTTTCTGTTTTCTGTTGCCAGCATGCAACAACGACATGTACGGGCCGGACTGCAAGCTGAGCTGTAAATGCCAGAATGGAGGAGTTTGCAACCGTTTCAGTGGATGCCATTGTCCCACAGGGTGGAGAGGACAGCACTGTGAGAAGTCTGGTGGGTGTCATCATATCAATCCCTCATATGCTCCATTCCTTCATTTAGCACAGCCTTCATACTTTATATTCTCCATATTCTTCCTCCTCATTGCTGCTCGGCACATTTTCGTCTTTTTCTATCCAGCGATTTTTCTCAATTATCATTTGCTTTTCAGCCAAATCCTCGCTGTTCTCCTGTGACTTGCCTCTCTCCTTTTTTCAGACCGGGCTCCCCAGATTGTGGAATTGGAGAGTAATGTGGAGTGGAATCTGAACTCCAGCCCCAAGATCTCTTGTTCAGCCACAGGGAACCCTCTGCCCACCCACGACAACATTGAGCTGCGCAAGTTGGACAGCACTGTACTCAAGGTAAAAAGGCCAGCAGTTGCATGTAACGTTCTTGCCAAATAAAACTAAATAACTATGAAAATAAACAAAAAACACAGCCTGGATCAAACTTAAGTCAAATAAAAGACCACACAGGGAGAGGTTCCTGTAGTACGGTGGCTCCCATAGTCGTATCACCCTGGAGTGCCTTGAGGATGGGCCAAGACACAACATTCATCAGATCATCATTAATTGTGCAGTTTACATTTTTTTGGGCTCAGCAGTAAAATTATGACCATCGAAGCAAGCGACAGAAAGATATGATGCTGTAAACAGAGCTGGGAGAGCTGCTGATGCTTCACAGCTCTCAACACAATCCGAGATTGATGAACTGAATTTGAGCCAACCAACTAAACTGAAATCTGACTGAACACTACTTAGCTAACGGCTTAACGGACATGTTTTGGCAGCTTGTGTAAGCGGGATATCCACCACCACCATTTACTGTGGTATTACACATTATAACATCAGTAGACGTGTGATCTGGCTCTCTTGTCCGTGGTATTCATGAAAGCAAGACAAGAAACCACCTATGGAGTCAAATCCAGTTACAGGAATAGATGATAGCCATGTGCTTTCTTGTCTGTCAGGAGTTAGATAGTGAAGATCTATATCACTGCTAGCTTAACTTAGCATGAAGACTGGGAAGCAGGGGGAAACAGCTAGCCTTGCTCATTCCAACGTTAACTAATTAACAGAAATGTATCACAGATTGCCATTTTTACATTTCTGTTTGTAAAAATAATAAAAATGAGACACAACATGTTAATTAGTTTAGTGCTTTATTGGTGCTGTTTTTAACTTTGGAGATAGTCAGGCTAGCAGTTTCCCTGTCTTAATGCTAAGTTAAGCTAATAACCTCCTGATTGTAGCTCCATACTCAATATATAAAAACAGATATATGGGGGTGTATTGATCTTCTCTTCACTCTCAGCTAATGTATAGAAAGCAAATAAGCGTAGGCCTACTTTATGAAGTCTGACCTCCTCCCTTAAATGTGTAAAAGGTAATAAATTACTCTAGTATATCTTACTTAAGTTAAATAAAGCAGTTTGCCGACCTCTGGTGTCATTATCAGGTGCTGTGAATTAAGTTTCTTTGTACTGTGCCTTTAAGGTTGGGCTAAAGGTTGAGTCAGGCTCTGAGGAAGTCCACCACACAATGGCTTGAACAGATAAGGTTATATCACTCTGCGGTGCAGCAGCTACCACGTGTTGCCTATAAGCGACATGTTCGGTTTCTGTGTTTTTCTTTCTGTGCTGTTTCCTTGATAATAGAAACAATCTGATAAAGAATTGTACCAGCACTTCCTACAGGAACTGAGAAATTTCTCAAAGTTCTGAGCACAACTCCAAGTGGCTGAAAAAGTAGGCGCAGGAAATGGGAATGTGTGTTTTTTTTTGTTTTGTTATTTTTTAATCCTGTGTTTCTGTTGTATGTTATGTGTTGTATTCTCAGCCCTCTCGCACTGTCATGGACTCAAATAAGAGTACAGCACTGTTTGAGATCCCTCGCCTGAGTGCCCAACAAGGAGGATTGTGGGAGTGCAGGGTGTCCACCAATGGAGGCCAGGACTCCTGCAAGTTCATCCTCACCGTTAAAGGTCTGCGTGTGTGATTTCTTACAACACAGAAGAAAAGATGTTCATTTTCGACCATTTCTTGTAGGAAGGCACATCACACAACAGCAGCAAAAATCTAAATTGAAACAATCTCTTGCAGAGCCCCCTGTGCCCATTACTGCTCCCAAACTACTGGAAAAAAAGGGTAAGCAGCTGCTGGTGAGGCCGATGGAGGCTCACAAAGGAGACGGCCCCATTGTCTCCACCAGGCTCCTCTACAAGCCTGTGGAGAACGGAGACTCCTGGTCCTCCATCAGAGGTAAACAGGCGGAGATATCGATCAAAGATGTCATTTAATCAGCCTTTGTCACAGAGAGCAACATAAACCAGACATCGCCATCAACGCTTTTTGGCTCAAATTTATAATGAAACTAATATGAAATGGAAAAACTATTGAAACTTGGTAATCAAAAACACCCCAACCATGTTTCCTCCTCAATTCGCCACAGGTTCTGCAAGGAAGAAGTGAGGGGGTCAAACATAAATTCACCGCACTTCTGCATCCGATTATTATTGTTTAATTGATATTTAGTAATACCTTGAAGCAGATATAGACAGCTTTTAACCCCGATCTAGTAGAAAGAATGCCGGATTTAAACCGCCTCAACTCCCAGTGGTAAGAGGAAACACATATCAACAGGGAACAGACTCTGACACAACACCGGCGCTCTTCATCAAGTGAAACACCCTTCTGTTCGCTCTTGTTTCACCTCAGTTTATCTCACTCTCCCACTTCGCTTTCTTTTCCTCCTCTGTCAGCAGAGTTCTTTTTCTTTTACAGTGTAGAGCTTTTTACAGTTATTCCAGTTGTTCCACAGTTACCTGAGGATAGTGACTGAGGAAATCAATGCCTCCATCGTGCTTGGTTTTTGTGGGAACACTCCAGCCCGGTGGCAGACCAAATAACAAAGCATGAAAGCATTTTTAGGGAACCATTTTTTAAACTGTGCAATCATTATGTACTTCAGAATGATAAGTTTAAGAAAAACGTTCTCTCTTGCCAGTTTAATAATTAATAGTTCTGAAATCAAACGTCTACAAAGAAGACATACCGAGCTGTCTCCAGTAACTACAAACGTGTATTTGCTTTCCTAAAATGTTAAATTGCCCTCCCTCTACGTTAACTTTCCTTGTCTTGGACATTTTACTAGGCTGTTAATATTACTGTTGCTTGCTCCAACCACTTTGGTTTTGAAGGCCACTTCTGGAAACAGCTAAATGAAACTGGGACGCTATACTGACATCTAGTGGTTCGACACCTTAGTTCACGGGTAACAAAGTTGGGACGCACTCTCAGACATGTAGTGTGTGGACACCTTAAAGCAGTAACACATAGAATTGTATTGTGCAAATTAAATTATGTGCAAGATCTTGCAGGTCTGAAGTTTGACATGTTTCATAGCATGTTCATGATGTTCTGACTGCCTGGCTGATTTTTCCCAAAATAACTCAACATATAACGAACAAAATAATGTAAAACCTCAGAATCTTTTACATTTTTATTCCATGTATCCACAAAACTCACTATGTACTATAGATGTATGTTTTAAGCAAAAGGCATTCCAAAGTTTCTGTCGTAAAACCCACTTCCTTTCAGTTTATAGTGACAAAGAGCCCATCACGCTGATGAACCTGGAGCCTTCGACGCGCTACCAAGTCCGTGTCCAGCTGAGTCGTCCCGGGGAGGGCGGAGAGGGAGCCCCGGGGCCAGAGGCCATCATGGAGACTGATTGTCTCGGTAAGAGCCACACATAGGGATCGCACACTTCCTTTACAGGAGTGTGTTTTTCTAGAAATCTCGCTTGGGAACAAACGTCTGAGTCTGGACCACAGCACTTTAGCGAGCGTAATTATCTTGCGTCTGGTTAGATTAATAGTAAATTCACGTCATTTTTACCGAGCAGTGCTTTTTCCCAGACCTTCAGGAGCCAATTGTTTTTTTCCCACCGAACATATCTACCCAGATTACTCAAGTATGGGACACAAATAGATTTGTGGCCACTTTGAAGACCCGATGGGATCTAAACTCAAATAACAAAACATAAACCTTTGTCATCAGTCAGCCAGGAATCAGAAAGCCAATCACGAATAGGACGAGCCTCGATGCAGGTGTCCGTCAATGCAGTCTGTTACTCTATCTACTGTTTAATGATTGTGGTGCAGAGAGAGAGCGAGCATGTCTGAGTGTGTGCGTTCAGAAAAGACCAGGGAAAAAACTGAAATGGCAACATGTGGTTTGGTGCATTTGTACAATGGAACAAATTTTATACCTTAAGGGAATATTGGTTTCTTGCACGACCACAAATGATTTGTCCCAGTGTATTTAGTGACTCCAGTGCCTCTGAGACGGACCACACATCAGGTTTAGAAGACTCTGGAGCTGCTTTCAGAGTGGCATATGATTCTATTGCATCCATTTTCTCACACCACTTAAGATATATAAGTTGTGGGTTAATCACAGAGCAACAGTGTCCCAATATCATGCTAACTGTACACAGTATGTACGATATAGTAATCTTTATATTGCACTGTCTTTACAGTTAGTTCACACACGGTCAACATATTATTGATGATTAATACTGAAAGGAAATGATACCATACTGACAGGTAAACTGAAACTTTGAGTTTGCACACTGACGGTTTTGAGTATGCTTTATCTTGTCACTTTTCCCACGTAAACAGATGACATGCTCAAAGCCTGCTTAGAATTATGCTGCATTCCATTCAAAGTCAGTAGTTGAAATTTCCAGCCCCTGACCTCCAAGTGCTCCAGGTGCACGATGCCAAACATAAACAAAAAACATGGCTGATCGTGACAAACTGACGTGTTTACTCAACTCAACCGTCAGCCGTGCAGCCTGTTTGCACGTATAACCAAACTCAAGGAGGGAGAATGAAGCATGAGGTAAAAGATGCGTTCTGTTTAACCACACTGTTATACTTGGAAACGTATCTTAGTTTTTCATTCACCTGCTGCCATTGTTGTGGGATCAGACAGCGGCTTGTTCATGTATCCATGTTCACTAGGGGTCAACAGATATATATATATATATATATATATATATATATATATATATATATATATATATATATATATTTCTTTTTTTTTTTCAGGGCCGATACCAATTATTGATAATCATGACCAATAAATGACAATTGGGACCGATATACATTTGCAGTAAAAATAAAAAATCATAGTGTCAAAGTTGAAAATAACATGTGATGAAAAGTAACTAACTACACTTTACTCGCATATCGAACTTAAGCTCAATTTTGAGGTACTTTACTTTAATATTTACATTTCCTGCTACTTTATTCTTCCACTCTACTAAATGTATTTAATAACTTAATAGAATTGTTTTATAACTTTGCAGATTCAGATTTTTATTCTAACCAATCAGATAGTGTTGTAGGTAGATCACAGAGTGGTGACTACCGACAGAGAGAGGATGCTGCATCAGAGCCAAAGTAGTGATTTTTGTTTTTTAAATCAGTTTATGAAACAAAAAGCACTGATAGCGATAATTGGAAACATTTCTAATATCAGTCCTGATGATCGGTCCACCCCTTGTGTGTACAAGTAAGAACTCTGACTTTGAATGGCGTTCCACTGTAATTTTTTCCAGTATGAAATGTTCAAGTTCTGAGTTTTCTGGAACGCAGCATTAGGATGAAGGTTAGATCTGGGCCACAGACATGCAAACACATTCAGACCACCGAAACTGTCTTGGGTTTTTGGACTGTAGGAGGAAACCTGAGCACCCTCAGGGATGCAGCAACATGTTTAAAGCCAGTAGCTTTTTGTGAACTAACAGTCCCAACTGCACAGCAGCCTACTGATATCTCAATTGAGGTAGTCGTCCAGTTCACTACAAATGACTTTATCTGTCCCTCAGTGGGCAGTTTGAGGGAACCGCTACTGACCTTATGAGATAAATTCACCAGGAGCTGTCAGTCCCCTCAGTCCCCACTCATCCTGTGTTCTCTGTCGCTGCAGAGCCCACAGTTCAACCTGAGATTGACATCAGCTCTGTGGAAGGCCGCAATGCCACTGTACGCTGGCGCCTGCCCGCCAACAACGGCGTTAACGCCGACACAGCCAGTGGCTTTTTAGTGCAGCTTTTCGGGCCACCGCCCAACAATGAGAAACTACTGGATGTGACCACGCTGCTCAATGTGCTCTCCACAAAGTTCCACAACCTGGAGTATCAGCAGGACTACACCGTGGTGGTGCGCCTCATCAACTGTGGCAGCCAGGGGCCGCCATCCAAGCCCTACAAGTTCCGCCTCCACAGCCAGGGTAACTCTGCTGTTCATAAACTGCAAGGAAGGCTCCTTTTAAATGTTGCTAGATTTTCAGTCCACTTTATAATGGGATGATAACAGTTTCTTGGATTTACTTTAAAGAATCTGGAGAAGAGTAGGATTGATGCTTGCTCATTGCTTGATGACTCTCTCCCTGCCCACAAACATTTAAAGACTGTATAGCAGCACATAGTTTGGTGTCCAGGAGTAATCCAGTTTAGTTTGCAACAAGTTAGAAATGCAGTGATTTCTGTTAAATCCTTGTCTTCCGTTTTAAAGCTTCCTAGAGCACCAAAGCATAAAAGCATGTGACTGTCACTGTTGATTTCTTTAACAATATGATCATTTCTCCTTATCCCAGGTCCGTCATCCCCCCGCAACGTCGAGGCCCTGCCTCTGTCTGTGTCAGCCATCCAGGTGAAGTGGCAGCCCCCTGAGGACCCCAATGGAGGCATCATTAAATACATCATAGAGTACCAGCCAGTCGGCCAGGGGAGCCCTCACCCTTGGGTGGACACAGACGATGGAAACAAGACCACCAAAGATGTGACAGCGCTCAACGGCAGCACGGTCTACCAGTTCAGAGTGAGGGCTTTCTCCAAAGTGCCGGGAGAGTGGAGCAAGGTTGTTCAGGCGATGACAAAAGAGGATGGTGAGTAGGAAAGTTACTGTCTGCTCACTGACCTTTATCCAGTATTACTACAGCAGGTGGTTATACAGTATGTTGCCAAAGAGATTACAGAACACTTTTAAGACTGACATGTTGATCAGCCTTGAGAAAGCCTCTTTGCAAATCTTTGGCACCCCACGACACCGATAGTACAGGATTTTTTTTAACAATTTTGGATCTTCTCAAAAGGAAAGATTAAGACTACAGATAAAGTTCACCCCAGAACCATAAATACATATTTTTCCTCTTACCTCTAGTGCTTTTTATCCATCTAGATTGTTTTGGTGTGACCGATGTCTCTTTACAGAAATCATGACCCGGTTTCTCAAGATAATCTGCAGACCTTGTAGTGAGCAGTTTCATGTTGGAACTATTTTCTTTTCTGTATCAGCGTGTAGAAGGAAGTGTGCATCTTCTCATGGACAAGAAGTTAGCTAACTCAGCTAGCTAAGCTAGCTAACATTGTAGCTCAGCCGAGAATACGCCATGAAAGTTCACATCCTGAGCCTCTTGTCCGCGAGATACACCCTTCCTTCTGCACGGTGATAAGATTGGTGGCTGTAGTTTTGTAGAAAGAAAATAGATCCTTAATGAAACCGACATGATTTCTGGAAAGAGACATGACTGTTTGAGTTTTTCAAATGCATTTTTTTGGCTCACCACAAGCCTAATACCATCGAGAGAAGGCGGACATCTCTACGACTGATACCTCCAAAACTCGGCTGCTCACACCAAAACAGTCTAGATGGATAAATGGCACCACAGGAAACAGGACAAATATATGTTTTTTTGATTTTGGGTGAGCTGTTCCTGCTACTCTCCTTTTTGGAAATTTGGGGGTTTTCCCAGGTGGTGTTGAACCTGACCACCCACACAGGGACAGGGATTTACTCAAGATGATGACTCAGTATTCATCCTATTTATGGCCACTATCTGAAAATCGTATACATCTATCTTGTTTTTCTCTCTCAATCTTCCATCCATTTTCCATCTCTTCTCATCTACCAAAAAAAGGCTCTCAGACTTTCACCCCGACCACCGGGAGTGTGGCTGGGAGGCCCCCGGGGGAGGGTTACCAGCTGTTGGTGGCGGTGGTGGGCTCGGTAACTGTCACCTGTGTGACCATCCTGTTGGCACTGTTGGCGCTTTTCTTCATCCGCAAGACGCTGCTTAACCGACGGCGCACGTTCACCTACCAGTCTGGATCGGTAAGGACTCACCCAAGATTCGTTTGATATTTCTTCAACCAGAATTTTGGAAAGCTGAGGAATGATTTGAGCTCTGGCTGACATCACAACTGATCTGACAGCTCATATGTGTTTTGAGACAGTCCTACAGTTAGAAAACTATAATATGTGTGTATTTATTGCTGAGGTTGAGACTCTTTATACCCTCAGGGTGAGGAGACTATTCTGCAGTTTAACTCAGGAACACTGACCCTGACACGGAGGCCCAAACCAACACCAGAGCCCCTCACCTATCCGATCCTGGAGTGGGAGGACATAAAGTTCGAAGACGTCATTGGAGAGGGCAACTTTGGCCAGGTGTGAAGGCTTTTAGTGTACCTTCTTAACATTTAAAAATGTTTTTTCCCTTAACTGCTCTTCTTTATCCATTGGATTAAACATTCAAGCTAACAACTGTTCCCAAACCAGGTCATCAAAGCCATGATCAAGAAGGATGGCAATAAAATGAGCGCAGCCATCAAGATGCTGAAAGGTAACTTTGAGACATATACAGACACTGTACATGTATCACACAGAGCAAAGTTAATCCCACTGCAGCACACACTTTGACTGATGTGAACGCTTCCTTTCAAAGACGGCAGCCGAAGCTGCTTTGCTTGCACTTTGTTTAACGATGCTGCGTGTGCTGATCTTCCTGCAGAGTTTGCATCAGAGAATGACCACCGAGACTTTGCAGGCGAGCTGGAGGTGCTGTGCAAACTAGGCCAACATCCCAACATCATCAACCTGATAGGAGCCTGTGAGAACAGAGGTGAGTGAGCGACACCTAGTGGCCTTCACTGAGATTGATTGATTGATTGCTTTCATGTTGTGGCTTTTGAACACATACTGATGGTTGTGATATTTGAGACTGTGTTTGGCAGATGTAAAGATGCACACGTTTTACTAATCTATAGGTTGTTGGGTGCAACACTAAGAAGGCTGTATGTCTTATCTTTATTGTCTTGTGTCCAGGCCTTATGAATTGTGTAATGTACCAAATACTTCATTTGGAATTTGGCTCACAACAAACCTTTATAAATGAAGCATTGCGATGCAATAGAGATGCCCAGGCACATTCTGTAGATGTAAGTAACAAGGAAACATGCTTGTTTGGTACAAACCCCAAAACATGTGTCATCATTTTTATATTTTTTTCACTAAAAATTAAATAAAAAATGACCATTTCCTCTAAAATGGTGACTCATATTGTGCTGACAATATCTTGAAAAAATGTGCAATTTGATTTATTCGCATGATTCTGCAGGATACCACTTGCATGTAGATACATAATATTAGGACCTTAAAATAATACGGCAGTACACAAAATATATCTCGATATTTTGTTATCTCCTCAAGCACTTAAAAAATGCTAGGTATATAATCAAATGTCATGATATTTTTGATCTAATACCGCAATATCAAATATGTGACAATATTGTAGGAATGAATACTAACATAATGAAAGAAGAACATGAGAACAAGGAGAACAGTCAATCACTTAACTGTACTGAAGCCTTTAAAATCAGGAAAAGACAACACTTATGCCATATCACAACATTCTAAAATGGTACAGAGTCTTATGTCACAGTAAGAATATCATATTGATATATTGACCAGTACTACCTAAAATATATAGAAAAGACATGGAGTCATTATTTTATGTTATTTAGTTTATCATTAAGTAATTTGCTGTTTACTTTATCTGTTATTTTAAACCATAAGATAGCCTACTCTGATTTTGCACTGTACACAGATCAAATCAGTGGTTGAAACATTTTTCTATTTGTAAAAAGGTAAAAAAAAAAAAAAAAAACATATTTCACATATCATTAATGATTGACTGATAATTGATTGTTAAGGCAGTCGACTATCAATTAATGAAGTTGTTTAAAAATTGCCTCCCCGAAATCTACTGAACATTACACATGTAGTGTCTAATTTATGTTAATTTCTAAAGCATAACAGCAAAATAATATAGATGTTTCCCAATTCAAGCTCCACTAGCTCTCTCTGGAGCGTTTAGAGGTATCACACAGTCTTTATCTAGCTGTCATGGAGATGGATCGGTTGATATCTGAGCTCCAGTTGCACTAATGTCTTTGTAAACAACTACATTTATGCTGATAAACTATTCATTGTCCTGCAGACAATACCCTGACCAGATTCTATCCTGATTCAACTAATTGTACCCCTGTGTGTGGTTCTGTAAAGGAACGGGTTAAATTTATCCTGGTGGGGTTCCAAAGAGATACTCCCATCAGATCCTCTGTCATCTGCACCTGGGAAGCACCAACATGTGTCCAATCTAAACAATCCCTGCCTGCCAGAAGCATTTCTCACCATCACATTTGTTTGATTTGTCCATGTGCCTCACAAGCATACTGCTGTGTCATGTATTTATGTATTTGTATAAGGTTTCCTCAGCCCCGCTTCTTACCATGGAGTATCGGGTTCCCACAGCGAAATCCGATGGCTCCTGCATTGAATAATTGAATTGCTTTCATTTGATCAAAGATTGATAACATACGAGAGAGGAAGTGCTGTATGCAAAGTTCATCAGTGAGGACATTACCAGATCATGTCAGCCTCGAAAATTAAACATCTGACTTCAGTGCGTCTCAACAGCGGTTTCAGTTTACAGGAAGCATTTGACTCTGCAGACTGTCACTCTGCTGTGTTTACAGCTGTTGTTTAACTCAAGTTCACCACTTTCTTTAGTGATGATGGTATACAAATACTTACAGTATATAAACCAGTATATCTAGTCCTAGTATATCTAATTTGCATGAAATTATAGTACTAAATATGCTCATATTATCTGTAGAAGCCAATCAACAGAATAAATGTTGGCAATCTAAGTGTATGCAAACCACGGATATGCTGGATCTTAATGCTTAATATGCTGAAACGTTCGATTTTCAATTTTATGTACTGACAACACTGGTGAGATTTAATTAAGGGTTAGGCTTATATAAATATCATGTCTTGGCCCTACTGGTTCTGTTGCCACACACAGCTAGAAATTGTCCCAACGCCTTGTCCAAACACGATTGGAAAATGTTCTGAACACCTCTTTCAAAAAAAAATAACCAATTTCTTGCATGAAAAAAAGGTTTAAAAATGCCATCTAAACATTGGTCTCTCGCTTGGCTGGCTTTCATCTCGGAGCTGTGTTGCCCAGCTGAACCACCACCATCTCCTCCTCCTTACATGAAAGTCATCCTATTTACATCTAATCAGAATATAATATGACACATATTGTAGAAATGTTGATATGATATGTACAAAACTCACTGTACCTTTGGTTTGCAGAAACGTACACTGCCAACATTTTATTCTTGCGCCTGGTCGGGTAGAAGCACTTGGATAATCCCTGTTTTCCGTGCATGTTTGGGAAGGTCTTCTGTGATTAGCCTTTGCATGCTTCCTTTTTTCATTTCTTTTTTAAATTATCATGCATATCACGTGCTGCTACTTGCAAACTGATTGTAAAATTGAGGAAAAGAGAAGGGAAGAGGGAAAGAAAGGAAGGAAGGAGTGTTGAGGGGAAGAGTGGAGGGAGGAAAGCAGGCTGGTAGAATAGTTCAAAATGATAGAATAAAGAAGGAAAGAGATCAAGAGACATAATATCGCTTTCAAAAACCGTTAAATGTCTTTTATTGCAGTAGAGAAAGTTTGCAGTGGTAACACAAGCTATTACTCAATTGCTGTTCTTGGCATTTTGGGAGTTTTCCTCATCATCTTTTTCTGGTTTCAGGCTTTCGTTCATTTGATCCATTCCGCATCTGTCTGTAATTTTAAAAACGGGGGGGAGATATATGGTGTCGGTTTGAGCTCGCACACTTTCTCATCTTACAGAGATCTGGAATAAATTCACTCTTGAGTTATAAACATTGTGAAAGAATTAGGTGTGTGCAGGAGGAATTTAAATATGAACCGTCGACAGCGGGACAGGAGGTGGAAATAAACAGACGATATCTGATAGATGCTCAAATGTCGAGGGGAAACCAAATACTCTGCATCCTCCAGATCAGCTCGTTTTCTGATCTCTCTGCTGACTATATGGTGCCATAGATATAGACATAGTATGTTTTCATGAGTTTTATTCCAGGATAACAGCTAATTTATTGTTTTTATCATCCTCCTCTTTAGCAGAGAAGAAAGCACATTAACACATATACAGTTTTGAGTGGAGAAATCTTTTAGGGAAGACGTTGCTGCAGGAAACACATCATGTCCTGATCAACATAACCTCTTGTAGCTGAGAAGCATAATTACATTAGGCTCCAGTTCTTTGACTAGTCTTTCCATCGACATGTTGTTCTTTCCTTCCACATATGGCTTTAACAAATTGTGTTGGCGCTCTCTCTCGTCCTGGTGAAATCAACATGAAACCCTTCCAACAAGCACAAATGCCTCATGACCTGTAGGAACTCTGGCTTTGGCAAGAAGCCGCCGACTATTAACAAAGCCTGAACCATCTGGTTGGGCTCTGTGAGGATATCTTGAAAGGGCCTGGTTTTCCTCTGTCGGTGTCAAGACGGAACTGTCGAAGGCCAGACCCCTCACCAGCTGTAGCTGCGTCTCTCCCTGGCTTATTGCAGGCAGGCCAGCCAAGGCCATAGTGACAGTATTCAGGGAGAAGAAGGAGACATTATCATTTTTAAGAGTCTGGCTGAGCTGCTAACAGCCTATAGGCCTACAGATAGGAGATGAAATGTTTATTAGCAGCAGCCTTAACCCTGTGAATCCTCAAGAGACTTTCCTGCGATGTCATATACTTCACAAATAGATACGTTGCCTCATTGCTACACATCCAAACAGCTGTGTTTAAAAATTAAAAGAAAAATAGTATCCAAAATGTGTTAACTCGTTCTTTCACTTGCTCTCCAAAATGAACTTAGCCAGATTTAGATCTTTATTACCAGAGGCTGTGGTGCTCAAGCCGCTTTTGTCCACAGGGGGCCGCCAGAGTGAACCAAAAAAGACAGTTCCTTGTAGCAGCTTTAAGTTTGAAGACCTGAGCTCTTCTTCTGTTCCACTAATGTGACCCCCTCTCTGTCTTCTTCAGGTTACCTGTACATAGCCATCGAGTACGCTCCCTACGGCAACCTTCTCGACTTCCTGAGGAAGAGCAGAGTGCTGGAGACCGATCCCGCCTTCGCCAAGGAGCACGGCACTGCCTCCACCCTCACCTCCCAGCAGCTGCTGCAGTTCGCTGTAGACGTGGCAACGGGGATGCACTACCTGAGCGACAAACAGGTAGGAGGAGAGGGAGGCTGCTCGTGTACCTCTGTGTGAGGCTGAGTGCATTGTTTTAAATTAAGGCCCCCTCTAACGTTTTTTTTTTAAGGTTGAAAAATGTTAATAACTTTAAAAGATTTGATTAGAATGGGACAGAAGTCATACTTTTTTACTGATAATAACATAATCAAAATATGACATGCAATGTTGTCACTACTTCTTAAGAAATATACTTAATACTGTATTTTGTAAATGGTGTAGGTAAGATGATGGCAATATAGTATTTCAAGAGAAGCTGCAATGAACTATTCCATTGTTACTAATGACTCATCAGGGTATGTTACACTTCGTTTTAGTGTGATTATATTACATTACACAAGCATATTATTAAATTAGAATCTCCTTTATATCTTTTGGTCCATTTTGACGAACCCTTTATAACTTTCTTTACATATCGTTAATACATAGTACTGCAGCTAATGGCCAGAAACACTGTGGTTTGACTAATATTACTCCTCTCCTCTCCTCTCCTCTCCTCTCCTCTCCTCTCCTCTCCTCTCCTCTTCCCTTCCTCTCCTCTCCTCTCCTCTCCTCTCCTCTCCTCCTCCTCTCCTCTCCTCTCCTCTCCTCTCCTCCCCTCTCTTCTCCTGACACTAGTTCATCCACAGGGATTTGGCAGCCAGGAACGTCCTTGTAGGGGACAACCTTGTGGCAAAGATAGCAGACTTCGGCCTGTCCCGTGGTGAGGAAGTTTACGTTAAGAAGACAATGGTGAGTGTTCGGGGTCAAACACAGTTTTTCAGAAACTTTTGATTTGTTCCAGTTTCAGCCAGCAGAGGGCTCTAGTTGTTTAGGCGACAAGGATTTCTTTTATTTCATGCACCTCCATGTATTTCTGCTTAAGAGAGGAACAATGCTGCTGACATGAGCTGCTATCACATGAGTCGTTTTAAAACACACATTTCTCAGATGTTCAATAACTAGAAGTTCTTCTGTGAAATAGCAAAAAGCTAATCAGTTGCACACATAAACTGTAACAGACATTTACTGGTGGATCTCTGCACCTGCAATAACTGATGCACCCCAGTGTGATATATTTAATCAGTTTATCCTTAAATATGTCAATTCGTAGTTTGACACAAAATTAATTATGACTTCATTAGTATAGTCTACTGTTTTAACTAACAGTATATTTTGAAGATGACTCTCCCTGAGGTTTCTAAGGACACGTTTTAGATTGTAAAGCCCCTTGAGGCAATGTGAAATAGAAGAACAAGAACAAGAAGTAAAAGACAAAGAAGAAGAAAAGAAAAGAGTACAAGAATAAGTCCAGTGCCCAACCAGCTAGGCTTTTGAGGCCTTGCTCAAAGGCACCTAGCAGCATCCAGGAGGTGAACTGGCACCAGCTGTTCCCCTTAATGCTACTTAGATTTGCACTGCGTTGCACTGCCCATGATCTCCACCCTCAACTTTTGGCACCACCTTAACGACATGTCATTTTATAAAGCCAATTTAAGCCTTTCATTTATTTATCCATTCATTCATCTATTTTATTTGTGTTTTTTTTATATAATTTTTGGATACTCAGAAGCAGTTTCCTCATATTTTGACATAACATAGCAAAAGGTTTGACATGAATCTGTTGCTTGGGTTTCAGGGGAGGCTGCCTGTTCGCTGGATGGCCATCGAGTCCCTGAACTACAGCGTGTATACGACCAAGAGTGATGTGTGAGTAACAGTGTCTGCAAATCTGTTCAAAAAAAAAACCCCTGATGTTATCTCGTGCACGCTCTAACAGCTGGAGTTTTTCAGGGCCAGCTAATGTCATAATGTTTGTCACACAGAGCTACATAATGACTACATTATGAAACTGTGGTACCGAAATGAAAAAAGATTCTAAGAACTTTGGGGACATATTGCATGACACGGCAAGTTTCTGATGTTACGAACTTGAAAACAGCGACTGTGTGGTTCGCACACGCTTCCTGAAGTATAATCTCTCATGAGCAACTTTTTTGTTACAATCACGGTTCTTCCTCCTCATTTCTTCTTCTGCATCGCAGGAACCTCATTAAAAATTATTTCAGCCTGTAGTACAGTTTTGATTATGTACACCGCAAAAGAAAACAACAAATCATCCCCCTGTCACTGGTGGAGTGATAATGGCGTGCTGCGTAACTGATAAGCACAACCAGGAAGCCTTGGTTACAACTTAGCACACAGCCGAGACGTTGGTCTGTCAAGTGGAGCCTATTTATACACAGCAGAGGGCAAGTCAGAGGAGCGTTGGACAGCTAACGGAAGACATGTGGAGGCCGCCTGTGGTGTCAGAGAGAGTTGTCAACATTAATGAGAGAGCAAGACGGAGACAAAGGGGGAAACAGTGAAAGATAATGCGCGGAAGAGAAAAGATTAGGACGGAGACAAAAGAACAGGCCGCCAGCACAAACAACACTTGTCTCCTCATATGATCTACCACAGTGACGTGTAAAACTGGTGGTTTTTCTTGTGAATTCAGTTGCTAATCAGATTGCAGGAGTGATGGCGGTTTCGTGCTGTTGAGACACTCAGTGGTTCCTCATCAGTTTCCATGCCTATTTATTTAATTATTAAAATTTGAAAATGGTGTCATGTTTTTTTTTTTGCTTTTTTTTCATGTAATGAATTGTAAAAATGATGAAAATCGGGGGGTTCTAATTCATTTAAGGGTGACTAGACGGGATCAAAATTTTTAAGCATTTATTGTATATATACAGTCGGTAAGCAGGTTTGAGATGATGCTGGTTCCTTTGCTGAGTTTTTAAACCAAACTAACTTATGTTCAACAAATGATAAAGAAGTTTAGTTAACAATTACTTTCACGTTTTACCAATAACACCTTTATATTTTTCGTCTGATTTCCTTTTATATGTATTAATAACAGTTCTGTCTTTGACTCTTCTCTCCCAGGTGGTCTTTCGGTGTCCTCCTCTGGGAGATCGTAAGCCTAGGTAAGTAAGAACACAACCTGACATGAACCCAAGCCCTTCCTGCACTGAAGCTCTACCATTTACTCCCATTTACACTTGCAAGATGTCCCAGCTTCAGATGTTCAGAAACTCTAGTCTGGTATACAACTGATGGACGACAGTTTCACAAAGTTTTGCAAGTTTTAGTGATCATATCTACATATGGGTGTATGTGTTCCTGTGGTTGATTTCATGGTAATGGAAATCCTTATCTTCACTAGACTCACATGCAGTATCGCCAGCATAATCATAAAAGCCGCATCTCTCCCGTGTTTGTCAGGTGGCACACCATATTGTGGCATGACCTGCGCTGAACTTTATGAAAAACTGCCACAGGGCTATAGGATGGAGAAACCCAAAAACTGTGACGACGAAGTGTAAGTGGTCAGCATTTCGTCGCCAATGACTAGCATTTTCTGTCTTTCTTTCCTGAATCTTACTGCATTCATCCATGTTCCTCTCCCTGTCCAGCTATGAGCTGATGAGGCAGTGCTGGAGGGACCGGCCCTATGAGAGACCCCCCTTCTCCCAAGTCTCTGTCCAGCTCAACAGGATGCAAGAGGCCAGGAAGGTAATGCCGCAGTCACACAACGTTAGCAGGAAGAGAAGAATGGGAAGATTCTTCCAATGTTACCAATTGGGAGTGTTCAAGCATTATCCTAAGGTACCTCAGGAGGTACCTTACCCCATTGCTAAAACCATAGTCATCAGATTATCAGAAATGCAACAACTGCACAATGTAGCTTTGCATCCTGAATCTCTTACACTTTTACAGCTATGAGTGTGACACGAATGGTCTTTCCTACTTAACACTGAGAAAGAAACAGAGCCATTATACTTCTAGCGTGCGTGCCAAATGCCTTGAAGTTTACATCATTTTAAAAAGAAGAAACAGACAGGAGTGCAGCTGTAGGAACCAATGTGCTGCTGTGGACAGGGGAAGTAGCAAAACACATTTTAGTTTAGGTGTACACTATATTACAGATATTTTCACCACTCCACTTGCCATCAGACAGCCCTTTTCAATAGGGAATTGAGGCTGTTGTATTCATCTATGCTCTCTTCAAAGCCACCAGACTCCATTGAAAAAAAAAACAAACGTAATTTTACCGCACACATTTATTCTTTAAGAGTTGCTGGCTGCCTCGATCGGTTTTGACATGATAGTTTTGTCCGAACTAACTTGTTAAAATACCACAATGGCCAAGCAAAACTACCCTACTGAGGCAACAGCAGACTAACAACTCTTGTGTTCAACAAGTTAATATTACTGTTTTTTGCTAAGGAGTCCTGTGGCTTTGACAGCTTCAGTTTCCTGTCAGAAACGTCTGTCTGATGGCAGAGTAAAGCAGTGAAAATGTTCTAAATATAGGTGTTTTGCTGCAGCCCCTGTCCACAGCAGGACATTGTCTAGCCACCAAGCTGTTACACCTTTGCTTCCCCAAACTAGGGCGGTGGTGTAGGTAATACACTGGCTCGTACAACCCCACTTAAGAAAATCTGAACTAACCCTTTAAATCACAAGCGCCGATCTATCTTTCAGGCTTATGTGAACATGGCTCTCTTTGAGAACTTCACCTACGCTGGGATCGACGCCACAGCCGAGGAGGCCTGACTACCAGCCCCCCCAGACCCTAGCATGCCACGTAGCCCGAGGAGAAAGTCCCGAGGATGGTCGCCGCGTTACTGCCATCTTCCTGCCGCTCAACGCCGAGACAGGAGGACCAGGCGCTCTACCAGAGTCACCCAGCTATAGATGGAGGACTGTGAAAGGACACTGTGTGGAGGTATTAGAGGCAGAAGGTGATGAGGAGTATCGCTGGGCCTTGGATCAAGAGATGCGAACTTTACGGGAAATACTGACCCCCCCTGTCACTCAAACAAAAGACACAACATTGTACCTCTTGCTGCGACAAAAGTTACAATGCTGGACCCTTTTCTCGGAGTGATTAGGGGAAGCGGCAAATAAGGAGCTACGTGACTTGCTGAAACACCACAGGGTCTGTGGGGTGTCAACGCTGGACTTTTTCACCTTCTCTCCATCGCTCTGAATGGGGAGGAAAGGCTTTTCATGAGGATGACAATAAAAGGACACAGTGTGGATTGCAAACATTCAAGTTCTCAGACTGTTAAAGAAAATGATGGAAGACGAATTTCATGTAGCACTTAAAACCAGCCTCATTCATGCCAGCTGTGTCTTTTACTGTATGCCTATCACTGCCATGTGAATGTAACTACTACTGTATGTATTTTGTCTCTTTTTAAATGACTCGTAGATGTATCAAAGCCTCCTATTCGAATGCAGTTACAGACTGATACAAGCGCAGCCATGGTTAATGCTCAATGTGTTGCATGCAAAGCTCCAATATTAAGAGAAGTTGTTTGGAAAATGCAAATACTACAGGGCAGATGTACAGCCAGTCTGCCAACTTTCTCCATTATAGTTTACCTTTGACACTATGCAACCTAACGCAATGTATGGTCATGTATACATGGTATGAGAATGTACAGTATGTTTTCATTAACTGAACTCGTGAATAAAGGTTTTGCGTGGTGACTGGAATCACCATGCAAAAGTAGTTGGTCCATTTCCAGGTAAAACTGCAGTTACAGTGACAAATCATATTCACTTTAGCAAAGATTGCACTCTGCTTCTGTTGTTGTTTCTGGCCGGCTTAACAGTGAGCATGGTGGGAACCCACAGGCCAGGCGACTGGGGGCCAAATGGTGTCCCTGGCGAGTTCAGGAACACAGATCTCTGCTGCACAGAGCTGATCTGTCACTGGGTTTCCTCCACAAACCAACCACAGGCCCAGGACTGTCTGTCAAACATGGCCTCAGTGGGCCAGCTTCCTGTTGACTCCCACACACAAACCAGTAATGCAGCAACACAAATGTGTAATAAAAGAACAAAAACTTTTATTTTTATCCCCTGACTCCAAACCTGTCATTCACCAACAGGTTTGATCTTTAAATGTGTTTTAATAAAGCATGTTTCCTAGGGCAAAATCAATGTTTAAAATACTTAGTAGCTGCAATCTTGAGCCCGCAATGGTGTTAACGATCGTCTACATCCACCATGACAATTTGTGGAAGTGTTGAATTTGAGTTTTGGTTTACACATTTCATTAGTCTGAACAGATACAGTATACATGAGATATAACTATAAAAACAATCTCCCAAAAGGTGGAGGCTGCTGGTAAATAATGCTAACAGATGTTTGGATTGTTTTGTTCTAGTATGGAACACTGTGGTGTGGGGTTAATGGGCTAATGTTAAGCATTAGCTTTAAGCTATTTCTCTTTGACAGTGAAGCTTTCATGGACAAAGCGTGAAAAACATAACTTCTATAGAAACTTCTCAAATCAAGTCAGTCAAGCATTGTTACCGATGTTGTAACACTTACTAAACAAAGTGCACAACTCAAAGTTAGTTAGGGATACTCTAGTTTCATTTGATTGTTAAGTCTGTGACATATCTGAATTTTTTGGTATGGTGAATTTTTTTGGTACCCAGAAATAATGCGACACATTATTATTAGACTTTTATTGCACATCCATGCATCCACATATATGCTCCCATATCCCAGTATCCCTAACTAATTTTGAGTAGTACAACTACCTCAGGCTAGCTTAGGTTAGCTGATGTGTTATATGTGTTATCTTATACTGTCATTGTGTTTGGAGAATATTGAATGGACATTTTGGAAGGTTTTTTTGTTGGCTCTCTGACAAACCTGAGTAACATTTTTCAGAGGAAGGAAAAAAACTAATTGTCCTCAGATTTGATACAAGACCATTTCGCAGTTTGTCTGGTTGTGGCAGACGTGTTCATGTTCTCATGCCATGGTCAACAGGTCAAAAATATATGAAACATATCAGGATATACTCAAAAATAACCCTACTTTCAACTACAATTATATATGAAGTTACTCAATCTGAGCAGTAAACAAAGTAAACAGCCAAATTCCCCCGCTACAGATCTTATCTTAAACTGTAAGCCTAGCTACTAGAGGCCCTGTTGGTGGCATCCTTGTTATTAACCTGCAAACTCAGCTGTCTCTCTTGTACAGTCTAATGAATAATCAGTAGTGGTATCCAGTGAGCTTCCCTGATTTATGAGAATGCCCCCAAGAAACACTTCTGGAATATGTTATGCATGTTGGCTGAGACTTTCCCTAATGTGGCACACAATGTTTAAATCTCTTTATCTCGCTCCCTGACAACATTGTTTCAGAGAATCATTTTTCAATATCATTGTTTGCGAGGCCATTTACGGCTTTTTGGCCACGTGGCCATTCTGTTTTAGAAATTCTCAAAACCAGAAAGCCAGAAGAACTTGTGTTTTATTTTCAGAACAGCTTCATCAATCACAGGTTACCATCTATGCGTCACCGGATTGGTAGAGCAGAGACAGCAGTCTGTGGTCAGCATCTATCTGCAGAGATCTGTTTTCTCAGTATTAAGGTCCCTTGGGTTTCATTTTTAAGTGTTTAAGAGTGTGACAACACTCTGAATCAAAGATTGAATGTATTACTGCATGAGTCTTTCTCTGGTTCACAGTAGAAGTAAAGGATTAAATTGTATATTGTAGTGACATATATTAGATCTTTAAATCACTCTGTAAATTGGGCACGGTGTGAAATTCACATTCAGTACAGTTCTTTTTTTGTTTTTTTCATCTGTCACTACAAGAGAGAGCTTTAAAAATAATTGCATCTAGCAATCCTGTACTTTTGGTAAGTCCAACCCAAATATAGAAAGCAGAAAGCCTAATGAAGAGTAAATGCTACAGGACCAATATGTATATATATATATATATATATATATATATATATATATATATATATATATATATATATATATATATATATATATATATATATAGAGAGAGAGAGAGAGAGAGAGAGAGAGAGAGAGAGAGAGAGAGAGAGATAGATAGATAGATAGATAGATAGATAGATAGATAGATAGATAGATAGATGGATGAATGGCCATTTCAAGAGGAAGTGGCTGCGATTGGTTGGACCTTTCGTAATGCTGAGGTTTTTCTGCAAGTTCAAGGTTGGTGATTTCACAAGTTTTGTCAGTTCTTCAGAGAAAGTTTTGTCACTGATCCTGAACTGTGGTCAGAGCTTCAAGTCCTGAAGTGCAGGTATCTAAGCTGTCATTTTGAGATGCAAATGGCTCTTTTTGCACGGATAAATGATGATGGAGATATAATTTTAGAAGATAGCATTTAAATGTATGAGTGAAGCATGATAATTTTCATTATCGATTAATCTGCTGATTAGTATATAAAAAGAAAGTGAATCAAAATTAAAATTTCCCAGAAACTCAGAAATTAAGTGACATCTTAAAATTGCTTATTTTGCCAAACTAACAGTCCAAAAGCCAAAATTCAAAAATCAATCCAAAATGTTAGATCATTTGTTAAAGTTGAGACAGGTCAGGGGTGGTGTTGTCTAATGACAGTTTCCAGTCATGTTGCCTTTATTTACAGTGTGCTCTTCATTTACTCTTCAACTTCAATCATTCTGTAAGAGTTTAAAGGACAAAGTGAGCTAGAGGATGAGGATTATTTGACTGGAATAACGTCATGAAAACATGGATTACTGTTGAGCTATGTTTGATTAATAGGACCATATACTGGAGTACCCTGCTGTTGCACTTACCCAGGATGTGGTAAATATGCAGAGAAAATCAGCAGAGGCTGGTGATGCAAGGTAACTGTTTTTCAGTCTCTTTAGTTGGTATACGCACTCTTGTGTGTTCCCAGGAATGTGACATTTGTAAAGCACTCCACATCACCTCTGAGTGTTCTTTATGTCTAGATTTCACTGAGGTCCTTGATGAGCTCATAAAGCAGTCAGCGATTAGCCTCCATACCCTTGATTAAAATGCTTTTCTTTTAAATTTTTAAATGTATTCATAAAAAGGTAAAAACTGCAAACCAAGCCAAATGATGCACTCATACATTCACTATTTTATGTATATGTGTATATATATGTATATATATATATATGTATGTATGTATGTATATATATATATATGTATATATATATATATATATATATATATATATATATATATATATATATATATATATATATATAGAGAGAGAGAGAGAGAGAGAGAGAGAGAGAGAGAGAGAGAGAGAGAGAGAGAGATATATATATATATATATATATCAGCAGCAACATCTCCCATTAGTTATAATGTCTAACTGTTCACTAAAGTATGGAATTGTACATCAGTTTGCTACCAGTCACTCCTCCCAAACCGCCTTTTTTGTTGGTGTTTACTTCCACCATACACAAAGTGTGCTTCCTGCTCTACTTTGGGCCAACCCCCGTCAAAACTGCTCAGCCCTACCCACCCATGCCCACTCAAAACACCCGTAAGAGATAACATGCACACACACACACGCGCGCACACAATGAACATACACAAGTATGCGTTGTGTTAGTTTGTGTGCCAAGGTGTTTTTGGATGCATAACTTCTCATTACAACGCCACCACAAATCCACCATGACATTTCCCTCCAGGTGGGAGATACTCGTTATCAGCTTGTGGACACAGGTGGGATTTCTGCCTTGGATACACTGCCGGGATGGGACTGTTGATCACCTGTCAAGGGAAGGTAGGCCTTTATTTAATTCTATTTTATCATTATTATTTTTTTTTTTTACAATTGCACTACATTTTGAATCAATTCATTTAATTCATTGCAATTAACAAAGCATTTTTCTCTTGTTTCGTTTGTTTCCACCAAAAATGTTGTAATTGCATGATACAGGGCCTCTAATTTCCCAAAACATTCTTTAGAAGTCTTGTGAAAAATGGTAATGAAATGTAGGTAGAAGTTATTATCTTGCAGCAACCACCTACTATATACAACTATATCGCGGGGAAATATATAGCTTTGTGCAAACAAGATGATAAAAGCGATTATCTCATGAGAGAAAGTTTCGCCTTACCACAAAGCTCCTTATGACTTGTCCTGCTATTGAATGGGTCTTGTTTCCACAATGTGGCAACATTTTTGGTTTAAGACACTAACTTGTTGCCATGATATGGTATCCTGTTGTGTACTTAACGTGCTGACTTGCTTGTGTCTGTGGACAAATACTCCACGTGCCTTTAATTGCCCCCAAACAAATAAAGTTTTTTTGAATTGAATTGAATTGTTCCTGTCAGTTAATGTCTTGCTGTTAGGAGTAAAAATGTTTTTTTTTAAAAAAGTATGATCTTGTTTGACTTTGGGCGACATGTTTTAATCCAGGGCCCTGGTTTAGTGAAAACTCTGAGTTTGTTAAGCCTGAGATGTAGGAACCTCTGGGTTTTTCATTTCCAGAAAGAGAAGTAACAATTCATTGATGTATAACACGGAATGAAACTAAATTGTGAAATCTGTCTGAAACTTTCCCCCACTCTCATTGAGGCTCTTTGTTTTAAAGATAAACATCTACAGCATATACATGCATTAATATCTCTATAGGGCTCTGCCTTTTATTGGCCTGTTGCCATAGTGAATTGTAATATCAGAGCTCCGTTGATGATTCAGAATTGATTGAACGAATTCTGAATAGCTTTTCTCAACTCAGGCTCAGTCAACTCAGAGTTCAGTATGAAACTCAGAGTTTGTTAAACCTGCCTTTTGAAACAGGCCTCAGCTCCTGTGTAGTGTTTGTCATTCCATGCTCATGTGTTTTTTGTTTGTCGTGTCTGGAGCAGTTCGTTTGGTCTTAAAGGATGAGCAGAATCCTAAATGTTTCACTCGGACACTATTTGATGGCATCTGCTTCTTTGAGACTGCAGACAACAGGACCTATGATTTGTTCTACAACGATGACAGGGTATGTTATACACAGAACATTTATTGTTTTTTGCATATAATGTTATAATTGTTAGGAATTCTACTTACCTTTGACATACTACTCTACTATTAGTATTTTACCTTCTTGTATACTCCCTGTCTATACTCCACAAAACTATAGGTCCCAGTGAAACCAATGTAAAAACTGAAATTGACCCCACCCTTTACTTGTTTTTCCATAGTTTTCTGTTTTTTCCTGCTTAAAAATAATGTTGTTTCCTCCTTTTAGGTTTACATTTAAATCTGAGACATATTTTCACTTCCTCCATTAGTTTTATTGGTCACTCGTACAGCACTTTAAACTGTTCTCACCTCTGTGAAAGAGCCTGTTAAACTAACATTTGATTGATGGATTAACATATATAACAAAATGTTTTTTGTGTTTGTCACTGCACAGAATGTGTCAGATGTCTATTCTGGGAACAGAAGAGGGAACTTTTCTCCACATCTGCTCATTTCCCATTTTATTATTTGTTGAAACAAACCTTAAAGTGGTCGAGCACAACACCAACGTCACCCTCTACCATCGGACTGTCTATATGGAGAAATTAAGTAAGACATTTCTTTTTACAAATCCATTTGAATGTGTATCTCAGCCTCTACTCCTTGTTGCTTCACATCCCATCCCCGAGAAGAAGCGTAGCATTGACAAGTGGCTTCCAAATTGCTAGTTGAATGTCTTTGAGCTTGACCCTTCCTCAGATCTGAGAACTGTGTAAAACTCAGTGAGGCTGCTCCTCCCAGTGATATCTATCATCCTGTTGCATGAACCAACTCCTCTGGTGGTGGATTCACTGTGATCTATGATTCTCATTTCCCAAACTATGAGAAAGGTCAACTTCACTGTGAAATTCTAATATTCTGAAAGAAAATGATCTGGCCATAGCTCAGGAACAACAACTTGACAGGTGTCTTCCAGTATATACTGGGGTCTTTGCTGGGATATACTGTCAATAAGGTTGCTCATCAAAAAAGGTATCGGGCCACCTCACCAGTTGCCTAAAAAAAAAAAGGGAATTATTTTCAACAATGGATCCTGTAATGTGTTCTTCTCCTTTTTTTTCTTTCCTAGTTCTCCTGAATCCCCCCTTCAATGTGTCTTTACACCAAACTGGCAAAGCTGGACAGCTGAAGGTTTCATGGCAATCAGATATCTCCAAATACCAGAAAGATGATGCGATGTATAGGATTCAATACTCCTCCAAGACGCTGGGAGAGAAGACAAAAGAGGTGCACATACACACAAGCATCAAGACTGTTATTTTCATTCATGTGTCGGTGTAGCCTGCATTCAAGTTCGTATGATGGGCTTTGGTCCATTATACTACTGCTGCTTCTTAAATAGGAAAACAAAAGAGAGAGTAAAAATTAAAGGGAGAGTTATTTGAAATGTATAGAAGAGCTTTTCTTTTTTATGTCAAATGATTGGCATATAAAGGTAAAGCATAAACCTTTATTTATTTATTTAGGTTTTAGACAGCATTAATTGATATAACCTGTCATATCTATGACTCATGATGTGTTTATGCCTTTTTTTGTACATGTACAAATGTGTTTATTGAGCTAAGTACTTTATACTTTTATCTATATTTTTGGTGGTTTTTGTTCATTGACTATCATTGATTACCTTTTTTTCACCTGCAGGCCTGTAGTAGTAATTCCAGTGGGTGAACATACTCACTCGAACAACATTGTAAATCCTACGACGTTTGTGATTTCTACAGGCAAAGGAGGGCGACATACTCGACTCTCTGGTACCAGGGGAGGTGGTTGAGGTCCAGGTCGCTGTCAAATCTGCCACTTCAAACGCACGACTCTGGAGGAACTCGTCACACCCTGTAAGAGCTGTGGTTCCCCAAAGTGCAGGTGTGTGTCCAGATGAGAAAAGAGTGTGAATGTCTGAGTGGATGCAATATTTTCGGGTGAGGACATTCTTATCCATCTCATCCCGTGACCTCTTGAATTAGTCTTTTCCCCATCTTTTCCAGATGATATTTCACTAATGTGCTACACATCCGACCTGCAAAATATCACCTGTCAGTGGAATGGGAGCAGATATGATGAAGAGAATGAGTACAAACTTTACTACAAGATGAGTCTCAGGTATATTACTTGCTACGTTTCATCATTGGTTGGTGAAAGTCCTCAGATTTCTCTGTGATAATGTAACAGCATGTGAATTCTTTTGGTGATTTGAAATGATGATATCATAACCTTCACAGTGAAGTTTCGGGCTGGACAGATTGGACGGAGTGTCTCGCTGACAGACACTTGACTGACCTGTGCAGTTTCCGTGGGGATGAGTCCAGAAAAGTCAGGGTCAAGCTCAGCAACGCTCCAGCTCCACTCAGCAGAACCTTCTATTCTCAAGAGTTCACTCTCAGAAACAGCAGTGAGTGATTATTGTTCCTGCTTTCTTTTTCCTCTTGGATGTGCTAACTGTATTCTTTTTAACCTCTTGATTTGTTTTATTGGTTTAAGAGGAGAGAAGGAGGCTGAGAAACTGTCCTCTAAAGCACTACAATTACAGTTTTAGTCAAATATGCTTCAGAATTGCTTCAAAAGGAGAAACTGTAATATTTAACAGACCCTCACGAGTCAGGGCCAAGGCATTCTGAATGCAACAGCTCACCTAGACAGCTACTGGCTACTAGACCTTGGTCGCTAAGCTCTCTAGTTTAGATACATAATTTGCAGCAGGCTTCATTTTGAGAGAAAGGTAATGTCTGCTTTTTACTTTTAGTCAAAACTTTCCCACCAAGTCATCTGAGAAATGTTTCTGAGAACGAGAAGCTGTGCTTGGAATGGGAGGCTCCTGATCCACCATCTCTGTCAGCTCATCTGCAGTATGAAGTCAGCTACCAGATCAGAGGGGCGGAAGCGAAAATGGTAAATGGAAAATGCTATTTTTTGATTATTAAAATAAAAATACCCTATAATTCTCTGTCTGTGAAATACTTTTTCTTGTATTGTTTTGGGTTCATTCATCAACTTTTTGCATGTCCTTCCAATTTGTTTTGGGTGTCCACACGCCTTTCAGATTCCCTGGCAACATATTTTGTCTCAGTATACCTGAAGTCCTGTGCATGGAATTATATTGTGATTAAGTACCTTTGGACCCCACAGTGTCATTCTTGATATAACCACCAGATGGCACCAAAGAAATTTCAATTCTACACAGTAAACAGTTTAAAGTAAAAAATCAGCAAGATGTTCCATTATAGTGTTTATGACTGGACGTCGTAAGAGAATTTAATGTTTGAAACAAGATGATGTGCAAAAAAACCCCAAATGCAAATGCATCAGTACTCAGGAAATAGAAAACATGTATTTACATATAATATATATCAAGGGAAATGCAAAAATATAACACAAACAAGTACATCACTACAAGGATTTCTGTTTAATGTGCCTAAACTTGACTTTGAAATCCACCTTTTCTGTCCCCAGTCTGCAGGTCCGGACGATCCGCAGACTGGCAAATGTCTGCCGATTCCAGCAGGTAGCAAGTACAGGGTTAAGATCAGAGCTAGGCCTATGAGGTCCAATTATTCAGGCTACTGGAGTGACTGGTCAGACGAGCTTATTGGTGACACTCCTACTTATGACGGTAAGTTCACATTGAGACTGACAAAAGTCACTATACAGCACATTTATTTAATTAGCAATCCCTATTGTTGTGTTTTTAAAAATCACAACCAAAACTTTGAGGAAATGTAACTGCTGTTTTGCATTTGGTGAAATTTATTTATTTAAATTTATTTTGTAAGAACTTCAACTAGTAGTTTAATCAAATGTATGATATCAACTGTGGTGGTGTGTCAAATGCACTGCTTTGACTTGATATGCTGAAGTATAAACATGATAGACCCATGAAATGCACTCAAGTAATGACTGGACACCATTCAAACCTTAATAAACAATATAAATAACCTTCACAGACACATGGCTGCTGCTGTCCCTTGTCCCTGTTTTGATGCTGGTAACTGCCGTCATCCTCATCTGCTTGTTTCACACTCCTCTCAGGTAAGACCATTTTAAACAGACTGTAATATCTACCACTTCTCAGGAGTACTTAAAGGAATTTAAACCTTAACCCTACCTGTACTGTATAAACACTTCAACATTTGTTATATTTTCAGACATTTGATATTGTAAAAATAATTTCAAATCACTAACTACTCTGCTAAGTGTCCAACAAGTTAAACCAGTTCTTTCACTGACTTTCTTGACCTTAGGACTATTTTCATATCTGTTTTTGTTACCCAGGAAGTTCAAGCTGTACATTTGGCCGCCTGTGCCCAACCTTGAGAAAGTCCTACAAGGCTATATGACTGATATCAAGGAGCAGAACTGGGTAAGTAATTTGATATAATACATGATACACGGAGCTTTACAGTACATGAAACGTGTACTGTGGGGTAAAAGATTTTATTAATATATATTCAGATATCAGATGGGAAATAGATATGACACACGTAATTACAACACAAATTGTGAGCGATACAACCAAGTTACTAAAATTAAGTTTTCACTCAATTTCAGCACTTTTAACTGCGTGTTGGTGTCCCCAGGCGTTAAAATGAATGACTTTGTGTTCACACAACAGAACCCTCCACTGATGGCAAAGCAGTGCCTTGAAGAAACCATTCCGTCTCTGGTGGAGATAATGTCTGACCATGAGGTTTCAGGATCGAGGAAGTCATCAGAGGAATCCACCCTGCTCCCGTCACCAGAGGGAAGCTTCTTGAGCAGGGAGCAGGTAGATGGAAGTCCTGGGACGGAAGTCTTTCCGGACTATGTGACTCTCAACAAGGACAGTGTCATTCTTGGCCCGAAAGGAAACAAGTATGTTGTCGAGTATGAGACAAGTGTGTATGAGGAAGTAGCCCCGGCAGAGAAGAATGAGCTCTTCCAAACATGTGACTCCTCCTGCACTGATGGCTCAGTCTGTACCGAAACCTCCTGCACGGACTTTCTGAACCATTCCTACTTGCGTCTGGCTGAGGCTGCAGACGGAGTCAACTGCAAGGTCATTGCTGCGAGGGTGCCCGGCAACCTCTATACTAACATACCCTGCAGCTAAATGTCCGGTATAACTAGCAAACATAACTAGCAAACTTTGTTTCCACTGGTGCAGGTTGATGAAATATACTATGCACTTTCACATTGACACAAGAACTCATTGTAAATTGACCTTTCAGTAGCTCCAGGCGGTGGAAAAAGCTTTTGAGGATTAATGCACCCAATGACTTAAGCAAAGGTGTGTTACAGTACCATGTAGCTGCAGTGTAATGGGGGCTAGTTTAGTCAAGTCATTTCTAAATATATAAAGCCTCAATGGGCTTTACAATCTGTGAGGTTATAACGACTGTTGCCCTGAGATTCTTGAAAAAGTACAGTTCGAGCAGGGCAAAGACTTGGGAGAATCCTCGGGAAGAGCAAGATGAGGTATCCCTCTCCCCGAATAGACAGACATGCATGTGTACAGAATAGCTTCTCAACACAAAATTACCGCACACGTGGTTACACTTATGTTTGACAATCTACATTCTGTCATAAGTGAAGATCGTGGATCCAACTGAGCAGCTTCGGGTGTCGTCCACTATCTGAGCCACACCGGCTCCTCTTCACCAGAGAGGGATGAAGACCCCGCAGGAGATTCAGATTCAGTTTTAATCATGGCGTCCTCTCGTCATTTGTAGCGCTTGTAAGAAAGTTCAAGCTTTTCAGTCAAACGCTGTTTAAGATATTTAGAAATAATATTTTATCACTTACTTCTTGTTTTCTTTGTAATTGTGTGAAGTTTCCCACACTTCAGGGCTGGCAGTTTGTCTACTGTTGTGTCTTTTTTGGCCACTAGAGGGAACGGTAGATCAAGGAAAAGACCCCTCTCAGTGGCTTTGGTGGTGGAGATGGATGTATTGTGTAGACCTGCTTTTCAGAGCACTCTTCAATGCTCAGAGTAACTTGGGGGGAAAGAAAGGTGTCATGAGGGATTTGGACTGTTAAACTAGGTGTCAGTTGAAGTTTGTACATTTTTTATTTAGCATTTGAATGTAACCTTCTCTCAATTATTCATTTTCTTCCTGTTTTAAATGATCAGCATCTGAAGTACCACTGGGGTTTGGTTTCTCAGATCTCATCCTTTGCCCTTACATTGTTTGTTGTATAGTCATTTGCTCGTTTGTATCGTACATATTTGTTGTGGAATTTTTTGATCTGTCAGAGTCCTGCTCAGGGTTGAGGGGGTCGACATGGAAGCGACATGTAACCAAAACCGCTTCCCACCTTTCCAAGCTTAGTTCAACATACATGACATTATAACTTGAAGGTTTGTATTTTTGGCAATAAACACTGAAAAGTTGGTGCATTTCTTGTGATGGTCAACTATTACAAATGAGACTCTCAAAGCATTTTTGTGCTCCTAAATAGACCGGTCTTAACTTTGTTGTGTCACTAGGTGGTAGCAGAGAACAACAGGACGTCTCTGTGCTCACTGAGACATCACTAAAAAGTTAAGATTTTGGCACAGATACAGGTTTGTACTTTATCTCACCTGATGAAGCCTCATGATCTATTGAAGCTCCTTCAAGTTAATCACCAGATGTGAAGGTTAGTTTTAACCTGATACCTTTCTTTTGTTTAAAGAAGCACAGTTAAGCACAGTTGAATGTCAGATGTTAATTTATTACACAAAGTACATGAAAGGCTCAATTAAGATGAGTCAGATCAGATTATTACTCACAACTTGTATGAAAACCAAGAGACCTGAGTTGGAAACACAACATCAGTGACTACTGGGATGAGTGAGGGGATTAGTAAGAGGCTAAATAAGAGATCAACAAGGTCAGCGCACTTCTTCAGGAGCTGTTACTCACATTCAGCTTTGACAGCCAGGAGCCAAACATGTATTAAATATCGTTCTGATTTTAAATCAGTGATAGGAAAAGGTTATGGTGCCCCACAGCTGAACAACCATGAGGTGATTTGGAGCAATATCAGATGGCTTTTCTTCCCTAAAATCCAGTGTTTGACATTGTACTAATCGGTATGACAGGTCCTGTCTGGCTCAGCCTTCTGGAGCAACTGTGAGAATCAGAACTGGATGCATTTGCAGCTACGCTATCACCCTGCACCCAAGCCAGTCGCCCTCCGTAAAATATACTACCAGTGTCACGCTTTTAACGGCAGGCCATCACATCTACGGGTTCCGCCAGACTGTATGATATCATGGCCATAAATTAGCCCAGATAGTCTATGAGGCAATAGCAGAGGGTGGGAGAAAGTGGGTGCCGAGAGTGAGACAGTCGAGCGAGCGACAGAGAAAGTTTAAGAGAGTCAGTGTTTACTGGTGTACAAGCCTCTCCTCCCAGCAGGAATTCTTTCCATGTTTCATCATCACTGCCCGCTTGCCCATGCACAAACGTCTATGGAGGGGAGGCTGAATCACCTCCTGATGTCATTTCCTCAACTTTCACTTACAATCACACTGAGAAACAGCATGGTTTCAGATGTGATAGGTTTCAATGTATACAGTGTATAGTGTGTGTACAGTGCACATGTACATTCACAAGTCTACAGGCCTAAAAGATGGATGTCGGCAACAACAAGAGGTAAGGCCACCAGGACAGAGCTCACCAACATCCTCTGAGCTCCCGCTGGCTGCCGCCATTGTGAACACACATGGAAACGCACCAGACGGGGGCCGTTAGCTTGTTCTGCATGCTGAGTGCAAACTCTCTCAGCGCAGTCACGTTCGCCGCTATTGGATTCAGTGGAACAGAAATCCGCTTCACAGCACGCTCTCAGTCAGTTTGAGCAAAAACTGCCAGACGGGGAAAAAAAAAGAAAAAGAACCAGTGTAATGAACAACACAGGCAGAACCGGTGGTGTGAGAAAAACTACAGTGCCTTCACAATCGTTCAGCAGGAGTGACAACATTGGCTTTCCACACAGGCATTGTATACTCAAATGAAAAGAGGTGTTATGTTGGGATAAATGAGAGCTTAGTTCATCCTAGAATAATGAAAACATATTTCCCACACAAGCAGCTTTTATCTGCGTTCTGTATAAAGGATTATCTCATCTGTAGGGTTGGCACAGATGAATACATTTGCATCCCCACACGGATCTAAACAAAGGCTTACCAGGAGGGATGCTAATTTGCTTAAACAAAATGGTCCTTTTGGAATAAATTAACAAGCCGCTGTTAGCGTCTCTGGCTGGTGGCAATTATTGTGATTAGTCAGGAATCGTCTCCAGTGTTCTGAGGTTCAGTAGCAAATAATTAGCGAGCTGCAGTGAAATAGCGAAAAAAGTAAGAGCACCTCAGGTCTCAATGGCAGGACTTTAAAATCACAAAAAAACAAATCAGGACACTGTGATCGTACCAAAAGCTTCCATCTCCATTAGACCTTTCAAGAGCGGTACTGAGAAAGCAAAACACCCTAAAAGTCAGATAAATGGCTATCGTGTGTCAGCGGATTTGAAGTTATGTATGTTCACAGCACCAAATGTAAGAAACAGCAGGAATTTAAAGGGACAGTTCACCACAAAATCGGAAAAAAAGGTTTTTTGTTCTTTTTTTGTATCATACTAGATTGTTTTGGTGTAAGTCACCGAAATTTTTGAAGATATCACCTGTAGAGATCTCCGCCTTCTCTTAGCCATTATGGAATTAGATGGCATTCCACTTGTGGTGCTCAAAGTGCCAAAAAAAAAACTCAACAGCAATGTCTCTTTTCTAGAAATCCACATTGAACTATTTTTTTATCTCGGCGCAGAAGGATCTACTCAGGGACGAGAGGCTAGATAACGAGGCTAAAGAGCTGAAGAGGATGCCATTAATGTTCAAATCCTGCGCTGTCATAAGTACGAGCCTCTCGCCCCTCAGTAGTTGCATGCGTCCTTCTGCACGGCATTACGGTTAAAAGTAAAAGGTTCCTACATGAAACTGCTGACAACAAGGTCTGAGGGTTATCTTGAGTAACTGGGTCATGATCGCTTAGAAGATATTCAAATGGAATGTTTTGGCGCTTTGAGCTCCACAAGCCCAGTGCCATCCAGTTCCGTTAAAGGCAGACATGTCCACGGCCGATATCTCCACAGCTTTTGATTTTGGGGTGAACTGTCCCTTTAACAAACACATTTAAATACTTAAACACTGCTATTTGGCGGTATTCAAATGTGTGACATGGGCATTTTCTCATCTTGCTCCAATATGCAGTTCTCGAGAAGCCAATTACAAACTGAGTCCCAATTGAATTACACAGTAAAACCAAACACTCAGAATTAAATCACAGTTACAATGGTGCACGTAAACAGCGTAAACCAACTGTTTACATTCCTCACTGTGTCACTTGTGTAATTCACAGACCTGCAGTGCGATGTCGACAGCACTTTTCGATGGCAACAGAAATGATCAAACAGATCCATCTGGTTTTGTTGGTTCAGTTGTTCTGCGTGGTTCTCCTAAATGGTTGTAAACATCGAACAGTAAGTTAGGATTGGTCCACACACGAGCAGAAGGGGCTTGGGGGTGGTGGGGGGGTCTCCACGTGGCAAATAGTCTACTGATCTGGACTCAGATCCTTCCCTCATCAGATTTCTAATTAATTACAGCTACATTTTAAAAGCTTGTAGACTAGGTGTTAAGAAGCAAATACTGTCAAAAAGTGGCTTTACACAGGTGGAACTGATGACCCATTATCTCACCTGTCAGCCTGTTTTTTGCCTTGTATTCAGCTTTTTATAGAAAAATGTTAGAATACATGCGAATCAAGAGCAGGTCATTTTCATATCTTAATTCAGGCACATAACCTACAACTAATGGTAATTTATCTCAACTGAACAATTCAAAAAAAGTTTTTAAGACGTTAATGTAATTTGACAGGGTTTCCGCAGGTCCAAAAAAGTCTAAAATCCAATCATCTGAATTTTAAGGCCTTAAAATGTCGTCAACACAGTTTGGACAAGACTTAATTGAAGTTCACGATGGATTTAAAGTAGTTCATTTACTCTGCAAGTAATTCCAGGATTCAGATTTTCTTTCATGTGCTCCCTATTTATTTATTTTTTTTGCCAGTGTGGATGTGAAATTAGTTTTAATTTCATTCATAGTAGTCTTAGTAGTAGTAAAAATGTCACTTTTGGGGGGAAGAAGACCAGATGATTCCCTTTGATTTATATTTTCTTTTTCCCTTCAGCAACAACAAAGTTGTCTACCCTTCCTCTAAGTACAAAGATGGTTTTGCTAAACCTCGGGATCCTTGGTGATCAGATACAGGCTCCGCTTGGTTACCGTGCACTCAGAGACCCCCTGGCGAGCGCTCAGATGTTGGCCCTCTTGTTGATGAGGACAGAGCAGCAGGTGAGGGCACCGTCCACTTTGACCTTCTCCTTGTTGCACACGGGGATCAGCATGTGGTCCTTCAATTTGTCGAACACCTGCGGGACGGGACGAGGCTGTCGTTAGAAAAAAAACTGACATCTCCTCTATTTAAAAATCACAGATAATGATTATACAACTCTGTCAGCTGAAATTCAACAGATCCTCGGTGTTCAGCCAAATGTCATTGGAAGAACCATGTTGCAAAGCAATTATATATCTGGGAATCAAAAGCCTACCCTTTTGTATAAAAGATTTAATTAGATATAAAATATACAGCAGCGACCTCTTGATTCTGCCCTTGGACACCAGATCTGTGAGCGAGTGTTTCAGGCCTAATTGACCCGTCAGCGCTCCAACAAGCTCTCAACAAGGCTGAGGTACAGCTCAACTGGCGGTAGTTAAAATTGTGAGGGGGAACTTATGCAACACTTAAGTTTGTTTACTCTACTTGTCAACTTGCAATGTCCTGTGATATAAAAGCCCTGCAGAGAGACACAAAATGTGAAGGAGGAGAACAAGCATTCGATGAGGTTTCCTGGTCTCCAGGCAAAATATACACGAGAAAAAAAAAAGAGATGGGAGT